>JACSYO010001013.1:665000-1265000 GCA_016806645.1 Ophiodon elongatus | reverse complement strand
CTTAAATGTAAGTTAGCATGTGCTTCGTCAGTATCAATTCAGACGACTTAAGGATACAATTAAATTGAGAGACGATAACTGATCACACTGAATCATCGCTCGGTCACAGCGTTCGGTATTCTCCCCCGTTGCCATCAAGAAAAGCCACAGAAAACCCTGTCACGTCGTATTCCACGAGCTAATGTCTCACTCCAGACAAACAGCGGGGCAGTTGACGCCGTTCCTTTTCAGCATCTGATGTTTTTTTTTTTTTTTTTTTTTTTTTTTTCTCTTCAGCGTGAATAATTAGAAGAAGAAAAAAAAAAAACAACGCCTTTTATCTACAACAGAACAGGTACATTTAACATGATTTATTGGCACTGAGCTGAGCTCTCAGCACTCTCTCTGTCTCCAGCCGTGCAGCTCAAACCGCTCCCCGCGCACTGACGCAGGGCTCGGCCGTGCAGACGCAGCAGTGCTGCTGCCACCTGCAATATGTGAACACAACGCCCGCCGCGTTCACCACTGAGTATATTTCATTAGGCCTTTTATTTATTTCTTTATTTTTTCTTTTTTTTTTTTATCCCCTTGTTGTTTGTTCGACTGCCGTGCGCGGTCTCTAACATCTTTTGGTTCGTGCCAGGAAGATGTATTCCCACTCTCCGGACAGAAAGTGTGGCGGTTAAAAACCCACTCGTGAAACTTCAGATTGGCCCAGATAAAAGGGCCAGTGAAACAAAACAATAACAGCCCGCCCGCCCGTCAAAACATTCCAGCAGCGATGAAAGAATGAACAGAAAACGTTTGATGTCAATCAATATGTCCGCCGACTTGCATACAATTTGCCAACGGCCTCGCGGAACAGACAATTGTCAGAGCCTTAAGTTAGGCATGCGCGTCTCAGAACTTTAATGGGAACGTGGCAGGAACGCTTCAAAGGCATGAACCCGAGGAGCCGCGTCATCAGTCCACATAGGACTTGTTAGTATGGCAACGGCCAGTTTTGCACAAACACAATTAAGAGTTTTTTTTTCTTTTTTTTTTCCTCCCCATCAGCGCCTCATTATCCTCAAACGTTGGACTCTTCCTCAGGATGCTTCAGCGTGGCAAAAAGAAATATTTTTTTTATCATCAAATGAGCAGAACAAATGAACGGTGATTCCAGCTTTCAAAGCTCAACCATGTACACCATTTAAGTGTTGAATAGGCAGCATCATTACCTCTACCCTCCTCCCCACACACCCACACACTCATTACATCTTATTTGTCACGATTAAAAGAACAACTTCTACTTTAAAGTTCCCTAAACGTTTCTCTCTTGTGCCATACTCTTGTTTCGGAATGTGACGTGCAACAGCATCGCACACGCGCGCACAGCGTCGGATTCACAGACTAATTCTATATCACGACAGTTGTGTGTTGTGAGCAGCTCTATTACACACACACGAAACAAAACTATTGCAGGAGGTGCACGTGATCATCGCAAAGCAACGGGAGCTTTGCGGGACCTCTCAGTGAGAGTTAATCGTCTCCTCGCTTAATGTCCCTCCCCTCCAACATGACGCAGATCTGTTGTGACCCCCAACGTTTCCGCTGTGAGTGAAACGGTTCAACGTCAGGGGTGCGTTTAGCAAATCACCGGACCACAGCCTCCAAGCGATGACAGCCACGATACGCGTATAGCTGCCATCTCAGCACGCGACATGGAGCCTCTTGGGGGTTTTCCCAGCATCGGCCCTGTCCTGTCCTGCCCTGTCCTACATTGCCCTGTCCTGCCCTGTCCTGCCCTGTCCTACATTGCCCTGTCCTGCCCTGTCCTACCCTGTCCTACCCTGTCCTATTCTGTCCTACATTGCCCTGTCCTGCCCTACCCTGTCCTGCCCTGTCTTATCCTGTCCTATCCTACCCTGTCCTGTCCGACATTGCCCTGTCCTGTCCTGCTCTGTCCTGCCCTACCCCTACCCTGTCCTATCCTGTCCTACATTGCCCTACCCTGTCCTGTCCTGTCCTGTATTGCCCTGTCCTGTCCTTTACATTATGAGCGTTTATTTTTCTTTATTTTTTTTTTGTTTGCCACTTCCACTTCCACTGAGGAACACTGCTGTGTCAATCATGTCTGAACTCAGGGGGCTCACAATTAAACCCACGGCCACATAATCTTAATTACATTCACGGTGTAGTGGCGTGCAAAAAAAAAAAAAAAAAAAAAAACACACGCACGCACGCACGCACGCGCACACACGTGACACACATCGTCCTGGTAATATTTCTTTTTCTTTTTCTTTCATGATTACATTATCATTTGCATTACGGCTGGAGCACCGTCGATAGCAGGAGCCCGGATGAGGGCATCGGTGGCGGGGCTTCCCCCGGGCTCCTGTCGCCCCGGCTCAATAATCGCGGCTCCGCGGCGCTCGTCTCTCTCCGAGCGCCGCTCGGCTGCAGCCGCGCGCCCGCTGGAGGTCAGTGACATCGAAATCTGCTTCAAAAGTCGAGGTCGATGCGAGCTGTCCATTGCAATCAGCCCGAAAAGGCTCCACGTACAGTGTGACCACACATCTCAGAGCGGGAGCAGCGATAAGGATATATATATATTTTGTGATATTAAAGTGATACAACAGAGAGAGAGAGAGGGGGGGGGGGACAACAACAACTCCCCTTTACCGGGAAACGGTGTTGGAGGCTACTCTGACAAGGTTATATCTTAACGAGGGAGGGGGGGGGCGGATTTGTGATGACCAGCTCGCCGGAAAAATATGGACAAACCGTTAAAAATATCAATATCAATAACCACAACAACAACAACAACAACAAAAAAGAAGAAAAAAAAACAACAACAAAAATTGACGCACACACAATAACACAGTGCCTGGAGGCAACAGAATATGTCACCTTGCGAAAGCATTTGTTTTATCATTTAAAAACAGCATTTAGTCTCAACCTACACTCGAGTTTTTTTGTTTTTGTTTTGAAATGCTCCGTGGCCACGCACGCGCGCGCACACACACACACACACACACACACACACACACGCACGCACGCACACACCCTCTCCCCGGACCTTTTGACTCACCTGCGTTCCGGAGCTTCTTGTTGCGGTACACGGAGAAGATGACCAGGAGATTGCCCAGGATGTCAACCACGATGGTGAAGATGAGGAAGCAGCCCAGGGTCGTGGTGACCCACGGCGGGCGGTTCAGGACGGCGTCGCTGGGGTCTGTCGAGGAGCTGTTCAGGTGAGACCCATTTATAACCATTGTACACAGCCGCTGAACTTTTTCTCCTCAAACTGGGCCCCGAATTCAAAACCGCGCCGCGACTCCCCGAAGTGGTCCCCTAGCGCCGGGATGTCGGACACGCCGCTGGTGGGATGCTACAGCCTCCCGCGGCTTTCTTCTTCATCCTTTCCACGCGCGCTTCTTCTCCTCCTCCTCTTCTTCTTCCTCCTCCTCCTCCGTCTTCTTCTCCTCCTCCTTCTTCTCCTTCTCCTTCTTCTTCTTTTTCTTTTTCTTCTCCCCCCCGCGTGGACTTGGCCCGGCTGCCGTGGATCCGCTGTGGAAGTGTCCCCCTCGCGCTGGTCGCCTCGGTGTCACTCGTGCGCCCGTGTGCCATTCACTTTGTCGGTGCGCGCGTGTGACATGAAGCCGCCAACTTCAGACCCTCGCAGCATGTGATCACGCAGCCCCGGAGAGGAGCGCTTTTTATTTCGAAGGGAGGTGAAACACCGCCGCCTGGTGGAGGAGAGACGCAACTGCAGCGCGACGGCGCTCGGGAGGCGTCCTACTTCTTTTTCTTTTCTTTTTTTTTTTTTTTTTTCTTCATTTACCGGATGCGCGTTCATTCATGGGTTTGCGTTCGCTCGCTTTGCCCTATCTCTGCCAGCCCATTCATTATCATCTGGAAGGATCATTCATGGTTTGTCTGTTTCAGGGGAGAAAAAAAGACCACATAACCTACTTCAGGCTCCATTGAGACATTAAGAGGAAACTTACTTACTTTGACTTTGCGTGCAGGTGATTCAAGGTGATTCGGTTTTAAGATTATCCAGATTTAAATTTTCCAGATTCCCAGATTAGGCACAATTTCTGTTTTTGTTGACTTTGGCATTATTGCCCGATACCGTTTACATGTATTTTAACATTGAATTTATTCAGTATAACAAAATAAGGCTATATTACTGGCTTCAGTGAAACCACACATTCTATTCTCCCACAATGCACACTTATACATAGTACATATACATATATACTAATAACGCAGTTTAGTTTGAGCATCCCCGAGATTGTATGATAATAGCCATTATGCTACCCCCCCCCCCCCCACACACACACACACAGACACACACACACACACAGACACCTCTGCAGCCCATTCATGAGATGTCTCAGAAAAATCATAATGTGTTTTTTTTTTTTTTTTGCCATAATAAAAATGTGAAAACTCTCATTAAAGGGGTTTCTTTTAATCTGTGAATGTAAGGGTATATACGTCCATCCATCCGGAGGTGTTTTGGTACACGGCAGTGGTTCTCAACTGCTCGTCACTACTACTCTTAACTCGTCAGTCCTTCAAAACGATTAAAAGTGATAATTTGAGTGCTTTTGTCGGAGGTTTAAAAATGAAGTATTGTTGAGAATTGGGCGCAGTAGCTCAAACCAAATGGACTTGGCCTGAGAACTGGCGGCCGGCCGGCGCCCAGTTGCCCTTGAGCAACGCACTGAACCCTAAACTTGCCGCCCCATCACTCTGGCATCGCTCCACAACTACATACGTGTGTGTGTGTGTGTGTGTGTGTGTGTGTGTGTGTGTGTGTGTGTGTGTGTAATGAAAACAACAACAGAGTTAAAACGGTTGAATTCCCCCAAAAGGGGTTATTAAAATGCTTCTTGAAAAACACAAAAGAAAAAAAGAAAAGAAAAGCAAAAATAAATAAAAATGAATCTAATTTTGTGCTGCAGTTATTTGTCCGCTTTCCTCTCCGGTTATTTATCTCGATATACATATACGGCATTGTCTCTGTGATTTTTCCTCTAATTTCCTTCCATACGTGTTTATTTTGTGAACACGCGACGCAGACCGCGTTCACAGCTTGTTTCAGTTCGTGACCTGTCAGTGACCTTCTGGTAGGGCCTCTCGTCACCGACGGTTACCGATAAGTTGTCGATGCTCTGCTTTTCATGTGCTTTAATAATCATCACATTCCTTTAAAAAGTCCGATCTCCCGTATGTGTTTTGCCTTTCTCTGTGCCAAATCTCTCCCTCCGTAGTGAGTCAAGAAATGATTATTGTAGAACGCCAAGCTAGACTTGTTGAGAGCCAAACGCGTGATTAGTCTTTATGGAATCAAATCTTTAAATCCATAAATCCATTTATTTTGAGGACAACATGAGGAGGCTTCTGTTGCATCTTTGTAATCTTTCTCTCCAAGTCGTTCGTCTCTCTCTCTCATCGTTTGTGCACGTTTCACTGATTTTCAAGTGCGGTATAATTTGGTGCTGAAGCCCCGACTTCATCCCTTTTCTGTCCCTCTCAACATTATTATGATATTTCACTCAACAACGTGCCGACATCATTAGCCTGTATGATCCCGAGCAGCCTTTTGCTTCCTTCCTTCATGCTCCGTCTCATCGTCTTGTGTCGCAGCATTTTAAGATACAAAGAGGTCATTATTGTAAAAGATTTGTAATATCGCATTCATGCAAAATAGGATCATCATCTCTCTCTCTCTCTCTCTCTCCGTTCGTCTCTTCATTTTCTGTCAGCCCACTCCTCTCACGGATTTGCTCAGCACACGCTGTATTCTTTAGTGCATAAACACACACACACACACACACACACACACACACACACACACACACACATTACAGAAAGCCCTGCTGTGTACCAAAATAAAATAATACCCAAAAATTACAATTACAGCAGATATGAGAAATGCGGACCGGGTGTGAGAGAAAAAGGGGGGAAAAGGAACGACAGTCATTTGCTGATCTTCAATCATTTCCAGTTTGCCTGATGGTAAAAGAAGCTTTTAGCAGCATCAGCAGAACAAGTGGAACATTTTCAGCTCCATCATTTTTTCTTTTTTTTTTTTCTTTTTTTTATGGAAATTGACTGAATATGATGTCTTAGACAATTAACAGGGAATTGTTAATTGCTGTAATTCAACCCCCGTCTCACCCGTTGCAAGTCGGGGATCGTGGGAGTCTTCGCCCACGCTTGAGTCGTGAACACTGGCGAGACTCCCGGCATTTCAAATTAACACGTTGTCAAACAAACTGTCTCACGCGTTTTATTTTTTAATTCATTTCACATTTCTTTCAAAAAGGTGATAAAACCTTGTTTGCACATGTGGAAACAGCATCTGAACTCCTGCCACGCGGGTGGGCGGTTCCCATGGCAGCAGTTGACTGATTATTTTGGGGCCACTATTGCTAGGAAACTCGCTCGTTTTCTCCAATAATGCCACACTAGAAGGTGACACAAGAGTGGATTTTCACTTTCACATTTTTTTCCCACAGACACTTGATAAAAAAATGAAATTGACTGCGAGGGAATCTCATAGGGAATCCTGTGACCCACGATACACCGATGTATGGACGTCAGCCAAGCAAAAAAAACAATACATTCCTTCCTCTTGGTAATTGGTAATGCATTATGACCAAATAAATAAGTGCACAAGTCAAACCAAAAAAACCAAGAATATATTCAGATTCATTCTTTATTGTCTTCTTGAGGATATTTGTTTTCCCAGTCTGTACACACAGAAATAAACAAAGCAGGAAGATAACAACACATGTCTATTAAAGTCCGTTATGGCTGACTAGTTGTCTGTATCTAAGGCCAAAAGGGGAGGAGGGAGAAGCAGGGTTGAGGGGGTATTTACCAGTATGTAGTGATTTCCTTGCAAAAAATTGTTGCCCGCCAAAAATATTTCTTCCTGTAAATCCGTCGGCTATCGGAGTCATCGACCCTGTCCACAGGTCCACAGCGATGCGACTCGTATCTGATGGATAATGGAAGCGGTTTATAAATCAGTAATTTTTGTTGCAGAGGAGCAGGCAAAGAACATGTAACCCATCCCGAGACAGGCAATAAATATCTGAGAGAGGGGGGTGAGGGTGGGGGGTGAGGGTGGGGGTGTGGGGGAGGGGGAGGGCATATCTGCAGGGGACACTTTGTTTTCGTTTTGGCCCTCGTGCTTTCGGGACAGCACACTGCATGGGTTTACTTTTACTAACAGGATAAACAGGATAAGGCTCCGGCACCGGACCCACCTATGAGCGCTTCATGCCACATGTCATTCGCTTCTTTAGTAGAACATGAGCGGTACGAGATGAAACGGAAGGACTTTTTTTTTTTTTTGCATTTCATGTCGATTGAGCTCCTTTGAATTTAAAGTGAATTGAACTGACAAAGTAGGGAAAAAAAGGAGAGCTGGAGGTTTTTTTTTTCACTTTGTGAGGTAAATTAAAGAGACAATTGAGAGAGAGAGAGAGAGAGAGAGAGAGCGAGAGAGAGAGAGAGAGAGAGAAGTACCGTGTGGTTCCATCACTACCAAACGGAGACGCGGGTTCGAGAGAGCCGTTAGGAGTCTGGTTTGTAAGGAAGGGGGAGAAAAGGGGGAGGGTGAACGTGCAGGGAAAGGGAGAGGGAGAGTGGGCGAGTGGGAGGGAAGTGCCGTTAGTGGGGGAGGGAAAGGGCAGAGAGATGAGGACAGGAGGGTGCCGAGAGGAACCCCCCACTACACACTTGCACGCACGCACAGACACTCACACACACACACACTCACACTCACACACTCTCTCTCCTTTGAAAATGAGGGAGAGGAGACAGAAGTAATGTAATGAGTGCGGCCTCGACACAGCCCCGGCATGTCTCTGCTGCTTCACTGGTCATCACTACATCCCACAGAGAAACAAGAGTGTTTGCTTTTATCTGCCGTTTGCCCCCTCCCCCTCCTCCTCCTCCTGCTCCTCCTCTTCCTCCTCCTCCCGCTCCTGCTCCACCACTCGGCCGGTTGCCATGACAACAGCGGAGCTCCACCCAGGAAAGAGATGTGTATGCTGGTAGAAAGGGGATTATTGGGGTCAGCGTTCTCTGAGTGTGCGCGCACGTCTCTCTCTCTCTCTCTCTCTCTCTCCTCTCATGCACACATGTTTTCTTAGGGCTCACGATTATGCACAAGCACACCGGCTAATACAGTAACTGGTTTACTTTAACATGAATGGACGCCGGACAATTCGTGTTTTGTTTTTGTTGTTGTTGCTAATTTAATGAACTCGCTCCCCCCGGGGATTTAAACTGAAGGACTCCTTTTCCACTGATTGACATTCATGAGTTTGTATCGATGTTGTGTTCGAGATGTGTATTATTTAGAACCAATGATCAGGTTTCTCAGCTCCTTTAAAGGGCGACGCCAGTGATTTACTGAGGAACTCCCATAGAAGTTGAGGGACTTGCAAAATACAGCTTGAAAAACCCTGAATCCTACATTTCCCAGTAATATATTTATTGCTAGACCCTCCCTGTCTAATAAATGGCCACTTCTTTCAAACTCAAAAAAAATACACCATTAAAAAAAAAGGAGCAAATATAGCGAGTCATAAAACAAAACAAAGAAACATCACAGAAAATGCAATAAAAACAGGGATTTCAAGAAGTGATCAAACAGAGAGAGATGAAACTAAATGAAGAAGTCAACTTTTCAGTAAAACCTTTTTCAGCTTGGTGACAATGCATTTTCAAGCATTTCAATAGGCTGTAAATGGTTTACATAGCAAAGAGGGTTTTTTTTTTTTTTCTCAACACTCTTCCTTCACTCCTTCACCATTTTATCTGAAAAATGTTAAAATCACAAAAGTTGAAGTTTCATTATTTTGATTGGACAGCAAAAGTCAAACAAAGCTCAACTAGCTTCATCATTGGCTATTAATAATAATACTATCACTTTTATGTAGGCCAGGATATTAAATCAAGAATAAGCAAATAAGCAAATCAAGTTAAAAAAAAAAAAAAGGAAGCCGAGTTAAATGATTAAGTCATTTCAACAAGAACAAGTGAACAAAGACATCCGTGGTGGTGCGCTAGGAGCACTGGTGGACACATTCACAGCTCATTCATTGTCAGGCTGCTGCTCTCTCTCTCTCTCTCTCTCTCTCTCTCTCTCTCTCTCTCTCTCTGAACTTTTCCATTCACTGAGAAAATATGAACATCTGGTACTGGAACTAAAAAGAAACGTTGCTCGAGGAGTTGGCAAGTCTCCAAGCACAAGCCGCTGACCACCTCAGGATGTCTTGACAAACCTCCTCTAAAAAGCCACAGAAGACAACTGTCTTCACAGGTCGAGGAGAACTCCTCGTGATGAGTGAACTCTTCTTTTTTTTTTTGTTTTTTTTTTTTAAAAGATCGTCCACATTCCTCCAAATGAAACCATCAATGCTACATTTCAGCTGGGATACAGAAATGATTGGAAAACGAAAACGCAGCTCTCGCGGAAATGATCCCACCACGATGAAACATGTCACCGACACATTTGATGCAGCTCAAATTCACAGGACAGGAGAATTCAACCTGATTTCTTATTTATTTTTTCAGTCATTTGTTGGGACCAGGCCGCCTCAAAAATAGTCTTTGTTTCCCGGCAGTTGCCCAGGGTTTCTCCCTGACTGCATTGTCTGTGGAGGACAATGTTGGGGCAGACAGCTGTGGTGGGTCGATGTTAATATCTGCTCCAAGTCCCTTTGTATAGATCTAGGTCTGAGGGGGGTGGTTTGGAGGGGGGAGGAGGGGGGGGCCTATGATTCTCATGAATGACTGGGCGGATTTCACTCCTCAGACTTTCTGCAGACATGTTTAAACAGCACGGCGGCTTGTTGTTAATCACCCTCACCGCCTCTCCCAGACACTTCTGTTTGATTGGACTTGATATCTGACGTATTTAATATTTGCATTTTGTCTGAGGATCCTCAACTTGCGTCTATAAAAAGTCCTGTGCACACATACTGTGCAAACTGCAAATCATAGTTTGAAGTGTGAGCGGTGAAAAACTAATCTCGCCGTCAGAAACTCTGGAAACACTGACTGCTTTAACATTCTGCAGTTTTGCAAAAGTTTTGCAAAAGTACATGAATGGCATACCTATATATATATATATATATATATATATAAAAAAAAGGTATATGGACCTATTTCCTTTATTTAAAAAGAATGTGTCTGTTCGGCTTCGTATTATCACTGGTAGAAAGAGCAGTGTGGGGGAAGTTTACATCATCTGATCACTGATCCATGAATCAGCTTATTTGGCTGATTTGTGTTCCTTCATTCAGCCAGAAGGATCCACGTAGTGAAATAATTTGATGAGACTCAATGTGTCTCCCACTTGGTCGCTCCGCTGCTTTTTGGCCCTCTTTAAACCACCCGGTCCTCCTCCTGCTCCCATGAGCTGTCGTGTGCAGCCATCTTGTGGTTCTCAGACAGTATTACAGACCCGCAGCCTCCCAAGCAAGAGCTAATAACCACAAACCCCCTGAAGCGGAACGCCTCTTTTCCCCACAGTACTGCATTCGTGATTCCATAGCATGAATAATGCATTAATGGGTGTGAAAATCTTAATTTATTTAATGGAAGAACATCTGGTGCCATTTCCGGAGTTAATTGGATCCACCAAGCATGAGATTAAGCAGCACATGACTGGTTGCAAAGTGATTCGAATACCAACCACTGCTGGAGTTTGGGGATATCTGTTCGCGGGTTCGTTCCACATGTGAAACCCTAGCGCTGTTTCTGGAAACGGTTGTGATTCTGTAACCCAACTGAGAAGGAACTGTCCATTCCCACTAATCCTTTTTTAGTAACAGCCTCCTCTTGTGTGTGTGCAGGGGGGAGGGGGGGCAGAGATAGAGCCGGGATCTTATCTGTTCACAACCAAGTGTTCTGCTTTTAAAACTTCACAAGATTTAATTTGGGGTTTGGTCAAAACAAAGACACCTGACCAACGTGCAATGGGGATTGTGAAAACTTAGTACTCGGATCTGGTCCCTGATCCGAAAGCCTCCGGCGCGTATTTCCCCCAAAAATGCGAGCTGTTCCTTTAAATATTAGACCTGCAGGCTTGACAGATTATTAGAGACTGAGAAATCAATGACACTTTATTAATGTCTTACTAAGACTTATAACTGCAGATTAAAGGCTTATTATAAAGTGAGCAATCCAGTAATCCATCATGTCTGCTGCTAAAGCCCCCGTCTGGATGTGTGCAATTTAAAAATGTCCAACTCTGATGTCCCCATGTGGCACTATCCCAGAAGGAAGCAGAACCGCTATTTTTCATTATGTGATTGGTGTAGAATCACGAGAGTACTCAGTTCATTGGAGAGATCCACAATAAGCGTTGATAAATTAGTCAATAACATCAGAAGTTAGATAAGTACGTCTCATTATCAAGTGGTACTGAGATTTTATTCAGCGCTTTAGTCATGTTGGTGAGACGGTTCATGAGAGAGATGCTGAGGAGAGGTATGTCTCGACAAGAGTCAGCCAACAACAGCAGATATGGAGCGACTCCGCGGCCGTGGCTGAAGGTCAAAAGGTCACCTCTCACTGCCGAGGCCGGGAGGAAGAACAGTCGGCCCCGCGTGGAGCCGTGACCGCGTCCCACAGTGCTCAGAGCCCAGCAGTGGGGAAAAAACACAGCGCTCAGACTGTGCAGGGGTGCACCAGGGCCGGAGGTACCAGGGTCATGTTAGTTTACCATCCTTGTGCGAGACAACCGGGGTGTATTGATACAAGCAGCCGCAGGGAGTCGGAGGAGGGAGGTGACACGGAGCCGTCAGACTGTGCGGTGGCCTGGAGAGTTCACGATTCGGCCTCCATTAGATGCTGCTTCCCCTTAAGTTTAAATCAGTGCAATGTAGGAAGTACTCAGTCTCCTTCACTTTTTTTGGGGGGGGAGGAGGAGAGGATTTGGTATGTTGACTTGGTGTAAATTATAAAATGAATGACGACTGAATTCTATTTAGCTGCGTTGACGTCAGGTCCTCGGTATGGAGCTTGCTGTCTCACGCTCACTGCGCCCCTTGAATATATCAGAGCCATCGTTAGTGTTATTGGTAGCACCTGTGCTCTGCTGTAAAAGCGAGGCGCCGGTGAGACGTTATGCTCAGATGTTAGGCCAAAACTGTTTTCATTTCGTATTCATCAAACCGGAGAATCTCGTTTTCTCGTGGATCAAACCAGTCTCCGAGCTCTGCGGCCGCTTCCTTCCACCTCGTGGTTGGGTTTTCCGCTCCGATGCGCTTTGCCAGCTGTGAGACCTTTAGCACAGAGACAGGTCTGTGCCTTTCGCGATCATGTCCAATCAATTGAATTGACCCCAGGTGGGCTGCAATCAAGCTGTGGAAACATCTCAAAGGCGATCAAGAGAAACGAGAGGCACCTGGACTTCAACAGCGAAGGGTCAAATACTATGCCGATGAGATGCTTCAATTCAATTCAATTTATTTTGTATAGCCCAAAAATCACAAATTTGCCTCAGAGGGCTTTACAATCTGTACACATACACAATCGTTTTTTTTCTTTTTAACACATTTGCAAAGATGTCTAAAATCCTTTCTTTAGCTTTTGTCATTACGTGTAGACTGAAATCATTTAAACTATTTTTAGCATAACCTTGCAACAAAATGTGAAAACAAAATGAAGGGGTCTTTCTGAATGCACTCCGTATACTCTGGATCAGCTCGTTCCAAAGCTTCATTGAAGCGTAACAATGCTAACACTCAAACACAAGCCTCTGTGTATTTAATGGCTGCAGCATTTCATCAAATCTAAATATTCTAGTCCTATTTTAAACACTGCCTGACATATTTGGTATCTGTGAAAACTTTGGGATCTCCACGAGAATAAAATAATACAGTTTTGAGTATTGTTACAGTGTTGGCTGCATACCATGGATTTGTAATGGCTGACCACTGCTTGAGAAGATAAACACTGCTTTGTTGCTCTGAAAAATGTAATTGTTACTGTATATACAACTTTTAAAAATGTAATTTATCACATTTATTGCATTACATTGTTGGGCTGTAACTGCATGTCATTTTCCTCACTGATTATTGATTAATATAGCCAACAGTCTTCTCAAATAGTTGAATAATCGTGTCGTCTATAAGATGTCATTTACAACAAATAAAATACCTGTTAAACAGTTGACTTTTTCCCCCAAACAATACTAGCTACAGCGACGTGTACTGCTTTCCACTACCACGTGGTTCTATTCGTAAATTCAGTTTGGAAATAATTGCACACAGACAGCAGATATATTTTTTAGGAATAATTTATTGCCAGTAGGAAAGCGTGAGCTTGTGGCAGTATTCAATAAAAACCTTAACAAGACCATAGCATTGCTCACACACACACAGACACCTGAAAAAGTCACGTGTCCATGGATAACTCTGCACTATAAATATATTGGGTCCCATTTTCTTGGTGGAAAAATAAAGAGGTTCCAAAGTCAAAATTTACAAACAAACAAATAAAAAAAACAACAAGAATATGCAGTCGTTCATTGAAGACCCTTTTTTGAAATGAGCAGGAGACAATAAACTTTACGAGTACACTGTTTGGAAAGCCACGCTCTTTTCTTCTCTCTTTTTTAACGTTTCCTCTTTTGTTGTGAATGTAAGCACAGTAAGGCTGATAATGTCACACCATTTAACTCTTTTTTTGTTGAAAATAAAAGCATAGAATATCTACAAAACCTAGTAAACTTTGAAATCAAAACTGTACATTTAAATTTACATTGAAAATGAGGACTTGTATAAAAACATTTTGCTTGGTTGTATTTTATAGAAACAGAGATATTGTTGTGAAATATTCTTTTTTTTTTTTTTTTTTTTATCTCATGATGCTTTTCATGTTGTACATTAAAATGCTGACCCTTCAGACAATGCGCTTCCTGTGTATGATGACAAGTTACTTAAAGCAACGGCACTGCCAACTCAAAGGGGCAGGAGTTGGACCGAGCAGATGTTAAGATGCTACAGAGTCTCTCCTATAGCTTCACGAGATCTTCTCAGCCGATTGGCCTTCACAACCAGTCTCAACAACCCCTGTGTTTGGACTCAATTAATCGTGTGTGTGTGTGTGTGTGTGTGTGTGTGTTTAGTGAGGGTTGTGTGTGAGGGGGAACATAACGTGTGGCTGTGGGGTTCAGGCACTTTTGTTTGGATCCAGTGTCAGACTTCAGTGTGCTGTTGGGAGTCGAGCGCCGGGATGACCAGCCGCTCGAAGTGGCCCTCGTCGCCGCTCTCGTAGTCGCTTATCATCACCTCGGACTCCTCGCAGCACGCGGACATGTCCGAGCAGGAGGCTGTGGACGTGTACAGAGACATGGACATGTTGTCCAGAGCTGAGGAGTCAAAGTCCCGACTACAACCTAAAGGATAGCCCCCTCTGAAGCCACCGGCGCCCATGGTGGAAGCTGGGCTGGTGGCGCCTGAGGTGGAAGTGGCACCGTGGCCCTCGGTGTCGGCCCCGTCGCTCGGGTAGGAGTGCTGTGGCAGGTACTGGTTAAGGCTGTAGAGCTGCGGCAGGGCCGGGCGCTGGCGGACCCCGGCCGGGCTACCCGGACCGGCCGCAGACGGGTCAAAATCTCGGCCCATGGGCCGCAGCGTGTCGCCGTACTCCGGCAGAGGTGGGGGCGGCAGGTCGTCGTTTGCATGGAAGTCCTCCGGCGGCGGGGGGAAGTCGCTCTCAATGTCGAAGCCGCCGGGATAGTAGTCGGTGTCGATGGCACTCGGGTCACTGTACAGAGGGGCGGGCGACTCCACAACCTCATACTGTGGAAACTCCTGGATTCCAGGAAGTTGAACACTTGGCATCCAATCAGATGTGTCCCAGTGATATCCTGTTTGAGAGGGGAAAGCCAAAAGCGCACACACACACACTCATTAGTATTCTGCCCCACAGCTGACATACAGCACAGCTCATAGCATTCACCATATGACAACATGTTAATGTTAAAAACCCACACCATGCAACAATAACACAATACATCACACCAACACAAGGACTTGATTATTAATAAACACTTGACTTCACACCACTTTGTGAGAGCAACTTTTTAACACACTGCAGACACATTCACAGATTTTAAGACACAGGGAAATAAAAAATATATTCCTCAAGATCTTTTTCTGTCTACCTGTATTATTTGTACTGTTATATCTTGTTATATGCCATAACGTGTGCAAACATAACTTTATGTTTGAGATTTTTATGGCAAAATCCCTCTTTTTTTTCCATCTTGTAAAATGTTTAAATACGTTTGATTAATCATCTATCATTGAAGTGCACCTTAAATATATATTAACTTTGTATCCCTGTCCTCAGTACCTCTCTACAGCTCCATTCGGCCACGCCCAACTCTGCGTCATCCAATCAAATACATAGGATATGATTTATATCCCTCTAGTTATTATACCTCATATGCAAATATGTCAAATTATTGAAGATAACATCATACTAACTGTGTAAAGAGACTAATTATATTTACAAAAAATCTAAAAAATTGCGTGATGTAACTTTCAAGACGACTAAACCAATTAAACATACAGTCAAGCTCAGGGGTTTAAGTGTTGAAAATAGTGATAACAAATGCTGTGACAAACTCTCCACAGTACCAACAGACACACAAACGACTTACATCCAGTCCGTTAAATTCCCAGTTAGTTACCGAGCAAAACCTTTGATCATATAATGCTCGGATTAACATTTGCCTTAATGTTGTCACAGCATCAAAACCATGCATGGGAATGTTTTTAGGGGGAATAATAATCCTACGGGAGGCAGACAAAACACCTTCGGAGGCCACTGATGCAGAAAGCGCTCCGTGTCACAGCAGCTTGGCCTTACAGAGCCGGTTTAACCCTCTCCTCATTAAGCTGCAGGGTTAGTGGCAGTTAACAGTTAAGAGGGCAGGATCAGGGGGGTGGGGGTGGGGGGGGGGGACACCAATGAACATCAGGCAAACAAAGATGTAAAAAGTCACCTCTTGGGTTGTTGAGATCATGAGCCAAAAAAGACTCTTTATACGAGGCGAGAAAGGAGGAGAAAGAGAAAGAACAAGTCACATTAAAACCTGAGAGGAAGGAACAATCGGCTCAGAACACGGATGAAATGAGGGGCAATGAAACACTGAACGACAGAATAATGATAAAGGGAGTGACAGGTTAATTAATGGACAACAGGTCTGCCATTCTCTTAAACAGACTTCTTGAGGTGTGTAATCAAAAAGTTGGCAAAGATCAACACTGGGACTTGAAGGCAACGCGTCCGTGCTTGTTTAATTTAGTATTTGCATAGCTTTTTAATTAGCAGCCGAATCTTAAAAACAAGAGCACACGTCAGGGTTGGATGAGGCTCGTCAGTGTAAGATAATGGCAGCGCTTATAACCTGCACTTCACATCCCAACACCAAGGACAAAACTACCGGCAGATGGAAGCAATAAAAGAGTACCTTCTCCTTCCACCGTGTCAACAGCAGAGTTGACAAGGTGGATTACAGTCACTATGGAGGCTTGTGAGAGGCGGGAGGGGGGATAGTGGGTGGAAGAGATTCAGCATTAGTACAAATGCTGTAATAATATAAAAAAAAAACATATGGTGGGAGTGATGCCAACACAAGTGACACTTCCCAAAAAAAATCGGTGATGTCATTGTTGCTGGACAGTGGACACACTTTTTTTTTTTTTTTTTTTTTTCCACACTTGATGTCGGGGGAGGGGGTTTGATGGCTGGGCACAAGACGGTGGAGGAAGGGGACACAGTCGGAGGGGAGCGGGGGGGGGGGTCTGGTCTTGTTTGTGCAAGATAACACACAACAACAACATACTGAGATGCTACGGGGTGCCATTGACAGTACAGATGGAAGAATCAGTGAAATTCCCCGGGGATAAAAACACATTTCCAACCCTAACACGGAGGAAAGCCTCGGTGTGTTTAGAAAACCAACGGAGGAAATCAGGAAACACAAGTGGCTTGTTCAGGAAATAATCAATTTCAAATCAAATTGAGGATCGAGATGAAGGTTTTGATGACTTATGAGCAGCACAATCTCCATCATGATATCCCAGTGATGGCTTGAGGGTAATAAGTGAGATGCGAAAAGGAAATAAAAAGGAGAACATAACATGTGTATACCCTTGTGATGTGTTCCTTGATGTTTGCGTTACACATCTGTGTGTAGCTACATTTCGAAAAAAGAGACAAACAAAAAGAGAAGCAAAGGCATGCTTGTAAATCAAAAAGGAAAAAAAAGAAAAGAGAAATGCAGACGTCTGTCAAAGTCAATGACCTTGTGAGTGATTTTCAAAACAGAACATAAGTGCTCGCTGAGTAAGTCATCAAACTCCTTTTGAACACCGGTAAACTGAGAGTTTGGAAATTAGAAAACAGGGTCAGAATGTTTTTTCATGTATATATAAAATGTTTTTATATATATAAAAACAACATTTATATATATATATATATATATATATATATATATATATAATCCCAGGAGAATTACACAGTACAAGTTTTTGTGATTGCTTCCGTCTGTACCGGTAGTGATTGAGGACTTACAGGCTGGACCTCCCTAATTAAAACCTTGTTCTGGATCTGTGGACTGATTTGATCCATATGGGAGCTGAAGCCCCGCAGCAAAAAGAAAGAGAAGAGAACATGTGACCCCAGAGCCACCATTTGGGCCATCCATTCTGAGCATGCAAAGAAACAGAGTTAGCATCGGAATCCACAAGGCTCTACGAGACAAATGTAACTGTGTAACAAAACCCTGCAGGCTCGCCAGACAAGAGAAAAACT
Organism: Ophiodon elongatus; assembly: GCA_016806645.1. NCBI lineage: Eukaryota > Metazoa > Chordata > Actinopteri > Perciformes > Hexagrammidae > Ophiodon > Ophiodon elongatus. Next base: position 1,247,165 of record JACSYO010001013.1, on the reverse strand, counting down.
CATCACAAAAGTGCAGAAATGGCATCTCATACATGTTACGCGTTACAAAATGTGGCATTTTTTTCCAAAACTATTCCGTCTCGTTAGTTTTTTTCTCAGTCGACAAAGAGGGGATACATTTCACATGCCGAACGGGGCAGCATACCGTTATCGTCGCAGGACTCGGACTGGAAGGAGCTGAGGGACTGGACCTCAGACATGCTGCCCCTGGTGTTGTAGGGGTGACAGGCGCTGTCCTCCGCGGGCTTCTTGGTCAGACACGGATCCAAGTCCACCACTTTAGCTGGAAGAGAACGCACTATTTGTTAAAAAGGAGAAACCTCGACACACGGATGAGAAAATAAAAACAACCCGTGCAGCAATGTGGTTGAAATCCATTAATCCACGCAACAAAATCAACTTCACTTTATTCAACTTTATTGTTGGACGTTGCTCCTTTTGATTTTATAGTATTCTTCTACATATAAATTGATGAAAACCAGTACCGAATGTGTACTTTCTTTGGTGTCAATATATATAGCAATATGTCAAATATATGCAAAAGTCACGTAAAACACCAGAAGGGCACTTGGAGAGCGCTAAGGCCGTTTTCCGTAAATTAAACATAGTGCTTGTATCCGCCCCGTGATTTATTAAGTCTTGTAAAAATCGAGCCAATAGTTTTTTCCCGTAATCCAGCAGATAAAAAAAAAAAAAACAGAACCGAAGACATAACGTCCTTGGAGGAAAAATTTATGTTCCATGAACTGTGCTCCACTGTTATGCTTGAGGCAAAACTCTTATCATGTATAAAACCACAATTTCTTTTTTTATTTGCATTGGAATGAACTTGGACTATTTGGTTGCAAGTTTCCTGCCAAGAACTCCATAAATTGGTTCGCATTATGGAGAAAATGGAGACAAACTTCAAGACAAAGACACAGTTAAACTAGTAATTAACTAAAATAGTTTAACCAGAAGTGCTCCGATTACGCATTGCCTCTATTTTTTACCATTATTACTAACAATTAACATCATCCTTTCCAGGAAACTTCAAAGAACATTATTAGATAATTATGGTCCCATAAAATTGCATTTGCCAGAATTTGTGTAATAAAGTGTAATCATGGTCATTGTTGAATGCCTTCAATGCAATAAATGTCATAATAGTGCTAATATGGAACTCAAAGCAAACTTACTATCGTAATCGTAGTCCCAGTTCGGCTTCTGGATGGAGTCGCTGTCCGAGACGGAGTTGGAGGGAGGGGGAGGCGGGAGATTGGGCGCTACACTGCACACGGCCACGGTCTTGCGGTGTCCGTGCACGGAGTCCGGGTTGAAGGTGCTGAACTCCGGGTGCTCGGGGATGGCCGAGCCCTCAAATGAGTTCCGGTCCAGGTTGTTCCTCGAGTCGCTCGGAATGCTGGGAGTGTAGGAGATGGGCCGCACGGGGACCTGGGGCGGGATGTCGGAGTAGATGTTCTTGTTGAGCTTGGCGTCGAAGTAAGGCCTCTGGAGAAAGGAGTGAGGCACGCCCGAACCGCCGAGACGCTTGTCGTCGTTGTCGGTCTTTGACTTCCTGCGACAGGCCTTCTTGCGGATGATGATGAAGAGGAGGACCAGGATGAAGATGCTGGACACAAAGACGACGATGCCGATCACCTCCTCCAGGCCGATGTTCCAGGAGGTGGAGACGAACTCATTGCGGACCTCGGCGCGGAGTTCGCACATCTGCCCGTTGAAACCCAGCGAGCAGTTGCACTTGTAGGAGCCGTACGTGTTCTGGCACTGGCCTCCGTTGGCACAGGGGTTCTTGGTGCACTCGTCAACATCGTTCAGGCACCTGGTCAACGCATCGGAATGGAGCGGTGTGTTAGAAACTGCCGATGCAAAAACACCGGACTCGAGTTGGGAGATCTTTGAACACAAAATGCACAACATACCTGTCTCCCTGGAAGCCTGACTCACACTCGCACACCGGACCATCCAGACTGTCGATACACTTTCCGCTGTTTTGACAGGGGTTGTCTCTGCAGTACGGCCCCAACTGGCACCTGAATTCAAAACAAGTTCACTTAAGAAACCTTAAAAAAAAAACACACACACACATGAAGACTCCTTCGCTTCTGAGACGTTTCCTTTCTTTTGTGCAAATATACATTTGATGTTGTTGCAGGATAAACTACCGTGTAAAGTAATGGATACAACAAAATTCATGAAGGCAGATCGTCGGTCTGCGAATTACTCAACAATATAGTCGTATAAATTTCATATAAAATGGGTATAAAATGTCTTTGTCTAGCTTTGTCACCTAATCATCATCACATGCAAAATCTTCCTTCCCATATGGCATCAGTGATGCAGGCTTGTGGAAAATAAAGACCAAACGGAAAAAGGTTGTCATACCGTTGTCCTGAGTACTGCCCTCTGCACTGGCAGTAGAAGTCGTCTGCGCGAGGAACACAGGTGCCCCCGTACAGGCAGGGGTTGGAGGCACAAGGGCTTATGCCAATCTCACAGTGGGTGCCCATGAAAGAGGCAGGACACTTACAGAAGTAGCCTGCGGAATTCATAAAAAGAAAACTCATGAAGACAATGACATTTTTAAACTGCTGTTGATTCTCAAATCCAAGCCAGTTTGGAAAGAATCACTGGGGGCGAGTTGTCTCATAAAACAGGTGAAGGTCAGCTATGCATAAAGGCCGAGGGGGAAGAAAAAAAAAAAATACAAAATGAACTGGCACTTTACTTTAATGGTTCACTTGTTAAATTCTGCAGAATTTACATAAGTACAATGGTACACTTACCACACTGTCTGGAGTTCTTTCTTTAATTTGAGCTGATGTTACTGAAATTCAACACGTCTTGCAGATGTTTCACAAAAAAGCCTTCCGGGGCTGCTGAGGGATTATGCCCCCTGAACCGCTGGCAGGTTTTTAATGTGAAACAGATGCAGAAGTGTCGAGTTTGCATTAAGAGCCAACGGCACAAGCTGCAAATTACCACAGCGACAGGAACGCATCAGAAAACCGGGAGAGGTCTCGTGAAACTATGATAAAAGACTTCTGTCTCTAATAGCCTCTCTTGAATAAAAGAGCAGGTTCACCCCGTCAGTCGCTACACCTACGGAGCAATCTTTAGTTGAGGCAGAAACACATCATCAGGTTAGGAATAAGGGCACAATTCAAACTTCTTGTGAGCTGCCCCCACACCTAAGAACATGTACGGGTACTCGGGTAGTACATCACACAAACAATGAGCGGGGCAGGACGTTACACACCTCCATTGGGCAGCGAGGTGCAGCTCCCTCCGTTGGTGCAGGGGTTGCTGGAACAACTCTCGACGGGTGCGAGTGCACAGCCTGGGGTCACGTCCACGATGTCCTCCAGCACAGCGTGGGCCCGGAGAGCTTTGGTGTTGAGCGGCAGCTCCAGGTCGTTGAGCGTGAGGGCCTCCAGGCAGCCGCGCAGCCCGTTGGTGACGGGCAGGCTGCGCCCGTGGCGGGCCGCGGTCAGCTGGCGCACGTGGCCGCCGAAGTAAATGCTGTTGTCGAGGTTGAGGGTTCGCAGGGTGCCCGGGGCCGTGCCCGAGGCGGCGTGCACCCGGTCCAGCACCAGCTTGGCGTAGTTGCCGTCCACCTCCAGCGTGAGCGTGTGCCACTCCCCGTCGTTGACCTGCGCGCTGTGGACTGACACGAGGCCGGGGCCGCTGCCGCAGTCGAACTTGTACTGCAGGCGGCCGTTCACAATCTATGTGGAGCCAAAAGACACGGAGTCAGAGCATTGACAAACATCTGTGTTTACCACACTGAGGGAGGACACTCATTTCATCTTCGTTTCCCCTTTTCGATTACGAGCTCCACAAGATTAAAACTCGGGCGGAGGACTCGTTATCAAATCACCGAGCCCGTTATACATCGATGTGTGACACCGCCATTAATCACTCCCTATCAGAAGGTACAATGTGCGTCAATGTGCGACCATGACATGATTCCATCTTATCTTAATGTGGGTAAACAAATGTCTACCAGCTGTACTCGCTTCACAGGAAAACGTCTTCATACAACAGTCCGACTTCTGTTCATGCCTCTAAATACCACGAGCAACAGTTTGGAGATGCTAAAAGCCTTTAAACAATAACTCCCTCTTAGCCAGCCAGGTTTTAGTCCACAGTCCGGCATGCAGACTGCTCTACCAGACGGACCTTGAAAGGAATGTGTGGAGAACTGCTTTCTGTTTCCCTCCCAGTACCGAAATAGCTCTTGTGTGTGAGATTTTTTTTCCAACCCACCACTACATTCCCATCGTCCCTCGTGTGAAAGGAGGTTTTAAAATGCCTTTTTGAACCCTTCGGCGTAGTTGATTGGCACACATGGCTGGATGGTCTCGTGGGACTGCGGGTCAATTTTGTTTATTAAGCCCTTCTGATATGGAAATGCCGGGCTTTAATACAGAGACAAGCTCAGAAATGCAGACGGACAGTCAGTCTAGACTTAATTATGATAAGCGAGGTTATCATTTCGGCTTGAGAGACGCCGCAGGAATAAATGGCTGAGTAATGAGGCTGGACAAACACGTTTGCTCACACACACACACACACACACACAAACACACCTCGAGGATGCTGTAGTCGGTTCCCTTGGCGTACATGACGGTGGCGTGGCTGGAGAAGGTCCTCATCCGCAGAGACAGTTTCATCAACTCCTTGTTCTCGTTCTCCATCAGGCGGTATTTCACGTAGCCGCTGCCGCTGAACGTCAGTGAGTGGCCGTCTGACGTGAAGTAACAGACGTGTGTCAAGGAGAGGCGGGGCAAACACACAGCATCACATTTACATTATTTTACAACACAGATACACGTAGATGAAGCTGGAGACGGGCGAAGGGATGGAGACACTTGGACACACGGACCAAGAGGAGGGTTGTCTTACCGGAGCATTTGCCCTTTTTGCCCTCCGGACACACACAACTGTACACGGTCTCTCTGGGATCTGCCACACACGCCAGACCCTCAGGACAGGGGTGGTTCTCACACAAGTTGTTCAGCACGGGACATCTGCCACCTAAACGCCAACATACAGATACAACATGTCAGAACGGGAGTTTCTGACTGACAGTAAATGTGTGTGTGTGTGTGTGTGTGTGTGTGTGTGTGTGTGTGTGTGTGTGATCAGCCTACCTTCGCACTGGCAGGTCGCAGTCCTCAGGTGTCGCGGGGACACAAAGCTGAGGCGAGCCGTGCTGTACGTGGACATGGCGGTCTTGTCCAGCGAGATGACCTCATCGCAGAAGGTCAAGGGGCAGTCCAGACCGGCGCACAGCTTCTGCACCACCCGCACGATGCGAACCCCCGTCATCTCCTCGATCACAGCCGCAGAGGAGTTCAACTTGTGGAAGACGACCTGAGGACAATTGCAACGTGAACATCAGCTTTTCTCTTTCTTTATACATTTGGGTTTTGGACCGTTGGTCGGACAAAATAAGCGATTTGAAGACATCACCGTGGGCATTTTTCTAAAAATGTCTTTATGGACTAAATAATTAATAGAGCAATGATAGTTCGTTGAAGCCCAAAGACAAAACAACAGTTTGGTACCGTGAGCTAGAAACATAAAATGTAATCGTGGCTGCTCTCACCTCCTGAGATTGGTAGGGACTCCCAGACCTCTCCAGAGCCAGCAGCACATCCAGATCTCCTTGCTCTGAAGGCTGCAGGCTCACCAGCTGGACTTCGCTCCTCCTGACGCCGGCGATGTTTCTCAGCGCCCGCTGGAAGTTGCGCCAGTAGTCCCCGATAAACTCTTCGGGGGCGATATTGGCAAAGCGCACCGCGATGGAATTGTCCAGAGCCTGGCGGGTCGCTTGCCTCACGTGCACGGTGACGTCGGCCGCCGTGGCGAAGCGCCCGTCGGTCACCGTCACGTTGAGAGGGTAGTGGCCCACGTCGAGAGGCCGCAGGGCGATGACCTTTCCGTCGGAGGCGGAGACTGAGAACAGGGCGCCGCTCTCGTCCGAGGACGCGGAGGAAGGAGGGGCGAGGCTGTAAGCGAGGGTGTCGTAAATGTCTTGGTCGGTGGCGTGGATCTTGCCCAGGACTCCGCCGGGGTATTCGTCGCCGGCGGTGGTCACGAAGATGTCGAGTGGAAGTATGGCGGGAGGGTAGACGCTCTCCTCGATCACGCGCACGCTGATGAAGGCGGCGGAGAAGAGCGGGGGTTTGCCGCTGTCCGACACCTGAAACGTGAGATAGGGAGACACATGTGTGAGGAAATGCTGTGCACCGTGAGATTAAGCATTTTTCCAACAGCAGAGGGCAATCAAGCTCTTTCACTGAGACCCCGAAGTTGGCGGCATCAACACACTTGAAGGTGCACTGGATATTAAAGTCAAGAAAACATCTGAAGAACGGGCTTTTTTTTTTTTTAAACATTCACACTCGCACACGGACGGTCTTCAGCTCTGCGCGAAAACCATTACTCAAATCTGAGTGTGCATCTCGTGTAACAAGACATCACTCTCACATTTCATATCCCATCTGCCCACTCGGGTTTTTTTTTTTCTTCTTCTTCTTCTTCTTCTTTTCTCCTCCCTGTTCTTTCCTCTAAGGTGACACATCAACACCCGGCGGCGCATGTGATCATGCCAACTCAAATGTCTTTTGATTCATGATTCTCCTGTGAGATGCACTCTGAGGCAGCAGCTTTATTGCATGCCTATTTGAATTCGGCGTCTCACAGACAGCGGTTTGCGTGGTGAAAAGCTTTATTTAGAATATATTTAAAAAGGTTGAAGGTGGAGAGATGAACATTGGCTAATTGGTGGTGTGGGGAGGGCGGGGGGGGCGGGGAGGGGGCAGCAGGAGATACCGATGAGTGAGCACGTCAGGGGAAAGGAACAGAAAGGGAAGAGAGGGAAGACAAATAGATCAGGTGGCTGTGGCTCGACGGTTAAATCAATAGAACCTCTCAACTGTGGTTTCTCCTCTGTGCTGTGACTCACCTGTGCTTGAAGTAGGTAGTGTTCTTTACTTTTCCTATTCAGCGCCCCCACGGCCACTAGAGCTCCCTGCTGATTGATGTGGAAAGCGTCGCCCTCGTTCCCATCCGCGATGGCGAAGGTGAAAGGTGGGCCGTTGTGGGAAGCGTCCCGATCGGTTACGGTGAGCTGAAGAACACTTGTGCCTTTTGGTCGATTCTCCTGTGGGACACGAGAGGGGAATGTTTAATGTTCGCGATGAGAGGAGGTGGTTCACCCGGCGCTCTTCGGCTCTATAATGTTTGACAATGGAATGTTTTTTCAGAAGTTAAGATATACACCCACAGTACGCTGCTGCTGTGAGAGAAAATGTTTCTGTGACTGTCTGAAACTGTATTTTAGATGTAAAAAAAAGAAAAGAAAATGATCACACGTCATTTGATCCACTGCTATATATATAAAAATACTGATAGCCACTTTAAGTCTTCTTCTACCGTTATTAATTCGGTGCTGGTATTTGTCAGTTGTGCTGGTCTAACATCTGGCCCACGATGTTGTGACAAGGCCTCTGACCATGTTAGTTTTACAATTAAGGCCTTGTCTTAAGTGTTTTGTGTCCCGTCTGTTGACTCTTCCTGACTGAAAAAAACTCAACTTTTATTCTCAAGTGTTCCAAGTCCTCAACTCTGGATATTCCTGCTGGTGTATCGTGTGTGTGACCTGTGTTTCTTTCTTGTTCTGCTTTACTGTGATTTTGGGCTTCGCTTTGATCATGAAACCACAGTAAGTCAAATAAAGCCAGTCAGAGACAAAACAATGTGTCCTTCTGAAGCGCTTGAGCTGTGTACAATATGTGCCGTGCCTCCTGACGGTATCTTTTAAATTGCTTTTTGTTTTTTATTATTATTTTATACAGTTTTCTAAACAGACATGAAAATTGGAAACGAATCATCTTACATCCTACCTTTGGAATTTTTTTTTTTATCAACCAAAATGGAATACAGATGTACCTCTGCTCGTTCTCCTCCTTCTCACACATCTTCCCTGTACACCAGTCATCATCCACTCTCAGCTCAGTATCCACCCTCTATTCCTCCTGCCCTTTCTTTCCATCCCTTATCTGAATTCTTATACTTAAGATGCAGCCTCTGTTTTTTAGCCCCACCCCCTCACACCTCCTCCCCCCCCATTCTCCCCCTCCCCTGTCCGTACCTCTGTTGCTTCAACCTCCTACTCGCCTCTTGACATTCTAGTCGCACAGCCTCCCATTATTCCATCCTGTTAATCCCTCTCTCTGTGTCCACTGCAATCCCCCTCTGCACCTCCCCCTCTCTTTCCCCATTTCCATCTCCCTCATTCTCATGCTCTCCATCTCTAATCAGCCGTCCACACTGACCCCTGTCCCCCTCGCTCACCTGGATGATGAGGCTGTAGTTGGCCTGGGAGAAAAGCGGCGGGTTGTCGTTGACGTCCGAGATGTCTATGTTGATCATGGCGCTGCTGGAAAGCGGGGGCGACCCGTTGTCTGAGGCCACCACCATCAGAGTGTACCCTGAAGTCTGAGAAAGAGATGGAAAGAGTCAGCATGCAAAGGCAACGTTGCATTTGTAAGAATGAATGTAGCTGAGATCAGTAAACAAGCTTCCCCATTTGCCCTGACATGACTCTTATTGGATTCTGCATAGAGTGCAATTAGTCCCTTAGTGGATTAAACTCTATGTGTACAGTCAGCGTTGTATCTGCAGTTTCTCTTACTCTCTCTCTGTCCAGCTGGCGAGCAACTTTAAGCTCTCCTCTGACCGGATCGATGGTGAAGGGGCTGCCTTGGTTCCCGTCCACGATGGCGTACCGCACGTGATCGAAAGAAGGCCCGTCGAGATCCTCAGCCACCACCTTTGGATCAATCAAACAATCAAAACAACGATCAATCGGTAATCCTTGAATGTGGATTTACACGACAATTGACGGCCCTCGCCTGTTATGTTAACATGTGCGTTTAAAGGACATAAAAAAAACAACTCCTTCTCTGATCGATGGGTTCCTGCACACACACACAATTACCTGCCACATTTAGAAGAAATCGGTTTATATCACAGGAGTGATTTCTGCGGTTGTGTTTGTCGGGGCTCTTCACTGGTTTTAAGGGGGTGGGACTCAAAAATGTGATGTCAAGCGAGATGGAAAATATTTTCTTGTCCCAGTTTCTCCGATTCTATCTCCGATTTTCTGTTTTTACATCATTGCAAACTGAATACCTTTTGGTTTTTTGTTTACAAAGGAAGCCATCTGGGCTGTTAGATACTGGGGTGGACTTTTCCTCTTATTTTCTTGCATTTTGAAGACAAAACGACTCATCTTTTATCAATCGTCTGATTAATCGATGATGAAAATAATCATTGGTTGCAGCCTTCCTATCACAACATCATTCAGATGCATACAATTGTTTTCTTTCACCTGCGCACTCTCCTCCAAAACACACACAGACACACACACACCCACACACGCGCACACAGTCTTAAAACCCACCCGGGGTCACATATTGATAGGGATCCCCGGGGAAATCAACAGACAGTGAGGAAGCATGAGACAATGGCAGTTATTAAAATCTAATTTTGTGATCGATCATTTATATTCAGGTGCTTCAGACACACAGATAAATGGCCATAAGCAGAGGTCTTTAATGAGAGGAGTGGAGGAGAGGCGGGCAGCGAGGTTAGACAGAAATAGATGGGAGGGAAAATTTAACATGCAAAAGGTAGAGAATGCTTTATCTCGGACGGGGGCTTAATGAGTCGAATGCCTTTCAATTAAACTGTTTGAGCATGTGTGTCAGATAATGCGCAAGAACAGGGGTGCAGCGAGCATGAAGAACATTGGTCCTGATTTAGCTGTGCCACCAGATGGTGATTTGCCACATGTGCAGATATGTGATAGTGTACGCAGTGAGTAATGGGCAGAGAGGACAGAGGCTGTGAGAGAATAAATTAACGAGTGAGTGAGAAGGTGAACAGTCTGGCACATCTTGCTCAAGGAAAGGAAAGGGAAAGAGAGAGAGAGAAAGAGAGAAAGAGAGAGAGAGAGAGAGAGAGAGAGAGAGAGAGAGAGAGAGAGAGAGAGAGAGAGAGAGAGAGAGAGAGAGAGCATTAATTAAGGGTTGCTGCCCCACAACAAGCACCTATTGTATGTGTAGTTTATTCTTACCGCCATCACAGTCTTTCCCAGCTCCGTGTCCTCGCTGACGACGGCTGTGTAGATGTCCTGGCTGAAGACGGGTCTATTGTCGTTGACGTCAGTCAGGTTGATGTTCACAGTGGCCATGTCGCTGAGCGGTGGTGAGCCACCATCTGTAGCCTCGACGGTGATGTAGTATTCGTGGGAGACCTCGAAGTCCAGCGGCTCAATCACAAAGATGTCACCTGAAGGCGGCAAAGAGACAGCAGAGAGTCAGAGAGATGTGGAGAGCTGGTGACATGTCATGAACTCGCACTACCAATAGGTTTAGGATCTAAAAGGTAAAAAAAGAAAAGAAAACCTATGATACCACAATACACCAAAAGCATAAATCAATTTGATGAAAAACATTGTGCTTCTTTATTCTTATGTATTGTATTTAAAGCATTCTTAGCAGAGGGGTAACTATGAGTGAGTCATTCCTTCCCCAAGGCAGTTTAGCATGATGCCATGATAATGTTAAGACAGGAATGCAGACTGTGTAGACTCCACAACAATTACATGGCCAGGGCAAAGACTTTTTGTTACAGACAAAATAATCAGTGTTGTGCGTCCTTGAAGCCAAACAAACCTGATAAACATATGTCCTTCCTCGCAAAAATCTTACAAAAGGAATTTATTTAAAAACATTTTAGTTGTGCACAGTTTACATCAATGTTTGCTCGTTAGCAGCCTGCTCCTTCATTGCCTATGCTGGCACATAGTTCCGGGCCAGGGAAAGACGGGAATTTGCGCCGGGTTACGCATTAGAGTCATTCATGTATTGGAATATTTAAACTCGAGTTATTCGGACGATGCAGTGTTCCGCAACCCTCTCAGCGCTGAGGTTCTGCTCCTGTCGTCACCGACGCTATTGATTCAGACACGTGAGATACAAATATTTTAGCTGTCTGTGGCTGTGATGATGTTATTTCGAGTGTTAATGAAACAATGTTACCAGAGCCCCGCACGCACTGATCGATCCAAACTCCCATCAGAGAAAAAAGGCGCTTAGAAAAATCTCCATCATTATTTAGAGGCATATATATTTTGGCATCTTTATTGTATCTTTATTGCAATTAAGTCACTGCAAAATCTGTTGATTTCGGTTCATACCGCTGGAGTAAACCAGACGCTGTGTGCCGACTTGGTGTGAACACAGCATTATGGATCTTTGCACGCTAAAGACACCATCTGTGCAGTAGTGTGAATCCTGGACAGGAATGTGTGTCCTCGTGTGCGCGCACACGCAACACAAACAAAACTAAAAACAACTTGTGAATTGCTCCACAGCACGACTAGAGGTCAAAAACTGCAACGAGTACCTTCAATCCCTGTGGTGACAGTAATTGTATAAAATTTTGAATTTCAATATCCCAGTAGGTATTTGTATTTGTTACACCACCAATAAGGAGAAAGCTAGGAGCAGAGAAAAAGCTGCGCTAAAATAATGTACAGAAGAAAAAGCCCTCTCCTAAAGGCTTCCACATACCCGTGCGTGGCTCCACGCTGAACATGCCGTGCTCGTTCCCGCTGATGATGCTGTAGGAGATCTCTCCGTTGGCCTCCGTGTCCCGGCTGGCGGCCTGCACTCTGAGCAGCTGTGTGCCCGTCGCCACATCCTCGGACACGGTGGCCGTGTATTCGCGGTGCTCGAACACCGGCGGATTGTCGTTGATGTCCAGGACGGAGATCACCACCTGGCACAGCGAGGAGAGCCGCGGGGAGCCGCGGTCAGTGGCGCGGGCCTTCAGCTCGTACGTCGCCTGCACCTCGCGGTCGAGGGCGCGCTCCAGGCTAATCACACCGCTGTGCTCCTCAATTGAGAAAAATCCATCAGCAGAATTGACCAATGAGTAGACGATGTCGCTGTTGAGACCTGGGATGACAAAAGGTTTTAAAAGATTAGGTTGGGTTTTTTTCTTTTTTCTTTTTGCAATGTGAATCTTATTTTTGTAGTTTTTACATAATCATTCCTGCGTGTTAAGATGCGATACCTCTCAGTTTACGACCTGTCTCTGTACCCACATCTCAGCAATTTAACTGAGTGAAATTCTTCACCCATAAGATAACTAGCCACATCAACAGAAATACTCCTTTAAGTACAGGGCGTAACGAGCATATTGATTTGTATATTGATGTATCGATTCTTGAATGATTAAAATCGTCACCCTCTACTCTCATTCAGACACATCCATCTTTCGTACGGCCTCTGATGAACAGGAGCTGTAAACGTCTAATCCATGCCATCCTCATAACTCATGTCCTCCCACTAGCAGGACGCTCCCAGCAACAAGACAGAGACGGATCACGATAATAATCATAATGCCTTTCTGCAGGTGGGCCCCATTTGGAATACACTATTATATTCCAATTTATCAGGTAAGTGCCCCCGTCCTCCGTGGATATCATGATGCTGGAGAGACCACCACGGGGAGCCCTGCTTATATAGTTTCCCATCACTGTTATCTGGTCTGATCATCCTTGAGACAATTGCTTCATGGTAGTTTACTGAATTGTGATGAATCTCTATTGGCTGTATCGGCTCATGCGGGTATGTTTTTGATTGTTTGCTTATTTCAGTCCAATGGCTGGAATGTTTATATCAAAGTAGGCGAAGAAATAAGTGATTAAACGAGAAAATAATCAGCAGGTTAATGAAAAAGTATTCTTAGTTGCAGCCTTGTCTGAAAGGGGAATTAGAATTAGAATTCCAATATGTTGTTTCCATAGCGAGGAAAGTGCAATCAACCTGAGAAGTCTCCAACTTATCATCAGTTATTTTGTGAGGAGCTCGTTCCACAGACAATGAATGGGAGACTGATTGTATGACAGAGAATGTTTGTATTTATTTGTATACCCAAATTACCTTAATCATATTGCAGGGTTCTCAGTATTGTAACGGAAAATGTACCCAGAACATTCTCACTGACTGTCATGTTATAGATGACACTATCTGTGTCATAGACTTTATAGATGACACTATCTGTGTCATAGACTTTATAGATGACACTATCTGTGTCATAGACTTTATAGATGACACTTTCTGTGTCAGGGCTACTGATGTATCGATACACGAGCATCAGAAACACTGTTGCGATAGTAAGCTATATTGATATTTTTGCACAGCCCTAATTAATTAACTACCATTTTCCCAATTCATTGTCTATGGAGCAGTTCCACACTTTACACTTGATGACCTTTAGTGCGCTCTAGTTTTTGGCTTTTGGGAGAGGATTGTTCTTTTTTTAACTCATATTTTTAGATCATGGGAATAACATGTATGGATTTTGAAAATGGATGTAGTTCCCCTTTAAAGACAATGTTGTACAGCAAAATATTAATGTAAATCTCTGTAATATTGTCAAACACAATTATTCTAAATGCACACTAATCTTAAAAGCAACAACAACAGATTGCATTTTGAGGACAGCTGGCACTTTAAGGCATCTTTCTCGACAGTATTGGAGGCAAGATTGTGAAGAAGATGCATGAATCTGGTGCAGCAGCACGGTGGGCAAAGCAGAACATTTTCAAATTCCTCCAGAATGGTGGGACATGAGAAATTGAAAGAAGAAAATAACAACAGCGAGGCAGTGCAGAGAGACACTCTGATCCAGGCATCCAGGCAGAGTGATAAAAGATAAGGCAGAATCAGAGAAGGAATGTGTACTCGCATAACTTTAGTTTATCAGATCATGGCCACCAGTCTGGATCTGTTTGTCAGTCTGGTTCATAACCATTCTGCACTGATAAGTGCTGCCTTTCAGCGAATGGAACAGTCGGCTGAACTGAGGAGCAGCAATGTGGGGAAGTATCAGACGTCTTCCAGCCAAATGGACAGGTGGATCACCGAGGCAGTGGCACACAGCAGCCAGTGCCAAGAATGAATCCTCGCAGAGATATGCACAGTCAAATATCTCTTTTCTCTTCGAAAGAGGCTTCACATTCTGATGTTTGCCTGCTGAGGCAGTTGACTGAAGCCTGAGTGAACTGGGTCAAAGCTACAACATCTAATTATTCTTGTACACTCTACTTAATGCTTGGGACTTGCCAGTTGCACTTTAAGTTTGAACCTAAAAAAAAAAATATATATACAAGACAGACACACAAAAAAAAGAAATCTCAATGTGTGTGATACCCACATGTGAGAGAAATACTAATCAAATCCCGCTCTGCTTTCACTCCGTGTAACTCTAAATAATTATTGCCCTTGGCTAAACTGCAGGAAGCACCTTTTTTCTCCACCCCTCCTTCAAATACCCTTATTCTTGATATCTAAAATGTGAGCAAATTTTATGCCAGTAAAGCCTCGGGGAAGAAATGTCTTAATACCAGCGCTTTCCATTCACTATTTAAGGTTTCTCTCTGAGGGATCCAATTCTAGCTCTGTTTCGTACCGTCAAGCTGTCAGTCCACCCAAAACGAGGGACTGAAAAGGGGAAATAGAAAGTGAAGGCGTCGAATGGCTTGTGTTCCACTAAACTAAAAAGGTGTAATCTGGAACGGCAGGTCCAATGGTTCTCTGGATAAAGTCTCAAGGAGCTTGAAATGACTGTTTAACTGCGTGGCATGAGTTCTCTGTCCTATCCACATGTGAGCCTCTCAGTGGTCGGCAATGCTTGCTGAAAGGTGAAGAAGCCGCAGATAAATATGTGGCCCTGTGGCTTTGCACCAAGCAAATGGAAAATTGCAATCAGCCCTTTTGAGAATTCAGCTTCAGAGAGAGGAATTTCATTAGAGTGTAATGGAGCTTTTAATTTGAGGGGTTGATCATTCATGAAATTCCACATTTGTTATCCCTGCCTCTTGCCATTTAGTGTAATGCAGTCGCATAAAAGGAAAGATAATAACCCGTGCATTGTGAGTCAGCATTTAGCAAGATGCATATGCATGCTGTATACCATAATGCAAAACTCCCTATTAAGAAGTATATATTTGAATCAACGGTGCTTTTTTTAAAATTTTGACTTTGAGTAATGCCTTTGTTTACCTTTGATTCGCATTTCAAGCAGAGAGCACGAGAGCTCTCGAATGTTTACCCAAAACATAGTTTTAATATTACAAAGTGTCCAATCATGGCTTGGCAACTGTAACTAGGCACAGCAGGCATGTCACAAGTTGGGTTGTTACACATGTTGAAGCAGTGTGCATGGGGCTGCAGTAATTGTTATACTCTGCGTTGAAGGACTTTGTAAAGTGGTGCTGTTTTTTATTTGTTTTTGGCCTTTCAAAAAGATTTATTTGCAAAAGCTCATGAATTGATGAGGTTTCTGACTTTTTGACGACGACATATTTCTACATATTTGAGACTTTTTGAGACATATTTGAGAGATTTTTTATGGGGTTATCATTATAAAACCAGTCAACTATTCAAGTAACAAGCAACTCATGAAGCTAACGTTAACTTCTAATTAACGATAGCTTAACTAGCTAGCTAACTAACTACAGCGAATAAGTTGTCACTAGAAATTAGAAGCTTCCTGATGTTAACCGCTGTCTGAAATTACAAAATATTTGTAGTCGGCATGCATAGCTACAGTTAATAAGGAGGCGGGGCTTAGCCAACATTATAGTAATGGATTCACTTTCCTTGCTATACATTCCATTTTTTTAAGTTCATGGACTGATTGTTTCTCGAGCACACGGTCATGGAAACGTGACTCACCAGCATCGATGTCGTTAGCCAGCAGTTTAGCCACATATGTGCCCATCTCTGTGTTCTCGAAGACCGTAATGGTGTAAGGATCGGATGAGAACTGAGGCGGGTTGTCGTTGACGTCTTCCACGGTGATGTGGACGTCGGCCTCGCAGTAGCGCCCTCCTCCGTCCACCGCCCGCATTTTGAACCTGTGCTCGTCCTGCTCCTCTCGGTCCAGGGGCTGGGAAGTCTTCAACTCCCCTGCAGGTGAGACAGAAGGATTTTGAGCAAAATAGACAAACACACAAGACACTAGGAGGATTTCATTTGCTATTTAAAGAACATAAAACACATTAAACTGACAGACAGGCGTATCAAGAGGACAAACCATGTATACTCTAAAGCACTGGAACCCCCATGTCTCCCGTCTGCTAACCAAGTAAAGAACATCTAAACAACCGATGGCTTTCAAGAGTGAGAAGAGGGGAATAAATAAATTATTGAAGGGAGAGAGCAGGAAAAGAAAATGGCAAAGAGAGTGGAATGATGAAGGAAACCATCAGAGTTGGCAGCTAAGAGCAGCTTGGAAGTACCCTGGGATGTGAGGCAGCCAACATTACCACAACCTCTCTGGAAAACTCCAGAGCCTCTTGGCGGTCCTCATCTGCAATAATCCTACTTGTCTGCACTAAAAAAAAAAAAATAACATCCCCTCTCCATAACAGTAGCACTGCTGCTGGAAACTGAATATTGAGGGTTGCCAAAAGACAGCTGGATGGCATTGTTGCCTCATTGTCAGTCTCTCAGAATATTAAAAGCTGAACGTTGCCATTACTTATGGATTCTATGCAGCAGCAGACACGTTGTATAGCTGTTTAAATCTACTGGCTTTGTTTGTTTTGTCCTTTTATGCGTTAACTTGGCATTTATTTTAAAACCAGGTTGGCGGTGATTAACTGGCATTGTTTTTCTTTCTTTTTTTCCTGCTCTTATTTTTCATCCCAGCAGCCAGATGGAATCTCTGATTTAGAGGATCTCCAAGAAGAAATTATTTGCAGGCACGAAGTATAGCGGCCATAAATTGAATTTTAGTGTGCAACTCCGTGTTTTTACTGTCGCCATGGGTCCTTAAGTTGCCCCGTGGGGAAATGTTCTTGGCTCTTTTAACAATGAATAAGTAAATAACAACTGGGCACAAGAAAACACCCTTTTGCCTGCTCTATTTCTAATAATGATTCCTGCACATGCTGAAACACGAATAAAAAATAAACTAACATTTTTCAGAGGGATCACAATTCTCAAATCAAAGAGTGCAGAATGTGAGACTGCTGTCGTGCTGAGCTGCCTTTTTGATTTTGTGGCTCCAAGCCGAGGACCAAGACTGTTTCATGAGAGACTTTAACATGACGGTTCCACATAAAAGTCACACAGTCGATGTTCTTCATACACAGAAGCATTTGCATCCATTGTTGTTAACGCACAGATACACACCTGTGTCAGAGTCGATGATGAAGAGTTCAGATCCAACTCCCTGGAGCTCGAAAGAGATTTGGGCGTTTGAGCGGATGTCAGCATCTGTAGCAGAGACCTGCAAGACGAGCCTGCCGGCGGGGGAGTCCTCTGGGACTCGCTCACTGTACAGAGACTGGGGGGAAGGAAAATGGAAGAGGGAGAGAAATGAAAGTGAATATCAGGAAGAAAATGGCACAACAAACGCAAATGAAGTGCAGAAAAATTACAGCGCAGTCGAGGAAGAAAATGGACTTTACCTTTTCGCATACAGGGCTGTTGTCATTGGCATCCAGCACCTTGACCTCCACAACGGCTTTGGCAGTAAAGATGCCGTCACTGGCTGTAATGTTAAGGAGGTAATTGTCCTTCTCTTCACGGTCCAAGGGCTTCCTGACAGAGACCTTCCATTCATTCTGAATGTGTTCGATGGCAAATTGGCCAAGTGGGTCCCCTCCTGTTTGGTGTTAAAAAGAAATATACCACTTCAGAATGATCAACAACTCGGAGGCAGCAAAGCATACGGAGTCATTAAAAAGACACAAGGATGAGATTCTGGCCTGAATTTTAAAACGCACTCCCCAAAATATCTATCAATAATTACTGAAATCTTCTTTTAAGAATTCATCACTGCTTCACAAAGCAAATCCTTATTTCTAATTCAAATATGTTTGGTACACAAGCAATCCCACAAACAGAAAAATGTACATGAACTAATGCTGGATTCTGATTCCTCTAAATATTCCCAGACTTGGCATAGTTATTCACACTCGCTAATTAGCACCAGAGGAAGTATTTCCCCCAAGTCTATTTCAAAGCATTATTCACATAATTATACATCTCTGTATTATGATGACCTTAATATATGCCTTGAGCTTTGGCCGATTAGGCAATAACTCAGAATACTAACAGATAATGGAATTGTATAATGTTTCAAAGATGAGATATTATAGTCATATTAAGTGGCATAAACGGAAAACCCCCCCGAAGATTATCGAGCAAACTCTCTGGGCATACTGATTATGTTTCACAAAATAATAAACACCCACCTGTGATGAAGTAGTTCACATGTTTATTGATGTCCTCAGAATCATCATCTGTGGTGCTGAGGATGGCAATAACCCCGCTGGGCGGAGGGTCATCTTCACTAACTGTGCCTTTGTAGATCTCCGCAGTGAAGCGGGGCGGGTTGTCGTTCACATCGGCGACTGTTACCTCCACTCTGGTGCCATTAATGTGTTGGACTTTGTCGCCTTGGTCTGTGGCTAGGACGGCGATTGTATATTTGTTCGTCTTTTCACGGTCTAGCTCTTTTAAGGTGGTCACCCATCCAGTTTCACTATTAACAGCAAACAGCTCGGCGATCACCTGCGAGTTCTGCTTGGGGTCGAGGCTGTAAACAATATGGCCGTTGGTTCCAGAGTCTTGGTCGGTGGCTTTGACTTGGATCACTTGAGTCCCACTCGGAAGGTTTTCCACAATGACTGCATCATAAGGGTCTGACTCAAAGAGAGGTTTGTTGTCATTCAGGTCTTTCACTTGGATGTTAACATTTACAGATTCTACTATCTCATAGTTCTCATGTTTGGTTTGGGAAAGCAAAGTGAGTTGGTACCATTTGGTCATCTCATGGTCGAGGCTTTTCTGAAGCTTCAAGGCTCCACTGTCTCTGTCGACAACAAAAACCTCATCTTCATTGCTCTCGGGAGTGTTGCCCTTCACAAGGCTGTAAACGACTGGTTGCTCACTCTCAGCCTGAATTACATCGATCTCTGTGCCAATGGGAAGGTCTTCAGCAATTGTGTAGCGGTAATGTGTTTCAGCGAATTTAGGAACGGGTGTCTCTGGGGCAACAATCCTGATGTAAACCTGTACAACTGAATGTCTGGGTGGATTCCCAGTATCCTTCGCCCTCACAAAGAATGCATAGAGCTCATTTTCAAGTCCAATAAGACTCTCTTTGGTTGTAACAACCCCAGAGGTTGGGTGGATTTCAAAGTTCTCTTCCACGTTTTCAACATCTGCTTCGATTGAGTACTCAATGTCAGCATTGCTTCCCTCATCCATGTCGGAAGCAGCAATTTTAACCACAGAGGTTCCCCTTGGGACATCTGATGCAATAGTGGCTTTGTAGTCAGCTGCCCTGAATTGTGGGGCATTGTCATTGACGTCTGTGAGAATGACATTGACTACAGAAAAACCTACTTTTCCACCGCCGTCTTTAGCTATGAGAGAAATAGGAATAACTTTTTCAATTGTATTTTCCCGATCAAGGCTCTCAAGAGTTAAAATATCGCCGTCTTCATTGACAGAGAACTTGTCTTTTGCAAAGTCATTGACAATTAGATATGTTATTTTCCCATAAATGCCTTCATCGTCATCTGTCGCCTTTGCTTCTGCTACCAAGGTACCAATAGGTGAGTTTTCAACAAGCTCTACCACGTAGTCCACCTGAGAGAAGGTGGGGTTGTGGAAGTTGGCACCAGTAACTGTTACCATGACGAGGGCTGAGCTTCTGAATACACCGTCTGATACTGATACATTTAGGTAGTAAAGAGGCTGCATATGGGGCCTACGGTGGTTGGAAATGGCAATGGCGCCTGTGTGTTTGTCGATGGAAAAGTTCTGATCGTCATTGCCGGATATTATGGAGAACTCCAACTTATTGGAGTCTGAGCTATCAGCATCAGATGCCTGGACTTGGGTGATGAAGTGTCCACGTGGGGCCAGTTCACTAATAGTAGTCTTATAAGTGTGCTCTGTAAATATTGGAGCGTTGTCGTTCAGGTCGGTAACGTCTATCGTCACAATGACATCACTAGATAGGGATGGAACGCCTCCGTCCACAACCCGGACTCTCAACTTGTGCTGCTGGATCTCCTCATGATCAAGAACTTGAGATGTAGAGATTATTCCTGTGTCACGGTCAATGGTGAAAGGATTCTTTCCCTTCTCTTCAACCAGCTGAAAGAATACTTCTTGGTTATTACCAGTATCAGAATCTTTGGCATCAACTTGCAAAATGGAGGTACCAATGACAGAGGCCTCTGAAATATTGGCATAGTAGGCCTTTGACAGGAACACAGGGGCGTTGTCATTTACATCTTCCAGAATGATATCAACAAACACTTCGGAGTGTGCTCCAGTCAGAGAATCTGTGGCTCTTACGTTTAACTTATAGGCGGGATGTGTCTCAAAGTCCAGAGGCTGAATCACATGAATAACACCTGTGTTGAAATCAATTGAGAACTGCTTGAAAGGATCTCCCTCTGAGATGGTGTACACAATACGAGGGCCTTCAGAATCATTGGCCTGTACATGGAGAACAGGTGTGTGTAACTGGATGTTTTCAGGGATTTCAATGCTGTAAAAAGGCTTCTCAAACACAGGCATTGCTTTGTTCACAACTGTTATTGGAACTTCTACTTCTGCTGAGAGTGCTACCTCTCCATTATCCTTTGCCATAACAACGATGACAAAGTCTGTGTTGAGCGAATCCTTCTCAAATTTCTTTTTGAGGGAGATTTCCCCAGAGGGGGTAATTTGAAAGTGCTCCTGGTGATCCTTTAGGTCATAATGGATATCTGCATTCAGGCCAATGTCTTTGTCCACTGCTGTGACTTGTCGGATGACCTGGCCTTCCTCTGCATCCATCTGGACCAGGGCATGATAGGGAAGGTTCACAAACATAGGTTTGTTGTCATTTACATCTTCCACTGTCACAGTTACGAGAACATGAGCCACATCTTCAGATTTGTTCTCTTTGGTGACCTCGACAACTATATCAAATGTGTCCTGTGCCTCTCGATCAAATGGAATCCCAGTGGTTGAGATTACTCCAGATGTGTGGCTGATTTCAAATCTTCTGTCAGGGTTCAAAATTTTGTAAAACAAGGGCTCGTTCACTTGGTTCCCAACAGCAGCAATGACTGCTAGTGTTTTCTTCTCGGAAAGGTTTTCTTGGACGTAGGCTTTGTAGGACTCTCTGGTGAACTTTAGTTTACTCTCCTTGTTTTCCTTCACATTTATCTTTATTGTAGCAACAGCGGCAAATCTACCGTCAGAAACCCTAACCTTTATTTCATATCTACTCCTGAGCTGTGTGACATTCTGAATAGAAATTATGCCTGTGATTGGATCAATTTTAAATTTATCACCAATATTTCCCTCAGAAATGGAGAAGAGAAGTTTGGAGTTGGGACCAGAATCTGAGTCTGTGGCGTTGACTTTAATGACTTCCACCCCTTTGTATGTTGGCACTATGACGGTTGTATCATACAGTTCTTGGCTAAAAACTGGTGGACAGTCGTTAACATCAATTACTTCAATGGTCACGTTGGCTGGCGTCTCTGCAAACAGGCGTGGCATTCCCAGATCGTGGACCTGGACTGTGAAGCGGAAAACACTCTTCTGTTCGTAATCAAAAGCCGTTGTGATTCTGATGGCTCCAGTGCTTGAGTCAATGGCGAAATAGTTATGAGCAAAAGGTTCGACAATTTGGTAGATGAGCATGGCATTCTGGTCGCAATCAGCATCAGAGGCACGGATGACAAAGGGGGTGTTTTCATGAGTAAGAACAACACTGTTGACGGGGGCAGATTCGCTGATTAGCCCTTTGAATTCTCTCTGGAGGAATATTGGAGCATTGTCATTTTCATCCTTTAGGTGAATCAGAAGAGTTGCGTTGCTGGCAAGTCCCGCCATGTTGGTGCCCTGTATGATGAGCTTGTACTGAGAGGCGGCCTCATAATCTAAAGCTTTCTGGGTCACAACCACTCCTGAGTTAGGGTTTATGTCAAATGCGTTGTTGATGTTGCCACCTTTTATCTGATAGAAAATAGACGACTGGCTGTCGGCTGTGACCAAGCTCACAAAACTTCCTGGATGGACTGATTCACTGACTTCTGCAGAGAACTCTTTTTCGGTGAATCTGGGGGCTGCATTGTCAGAAACTGTAACCACAATGTGTACAGTGGCCGTAGTTGACAGCGGAGGTATTCCACTATCAGAAGCCTTCACAGTGAGTTCAAACATGTTCTTGCTGTTGCGATCAAGCTCTTTGGCTACTGTAATCGTCCCAAGAACAGGGTCGATTGCCAATGAGTTTGCAACATTTCCTGTAAGAAAGAGACAACAAAAGTAGAATATATTAATGTCCTGTGATATGTGCCTGGTGATGCAAAACAAATATGGTATATATAGGTGTTCCACGTGTTGTATCAGGAGGATGTGGTTGACAAGCATTTGTAATTTCAGAAATGCTAACATATTTTCCAAGCCAGTCATCCTAATCAGTTTCACTCAGAACAAAGCAAGCTACAATTGAAATTACATCAAGTCATCCCAGCTATGTCAAATATGCATACATTCAAACAAAAAGCTGAGGGCCACATATTTCTTGCATGTCTCTTACAACAGCATATTGTAGGAGAAAACCATCGTGGGAAATTCTGAGGCGTGATCTACCCATTTCTCGTGTATTGGGAGAGCCTCTAGACAAAGTCCTCAATATTCTCCTACTCTTTGTAAATAATTCCATTCATGATCAAGATCCAGTGGGCAGCAGGGCTCAAACTGACTCATAGATTTTTTACGAGCTGATTTAATTTGCATTAATTTACAATGAAAGCTTTCTGCTATGACAAAAAAAAAATAACTAGGCAAACTGCGGATCAACAGAGTGGCACAGCAACTTTGTGTGTATTTACCTGATTCAATGCTGTAGACAATCTCTGCGTTCGAGCCCTTGTCTTTGTCAAGAGCTGTGACCTGGAGCACAGCCGCGCCTATGGCTGCGGACTCAAACACACGTCCAGAGTAAGGAGTGCCTATGAACCAGGGTGCATTGTCATTGGTGTCATCCACATTGACAATAACACGCACAAGGTTCCTCTTTACTGGAATGTCCTGGTCTCGAACCTGGAGGAGAACAATTTAGAAGGAGACAGTCAGACACAGGAGGGAGGAAGGAAGGGAAGAAAGAAGTCTTACAGCCCTCGAGGGGTAATGCATTCCTGAATAGTAACATCGTAAAATAGCAAACTATTCATGTTTTGAAAAGCACAGCAACAAACAAGCTTATCTCACTTTCATGGATGTTTCATTTTCTAATGAAGCAAACAATTCAAAAATAAACTCAATTAAACCGCACGTAGGAACATCTCCTCATCAAGCTATTGTTAAATTGTCAGCGTTCGTTGCTTCATACCATGACGGTGAGGATGTGACGATGCATAGTCTCATGATCCAGTCGCTCAGCCGTGTACAGAGTGCCGGTTCCCGGGTCTAGTCGGAACTTCCTCAGGCTGAAGGGATCGGTGCTGCTCAGGAGTGTGAAGGTCAGTTTGTTCTTCTCGTCTCTGTCCACGGCGCTGATCTGCAGGACCTCGGTCCCCACTGGTTTGTCCTCAGGGACGTTCACCTCGTACACCTGCTGAGAGAACTCTGGCCGGTGGTTGTTGGTGTCAATGACACGGATGAGCACCTATCGGAGAATAATAAATTGGGAGAGAATATATATTTTAAAACCAGACGTCCATCATCTCCCAAACCATGCATCTAAAAGGTTATTAAAAGGAGGTTATTATCTGAGCCTTTTCTACTTTTGTCACTGTGTACTTAGGACTGCCATGTTTCTGAGACTGACTGGATGGTTGAATTAATCGAAAGAAATCCAGTGGTGCAAGTTACTGTCGTGTATGCATGCGTCTATTTGATAGAAAGAAGTGGTTCCCATACTGGGCTAAGTTTCTGTAAGGCTTAGGGTTCTATGTGCAAACAAATAAAATGACAAAAACCCAATAACAACCAGAATAAAAGTTTGAGTGTAAATTTACTTAGTTTTAAACATCACCAAGCAATTCAGTACTGTATAATTACTTTTAGTCTCTCCTTCATCCACACACACACACACACACACACACACACACACACACACACACACACACACACACACACACACACTCTCCCAGGCTCTTCAGTAATAAGCAGCGGTGTGTAGATACAGAACAGATCGATGCGTATGATGGCAAAAGCAATATTTTAACTGAATGGCCACTTGATGCGGCTCACAGTGAAAACAGGAAATCAATGGTGAAAAAACACAATGCATCTAAATGAACTGCGAGCTACACACAGGAGCCGGTGATTAAATTAAGAGGACATGGCTGAAAAACCATTTGACAGTGAGCGGTCAGCTGTGGAAAGTTAGAAGCCCGATCCAGGGACCACATACAACCACATCACATCTAAAAAGTCCTGCATATTTCAGGAGGGTTTAACATGTTTAGTGTAACGGTTTTGCGGACTCAATATCCTGCTAATGTTATCACAAAAACTGCTCACTCATTAAAACAAATCTCCGCACACGTGCTTCTTGCTTCAGACCGCATAAAAGTGCAGTCGCTGTGCTTTTCGCACACACACGCACAACAAAGAATCCGACATCCCCAAACTGTAAAATT
This sequence comes from Ophiodon elongatus, assembly GCA_016806645.1. Lineage (NCBI taxonomy): Eukaryota > Metazoa > Chordata > Actinopteri > Perciformes > Hexagrammidae > Ophiodon > Ophiodon elongatus. Next base: position 1,222,390 of record JACSYO010001013.1, on the reverse strand, counting down.
CCACTGGGAGCATGTTTTATCAACACCAGCCACTCGTCTACTGGACTTCCGACAGAGGATTATGGAGAGCTGCTGGAATGCCATCTCTGCTTCCCAGACCAGTGAGGGGCTTCTACCGTTGCCAAACATGGGGAACAAAGGGATCAGCCCAGATTAGACACCTGCATACCAAACACCAGGGGGTGATGTCCCGTAAGGAATCCGGCAAAGCCGAGCTGTTTGGTGCAGGACAGGAACAGTGGAGCTCTGACCAAGCGGCAGCTCACCAGCTGACCGGGATTTTGTCAGATCTCCGGTCAACGCAACAGCCCACTTTTGTTTTTCCGTCATAATACTGTTTGTCGAGCGCTGTGAGCCTATATAAGGGACAAATATAGACTCAATCTGACAGCACTGATAACACTTACAATCTGCTGTGTGCTGTGATGTTGGCACTGCTGCTGAAACTCACAGATGTCATCTTGCAGGGGGAGCGTTGGGCTGCACGCTGTCTGCCAGTGCTGTAAACTGGCGGTTTGCCACAAGTCATGTGTCACGAGCGACCCATGTCACACTGCTAATCAGGACGCCTAATGTAAAATAAATACAATTTCCTAATGAGGAATTAACCCTGTAAAGAAAGCATATGAAATTTGGGCCTCTGGTGTATGTTGCACCCCCTCAGCTATCTCATTCCAAGCATGTCTCCTCCTCGTGTCGAGCCAGACGTCCTATAGCACCAGATCCGCTGTGTCGCACAATCCATCTTTCACACACACACACAGATGCACACGCATGCACCCACACACACACACACACACACACACGCATGCATGCACCCACACACACACACACACACACACACGCATGCACCCACACACACACACACAGGCTCATAAAATGCAGCACGTCCACGCATGAATCTGCACAGAGAAGCCGCACAATGTGTCTCAATCTGGCCAGCGTCAGATAACACGTCTTGTGAATAGTGCGGAAGGTGGCAAGAGCTGATAATGCTGTCAAGAAGCAGAAAGGAATGGAACCTGGTCAGTGGTATCCGCATCGAGCCACAATGTACTATTTCAGATGGTTTGGCGAGTGCACAAAAGGCTATTCAGCCTCCATGTGCACACAAAAACTTGCCTTTCCTTTTTTGCGAGGAGGCTCGACAACACTTCAGAGGAACTTTGCCCCCGAACATCACAAAGCGGCATGATACAGCCCCGACTGCATCAGAAATGCTGCGGCAGAAGAAAAGTCTGTAGTCTTTGTATATGGCTTCCTCTGGGAATGCTGGAGAGGAACAAGATTGAGACTGAGACGCAGACGTGACAGACGGAGATACTACAGAAGAAAAAAAAGTGCTGCGAGGGTGAGATGAGAGTATGAAAGTGAAGTGACGGGGGAAAAAAAACCAAGACAGCTGAGGGAAATGGTCAAATTCAGAAAGCACGGGGGTTTGTGAGCGGGGATGAAATAAATACACACGCATAAGACGTGGCTGAGAATAAAATGCAAAAGAAATAAAAAATACAATCGTCAGCTTTGATACTTACTGAAGGCAAGACAACACACAAGTATGAGTTAACAAGGTGAACCTTCCAGTGAGACATAAAGGGAGCCTTTGTAATGCGGACTGAGATAACATGAGAAACGGGGGACCAGGAACAGATTGTGAGCGGAACAGCTTGAGGTACTTCTGCATGGCTAAGGGAGGATGTCGTATAGCTGGGGGTGGGGGAAGGGAGGCCGGGCCGCACGCCGAGCCTAGCCTCCTGCCTATGAGGTGCCCGAGCTAGAATGCGGTAGCCCTCGTCCACGTCAGCTGATCCTTCAGAGACGCCTTCACAGCGCCACAATGGCCAAATGGAAAGCGCACAACAGAAAGGCCGACTGTTCCTCACAGACCTCCCACAGACCACGAGCGTCACACCGATATCACCACTGGAGGCCAAGGCATGCTGGATTTAACATTATTTTCAATCTTCAGCTCTTTAAAAAAAAAAAAAAAAAAAAAAATAAGACATTGAAAAACAAAAGTCTGCTTAGGAGATCACAACGAAAACAGAGCCTTCTGAATAACGAAACACCTTTTGTGTTTCTGCGTCCAAGAAAAAAGACACATGGGCGCTTTCACTGCGCTCATTGTCCTCCTGTGCCATGCGTAGGAGAGGAAGCCCCCCTGCCAGGTGGCAGCGTCTGGGCAAAGGCAGGGCACTGGCACCGAGAGCACTCCAACATGCTCCCAGAACAGGATTAACACAGCCCACTACCCACACAGGGTCCAGTGCTCTTGTTTGTCTTTTATTCTACCCAAACAGAGTAATCATCATCCCAGCGTGCCTGGGCCAATAAATGTGGAGCATTTTGAAAAATCGGAAGAGGGAAAGAAAATTCCAAAAAAAAAAAAAAATCAGAAAGAAAGAAAAGAAAGACGAAGAAAGACGAAGAGAGAGAGAGAGAGAGAGAGAGAGAGAGAGAGAGAGAGAGAGAGAGAGAGAGAGAGAGAGAGAGAGAGAGAGAGAGAGAGAGAGCAAAAAGCAAAAAGCTGAAAAAAAAAACACAAAACATTCCAAGGAGAGAGAAAATAGGCCAGCCCGTCTGGCTGCACAGCTTCCACATGACTTTGATTTGAGGAATAGATAAGTCCCAACTTTGAGCTTTCACGAGGTGCACCGCATGTGTGTGATCGGGTAGATCTAATTTGCAGCGAAAACTCGTGTGTGACGACGTGTTTAAAAGACAACACGCTGTCGTCAAAAATCACATTCAACTCCTTTTGCTCGGGCTTTTGGAAATGATCTCTTCATTTCATGTCGCAAGCACGGAGACAAAAAAAACATCTCGTCTATTTTTGATGCGATAAAAGATAGATATTACAGTGCAATGGCTAATCCCAATTCTATACAATCGAGTGGATGAGCTAAGGGGTTAACATTACTTGCCTGCAATGACTGCAATCTCAAAAAGATAATTAAAGCATTTCAGTGTGGTTTGACACACTGTTACAATAAACACGAACGTCCCAGCAAGAGGTGCATTTTTTGGTTTCTGTTAAACCCCTGCAGGCAGAGCAAACACTGTCAATGCCGAACAATGTTATCGGATAAACAAGTTAGTAGCCAAAACACTCAGATGGCTTTTCCTGAAACATGAAGCACTCAGCACGCCGAATCCTCAGGACATTCAAGGCTCTCCCGCAAATATGTGCAAGTCAGCCGACTGGCACTGAATGTGATCCATCAAATATGAAGGAGAGATACGACGCAGGGTTCTCTCGTTTTCTTCACCTCATTTTCAAAGCAACAAAAGGCATAAAGGCCAACACAAGTTCGGGGGTTTTCGCTAATTTCTTTTGTGGGGGGGGGGGGGTCTCTGATAATACTGCATGCCCTTTTTTTCAGTCACCTATTTGGCTCTCAGCATATCCCAGGCAACTGGCCTAAATCACATCACAAGTGGGGTTTATGGAGCATACAAATTCAGTAAATCCGTTCCCTCTGTGGAAAACAGCTGACCTACAGTGGCCGGCCGAGTGTACAGGACTGAGGCTACGTTCACACTCGCTAGCCTTGAAGCACGGCCCGTTGTGGGGCAGTGGCTGCTACCTTCTGCACGGAGGAGCCAGGAGTGGACGCATCGCACCCTGAATGGCTTCAGTGAAACAGATGTCATCCAAAGATGAAACCCAGTCAGCCAAGTGTGACTTCAAAAACTTGTACAAATTCCAATACGACCGGTCAGAATGAGGTCGTATTGCGAAAAAAAAAAAAAAAAAAGAGAAGAAATCGGCCCTGAATGTGACTTAGGACCACACATGAAAGCGGCCCTTATCAGAATTGAAAAGATCCGATTCCATGCGACTCGTGCTGTTCACAGTCGGCAGTGTGAACGGAGGCTTCCACACTAGCACCCACACAGGAGAGCCTATCAGACACAGCTCGGCTAATACATTCAAAAATATGCACGTTTGAAATGTGCAGACGGTGCAAAACAGTGCACGAGAAGCCTCATCTGATACGCTTCATCTGATATACTGTACCCGTGATTATTCTTTGACCCATTTCTTGCCTGAAACTGATGGTTCTTGCAGAGATGCAATTGTTGAAGCCGATCATCAATCAGGGCTTACGGTAAAACAATTTGTGTTAAGTATGATGTGATCGTTTTTTTGGAGATAGATCATTATCTTCCGGATAAAAAGTGACTCTTTCACTTGCCGTGTTGTGCTACGTCACGTTGTGAATTAGATACCATCTCGTTGCTTTTTTATGAATATCGGCTGATTTGTTGATATGGAATATTTCTAACTCCCCGATATCAGAATAGGCCTCAAAAGTCCTGTAATGGTCGGGCTCTGCTGAGAATTAGACCATTTGAATAGGTTAACCTTTGAATGTGATTAATGGACTTAAAATGTCAGCGTGTGCGGTGATGGTAAGAGGCTTTTTAAATAAGTGTCCGTTGTTAGGGCTTTTAAGAAAGTGCTTCATGAGCGGAGAAAACTGGCTGAGAAAATAGGTACTCTGCGGCTGTTTCTAAGGTTCTGAACTCAACTAAAGGACGGGCTGCCTCCTCGGATGAGCTGCAAAATGCCAGTAAAGGCGGCGCTTCATCCAAGGCTCAGTGGAGCACAGCAGCCAGATGATGAAAGGCTTTATTCATACGGAGTGACAACAAATGGATTCTTTTCCAGCTACAGTTCTCTGAAGCCCCCCTTTGAGGACAAAGGACAAAACATTTTGAATGCCAGCATCCCATATGACCCAAACTACCACGTAAAAACCTTCAGAATCTCATGGACAAGGCATGACCATCGGAACAAAAAACCAAAGACAACGTGCATGCTTAGAAGCTTTTATGGTGGCGCTTCAGCTCTGGTATCAGCTGGGGAGCAAGATATACGCAAGAAGGATTAAATTAGCATAATCATGTATGAAAATGCAAGTATGCAACTGCTTTGAAAGTTTTTTTGGGAAGCAACTTTTTAGTTTTTCGTCTCTCATGAAAATGGTTCACACTGGGTCTTATGGTTCAGTACCTAATGCTTTTCTTCTTCTGCGTGAAAGCCTCTTTTCAGTCGATTTTGCAGTTTCCCACTGTAGCTTGAGCGTACCTGTGTTTATGTATGAGTGTAATATAGTCAGTTATTTAGAGCCCGTTGAGAAAAGACCACGGCAATCTGTTCCTCTCCGAGAAAGACAAAGGGGAAGGTTTACAGGTTCAGAGAGAGAGAGAGAGACACAGCAGAGAGAGGAGGGGAGGGGGCTCAAGAATGTATATAAAAAAAAAAAAAAAAAAAACTCTGGCACCATCATCACAGCAGCTCTGCGTCATGAATGAGACAATGGAAGATTCCTGGAGCTCAACGCTCAACTGAGATGGTAAAGGACAGCGGAGCGGGGAACACAATCCACCAATATCGTGGTGTTGAAAACTTGTTCAACAAAAGAGGCTTCATTCTTTCCTTTCTTTCTCCCTATCCAGTGAGCTGATAATGAAAATATATCAGGGAATCTAGTGGTAAAACACAAGCGGACCACACCCCCACAGGCAGCACCGGACGATATAAGAAAAAAGCTCTTAAAACAGCACAGCCGTACTGTATCATATCCCGTATTTATTTTTTTGTGTTTTCTGTCCATTTTTTCCCCCCGGGGCTCCATTACGCAGTTAGAAGTCGGGTCATGTCGGGATGTGATGAAACTCAAACCCGTAAACTGTCAGCGGAGAGCGATGGTAGCGTCACAACATTAAACATCTCACAACAAAACGGAACCGCTTGGCCGACGCTTCAACCGGTCTCGTTCCCTCTTCCTATTTCTCACATGAGAAAAACAGAACCATGACAACTGCCTCATCAGCTTCCAACCGTTTCATTAGTGTTTCAATTACCTGGGTGCTGACAGTTCGTGTCCCATCTGTGGCGTCCACCGTCAGGTTGTAATTTGATTTCTGCTCGGCATCCAGGGGCCGTGCAACAATCAAGGTTCCGCTGGCCTTGCCCACGTCAAAGCGGCTGTCATAATTACCACCTGTGGAATTTATTTTTTTTTTTTTTTTGGACAAACAACAATGAAAGGACAAAAGATTAGTGGCAGCTCGTCTTTTAGCTGTCCGCATGTAGCAAGGTTACACAAACGCGAAATGGAGGCGCTGGGATGGGCATATAAACATCAATTTTCTGCTGTGCTGATGTCAAAGATGAGAATGAATGGATGCACTAATGTTGATATAATTACATATCAGTGCAGATTTGTTGTTTATCCAAAAGTCATTCACATGATAGCTATTTCATGCAATTCGTCCTAACACCCACGGGATGGATACATACAAGTGATGAAAGTAAAAAAAAAAAAAAAAAAAAACACGGCACATCATTTGTATATACGGAATAAAATGATGCTCAAACGCACAACAGTGGGTATAAACATCACACATGGTAAGGGGAGGAGGTTTTCTATCTTAATCAGGTCACAGGTTCAGGGGGCGGAAATGTGGCACAACATCAATCCAGCGGCAACAACACGATTCAACCACAGCCGCCACACAGGGTGGGGTGATCTCCTACGACGACACAGCCTATAAGGAGATCCCAGCAGCTACCTTCTGCTGTACAGTTGTGGTCACAAGCCATCTGAAGGATGTAAAACATCTCCGCATCCTCTATGCCGTCTTGCAAAAATCCAACCACACAGAACATTCCAGAGAAAAAGAGGGAAGCGGAAAAGCCGAGCGCGGAGAGAAGAGAAGAGAAGAAAAGAGACGTGTCAGTCAGACATTGATTAGAGGGAGGACGGGCTGGGAGGAAGGAAGAAGAGGCAAGCATTTTTGAAAGCAGTCAATTTAAGTCTTCTCATGCATACAGTGCCTAAAAGAAGTAAATAAATAAATAAAACACACACATTCAAGATAGGACAAATTAAGTTTTAACACTTGAAAACAGAGTTGCCAGTTAAAACTGTGAGGAAATATACTGCACATGAGTTGGCTCGCCCGGGGGAGCTAGTGAAAGCACCGATATTTATTGTTTGTGAGTTATTCATTCATGATACAATGCTAACCTGCTCTTCATAGGCAACACTCAGTAATATGGAAACAGTGAAATTGAGAAACATGGTTTAAAGTTCTGAAGATGGCTAACAAACTGCTCAACAACTAGAACCGATCCTCCCTTAACTTTATGCCCGTTTAGGTTTATTAAGATCTTACACACAGTAACTGCCATTTAACTTGCATAAGCACTAAAAGTGTGAGTACTACACTCTGTAAATGATCAGTCTACTATTAATATCTCTTTTCAAATATGTGATTTAAAGGCCGCAGTAATTCACATAAAATCCACTAGAATTAAAAAGTTGATGCTAAGCTAGTTTAGCATTCTCCTGCATCATGACTGGATTCATCTACAGCCTCATTAAGTTATGTGGAATAACAAACAACCACCAAGATGTTGGTTCATCAGAATGGATATTTTCAACGACAGAATACAGCCAGAGAAACATCACACAAGTAAATTTAGTTTTAGCTTTAGCTTAGGCTAGCCGATGCTATCGTCCCTGCTAGCTTACACTTTAAATTGCTCTCCTCCTTTTAGCTAGCTTTCAAATTGTCTGGCGCTCTGTGACATTTCTATATGCTTTTTTTTTTAACAAAAATTATAGATTTATATAGCATAATTATTTCTCATATGTTAATACCTATGCCCGATTTCTACCATCGTCATTAACGACTTGTTAATTCATTTCCCATATTATTCCCAGACATATTACACATAAACACTGTTAGTCCTTAAAAAAAAAGAGATTTTCCACAATATGCATGCACACACACACACACACACACAATGAAAGAGATGCGTTCGAATGAGCAATACCTGCGATTTCAAACCACACGGAGACATCAGAGGACTCTGTGGCGATCACCCCCACCATGTGTGCCACAGGGTCGCTTTCCATCACAGAAAAGGTGAAGGGGGACTCCTCGAAAAGCAGGGGAGCCGCATCGGCCGGCACTACTGGTTTGAGAATCCACTCGATATGCAGACGACAAGTGGAGGATTTCTGAGGACGTCCATTGTCGACGGCTTTAATCTGAGAGCGAGGCAGAGAATGAAAGGTGTTACACGGCGTTATGCAACATTAGGTTGCAAATGAGTTTCTGTGCAACTCTCTCGTGGCTCCTCTACCTGAAACTCGACAGAAGTAGATATACAGAAAAGTTTGGTATTGCAGTTTGTAAGCTTGTCGCGAGTTAAGGCCTGCAGATCAAATAATGCGAATAAACCATATAACATTTTATACACGGTGCATACATATTGGAAGTCGAATCTCCTGATTTATGGCACGAATCCACAGAATGGGTTCTGTTTCAGTCGTTAAAGCTTTTCTGTCTCCTGAGCTGTCTAAATTGCAGGAAAGCGCTGCATTTTGAATAACAATACACCTTTTTGTGTGGTTTTCTTTTGTGATTCGACCTTTTGTGTTAACTTCAATTACTGCCAACTGTGGTGGGCAGTGTCGTCTTGCAGCGGGAGACGTGTGGGGACATAAAATCTGGGTGAAAATCTGTTTAAATCCAAAAAAGATTTCACCTCGGTAGTTCTCACAGCCAACTGTGATGACTAAACTGGAGGTAAATTCTTGATTTTCATCTCCCAGGTGAAAGATTGTTCCCATTTCTTTCAAAAAGATTTTTTTTTCACATAGATCACACTGTTTTTCCTCGGTAATTCTAAAATACTTTCAAAACAGCTACCGTGATTAGAAGAAATGTATCAAGTGCTGCACACTGTAACCACATCAATGATTGACACATTTGTCTCTTGATGACGAAGGCGCCACAGTAATAAGACCATATTAATACAGCAAAAATTGTACACCCCTGTAACAATGAGACCCTAATTGGATAGTGTTGACTGGTGTTTTGGAACATGCTTCGTCAACTTTAAAGTAGATGCTTTTTGCAAATAATTGCCTCCCACACTTATGGACCAACATGATGTGAGTGGACCAATTATCTTTTAATCTCCTTTACGGAGACTTTTTTTTTTCTTTTTTTTTTTTACTGCATTTTTAAAAACACAAAAACTGTTAAAGAAAATAAATAAATAAGAATAAAAATAAGAAGGGTAGAGAAACAAAGGAGGTCAGAAAACTTGAGAGAAAGAGGAGAATACAACAGTAAAAACAACAATCAAGCATCTGTTGTAAACATTTACTGCTCACTAGGAGACCATCAGGCCGAGGACAGGGTGAAGCACGGGGATTCGAAACTCACCGTGAGTATGTTGTATTCTGGGGCAGAAGAGAACTTCTTTGAGGACACCACCCCGGTTTTTGGCTCGATAAAGAACTTCCCGTTTTCGTCTCCATCCTCGATGCTGTAGGAGATCTCGGCGTTGGGCCCTTCGTCCCGGTCCGATGCGATGACCCGATACACCGGGTCTCTCTTCGCCGCCCTCTCTCTCTCCGGCCTCTCCCGCTCCGGGAGCTTGATCTTGTAGATCTTCTCCAGGAACAACGGCCTGTTGTCGTTCTCGTCGAGGACTCGCACGATGACGCGGACCGTGGTGGATTTGGCAGGAACGCCGTGGTCAGTGACTGTGATCTGAGGGGAATGAGTAAAAAAAAACTTCAGAACAAGGAGTCCATAGACTTAAAGGGGTCGAGACCAAATATTATCTGATGCGGTGAACTTTGAGTCACATTCAATTTCTCTAACGCCCCTTTTGTTTTCTTTACATCGATGCAGTAACGAGCTGAATTCCTTCAATAGTTATAATCTTAATAATATAGAAAGGGTTAATAATTCCAGCAAAGATTAAAAACAGCTGCATTTGAAAGTCATAATCAAGTAAAAATAAATCAAAGACGAGATGAAAAGGGGGAAGCATGAATTTTCCCTTCATCATGCTTTCATTCCACTTCTTACTCAGCAATGTAGCCAGCAGCCAAACTTAAAGGCAACTTCTTCTGAGATTTTCTGGCACTTTCTTTAAAAACACAAATATACATCAGTAACAGGCGGTTACCTAATATTCTAATCTCCACATCATAATGAATGAATCCACTCAAACGAGGCAGATGAAGTACTTTGTAGAGCATCCTTCTCCCCTGATCAAAAGTGCCTTGATGTTGTAAAAAAAGGGGACTTTTAGTTAGCCAGAAGTCTCCAGCAGGAAAATATAGTTTATTTTTCTATTTTCAACACTGCATCGGGACTTAAATAGCAGCAATTTTGGTCCCTTGGTCGGTTGGGTGTTATTCGGTTCAAACCACTTTTGTCTGGTTGAATGTAAGGAGCAGCGTGACACTACGGGGGCTTTCAGACCCTGGAAGGGCTCAGCAACAAGGACGGATAATAGGATGGATAAAAAGCCACGTTGGGATACGAAAACCAGCAATTGGCTTCGAGGCAAGTGGTAAAATTGAGTTGTTGCTTTGCATCTATGACACACTGTGTCCTGTTCCGATTCATTTAGAAGAAAAAATGTAAAATAAAAGATTAAACATGACAATTAACTTTAGTCTTTGTTGTTATTTGATAACTGCTAATAAATAAATGTATTTTTATAGGGGCAAGTAAAAATTTACTTTGGGCAAGTAGATTTCTGACCGGGCAAGTGAAAGAAAACATTTATGTTGAAGTCCGTCGTAAGCCCTATATTTTAGCCTGATTTAATCTAATATTATGCATAAAAGGTACAAGCACCAACCAATTTGGAGGTATTTCGGGGGAAAATAACAAATTCAGGGAATATACCATTCAGTATGGGGTATTATACGCATGGTGAAGTAATTAGCAGATTACTTTGGAAGTTAATTAATGCGAAAGAGCCCATTTAAATGGAGCAAGAAAATGAAACAAAATTAAACTGCATCCACTTTGGCCCCAGGTGAGTCAATAGCTGGGGTCGGTGTGTTCAGGTAAACACGACTCCTCTAATCTGGAGGCTGTACTGGTGAACTAAAAGACGAATCCTAATCTCGAATAGCGCTCCGTGTGCTCGCCCGCGATCCCGATAACAGTAGCTTGTACGGCTGCTACACGAATGACCCGCCAGAGATAATTATTTTTAATTAGCTGCACCTCTTCACTCTGACAGCACCAGCTGCACCGACTCCACGGCTGTGTGTCAAGCTCGCAAACAAAGATTCTGCACTGCTAATAAACATTAAGACTCACTGCACTCCACGAAAAGGGCCGGGGGGCCTTTTCAAAACCCCAGAAGTACTTAGTATAAAAGACAGTGTCACGCCACTGAATCATTAATGAGGCCTTAATTTGAGCCATGATATCAAGCGGTGCGCTTCACGTTTTTGTCATTTGTGCAACGATTTAATGCTCTTGTCGTATCTTCGGAAATCTCAGCGCAGCGTCTGAGCAGTTTAATCAAAAGCAAAAAAAAAAAAAAAAGGGCCACAGGTTGACCTAAACGCACACGATTTTCATCTCGTCTCGAGGAAATAGGGCTCGCGGGGTTTTTTTTTATTTTTTTTTTTTTGGCGCCGGCAGAGATGCAAGCATTTCTTTTCCCGCTTGGAGCTGCAAAACGCCGTTGAAGGGGCAGGACAAATGTCACAGTCGTTTAAAACCATCTGCTAAGTGCTTCGGTGAAAACCGCCAGGAGTCCAGGAGCCGGGGCGGCGCGCACCATTTGGTGCGATAGTTTCAATTACTAAAGTAATGTGTTTTTGTTTTTCTCGCAGTGTCTGCAGCTGTCCGCGCTATCCACATGAGCCGAATTGATTAAATGGGATGATGAGAAACCTAAGTGTGAATGTCTCTCTCAGGGAGGATATGTTGTGTTCGACATGGCGCCCATCCTGTGCTGCGTAATGAACATTCTTCGATCGCACGACCATTTTCTATGCGACAGTACAGCGCCTGGAATCCCCGATTATATCAAACGCCTTGAAAAAAACAAAAGGGCACTGTGTTTACAGAGGGAGGCCTATTCAATACTCAAACGACACATCATAAATCTGCCTCTCTGTGTGTGTGTGTGTGTGTGTGACTACGTGCGTGCACACATCTGTCTTCGGAACATTTTCATCAAAAGCCTTTGTTTGATAATTAGGCGCAAACCGCACAAAAGACGGAGACGCTACACCAGAGGGACCGTGTCTCGTTGCGTCGGTCCAGCACTGCTGTGAACGGAGCCGATCCACTTTGTTCTGATTATCCGTCGTCTATCTATCCTGACCGAGCATATGTTGTTTTAGTGCTTTCAAAGTGAATTAAAATAGCCCGGGAATCAAGGCAAACTGTGTTGGGTCTTGTGATGTAGTCGCTCCAAAAATTTGTATTGCCCTGCTAGAACATTTTTATTGAAGCTGAAGTTCCACGGCAGTTCTGTGCGCGGCGTCCCCGTTTCCACAGAGCTACTCACTCGTTTGCCTTTGCTCTTTTAATGTCTGTTGTGATAACTGCCAAATTGCCTAGAGAAGGGAACTTTTTCTCCTTGTTACAACATTCCTACTCCTGGGATGTTTCCACTGCAGGACCTTTCCCGTGGGGACCGACAACCTTCAGAGGAACTTTTGTTGGCGCGGGGTTGAAATAAAAGCGTTTTGAATTTGCCCAATCCCCACAGTTCTTCGGATGCAGTGGAAAAACCAAGCAGAAATGCTCACAGGGGAGTTTTAGCTCCTACTACAGTTCACTGGACGAGTATGTCTGGGTTTTGGAGTGCTGGTTGGACAACACAACCGCTCTAAAGTTGTCGTTATGATGCCCGTTTTATCAGTATCTTGTGAGTTGTTTAATAGATTTAATGATTAATAAAAAAAAAAAACAGATCGAGTAGGATCTAATATTCTTGTCAAACAGGCCAGACTCGCATCCTGGCCAGGTACACTGCGTCTGCGTCCAACTGCATGCTGGGATAGGCTCCAGACAACAGATGTGAACAGCCCATTCACCTCTGCTTTTTCCATTATAATGTTCTCAGTCCCAAATCCCAGGCTTGAATCCTAAGCATGTCCTGGCATGTCCCACTTTTGCTATTTATCCCCCCCCTCCTTCCTGGGACAGAGGCCTATCATCCAGCCGCCAGAGCCCACACTCAGACCAACAAGAGCAGCTTTGCCTTTCCTCAAATTCTCTCTCTCTCTCTTTTCTCTCTCTCACACACACACAGGCACACGACGACTACCAACCCCCATCCCTCTCATCATAAAAGCTGAAGGCCCCCTGTGCTCCCTCCACCTCCTCTTGGCATTTGGTGCAAACAATGCTGACACAGCCCCCACCCTAATTGCTCCACATGTTCCACATGGCCCCACATGTTTCGTTTCTTCTCCTACAACAAGCTCGTACAAAAACTCTGGCGCTGGTTAGGAGTTCAAATCTGATTGCCGGCACCCAGCTCGCACACAAAGGCATGCGCTCACACATCTATATTCTTCTGACTCATGATTATCCCTCGATTTACTGCCCTGAGGATTCACTAAAGGTGTGTGTGTGTGTGTGTGTGTGTGTGTGTGTGTGTGTGTGTGTGTGTGTGTGTGTGTGTGTGTGTGTGGAGGGCAAATTGTAGGGTTTAGGGGTCTGAGCAGCTCCATGAACGTTAGGCCCAATAAAGAGCTTCCTGCTCGATCCCCAATAACCAGTGACCAACACACACAAACTTCTTAAGTTGCCATGGTTACGCCGCGCTTTCCAGGCTGTGTTCACTCAGCCACTTCCTAAGTATTTAGGTCATAAGTTACTAGCTTTAAATTATCCCTCCAATTCACATTGAAATTAAATAGGAACGTGCGAGAGAGACCTTTTATTAGTTCATTTTCTGAAGAAGAAAAAATGTTGGTTCTCTGTGTGCATCTGATTCCATAGCAAGTTTGAGTAATAAACATGACAAAGAAGAAGGCAAGAATATTAGCATGAAGAGAATAGGCGTGTTGAATTTGGCGAAACATTAAAGTGGAACCAGAGTTTGAGCCGAAGGTTTAATGTGGTTATTAAATATCTGTCTGGAGGCATTCCGTCAAATGAGACAAAAGAACAAAAGCCAAGAACTCAGTTTAGCTTAACTTCGCTAAGGTGGGAATTTGCTTCTTTATTTATTTATTTTTTACAGCCACAAAGACTTTGAATCAGACACCAATTCCCAGCTGGTACTTCAGCAGCTTTCGGCCACATGTTGGAAGTAGCAATTCGACGTCGAGAGCAAAACCGCGAGATGGAGGAGCTTTGGGGGTTTTTATGGGAACCCTTTTCCTGACACCCAATAGTCCACGATAATCTTCGACACATTCAATGGCGTTGCTTTTATTTCAAACGACCTTGCTATTCGATGCAATTCATTAGCAAAAACATTTCCCTTAAAGTGACACAGTCTTCCCTCATTCCCCACTTGCATCCCTGTCATTTACTCTCGGTCCCGTCATGCAATTAGTGCAGCGCAATGTACAATCTGAGTATGAAATACAACACCGCTCTGGCACCAGATGCAGCGGCATTAACCGTCACCCAGTGATCACTGAATTGTGCAACTTCCAACAATAATTAAAAGGAGTCCAATCTGCTCCCTGTCAGCACCGGAAACACAATTAAAACGGCTATTATCAGCCTCGGCGCTGTGGTGAGAAAAGGGGGAGCGAAGCGTCGGCAGATAAACGGAGACCCGCTCAATTAAAACCCACAAGTTTAGACGTCGGCCTGTCGGTCTGACAACAGTTTCCTGTCCCAGCTTGCTCCATCCACGGGACGGAACAGTGGGAAAGAACAAAGGAGCAGTCACCAGGATCTCCCGCACGCCTCCCACCTCTCCTTCCGACCCCATCCGGAAATCAGTGCAAGGTGAAATTATTCCAGAAGAACCTTTCCTGCACACACTAGAAGACTTGTCTCTGTCGGCAACCTGTGGCACTCAGCCAAAGTAGGCTGGAAATGCCAAACCTTGGTTCTTTTTTTTCTTTTCAAGGTCTCTGATTATCATTTCACTATTTCATTTCCACATAGATAAGAGAGGCTCACGCGGACCGCAGGCTTTCTTTTCTGTAGAGTTGATGATTGGCAAAATAAAAAGCTTACCTCAAGAATGTGCTCATCTTGTTGCTCCCTGTCCAGTTTTCTTGAAGTGGTTGTAACCAGACCTGTTGAAGACAATCAATGAGAGTGTGCATATAAACTGATATAGAATTCATTACAAAGAACAACCAAGTGCATTTGACTTTATCGTGTTTACATGATAAACTTTATCATGTTTACATGTCACTGAAAATTCAGAGGCGGACAGATGAATGAAACGAGAAACTCTAAAGATGTGTTTGAGGTAGGTTAGAAACCATCAGTGAGCACTGAAATGTCCCAACCCGCACGCATATTGGTTACAATTCTTCAATAAGAATATTTTAGGGATCCATGTCAGGAATGTGAAATTGATCTATATATTGTTTGTTGATATATCGGATTCTTTAAACCGTTAAAAATATTGATATCGGCATTAAATATCCAGTATCTGTAGGTTGTATGGTGGACTAAATCATTGTATAGCTTCTGTTGTCAGGTTGAGAGCCAAAGAGATTTGTAAATATACAAACAGTATTTGATTAATAACACTCCAATTCTTCCACCCAATGCTGGGTGGTATAATCTGAACCCTGCTGGTTATCTCATCCGTAACCCACAAGTTAAGAGTTTGCATGTGGAGGAGGGCTCTCCCTGTAAGTCTTCCCTGTTTTTGGTCTAACCCGTTGCCAGACGTCCCACCACACTGCCTCACATATGTGAAATATCACAACGGTGTGCGAATAGTGTCCAAACAGCAGCATGGCCTCAACACCCTGCTTTTAATTCTTCCACAAGCTGAATAAACAGTGAGCCAGTCAGCCGTTGCCGTTGCCCCTCCCTCCCCTCCCCTCCCCGGTCCCGAGCACTCTTTGAAACAGAGAAAAGGAACCGTTAGAAAAGATCCTGCAGCTAGTTGAAGTGCTTCAAGGGTCTTTTGGGGTTCTACCGGTCGTTTTTAAGTGTGTGGGGGGAGGGGGGGGATTGATGTTCCAAAGTGAATCACACAGAAGGGACTTTGTTAAGTCAGGGTTTGACAAAAGTAAAAAATAAAACAAGTTGGAGTCTTGAGTTCCTGGCTAATCTGATTTTAAATCAAATTCACACACACAAGGGAAGGGAAAAAGAAGGAAAAAAAGGGGGGGGGGGGGGGGTTGGGGGGATATATGGCTACATGGCTGCGTTAAAAGCAGCGCGCTGTTCTCACTACCACTTTAATTGCAACTTTGCAGAGACTCTGAGTGCAGAGTAGACATGCCAACTCCAACCGCACCAGAGCCGTCTGCTTGCCACAGTGCGTCTGATTAGCATAAAGCAAAGGATTTCCGAAACCCAAACCCATCAATGGCACATATGCCTGCACTGAGAATAGCAGGCCACAACTTACAGGTCCTGAAATATCCCTCCCTCAGCACTGCAATTGAGGCACATGAGCGAGGCACTTCTGCTCCCCCCCCTTTTTTTTTTTTTTTTTTTTTTTATCCTCTCCTCCTTCGGCTTTATTTAATCTTCACAGTGAGCTGCAGAGATATGGGTGTACAGATATTCGGTCGGGCAAAATAAATTAGTCTTCCTGTCGGTGCGATTCTATTTTATTTTTGCTCTGCTTACCTGACGTGGCTACATATGAATTTTGCATTCAGTTCAGAAATAGATAATCAGGGTTCTCAGGTGCAGCGCTTTTGCATTTTTGGCGCTGCGCCTGAGCTGTATGAACTTAGAACAATGTGGAGAGCATCTAGACGAGCCGCAAAGGGGAGGGAGCGAGAATGAAGGGTGCTGCAGTTTATTGACACAACGTTCACGTCCTGTACGTGACACTGCAGACGACAGCGGGCCGACTGCCGGCCCTTTCGCTAGGACGGCGGGTCAGAACTGCCGAGCGCCGGTACAGCAATAAGCCGGTAATCGCTCTAAGTGAGTGCCAAAGAGCGAGGCAGGTGGCGAGTAAGTACAAGAAGACTGAGTCGCCTGAGTGGGCAACGATGCTTGTTTTATCAATGTGAATTATTTCTAGACATGTGAAGTGTGTAGTTTATTGGCCCAAGCGGTGGGAAATAAATCATTAACACAAGCGTAGGCGTTAATGCGTTATGTTTTAAACACGCCGGATGCAACTCACCAACCCTTAAGGATAAGGGCTCGAGCATCGGCTGGGCCCCGTGTGCCCAGAGAGAACTGGAATATGGACCGGTAGTCCATATGTAAGAGAATAATAATTCCCTAGTCTAAGATATGTTATTTAACTTTTAATATGTTATATATTTTTTCGCCACATCTGGTGTTTTTTTAAGTCAACCCCAGGTTGAGAACCGAACTGTTCGTCATATTATTATTTTTTCGTAAAAAATAATTAATGAAACATATTTTTTTTTACAGTTTTTTTCTGGATCTGCTCCTTTGATTTAGAGGGTATGATTTTACAGGGCAAACATCGTAATAAAAGCCCAGCAATAACCCTGCATAATAATAATAACATATAATAAAAGAGGTGTGACAACACTTGACAACACAATTAAGTTCAGTGAATTTACACCACCTCCAGGAATTACTCTGTGCAGCGCTGCACGATGTCTGCGGCAAAGTTTGCAGAGGATCAGCGTGGGTTACATGAGTTAGCGAGCACCAGATTATTACTATCAAAGCTAATAGTTCTGCTG
The DNA here is from genome assembly GCA_016806645.1 of Ophiodon elongatus. Taxonomy (NCBI): domain Eukaryota; kingdom Metazoa; phylum Chordata; class Actinopteri; order Perciformes; family Hexagrammidae; genus Ophiodon; species Ophiodon elongatus. Next base: position 1,204,736 of record JACSYO010001013.1, on the reverse strand, counting down.
TGCCACATCAAAACAGACCACGCTGACTAATTATTCATGTGCTTCTGCAGGGCTGGAGCTGATGGATGATAATGTTTTTAAGCTCCCCTGTGTGCCGTGTTAGGTAACTCCTCTCTTTGTACATGTATTATAGAGCAGAATACAGATGACAGCATTAACCACACCGAGTCCAGGCCTCTGATTTATAATTCCTCTGCAAATCGGGCTGCCAAGTCAAAAGGTTGGCGAGGCATCGTAACGGACGCAGCGCATGCGATGCAAACTTTATGCTCCGAGTACGGCGGCACAGCCGCCGCAAACAAAACCGACCACAAAATGCCCGTTTAACAGTGATCCCAAAGAATAGACATGTAGGGTTTAGTTCACAAACGTAATTCAAACCACGACGCCGCGACAGCAGGCGCGTCGGGAAGATGAGTTAATGGCACAGGCAGCACATCACTGGATGCCTTTTCTTTATGGATAAAAAAAGTGTGTGTGTGTGTGTGTGTGTGTGTGTGTGTGTGTGTGTCGGTTCAGGTGTAATCTCTCCCGTCTCTTTTTTCCTCCACCTGACACAAATTAGCACCACTACCTCCGGCTGAAAATAGGGACGGGGAAATTTGGGGAGAACGCACTGGCAAGCAAGGCGGTAAAAAAAAAAAAACTAAAAAAAAAAAGGGGGAAAAGTTATTTGATCCTTCGTTGGCTGCGGCGCCACTTGCCGGAGTGAAAACAAAAACAAAAAGCAAACATCAGGTGATGAGCACGCTCAGATTTCATGGACAAGACCTGACATCCTATTACCCAGAGACGCAATACAATTGGCACGGCGTCATAAATATCAAAACACATTTTTTTTTTATTTATATATATATGTATAAATGCAGTTGTGCCTATTTAGCAACAGCGGGGTGCCGCACTTCTCACAGCAGGGCGGCGGCCTTTTCTGCCAGACTGTGTATTCTTTGTGCACGTCTCACTGGCAACAGACAATCCGCCCTGTCATGAGCACCTGCCTTTAATCACGTGGTCCCGGGTTCCTCTTTTCCATCGCGTTAGGTGTGTTCCACCGGTGTACTGAGCACCCCGGGATCTGCGACTAATGAATATTGTCACTATTGATTCATCTTGTGATTATTTTCTCAATCAACAGATTCATTGTTTGGTCTGTAGAGTTGCAAAACCCGAAGCAGCTCGTCTTCAAACTGGAGGAAGTGGATCTAGGTATTGTCGTGCATCTTTCTCAGGCATGATGGCTTTAATCAAACCATTAATAATTTCTCAAAATAGTTGCAGATTACTGTTGATAACCTGATTAATTGTTAACTGTTTAAGCCCTACAATAGTCCATTTAGCGGTTTTGAGGCCCGGCCTGTTTGAACCACAACAACATTTTTACTGCTCTTTCATGTTTTTTTAAGTTATGAGTATTTTTGAATTTTGATGGAGCATGAAACCAGCATCCACTTCCAAGATGTGGAAGATAAAGATGTCAGGGAGTAGAATAAAACATCTGAAATGCAAAAAAAAAAAAAAAGAAGAAGAAAATCCTCCACTGCCGATGAGTAAAGCTATTTTGATGCATGTTGTGTTTTGGCTTAAACTGCTTTTGTTTGCTTCGGCTCCACTTTTATCTGACACGCTGCCAGCTCTCTGACCTCGGGACTTGTCGCCCACTCCTAATATCCATGCACTGATCTCACTTTTGGAAAGAAAAAAAACTCCTTTTTCCAGAAGAGAGAGAAAAAGGAAGAAAAAAAAAAAAAGAAAAGCTGAAACTTTCAAAAACTCTATTTAAAGTCATCCTGCAGTCCACTCGGAGCAAAGCGACACGCTCACCAGGAAGGGTCCATTTGCGACGGGACGATGCCTCTGTACCTCTCTATCTCCACCTCGACGTTGAGGAACTGTGAAATAATTGCTTGGTAAGCCCGAGCTCACCAAAGAAGTCTGCGCTTCCAGCCTTTGTCACAACAAACACACACAAAAGCCATCCTCAGGCGTGGGCTGAGCCGGGCCGACAGTAATTACAGCCATGCTGTTTTGAGAGGGGGAGAAAAACAACAGCCGAGCAGCGGTGGCACTCTCAACCGTGTCCTTGAGCGCTGCAAACCGCTGCTCCGAAAATGAAGGCCTGGAGGGAGTTAAGGAGTCCAGGACATTGTTGGGCCGGTTCGTACCCGGGCATTACCGCTGTGATTAGCAGTTCTTCGGAGTGACACGCATATCTATGTGACACACTTTTAACTCCAGACGATCGGGGAATGTGCCGGGCGTCTGGGGCTTTTCGGAGCCCGTCGAGGCGCGCAGCGCCGCCGCTGATGATGAAATGACACGACTCGATGAATATTCAGCGTTTAAATGCTCGCCGTTTCTCTCTCCGGCGCGAGGAAGATAATGAACGCGGGCTGCAGCGTTTCTTATCCCGAAAAACCCGCCGTCCGACCCCAGACGGCTATATCTGTACTCGCAGTGTTATTTTGAGTTAAGTGTCTGCCACTAAAACAACACGGGGAGAAAGATCTGCTTCCACTGCTCGTGGTGCCGTCTAAACTCTCAGATGAAAACTGCGGGAGGCCGACATCCAAAAGGACTGTGGGGCTTTAAGAAGGGACGGGCACATTAAAGTCGGAGCCGCTCGCCGCTGTCTTTGTAACCGAGTCTCCGAAACGCTGGCGAACAAGAGCGGCTGACTTTTATTGCGAAGGAACACTTGGCACGCCGTTTGAAAAAGGCGGTGTGGTCCAAGCAGCGTCCCGTTCTGGAACACACAGAAGTTGACAAATGCGAACAAAAGAGTGGCCATGTCAGCTCATATAAACACATTAATACATACATATGGCCTTCGTGAAAATGAGTAAAAGGCCTTTAAGCGCGCGTGGGGGTGGGGGGGGGGGTTGTTTGCATTAGGATTGGGATATCTCGGCACCTCACAGCTGCGAGGTTTATTTGTAATCTGAACAGACAAGCACGTCATGGAAGACTTGGGGCTGTGGGGGATTCAGGCTCCCTCGGTGCTGGTGAAAGTGAATGTTATGGGGAGTTGTGTCAATGGATGGGATGCATGGGCGCAGTGGAGCAGCTGGGGTACCGCTGGGCTCACTGGTGGTCTCGTCCTGTGTCGGTTCTTCGTGGCGTTGGAGGCGAGGCATTCACGGATACGTGGTGGGTGCGAGCATAAATCTGCAAGGCCAATTAGACTATTGACCATATGTCAGTCAAACGCTCGCTGATGGGTATGAAATTGTCCAAAGTTGAACTTGTGAGTTCTGGAGGGGCAGATAATGAATACGAAACGTAATCCTTCGCAAGATCACATATGCACAGCTTCCATTGGGCGATTAAGTCCCTTTAGCAAACGTCTGTGGCTCTCCTTGAAATATATATTCACTTGGATTTTGTCTGTTGGGCACACCAGCTTAAAAACGCGAAACGTGACCACGGCAAAGTAAATCTGCTCAATTCTTTCACGTTGAGTTTAACTTTTTGACGTTGACCCACGAATTGGTGCAGATGAACAGCAGCAATGCGTCTCGACAGTGCTGACCTTTCGGAGGACGGGGAGCGGGGGAGTCCAACACGGAGGATGTTATCGGAGCTTATTGGCCGTGTTGCAACAGCCACTTTTATTTAACCTCCTCTGTTGGAGTGCGAGCCGCTCCACAAAAGAGGGACGGTTTGAAGACAGGGAGTCGATGGTACAAACACGTCTCGTTAATTAACTGTGAGGACTTATTGTCCCCGTCAGAGACAAGGCTGACCCGTTAGCTTTGGCGGCTTAACTCCCCTTTTCAAAAACACTCTTTGTTGAATGAAACGATGTTAAAACCCCGGGAACAAAATGCCCCCGGAGGGAGTAAACTGCATCCTAGAGGGAAATACAAAGACGCTTGGAGAGTTATTGTGACTAACTAACGCAAGTATGTTCCATATGGTCACCAAACTTTTTAAGAGGATTTTAAGAGGAAGCACAGATGACATTCCCCCGTGCCAACTTAAGCTGTGACCAGGTCCCTACAAGGTATCACATATACCCATATGAATGGGGCCTTTACTGAGAATACGAAATACAAATACACTTGGAAACCACTTTTATGGATCACAAAGCTTTGATAGAACCATTCCGACACAAATACTGTTTAAAATACTTTGCTTATAGTTATGTACTAGTCCGATTACACTGTTCATTTTCATACATTTTTGTTTTCTTTTTTTACTTCACTCCCCTGATGCTTTGCGGCTGGCTACCTGAGGCTACTACGGCGTGCAAATCATGACAGGAAAAAGGGAAGTAATTTTCTCTCAATAAAAAAAAGAAATTAATGTGCACCAGAAGCACTCGTGGTTTGCTAATGCCTTTTAACGTAATGCCCCCAAAGTGACACAGAGAAGAAAAAAAAAAACAGAAAACCAGCCCCTCGACGAGGGAAAAGGCAAGATAATTGGCAGCGAGCCAGTTAATAGCGAAGCTGCCCATTTAATTGCCTTGTTGTCGCGTAATAAATATACAAATGTCAATGAGATGGTAATCTGCGTGACAAACAAAGAAGAACAAAACAAAACCACATATAATTATCATCCGTTTCTAGTGATCGATTTGACCCGGGTAGAAATTATCTCCATCGTTGGTTCCCGCTGTAGAGTCGAATGTGTTGCTGTTTACACGTTCGCACACACAGCTGTCAGCTTTGTGCTGTTCACTTGAGTAAGTGAGGCGTTTTTGATGTGCACCAGCGAGGGCAACCCGGTCCATTTAGCAGAGGTGTGTCGGTGTGCTCCCACATTAACCCCCGGAGCAGGAGCATTTTAAAAGAGAGAAAAAAAAATTCAAAGTAAAAAATCTGCACCGATTCTTTTAATACACTCGACTGCAGCCACTGTAAACCCACGCAGGTTTGCCACAGACAAATAAAACTGGGTTTTAGAATACCAGCGAATCAACAAATCAAAAGGCTTATTAAAAGGTGTCACTTGATCCGAGTTGATGACACAAATGGTTGCCATAGTTGCTGGGCTTCATTTTGCACAGAGAGAATAAGTGTAGTGGGTCGGGGTTTTTTTTTCTTTCTTTTTTTTTTCTTGCTTTTAGGTCATGAGGTTGGTCACCCTGCACATAATGGTTTTGCTTCGCTTTGCACTGAATGAGTCACAGTTCTTCTTTGGTGCTTCTATAAAGTGGGGAAGTGAGTAAATGTTTTCGCTTACGTTTCATTTTTGTAATAATTTCAGGAAGAAAAAAAAAAAACTCCCTGTTCATAGAAATTAATCAAATTACAATAAAACTTTGGAGACCCACAATGACAACATGTGGCGTGCTTTAGTTTTTGAAAAAGGAGACTAAATGGCACCTTTTTTTTATGTCATGCCGTATCATTGGATGTGTCTCAAAGACACTGTGGTTGAACTGAACCTTAGCCAGCTAAGCCACCATGACCACTCTTTGAAGTTTTAAGAGGACAATCGGAAATTTTTCATTTCCACTTTTTTTCTTCTCACAATCTCTTGAGAGCTGTAACAATCGTTTGGCCCCCGCAATTACCGGAAACCCCAGGAAGTTGTTGGACGTATCCATTTCCTATCTCACTTCCCCTGAAAGTTGTTGGGGCTTCGGTAGACCACTGATAACACCAGTGTGTGTGTGTGTGTGTGTGTGTGTGTGTGTGTGTCAAACAAAGGAGGCGTTACTGAAAGTTGATATGAGCGCCACAGAAAGTGGATGAGTCGCAGCTCTATTCCCAGTGGCTGTTTTCCCTTACCTTTTCATTCAACCCTGGGGATGACAAATGCACATAAAACCTGTCGAAAGGTATCCAAGCTTGCCAAAGCATTACCCACGGACACTCCTTTTCAATTGATGACATTGAGCCAGTGGCTGCAGGCAAAGGAAATGGAAAAGGATGGGCCAGAATTGTACAATGTGAAGAATTTTTCTTCCTTCATTTGGATTTAACCACTGGAATGGAGTCTGCCATTACAGGGCAGGCACAATCAGGTACAGACAGCCATCTCCTATTAAAGGCCCGCTGGTGTCCGCCAGAACCACACCATTGTCTGGTGACGAACACAAGATAGGCGCCATCATTACAGGGTGGAGTTTTCAACAGGCTTTAGGTGCTCTGAGCACAAACGTCAGGTCACCGCAGACTAATGATGCTGTGTTCTGGAAAGTCAATTGGACACCATTGGGATAATTAGAGAAGCCTTAGAAAGTACTAATACGGTACAAAGAAGGGAAGAATCGGCACAACAGGAAGTAGAGTAATGAGCGTTCAGCAAGATAAGATAGTTATCCTAGTGATCTTTGCTCTCTCTCTCTCTCATTAGCTTAGATATGAAAAAAACTTCCTGTGCGTGCTCTGTGTGTGTGTGTGTGTGTGTGTGTGTGTGTGTGTGTGTGTGTGTGTGTGTGTTCTGACTACTGTGTTCTGCTTGGTTGCCCTTTTCCTAACACATGCGTGCTCTGGCATAAGAGCGCTGCCCAAAGTCCAGGAAGTCACAAGCACAGCAACAGCATTTCAGAGAAAAGAGAGAGAGAGAGAGAGAGAGAGAGAGAGAGAGAGAGAGAGAGAGAGAGAGAGAGAACAAGAGCAAAGATCACTAGGATAACTATCTTATCTTGCTGAACGCTCATTACTCTACTTCCTGTTGTGTGATTCACCAGGTAAATGGACGCTGCTCTCTCCCCCACAGAAAAGGTGGGCAACTCGTGTCAACAACCTCAGATGAACCAGCTGCGGGGCTGGCTGTCTCGAGTACTGCACGCGTGGACAAACCGTCCACGATTGTCTATCTGCCCAACGCGGCCTCATATCCTGTTGAGGCCTGTTGGAAACAAGCCTATGAGTCTTTACCGAGGGAACACAGCACTCAGCGGCCGTCCAATCAAGGCTCAGGAGCGTGGAACAACCGTGGTCATGTGCGTGGGCGGGATGAGATCTGTGCCATCAGACAACCGAGCACTTGTTCGTCTTTTAAACGTTCAGAACCAAACATCATTACTCAAATCCACTGATCTCGTACTGATTTGGAGCACTTAAGTCACATCCAGCTGACTGGCACGATTCTCCCCCCACACGGCTCTGCCTTGTGTCTCCCCCCTCTGTTCTGTTCCCTCTCAAAAGCGAGGCGATATCAAACCGCCAAGTTCTAAGCTCTGGTCGGGGATTGCAATAGTGTCTGCAAGAGAGGAGAGCGGGCCTTGCACTTTAATGACAAACTAAAGTCAGAGAACAGCCAAAGCAGCGGGACTTGTTTACTTGGCAGAAATAAAGTAGGCCTAAGCCTTTCATCCTGGGCTTTACCGAGCCAGTGTGGGTCTGTGTGGAAAAAAAAGAAAGGGGGCAGCCGACGCCACCCAAGGCGTCAAGCGAAGCCTTCACATGTGTTTGAAGCCTGACAGGCTGTTTGGAGAGCTGAGGCTGAGGCTGAGGCTGAGGCTGAGGCTGAGGCTGAGGCTGAGGCCCGTGATGGAAGGCTAGCAAGTTAGCTCGGAACACATGCACGTTCCCAAAAGCCACACACACAAAACACAGGCCTGGACGTCTTTTCCTCTTTCCCCACCCCTTTCGTAGCGCTTTGTAGATACGCCAAGGGCCCATGCTTCCAATGCAATTTTAGAACATGTAATTACAGAGACTCACATATTGTAAATTTAAACATTTTCAAAAACCTGTAATATGCGGCGAGAACGCCATATTGAGTTGATAATGCGGCGAGATATCGGGCTTATTTTCATCCCATTTAACGCCGCAGATAATAAAAAAATAAGATGTAGTTTGTAATCTCTCCCCGAGACATTCAATCCAATTTGGAACTAAAAACATCGGCCGGTTAAAACATGTTGCTGTCGTTTTAACTGGCACAGTGCATAAATCACTGTCTTCTCCAGCAGGCGGATACACGTGGCTCCTTGTTTTCGCTCGTTCTTGGGGGGGGTTTTTTCTCCCTTCCTGTCTACCTCCACTCTCTGCTGCAATCTTAAAAACAAAGAAAGAAAAAAAAAAAAGAAAATCACAGCAGCCGAGCAGTGATTTAATATTTAAAGTTTTCTTTGTCCAAACCACTCTTTGTTCAACCTGACGCAGGGGGCTCTGGTGTCCTACTGATAAAAGTTTTAACATGCTTTTGATATGCATGAATGGGTCATATCTTTATGCTTCAGTGTAATGTGTGGGTTCTTTTTTCCAGAGAGCTCATCTGACATTTAAAAAAAACATGTAAGGATACAATTCTACGGTAAAGGGGCCCTGCCTACAGCGGACTTGATCATAAGCTGTATAAGAACTCTGTAATCCTACGAGTGGGAAATAGTTTCAGACGTGTGGGCTGAGAAGACTTTCTACTGCGGAATAAGTAACGCGCTGGAAGTTTACCGTGGCCATTCACCAAAACCTATAAACAAAGCGCAGTAGGCCTTGATGAAGAAAACTAATGTTTACTGTAGAATCAAAGAATATTTTGCAAATAGTTCATCTTCTCGGTGCTGAAAGAGATTAAAATGCAGTCTCGTTCGGCGAAAGGAAATACCAAAAAAGCCATGCCATTTTAGATCTAGATCAGCTGCTTCAGTGTAAACATTCCTTTCCAGTTATGGTCCACAGAAGGGCAAAAAGAAAAGATTAAAAAAAGCAGAATATATCAGGAAGACACATGATTGCAAAGATATTTTCTTCACAGCTCAAGGTCTGCCTACGTTGTTTAAACAGCGTTATGTATGACTGCTTTGTCAGAAGATAAATATTCAATTTCACACCGCTTTCCCTTTCCAGCCTCCCACAGCTCTCATCAGCGTATGTAAGCTAATCTTGTCAAGCATGCAGATAAAACACCCACCGTACGTGTCCGCATACCTAAGGTTTCCCCTTTTTTTCGTTATCAGCTATTTCTTTCCCCTCTCTTTCTTTTCCTGTCCAGCGGGGAGTACCCGGCTATTACTGCGAGGCTCGTTCGGGAGGCGTGCTCCACGATGAATCCTTATTTGGTCAGAACATTCACATTGCCACTTCCAACAAAAATAACTCCAGTTTGTTGATGGGACAACCTTGGGAAACAGGACCACACACGGCCGTGAGGACAGACCGGAGCAACTGCTTCGCTGACCGCTCCTCACTGCAGTTTAATGAGCACTTGCATTCAAGGCAATAAAACACCTGTTTGTGTGAAAGAATAATTCGGTAATTGGCACTTTCAGAGACAGAGAGGGTTCGGAAATCTATGGAAATGGAAGTCATTGAAATTGATTGACGAACTGTCCTCGATTTATTTAATTATCTTACAATAGCAAAGATCGACCTGCGTGCATCGTGGGTCTGTGCACACGTGTAAAAACACATTCGTCAAAAGAATCACACTTAAATATTGAGTCCGGTAAAGCAGCGATGTATCTGTTAATTTGCAGAGAGGCTCTGAATGTACATGGAGCTGCTTCACTTTGTACCTATTACATGTTTCCCCTCTGCTTTCCAACTAAACATAGCTGGCTCCTGCAACTTTTAAAAGAGCCCAATGAAATATTAATCATCACACCATTTGCAGAGCACCATATGAGAACCCACTTTAGAGTGTTAGAGTGGAAAAAACCCCTGTAGGCTCAACCCACTCCTGTCCTGGGTTAAAATATGGAGTTCACACTGCTCTTCCTCTACACAAGAGCGGAAACAGGAACTTCACAGCAGCAGCTCGCTGGCGTGTCCGCCGCACACTACAGTGCATCTCTAAGCCTAGCCCTGAGTCTCAAAAGATAATTGAATATGCAGCACAAATCTTTATACAGTCTGTTTGCCACATCCGTGACCTTTAAATAGCCGATAGCTTGAGACGAGGCAAATACATTCGGCATTTCATACTAAATGTATGTTCATGTATCAATCAGTGAGGACATACCAATTGATCCCTGCTTATATGAAAAGAATAAGATGCGACCACGGCGATGTAAGACAATATATATTCAATAATGAATCATTTAGACGTTTGGTTAGATGAAGTGATCTTTCAACGCTTTGTCCCATGGGCGGATTCCTCTGCAGTTGTTTTAAGTTTCTTTTTCAAGCTAGCAGCCAAATTCAAGGTTTCTCTTCCCCAGAAATCCAATGCAAGGTCACGAGTCAGAGAAGGGACTTCCTGCTCTGAGGAAGCAATTTATGGTGTCATCAATATCCACCGCAGTAACAGCAATCTTACCTGTCCTGACGTTAACGGCAAAGAAACCCTGGGGATTGCCGCTGGTGATCCTGTAGGTGAGTTTATCACTGGCCTTGGCGTCTGGATCGACCGCATTAATCTGGATGATTGACACGTCTTTCGGGGAGTTCTCCATGACGGAGGGGTAGTAGACGGGTTCTGAGGTTTGCGGCGCGTTGTCGTTGACGTCCTGCACTTCGATGTAGACCTCGACGAAGGCGGAGAGCGGCACCACGCCGCGATCCATCGCGTAGACGGTGAGCCAGTAGTGAGACGTTGTCTCGTGGTCCAGCAGCTCTTGTGTTCGGATAATGCCTAAGAGAATGGAGAAAAAAAAGAAGATAAAAAACAAACTCTTTAAAATCAGGGATCATTTTCATGTGCAGCACACATCACTCACATCAGTCTCACATCACTTTCTGAACTATCGGTGATCTCTGACATCGACTTCTAGCAATCAAGGCACCAGAAGCTTGAACACCAGAACAGGCGCTTCGACTGAAACATGTCATGGTGGTATATTAACAACAGCCAGCCAGCGCTCTCCTGTTTACATTCACCAGCAGGGACTTTTATTTTTTTATTTTTTTTAACTGCCATGTGGGGGCTATAGCCTTCAGCTGAGCAAACAAAAGAGCTTTCAGAGGCCTGTAAGTTGTATAAGTTGACAATGGTCAAGTGGAGGAGTGGAGGATGGGCCGGTCTGGTCGTCAGGAACAACTACTGATATCATACGGATAGTCTGGATGCAGTCACGGAAAAATAGGTTAAATGTTGTGTAAATATGCCCCGATGCACTCGGGCAAAAGACCAGAGGCCTGAGTTATGCATCAACAAGTTTCATGTTAATCTCCTAAAAAATGCTATGTGATTGGTTTACTGTAAAAACAATGCAGTTCTGTTGGACACAGAGCTACATGCCTGACCCGTAAATGTAACTTCTGGGGACACCAGCTCGGATGTTTCAATGGCCCGAAGCTGGCGAGCAGTGCGAATGTTCTTTTCGAAGGAAAAGCTAACAAGCAAAAGTTCACAGGAGCGAATTTGCCTTAGTGCTTTTCATCCCCACCCGAGCCCACTTACAAGCACTCACCGGGTGCTCAGTAGGTGCATTTGAACTGTAGGGAAAGGGATAAGTGTGTGTGTGTGTGTGTGTGTGTGTGTGTGTGTGTGCGTGCGTGTGCGTGTGTGTGCGTGTGTGTGTGTGTGTGTGTGTGCGTGTGCATGTGTGTGTTTAAATAGGTGTAGAGGGGGTTCAGTTAGAGGGAGAGGGTGTCTGCGCATGCCTATGTGCTGGGTTGCCGGTGACAAAGTGTTACTTAATGTGTTTACGTGAACACTAATAATTCAATTCCGACCAGACCACGGTTTCGGTTTTCATTCAGCGCGAGCGCCGATCCTTTCCCCGCGTGAAATAGATGCGAAGCAACGTGACCGTCCAACGGAAATACTAAAAGTGGGGAAATGATTGAACTGTGAGTGGCGTGGCGCCGCCACAGGGCAGTTACAAGTGATTGCGGTGGATAACCAAACTGCTAAATGGATAACATTTTGATACGCTTTTTTGCTTGTTGGAAAAAAAAAATGACGACAAAAAGCTAAAATCTTCAGAAGAGCACAAAACTGGAAAAAAAATAAAATAAAATGAGCCGCTGATAATGAAACAACACAATAATATTTGGATAACGAGCGCATGTGAGTTCCCATTATTTCAACAAGCACATAAATACGAGGCAGCGAAGGGCAACATCAACAGAAATATCTTCCAGACAATGGCAACGCTGACAACTTTTATAATAACAACTATGTCCAATGTGTGCGTTATGTGCAATACCTCTATAACCTTTTTATAGGTGCAAATGGGAATTTAAAGCTATATTTGACTTTATCATATCTGAAACTAATAAAAAGGTGAATCATGGTGTAGGCACACCCGTCTCATTACCGGGTGTGGGCGTTGAATGTGTAAACACAGATAAAGGCCGCCGTTCGCTCACCGCTCCATGATGGAACTGCGATGAGTGGAAATGAGAGCAGCCAAACCTCTGGCCTCCTTGGGTGAAGGCAGATTTCTCAGAAAAGCATAAACACTCCAAATTACTTTCTCGCAGAATTCAAAAAATTGGAACACGGGAGGGGAGTTCGGTTGTACAGCTCATTTATTCTCCCCCCCTCCTGCTTCACTTAAGCGTCCCTGCATTTTTCGGGCCCGGGATCCTCTCTTGTCATTAGTCATCATTATAGCTCTCTCCAATGAGCTGGAGGCCCGCATAAGAGGGGTAGTCAGGGGAGGGAAAACAGGTAGCTCCCCAATGTTTCCTAAAGCCAAGAGCCCCGTGGTGAAAACAACATCGACGCGAGAGTATATCAAGAATGCTAATAAGATGGCTGCGCATAATCAAACTAACCGCTAGAAGCTCACAATAGACACAGAGAGGAACACGAGCAAACATTTGGCGAAGTCGTAGAACAAAATTAACGGAGATAACATGGTAATTGGATCGCAATCACGACGAAATAAAATAACACATTATTGACTAATTCATGATCGCATTGACGCTGACAATCTGGAGTGGATCCCTACTGGAAGAACAGCATGTGCAGCAAATTGTAAAATGTTTGCAGGCAACGCAGACGCTTATGTGAGGCATCCGGAGCGGGGACCGCAGCAGGATAGGAGGACGCATGTTTCAGTAAAGGGAATTAGTGAAAAGAAAGGAGGGGTTGGGGGGGGGAGTGGGGGGAGACTTCAAATATAGAAAGTGTAAGATGATAATGAGGGTGAAAGGTGTTGGAGAGGTTCTGAGGAGGAGGAGGAGGAGGAGGAGGAGGAGGAGCAGGAGGAGGAGGAACCGTGGAGCGGAGGTGGCCGTGCGTGCTCATGCACACGCGCTAATGCGGCGAAGTAGAGACGAGACGGAACGGGAAGGTACGACACTTCTTTTGTGCCCGCGCCAGGGAGATGCCCGCGCTCGAATGCACGTGCGTTTGACTGACAGACACCGGCGTAGCAGAACAAATCCACCTTCGACGGGTCATCTTTTGCTCACAGTTCTTCGCCGCCGTTTCTGTCAGCAGACAAAAATAACTTCATATGTTGCTTCTTCTTTTTTTTTTTTTTTTAAGATTGCCACATGAATACAAACGGCAGCTGCAAGAGGAATGCTACTGTCCACATTTTGGCCTTTTCAAACTAAATGTCAAGGCCAATTTGCACACAAGAGTTATTTTATATATATATATATATATATATATATCTGAAGAGGCTCAAAAACGGAACAACTTCGGAGAATGAAAAGCTATCTGCCTCGGCCTTTGGCTGGCTGGTTACAAACAAAGCACATGAAAGATGAATCTGAAGAATTTAGTCGCCACACCCATCCCATATACCTAGCCTACCCACTCAGGCAGAAGCAAAACCTGCCCTTAGGCCACAAGAAAAAGAAAAAAAAAACAGACTGTGCAACAGCCTCTGCCAGATTTGCTTTCCGCTTTTTTTTCTCTCTCTCTCTCTCTCCCCCTTGCTCTTTCCCTTTTCCCTCTGGCTTTGTTCTTCAAAGTGTGGTGGAGCCTTCAGACAGCCCGAAGGATTTTGAATTATCAAGACCAGCAGGTATCATTCGTATGAGTGTACTTAAATCAACGTCCTGTGCAGATGCACAATGAGTGCATTCAGTAACGACTTCCAGTCGGAGTGAAGCCGCGGTTTGAAGAGGGTGAAATTTGCTTTTGAAAAGTCGCCAGAAACCCGTTCAGCGCACGTCACACGTTTGAAGCCAGTGCACTTAATATAGTATATGCTGTCAATACAATATTAGGACTCAAAATCCAGATCGTAGCTCGTGCTGATTTTCTATTTCGTGCCTTCGCTCAGGAAGCTTGCGTTTGACCATTCACTCAAAAGCGCTGTGATCACGTGCCGGGCGGCTCGACGTGCTCCCGGTCTTCCTCGCTCATTTCTGCAGTTGAAAAACCCAAGGCTCGCTTTGAACTACTTTCCGGTGATTCCGCTCACCCCTTCCCCACATTCCTCGGCCTTCTCAGGCCTCTCACTCACATGCTTACATAAACTTTCTCGGGGCTTTCTCCCCCCCCCCCACCCCACCCCACCCCACCCCCCCTCACCCCCCTCTCTCTCTTTCCACAACCCCGGCGAAATGCTTCAAATTCCACTATCGTGGTGTAGATCCTAGTGTAACAGAAAGAGTCCTGAGCTAAGCTTTCTGTTACCCAGCAACTAAACATATCGCATCATCCCAAAGTTCCCAGACATCTGTAGGCGAGATCTGTGTTTCAAAGACATCAAGCCTGTTGGAATTTATGCCTGAAACCTTTTCAAATTCAAAAGATCTGAAGTATGGTCCGAGGCAAAAGAAATTGTGTTGTTGTTGTATATTCAAAGCATTGCCTGAAGCATCGATTTCATAATGTTATTGCAATATATTAAGGGGTTCGTCTTAGCAAAAAAATAAAAACTAGTGACTGTAAATAGAAAAAGAAATGTGTGCGTACTGAGTTGTGCGGGCTATTTGTGAAGCTATTACTGAGTTTGTGTGTAAATATTTTGGGGAGTTTGTGTCCTTCCAAAGTTCTGAGTAACTACTAGCTAAGTTTCAAACTTAAGATGGAGAAATACATTTTTTTTTGCAGTTTAGCATGAGCGGGACATACTCGATTATTCTAACCAAGCTAATGTTAGAAGTTTTATTATGTGAGGTATTGAGTTGCATTTGTGAAATATAACTTAAACTATATTTTCATCTTAAATTTTCCCAGAGTACATTACTATTTAGCAGCAGTTTTCATTCATTGCATATTAGCAAGCTAATGTTTAATTTAAATTGAGTTTACACTCGGCAGTTGGTGGGTGTCAAAATATATTAAGAGCTAATACGTTAGAACTCCTTTGTGTAGTGCAACCCATTTTAATTCATCAATGTGTAGCAAACACCCGTTATAACTAAGCTCGAACTGAGCTGAATATTTGAGCAATACTTTTCTTTTTCCTTTAAGTTTATATTGGAAATTAGATTTTTCATAATCTGAAGTGATCGTAGTCAGAGATCTGTGTTGGGATGGACTTTCCATGCATTACATTTCACACGTGCACGCACAAAACACTGCACATGTATTACGAACAGGCTTGCAGTAAGGTTATTAATTAAGACAGAGATAATCATAATGGTGATAGTGTCACAAAGACCATCTTATCTCCTTCAATACCGCGGACTATTGAGCCCGTGAGCCATTTCCTCTTCACGCACCATTGTGCACGCTGTGTCCTGTCAGTGCTGGCAGAGCAATAGCTGTCAACAGCTGGCTAAAGGGAACATGCTACTTAATGGGGCCGGCAACGTAAACGGCACAGATTACAGAACGCCGGCGCGTCACAGGAGAGGCAGCCCCCGTTCAAAGCGTGGACTCCCCCGAACAAGCTGCAGTTAAAACTTCTTTTTTTTTTTTTTGTGTGTGTGTTATGTGCAATACCTCTATAACCTTTTTATAGGTGCAATGGGAATTTAAAGCTATATTTGATTTTATCATATCTGAAACTAATAAAAAGGTGAATCATGGTGTAGGCACACCCGTCTCATTACCGGGTGTGGGCGTTGAATCTATAAAACACAGATAAAGGCCGCCGTTCGCTCACCGCTCCATGATGGAACTGCGATGAGTGGAAATGAGAGCAGCCAAACCTCTGGCCTCCTTGGGTGAAGGCAGATTCCTCAGAAAAGCATAAATACTCCAAATTACTTTCTCGCAGAATTCAAAAAATTGTAACACGGGAGGGGAGTTCGGTTGTACAGCTCATTTATTCTCCTCCCCTCCTGCTTCACTTAAGCGCCCCCGCATTTTCCGTCGACGTAAACGGCACAGATTACAGAACGCCGGCGCGTCACAGGAGAGGCAGCCCCAGTTCAAAGCGTGGACTCCCCGAACAAGCTGCAGTTAAAACTTGTTTTTTTTTGTTTGTTTGTTTGTTTTTTTTTTTTTTAAATCGCCAGCAATCCCGAGTGTGGAAGTATTTTCGACAGAGGCCCAACAATGTGGTGCTTTGTGTCCAAATAAAAGCCTGATATACGTGTTGTGATTATTAACACGAGACAAGTGTGTCTGTGCGCAGCAGGCACCTAAAAGTCGTTTTTTTTAAATGTTTCTTCATCGCCACATGTTGCAAGTAATTCTGCAGCGCTGCTGTTATGGCGATGTAACGTTACACCAATGCGTCAGCTCACGCAGTTATTCGGCGGATCCGTTCACTTTAACGTAACGTCACTCTGAGAAAAGAAGTTGTTACGATCTGTAAATTGTTTTAAGTTATTTCCCTTTCCCCACACTGATGCAAAAAAAAAAAACATCTCTCAACTGTATGTTACTCCAGTGATGGAATAAATCCATGTCATAACCATTTTAAGTTTTTAAAGTAAAATACGGATCCTCCAGGTCAGGGAAAGTGTTGCTATGACATACAATGGATGAATTAACCCAGTCAGTTTTTTTTTCTCATCAGGCATCTGACAAATATGGTCAATTATCTTGTTCCGCTTGTTTGTTTTTGAGAGAATATGATAGAATTAAATATGAATTAGACGCATTTTTGACATTTACTTTCGGGAAAGTAATTTTTGTATTAATCAGGAATTTAAAAAAAAAATCGTCTTTCAAATAATCACAAAATAGAATAATAAAAAAATAAGCGTTACTTTAATTGATAAATAAGACGAGCGCGATCCTTTATATCTCTAATGCTATAGGTATGTTCTTTTACAGCCAGTACTGATGAGTACTGAGAATTTCTTTAGCGATAATATAAAAAGGAAAGACTAGAACGGCACACCAATTTGACTTTTCAATATTGCCATACAGGCGTTTCGGTCAAGTCGCCCTTCTGTATCATGTGAAAGCCAAAATGTAAAAGGGAGACTAAAGAAAACATGAGATTCATTTATTTGTGCTCCGACTGCGAGCGCTGGAAAGAGACTGAAACATCTTTTCATACACTTGTTACATGTCTGTGATGCATGTTTGAAAGGCTTTTTCTTCCCCCGTTTAAAAATAAAATTGCCTATTAATTCCAGTTGAGATAGCTTTTTGGGACTTAGCCGACGATACAAAGCCTCCATTGTTGCTGGGAATAGCGTTCTTTCAAAGGCCTTTGAACAGGTCTCATAGCAATACTCCTTGATTCAATATCACAGTATTATTTAGGAGCAGTTACTATACCTCCTAGCCCAGAGCAGCTCTCAGTCTGTGCCAATAATGAGGGAAACACAGGGTTCGTCTTCATTCAACCCCCCACCCCCTGAATATTTTTCTATTTTCCTACACTGTATCTCTCTCTATATTCCCATTGTACGTGGTAACCCCAGCTGGCCAAAGGATAATGTAGACTTTGAGCTGAGAGCAAAAAATTTCCCTTTCACACGAGTGGCAATTCATGCTATCTCTCCAAGTTCCACAGCACTGGCCAGGAAATGGACGTCCCGTCCATGGAGCTGAGCCCAATCACCGTAGAACATGAACAGATCAATACCTCTTGAACACAACAAAACACTATTATTAAAGCTTAAAAAACAGACACAGGGGAAACGTCTCACATTTTTGTTATCTTGGTAAGATAACTAAATCCATCTACCGGCACCTGTGAAGATTCCTAATTAACTCAATATATCGAGTCGCTCCTGGTTGCCTGGCAACCTCATGGTTATGATTATATGGTTATAACAGGCATCCAAAAACATCCAAGCGAAAAAACAATCACAGCACACAACTCCCCCGTAAAGCCACAACCCGACGTTTTTACACTTCCGTTTTTTTTTTTTTTAAACAAACAAGGTAACACATGACAATCAACGAGGTCTCCCCCCCCCCCCCGTGCTTCAGTCTTTAATATGTTAAAGAGTTAAGATAACCATCTGTTGGCGGAAGCTTCATAGCAATCACTCAAACACGAGGGTGGTATCAATCGCCCCGTCCATCTCTCGGCAAGAAAATGTGGAAGCAAATTTCACAAAAATCCACAGGGTTATGTTATGTTGTTGTGTTCACGTCCTCGAGTCGATCTAACGACACCCACTCCACTGAGCCCGAGTGTATTTGTGGTCAGGGCCGTCACTTGCCAAGTACCCAGACACCATGAAATTGGCTCTAAATACTTGAAACAGTTGCTGAGATTAGAATAAAAGGATAAAAGCATGTCAGTATCTCGTACATCTCTGCCATAATTTAGCAGTGAAAGCCCTTGGCGAATATATGCTCTCAGATGTGTCTGTGAGGAAGATGCTAATCTTTTTTCAAAATATCACTGGTGTTTGTACTACACAATGCCATGCAAAGCCGCTTTATGGCAGTGGGTCTGTTTTAGCACCCGTGGCTTTACGTATTAAATAACAATCTAAAACGGTTTAATGGAACTGGGTTTTTTTTTGAGCGTTGTGTTTTACTAAATTAAATAAGCAAACGTGCATAACATCATTATGGAAGTTTTGAATGTCCCTAAGGGGCCCGCTGTGAAAAACACTGCTTTGAAAGTGTACAGTCTGCCATGCTATCCACTGTACATCAACAGGAGCAGAGAGTAGGCCTTAAGCTCTCATTCATGAGAGCGTTAGCATGACAAGAATTAACACACAATGGAGCACATCCTCTGCACAAGGCCGCCACAAGTTTCTTTAAAAAAGATTTAATGGACTGAGAGAACAACATACTTTTAAGCGGGGAAAGTGTGTTTTTCATTTAGCGACCTACAGTCAACTTTGTCCCTCTGCACATTCCTGGGCCCCGTCTCCGCGGTAACGGCACCCAAGCAAAGACCAATTCGGAATCATGCGCCACTTTGCAGTCCCACTTCCATCTCTAACGCAGCGGCGCTGAAGGGGGGAAATCGGGGACCGAGAGCAACAGTCCTCACTTTTCACAAAAACTACACGTGATGCCAGAAGACGGACCGTAAACAAACGCAAGCGTGCGTCTTTTCATTATCGCCAAGAGTCTGTTGACTTTAACTGGATGACGGTGGGAAAAGAAGTGAAGTGCTGGCAATTTTAGTTTTTGGGTGGAAATGGAAAACGCACTAACGGGACTTTGTCATTATGCATCAAACAGTTTCATTTGCTTTAACAAAGAGCGCATTTACAGCACAGGCTGCAAACAGCCCCGAGGGAAAGGGCAATGCATATATTATCCAACAAGAAAGGGCAATGCATACATTATACAATCGGCGTTCTGCATCTCATCTAGACTGAACACGCTCTGCTCTGGTCACTTTCTACGCCGGATAATTTCACTTCAAAACTGAGACACGACAATAGCGCCGCACTATTACCTCCATGGAAATATAGCCTTGAGTTACTCTTTCCTGTAAGGTGGAGTCACACAGATGTATTGCCCTGCAGCCTTCTTTAGCTGATACTCACTAAAGGATTGGATGATGTGGCATAAAATGTTTATCTACTTGGATCAAAATACTTTTAAGACGGACTGATCCACCTCGACATCTACATACTTAATGTTCCTGAACGTTAACAAAATTCAATATCTACAGAAGATAGTACGGTATAATAAAGGTAATAAATACAAGTATAATACTTTGTGCACCTTTACTCTTCCTTAATTTTCAATCAAGCAACGGCCATCATTCCTCCCTACCCCTCCCACTGTGCAACCCATTTCATATTAATGTTCTGGGGCTAAGTTAATAACAGTGTTTGTCTACGGATATTCTGAGCCCTAGATTATTGAGTAACGTGGCTCCCTTGCCGGAACAGCGAGCCAAAGGACATTACTGTCCAGCATCCTTCAAACCAAAAACCTCAAGACATTTCGCATCAACATCAGCTCCATACCGCAGACTGAGATGAAGTCGTGTAATGGTCTATCCAAACTAAAAGGGCTTTCTGTGAAGTCGGCGCTTTCTTTTTACCTTTGACTTTCCCATTTCCCTCAATTGTCGACCTGAGCTTTTGATCAATTAGGGCTCAGCGTCTTGACTTGCACAATCTCCCTTAGTCATCCCAGCATAATGAAATGGAAAAGAGGTATTTATTGGCAATAAAACACACACACACACACGCGCACGCACGCGCCTTTTGTATCCGTTATCGCGTGATGTCTGAAGGTGTGTCAGGGTGAACGTGAGTCAGGTGTACTTATAGGAGTGGAGACTTGGTTCATCATGATAAGAATTGTTTTATTGCAAGTGTGTCACAAGATGGAAGTATTCACTGGTAGTGTTTATATACTTTGTTTCTTTAAAACGTTTTCTACTGATCTTAACTTTTACAGTATATGTGCAAGAGTGACATCATAGTTGGGCCTTGCACAGGGAGTTAAAACCCTCACTCCTGACATACACATTCAGAAGGCTGTGCTCTTTTGGATGGGTGTCCAAGCATCTTTTAAAAAATCTGCGAAGCCTCTCTGAAGAGGAAACGGCCATTTGCAACACTTACCTCTTCAGAATTGTCACGAGCCCTTGAAAATCTTATCTGTTGACCTCTCGGGCCCGAACAAGTAAATCTGTAGCGAGCCACTTAGCTTACAGGCCCCGACAAGTAAGGTGTATGCTTCCTCCACAGCACAAAATGGTGGAGAAAAAAAGTACACTGGTGGGTGGGAGGGGACTCAAACGTCTCGCAAAACTATGAGATGGAGATATTTATTCCTCAAAAATTGGTTGACTCAACCACAGGCTAATAGTTAATGCTGGACTTCAATGGGAATATTTAATAGTCAAATGTTTATATTGCTATTTTCCGCCCACTCTCCAAGCTGGTCAATATGTTGAAAGGTGCAATATAAGAGATTTGGAGCATGTTGATTGTCTCTCAGCGGCTCTCGACGTGGCTGGCTGCTCATAGCTAGCGGTGCTAACAGCGCTAACAGTACCAACTACAGCAAACGCGCACACGCAAAGCTAACAGTGTTCACCACAGTGTGGGTGCTACGATTCCGTGACGCCGCTATCGCCATTAACGGCCGTGACCCAGCCCGTGGGGCACCGTCACGTGCACTAACGTGCACTAAAAGCAGGCGTAGCCGGCCCAGCTATGTCAGCAAAGCAAGGAGAAGCTTGAATAACAAGACACAGAGGAAGAGTGACTTTCATTCTCTGCTCAGGTAGACGTTACTCCACTACATCTTTTCACGGCAAATAGCTGTTTGCTGCTACATTAATGCTCTGAATGTTGTCTGTTGCTCCTTTTAATCAAAAGCACTTGGAAAGCTTTCAGTATATAAAAGTTCAGTTTGGTTGCTCCGACTACTTTTTAGGTCCCTGTCAGTCAAAAAACACTTGACGATGAGCAAATTTTTCAGATTAAAGCGAGGACTGGTGAATGTGGTCTACAGCATGGGAAGGGGCCCAGAAAGGAGTCTTGATAAGAGTAAGTTTAAATTAAGATGGCACCGAGCCAGTGACCACAGAGCTTTTAATAACACAGAGAATGTCTGGGCAAACAGTTGCCATGGACTCCCCGAGCAGTCAGAGAGAAAAGGAACCATATCCGGAGAAGAAGCTTGCATAAAAAAAGGGTTCCTTTTACTCGGAATTGCAAATGAAAAGACCATAAATTTGATAAACAGCAATAATGGACACCACTTTTAAAATCCATTTGCGATATCTCACAAACAAAATAACTTGCCTGCTCCCTGTGTGGTTTGGGAACGTCAGTCAAGTGGGTAGCGAGGCTATTCTTAAATTCTTAAAGCTTTGTTCAGATTTGTTAGATACACCTACTCTCGGAGCATCACTCACTGTCTTCTGCCGTCGGCAGCCACAGAGTGCAAAGTTTTTTCACAGCAACACTTTGTAAGCCACAAAGTAGTATTGTTGTTACTGCGTTATTGTGGATGCGACTGTAGAGGAAGAGCTGAGAGAATAGAGATTTATGCTGCGGTGAAAGAACAAACAAAACACTACAACGTAGATAAAAAAAAAAAAACCATGCAACAAACTGATCCTGTACTCCGAGCAAACACTGCATTGGTTTAGGATTACCAGCGTCAAGTAAAACCCTCACTGCTTCCCACCCTACAAAAGGAAAAAAATTCCATGACTGAAGGTGTGCGGCTCCTGGCATTTTTCCCAGCACCGCTTTTTCATTTGTTTTCTAATTTTGAACCGTTTTTTTTTTTTTGTTTTTTAAAACATTCTGGTTAAGACTCACAACATGCAGCTGCAGCATGGAATATACAGCGGGCCGTGCACCCGCGCTTCTGTTTTCCTTTTTAGAAGCAAAACATTCTAAATGCATACGGTCTTACAAACCACAGCCTTCGTCTAGTGAAATCATAGGAGGGGCAATACCACCTTGGCTGCATTTAGTTGTCTACTGACCTCAGATGTAATCCATAATAACAGGACCCAACCCAGGACAATCCTATCATTGCACCTCCTGATAATCACTTAATATGGGCCTCTGGGATTAAGTAGCGGATCAGACCAGGCTCCCTGAATCTGTACCCTACACCGGATTTTAAGTTGGACATGGACTCTTGCATGTGGCCCTTTCAAGACGAAAGCTGTAGTACTGCAGCCCATCTTATATTTGTACCATTACTTGCAAAATGTCCAACTTCCATTAGTCAATTTCGTGCGTTATAGGAAGGGCTGAACTTAAACAACATAGAAGAGCACGTCATTCTTGCAAGAAAGCATATATACAGTCAGTCACTAGTTCAAGCTCACAGCATGTCTGTTCATAAAACAAAATCTTATTACGAATGAGGATTGCGCCACACAATCACAAACACACCGCAGCCGACACACAGCCCTGGAGGACAGATCCTTCATAAAGGCTCGTCTCCTCCTGCTAAATTTAACAGGCAGAAGAAAATATTTCCCAGCAGGTTCACTGAGGAGACTTCCTGTCAACTTATTGAATAATTCACATATATGATTGTTAATAAACATTGAACTAAAAATAACACTTTTTTCAACAGTTAAAGTCAGCAGCACACTAACAAATTGCATTTCCAGCTTTCTTATAACCTTTGAGGTTCCATGTGCCAAGAGAAATCAATGTATTATGCATCAAGTTCCGCTGCCTCATTTAGACATTAAATATGTATAATGCAGAGAGAAATTTAATTTCAAATAAGGGGGGAAAAGTCACATTAAGCCACTCGAGAATGTGGTTGCCAAGCTTCAAAAAGGAGGGCAGCAAGCCAAGTCCCAAACATCCAAATCAGGTGATTGTTAGGTTTTTGGGAAGGAACTCCTGGCATTCCAGACTGCTTATTTTGAGCTAATTTGAGTCAGCTGTTAAAATCATTCTGGGCAGTTGAGCAAGTGTTAACATATCTTCTGCAACATAAAGAACCCGCAAGCAAATCCTGCCTTCAGTACAATGTTTAAAATGCGCTATTATGAAAAGAAAAACATTGCTACCAGAACGTTTATATCTTATGTCCGACAGATAAGACCATTTTCCAAATTGATAGTATTTTTAAATTGAATATGTAAATACAGTGAGAGCATAGCTGCAGAAAGAGGAGGTGAAACCACTTAGAATCGTCTCAGGACTACAGCAACTCCTCAGGAATGTCCACACAGGTCTGAGAGACAGCTGGTCCATCTGTTCCTGTCGTCAATTATCCCAAAGAGGAAAAATGAATGGAATCAGGAACGTTACCGGTCTCCTGGAAGACTCCCTTACCTCATTGTTCCATACAGAGACACGAACTGAATAAACTCCAGCTGCATAAAACTTTCCTCATGCAGATGATTTCAAACTGATGTATCTTCTTTTTTTTCAGATATAAACAATCAGCTTCACACAGCTCTGCAGTAACACTAAGAAAAAAGAAACTCACCAGTTTCCTCATCGATGGTAAATATCCCGAGGCCGGATCCTTCTCGAATGGAGTATCGAATCTCTCCGTCACGTTCCTTGTCTTCATCCTCGGCGGATACGGTCATCACCGAAGTCCCAACAAGTGCGTCCTCTTTTATAAATCCCTTTTCCACAAACGATCTGAACAAAGGTCGGTAGAGATTCTCGTTCACGTCCACCACGTCCACCTCAATGAAACAGGTCGACGACAGGGACATGGGCTTCCCTTTGTCTTTCGCTTTGGCCGTCAGGTTGTACACCTGCTTTGTCTCGTAATCTAGATTTTGCACGATCCGCACGGCACCGCTGAGTTTGTCGACTTCAAAGTTCCCGTCTCCGTTGTCGATAAGGCTGTATCGCACCTGGCTGGAAGGTCCGATGTCGGGGTCGTGGGCCTCCAGCCACATAACAACAGTACCGATGGGAAGGTCTTCCCTCGCCTTCACGCGGTAGTTAGGGGGGACGAATTTCGGTGGGTTATCGTTCACATCTTCCAGGGTGATTTTGAGCGGCACCGTGGACACTAACTGAGGCTCGTTCGCTGCCTGGTCGCGCGCCGCGATCTTCAAGACGTAACCGGGGTGGATCTCGCGGTCCAGCGGCCTTGTGACAGTCACCACGCCGGTCTCCTCGTGAATGGCGAAATGATCCGTGCCCCCCAAAATTGAATACTTCACGACTCCGTTATCTCCTTGGTCTCTGTCTGTTGAATCCACCTGGATGATTTCCGTCCCGACCGGCGTGCCCTCGCCTATTTCGACGGAATACGAGTCTTGCAAAAATTGAGGGCTGTTATCATTGGCGTCGAGGATCTTAACACCCAAGAGGCGTGATGAGGATTTCTGTGGTATGCCAAGATCATACACGGTAATGTTGAGGGTGTACTGGTCTGTTGTCTCCCTGTCGAGAGGAGAATAGACCAGAAGCCAACCGGTCTCCATTTCTACTATGAAGCGGCTCTCCGTGTCTCCTCCTGAAATAACGTACACTAGTTTGCCATTGAAGGAGCTGTCCGAGTCTGTGGCGCTTAAATGGACAATCCGGGCCCCAACGGGCAGGTCCTCTTTCACTTCAATAACGCTGGGGAAAGACTCCGCAAACTGAGGAGTGTACCGGTTGACTGAGTGAAAGTCCATTAAGTTGTCGTCCGGCTCGGTTTGCATGTGGATCCGGCTGCCCTGAAGCAGCTTTTCAGCCAACATGGTGGCGACACCCGTCTCGACACATTTCAACTGGACCGGCTTGCGCGCCGTGATGACGGTTATGTTCATGACCATCGGCCGGGTCTCGTGTTCGCCGTCCGTGGCGATGACTTGTAAACTGTGAACGGACACTTTAGCCGCCTCTCCCTCGCTCAGCGTCTGCTTCAGTGACAGCACGCCGGAGTTTGGGTTCAGTTCAAACAGATCCAGCACATTCCCGGCTTTAATGTGGTAGCGTACCAGCTGCAGCTCATCGGCGTCTATGGCGGACACGGTGGTTATCTGCTCTCCCTCGCCGTGATCTCTTGGCACGGTCACTTCACAGTCTACGTTCTCAAACAAAGGCTTATTGTCGTTCAGGTTGTTTAATGTTATGGTTACGGATGCCTCCACCTCTCTCCGGTAAGGGGATCCCCAATCGGACGCCCTGACTTTGAGATTATAAATCCTTGGCATGAGCTCATAATCGAGGACCTCTGAGGTGCTGATGACACCGGAGAAATAGTCGATGACAAATGGCTGAGGGGTCATATTGGTAATGCTGTAGGTCACGTAGCCATTCTCGCCTCTGTCCAGATCGGTGGCTTTAACCGTTACCACGCTGCTCCCTGCGGGTACATTCTCATCAACACTGGCCTTGTAAGACGTCTGCTGGAACTCGGGTGCATTGTTATTCACGTCAATCACATCAACAATCACTTTTGTTGCGGCTTTTTTGTCAGCCGTGATCACGTCCAGCTCATACCGGGGTGCAAAATCAGCATTGATTGGTCCGGCAGTGCTGATTAAGCCCGTATCTGGATTGATAGTGAATCTGTTCTTGTCAGACTTGTGTCTAAAGGCATACTTTAGCTGTGGATACTTTGGTAAGGCTGTTACCATAGTGACAGGTGTAAGAAGAGGGGCAAATTCACTCAGATTGACTCTGTAAACTGCCTTTTCAAATATAGGCGGGCCCACTTTGAACTGGGCAGACGTGACATGTACCAATTTAACGGATGAAAATTGAGGGGGGCTGCCTTTGTCCTTCGCCTGTAAAGTGAGGTTGTATCCAAAAGGCTGGCTGTCCCAGTCTACATCCTTGACTGCTTTTATTTTATACTCTTTGCTCCCGGGGCTGCTTCTCACAGCCTTGAACTGCTGAAGGGGGTCACCGGCAACAATACTCAGTGACGCTATCTCCCCATTTGGTCCATGGTCACTGTCCTCCACTGTCACAATGGCATAGGTGGGGTCGTGGTCTGCACCTGAGGGGGCCAAGGTCACGGCGGTGATTACAGGTGCGTGCTCGTTGGCCTGCTCCACCCTCACTGCGAGTTTGGCCATGCTACTGAAGCCGCTGCTGCCGTACAGCTTCATTCCTCGGTCCACTGCGAGGATCTCCAACTCGTACAGCTTCGTGTCAGAGTAGTCTAGCTTGCCAGTCAGTGTCACGACGCCGCTCGTTGGGTGAACTGCGAACATGTCCGTCCACTCCCTGAAACTATAGTAGTATTCTCCGTTGGTACCGATGTCCGCATCCGTTGCCGTGACCTTGGCCACGCTCATGCGTATGGCCGTGTTCTCTGGCAGAGAGATGCTGTAGGACGTTGGGGAGAACAGAGGCCTCAGATCATTGGTGTCCTGTACCTGCACCTTAACTCTAGTGCGACACTCAAAATTGGTGTTCCTCTCTGAAGCTTTAACAGTCAGCATGTAGTGGTCTTTAACCTCCCGGTTCAGAATGGCGGTGCTGCCTCCTTTGGTCCTTATTCGCAAAAAACTGAAATCTCCCAGCAGGTAGTCCTCTGCTTTGAATAAGTTCTCATTGTCCCCAGAGATGATTTTGTACCGTATCTCCCAGGTTGGGTCTGCGATGTAGATCCCCATCTTGGTGTGACTCTCTAAGTAAGTCTTAGCAGCAGAGTTCTCATATATGGTGGCGTTGTAAACAGAGTGGGCGAACTGCATGGAGGCGGCCCTCGTCATCCTTTGGTTCCCTGCGCAGCCACAGAGGAGCTGCAGGAGCAGCACAAGCAGTGAAACCAAGCGCTTCCCCATTATCGTACCGTGATCTTCACAGAACCACCTGGAGACAAGGAAAATAAAATTGTTAGTATTATAAAAAAAACACATCATGCATTTTGTACATACAACTAACTGTAATTACATATAAGAAACAAAAAATAGCAAATAAATCACATGAAATCAGCCCCTTTCTACTCTCATCGCCCGCGGAAAGATCGTCTAAATGGCGCAAACCGTATTCCTTTCTTCCCTGTGCGCTTTCCCGGATTCCTTTAAATGTCATGACAAGTGACGGCCGGGCTGATAAATTGCTAAATAGGTTCCATGTGGAAATAAGATAAAAGCAGAGCATCCAGTCGGAGAGGGGCGGGGGGGTGGGGGGGGGGCAAGATCTAAGGCTGACCTGCTCCCACGTCTGCACAATGCCAGATGCCAAATATGTGCACTTCATAACAGAGGGACATAATGTGTCCCAACACAAGCTCAATGAGTAAAGAGAGAAAGAACTGGCAATAAGAAGACATGTAAATCATTCCTTGTAGATGAAATAAAAAAAACATTTTCAATGCATATTTTAATTCTCCCTGCCCCCCCCCCTCCCCTCTCCTCTTCCTCCTCCTCCTCATGTATGGAAATGCAATAAAAAAAATAAATGTCTGGTCAGTCACTTTAGGATTTAACAGAGTTATTAACACGAGCAGCAGTAACTATGTCATAATACAATAACTTAAACCTGAATCCGGCGTTTTCTGCCGGTAAGACCAGCTATTTATTTATTTTTAAAATCAAATGCAAGAGCGCTCCTTTTCTTTTGTCATCAAGCTCCAATCATTGATAAAGAAAGAAAAAAAAAAAAAAAAAAGAAAAAAGAAAGAAAAACCCCACAGAGGAGAAGACTGTGAGACGGCTTTAAAATTGCACATTCATGCGTTTGCAGCCGCTTTACAACGTCTCGGGCTGCGTGGGAGTCCGTACAAAGACCAACGAAAAGGGAGCCGGTGCTCGTGTCCGCGCAGGAGAGCTGCAGAAAAAAAACCTTCATCGTTTACTTTTGGCGTGTCCGACAGACATTAAGTCATTAATGCTCCATGCGCGAGGGGTTAATAAGTGACAGAGCCTAATGAGGAAATACCTTCCATCTGAAACTATCACCTGCAGGTACAAAAGAACCATCTGCTTGTGGGCGACCATTGTATAAAAAAGAAAAAAAAGAAAAAAAAGAAAAAAAAAAAAAAAAAAGAAATTCCAGTTCCAACCAAAACTTCTGGTGTATTTTTTTTTTTTTTTCACATACGACAAAAAAAAAAGAAAATGTTTAGTGTCTGCTAAATGTAGTTTTATCTGCAACCTCTATCTGTTTGAAAAACGACGAAATAAATTTAAAAAAAAAAAGAAATCTTTCGAGAAAGTAAGTTAGGTGGCAACAGACTATTGCGTTTCAAACCCCCCATCCCCCAACTGGAGCCATTCAGCTCGCGGAGCGGTGGGAGCCGTGCGGCGGAGCGGAGACATTTGCTCGAGAGAAAACCCTGCACACTTTTCCACCACAACGTAAAACAACGCATTAACTTATGCCAGGGTGAAGAATAAACAACAACGACAACAACAAACAAACAAAACAACGACACTAAACCCAATAGTTTCGCTGAGGCTAAACTTCCCCCAAAGAGGGTAAAAGAAAGCGGCGGCGGCTGGTTTCTTTCACGGACCCGCGGCTCACAATAGCCGACCTAACCTCTCTCAACTTTTTACTTCGTTCCACAGACTCCGAAAGGAGCCGAAAGACCACCGAGTGCAAATAAAAAAAACAACGATTCACGTACCTCTTTCTATTATTAGTCTCGTATATTTGGAGGCTTTGCATGTAGTTTATGTCGTCCAAATCTCGGCATGGTAATACGTGGACTTGCCTCCTCTCCGCTGCTCCATCTACCACCACCACCAAGCAGCCGCTCTCGTTCCCCTCGCCGCTTCTCTCTCTCTCTCTCTCTCTCTCCCACACTGGCGCTGCCCGGTATCTCTCCGCGCTGCGCACGTCCGGATCTACTTCCCGCGGCTGGCAGCGGGATGAAACCTTTCCGCTTTGAACCCAGGGCCAGGGAAACCTACACGTTGATTTACTGTCACTGCATTGGAGCCTAGATTTCACTACAAAATATATTCTGGAAAGAAAAAAGAGGGCCAAAAAGGCTGTGTCCAACAAAATCAGATTAATCTTAATCTGGCGGACACCACTTCATCTATATGGCCCCAAAGGGAGCCTTTACTTTATAGGAGCGTCCTTTTTACTGAAATTATAAAACCTTCTTAAACCACAAACATCCAATTGTGAGGGCATGTTGATTATGAATTAAATCGATGATATATAGCTGTCAGTATTCTTTTTCTCAAATGGCTCATTCTGCATTTGAGTGATGAAATTTAGGAATATGTGACTCCCGGGTGGGACTTTTTAGGGACTTTATCCAGCTCAATTTTGTCTATTTATCTTCATATTTTCTCATTATAACGATAATCTAAATTGAAATAACATACAAACAAAGTCCTCTGGCACGGCACGTGAGATGTCCTCACGAAGGGCAAAACCTAGTCCTGCCCAAATGGGACTAACGTCAATTCGATATTCACCTGTTCAGCTGCAGCCCAAACCACTTATGTGCCGTGACGAGGCTATTTAGTGATGAATGAAAAAAAAAAAGGTGAGTTGAGTTTGACCCCAGGCTGGTGGAGAGCAAACAAACACGATACAGATAGTGTCAATTAGACAATAATGTATGCTCGCTGCGCTGAAAATATGACCCGTAAATTCACATCATCATTTTGTTGTCAGCATAAAAAGGTGGATAAACTCTCATTTGCAAATGAAATCGCAGTTCGGGGCATCCCTGATGATGACAAATGGGCTAATGATACTTGCAAATGCAAAGTTCCTCGCGCGTGTGGCGGCAATTTAGGTGCGTTAACATCAATTCCGGGGATTATCTCCTCCTCATTATTCTCACTAATGTTATTGTCTTTTAATAGCCTGGGTTAGGCTGAGGATGGAGAGTCCGGCAGCGGCGTCCCAGGGTCTGCATGTTGGCAGTAGACCAGGGTGACTGATGGTGGAGGTGCATTCGCCAAGAAGACGCGCTGAGCCCATCAAACCCCCCCCAAACCCCCACATCTCCTCACGCACAGCCATCCCGAATGCTTCCCAGACCCAAAGCTGCACTACACTCCCCTCCACAGGAGTGTGGCTGCTATGCGATTGATGGCGCTGTCTCACTGCTCTTGCCCGGACTGCAGTGATCCAGCTGGTGCGCCTGCAGAGAGCCTGTGCTGCATGCAGCTCGACAACTTGTCAACTTGTACTGCTCCTGTGCGCGTGCGTGCGTGCGTTTTTGTGCGCGCGCGTGTGTGTGTGCGTGCGCGTGCGTGCGTGCGTGTGTGTGTGTGTGTGTGCAGGTGCCTTCGAGTGCGCTAAGCGTGCGTATTTGTGCATTTGGCACAAGTCAGACATAAAACCCTCCCTCCTCTTCATCGCCCTTTACAATATGCTCCGAGTCGAGCGCAAAGTTTTTAAAGAGTCATTTTTAACCTCATTTTGGAAACAAAACCACGAGTCCACGTCCTCTGATTTCACTCAAAGCTGTATACTCACCAGACCACCTGGGTGATCGCCGGATGCCGCTCTCCAAACTTCACTTCACATAAATCCTGTCAGTTGTTTTTTTTTTGCAAATCTGTTTTTTTTTTTTTTTTTTACGAGCATCTCTCAGACGAGAGAGCCGGCTTCTGTTTGAGAGAACCCGTCTTCCTCTTCAGTCCCTCACAGTTTCCGGAGCCAATAATTCTGCTGCGATCCGCTCAGAGTCATCACACTCGGCGTCTAGGTACAGGAGAGCTGAGGGCTCCGGGTTGCCTCGCTCCTCTCCTCAGGAAAAGGAGCAGGTGGAGTTGCATACTGTTGCTGCCTTCAGGTGATATCGGAAATAGTGTAATAGTGTAGGAGCGCGCAAGAAGACAGAGCAACTAAAAAAAACAAAACAGAAATAGCAAAGTCGTGATTTTCTTGCCGTCAGTACTCCCGTTCGGAAAAGTGACAGAGGCACTAAAGGGGGGCGGAGCCAAAGGAAGTCACATCAACAACTGATGGGGAAAGTGATGTTTTTTGATTATTAGCATAATTCTTTGTCACGCAGAAAAACGCCACTTATTCTGAAGAATTTACATGAACGTAAAGTGTATACTTGATGCATATCCGTCAGCAAAGGTTCATTTGATGCATTATTTTTCTTTAAACATCAATAAAAACATATTTTGCTACAGGGGCACTTTTTTTTTTTTTTAATGATCTTCTATCGAAAGCAAAGTCATTTGAGAAAACCATAGGGTTTGAAAGTAGGAGCATATCAGATCTCCTTGAAGGCATCCAGGATCTTACACCTTCAGCTCTGACGTCACACGCCTCTCTCATTCCTCACATAGCACAACTCAGTGGGTTGCCTGCGTTTATCCTCTCCAAAATCAAAGCAACCATTTCTTTTTTTTTTTCAAGTAGTTATGGCTTTCTCAATTCATTCCGTTTACGGATTGTGTTTCTTTCAAGAAACCCCCGGGTAGTTTTAATAGTGATCAACGAACGCACTTGTGCATCAGTGGGGCAAATGTCCCCATTCAGCTCCTCGAACATGTGGTTAACAACTAAACTCGACACCGTGCTGTGAAGTGGCTGCCAAAGAATGCCAGAGCGGAGAGGGGCTGCTGGAGCTGGCGGTCCAGCGTGAGGATCTCTGCCTAATGTCCATTCAGCACTGGCTCATTAAAGTCACATTTGCCCACAGGCTGAGTAAACGAACAAGACCTATGGGTTTGGTGTGTGTGCATGTGTGTGCATGTGTGTGTGTGTGGGAGTGAGAGAGAGAGAGAGAGAGAGAGAGAGAGCAGGAAGGAAGGGATGAAAGATTGAGCTTGTGTGTCAGAGAGCAAGTGTGTAACGTTTCATCTCTCTCTCTCTCTCTCATCTCCTGGTCTCCCCTCTATCGCTCTCCCACTTTTGTCCCAGACAATGTTAGGTATCTGAAACAGCTTCTCTTTTTCTTCTTCTTCTCCTTCTCTCGCTTAGCCTTCCCTCTGATCTGCCTGTAAAGCTTTAATTGAATTCAGGTCAGGTGATGCCCAGGGCTGCTTCCACTGCTTTGATCTCACGGAGCGTTTTGCAGTCCCGTGGCTGCTGGGGGTCAGGTCCTATAGCGCCTTATACGCCCTACATGTATGGGGAGGATGTGTGGGTGTTTGCTTTGGGGGACACCTGCAGTCCCCTTAATGATGACTTAAAAATCAACTTTATGCAGAGAATTTAACTCCAAAATCAGGAGGCACTTTTTGTTGATTTCTAATGTTTTTTTTTTATATCACTCCGACTGTGCACAGTGTGACAGCTTGATGACTGACTCATCAGTTATGTCTCCTGTGCCGTGCTGGTGCGAAAGGCGCTCCAGTCCTCAGTCTAAAAGCCTCAATATAACTGAGTCTGCAGCATGCTGCACATTCCCTCTCATGTAACACGCGGCAGGCTCAATTTCCACTTAAATTCATACTAATACGCGGCAGATCATCCTGAGAGATGTGAGGAACAGGCACGGACTGATGTGCTGAGTGAGTTACCCCCCTCCTCCTCCGTGACTAATGCAGGTTCCACTGCAACTTGAAACTGGAGAGAGATCAGGAAAAGATACAGATGATTTGTAGTGCGCCTGCAGCAGTGGAGCACCCAGGTATCTGTTTCTACCACCTTCCAATCTGTGTAGAATCTGAATCCGGAGGCTGAGCTTAACTGTAAGAGAGATTGGAATAATTCAATATCCATCCTGCTGTAGTGTCCTCGAGTAAAGACACTGACCCTCCCAGAGCTTGTGCCACCGTTCTTAAGATGAGCCTCTGTGCAGAAAGAGAATATTATCACAAAATCGCACAGTGTACCAAACACTATTTAAGTCTGGGACGTTTCTTTTTTTTTTTTTTGTTAAAAAATGACATGAGAAATTTATGTGGAATAATAATAAACAATTGACATTGCCCCTGCAGCTGGAGACAAACTGCTGTGCTCTGAAAATAAAGACTCCATGCTGCCTCAAGCAAAGCAGGAGATTATCTTAGCAAAGCCCCTTGGTTGTAGAAGCTTCCGTAATTACCTAAAAAAAGAAAGACACAAGAAGACACTGTGCAATATCTGGGGCAACCTGTTTGGAGAGTTAACATGGCTGCATTATTTATTCGGTGGTGTTACTTTAAGAGAACATGCACATGCAAATAAAATGGGTATAATAGATCAGTGCGCTTCTCAGGTTATCATCAAAACCTGTACCGTGTCCTCTGGGAAATCAATAACCCCCCCATCATTATAAACCCTACATTTGACTGAGACTGTGTTGCATTTCAAGGCTCTTTGTTATTCACTGCTTCATAAGCCAAATAAAATGTCCGTCCCTGGAGACGTCCCCAGATGGATCACAGTAGTGCATTCCAAATGTGCTGTAAACAGACTGTTCACCTTATTAAACCCCGAGAACAAAGTCCATCTAGTCACCCAAGAAGAGAAAGGACACTGCTGTTGATTAACATTTTTAAATATTTTCCTGTATTGTAGTTTTTTTCTGAAGTGTGAAAGTTTTGTCATCTATCAAAATACAAAACTGCTGATGCAACTAAATTGTGAACTATGCCACTTCACCAGTTGCAAATTTGTATTAATACTTTGACATTTTGGGAAATGTGGTTATTCACTTTCTTGTTGAGCATCAGATGAGAAGATTGAGGCTACTCTCCTCTCTGTTTGTTATTCAGATGAGAGTGTACAGCCAGTTAGCTTAGCTTAGCTTAGCTTTACATAAAGACTGGAGACAGGGAAACAGCTAGTCGCTTAGTTCAAAACTTACTAAATCAGCCTACCAGCACCTCTAAAGCTAATGATGTTGTATCTTTTTGCTCTGGTTTAGATGAGAAGATTAATACCACTCTTGTACAAATGTCCGATAAGTACATAGCCGGGGTCAGCAGCTAGTTAGTTTAGCTTAGCATATTGATTGGAAACAGGGGCAAACAGCTAGTCTGACACTGTCCAAGGGTTTTAAAAAACGAGCAGCTGTGAAGCTTAGTAAATCGACACATCATATGTTATTTGTCTAATCCGTAGATAAACGTAATGGTAAAAATGCTAATTTGTGTTAATTAGTGGATTTTAGAAATGCTGGTAGTCATATTTTGTTACCTATCGGTAAAGCCGGGCTAGCTGTTTAGCCAAAGGCTTCCAGTCTTTATGCTAAGGTAAGCGAACAAGCTGCTAACTGTAGCTCCAAATTTAAATAGACAAACATGAGACTGGTACCGATCTTCACATCTTACTCAACCACAACGCACATAAGCGTGATTCCCAAAATGTTTAACTATTCCACCAAGCTTATCAGAGAAGTATTCATTTGTTTTGTTTAATCATGTAGCTCAGATGCATTGAAAAAATGTTTATTTTTTGTCACTTGTAAAAATCACCTTACCTCCTCCCCTCCAGAGCCAGTGGACTCTGGAGTGCTGATTGACTGTCTGGTAGAGTAAGTGGCTCGGGGAGGTAACATCTCTGAAGAGTGTACGCTAATCACGACTGCTTAGTGCAGTCCGTCTGTTAAGTGTCAATGCAAGTAAAAAGTGTGACTGAAGCAGAATCAATTGTTATGGTATGGGATAAAGTAATGTAATCTGCTTTTGACGAACCTTCTGATTCTGCAGTGTACGTTTTACTGTCACACATACGCCACACGTCAACACACAGAATCTGGTTACTTCAGCCTTCTCTCTCTCTAGAGAGGCCACTTCTTTGATGTGATGTAATGGATAAAGGCGGTGGAGGAGAAACAACAA
Source organism: Ophiodon elongatus (assembly GCA_016806645.1). NCBI lineage: Eukaryota > Metazoa > Chordata > Actinopteri > Perciformes > Hexagrammidae > Ophiodon > Ophiodon elongatus. The sequence goes on along the minus strand of JACSYO010001013.1, from coordinate 1,169,635 downwards.
AATTGAACACAACACTGACTGATATTTTTGATGTATTGTATTCCACCAGTCATTTTTGTCCTTATACTAAATCCTAATCCCACAGAAATTGTGTCGGGATTATACACAAAAGGAGCATTTTGGATATGGATTTGCATGGATGGATTAGTAAAGCCTTGTAATGGAGGCTCGTGTTTGTAGAGAAACCTCCATCCTCTTGTTGTGGCACATTAAAATGATGCCGCGCTCCACTTCATGTTAACACACACTACTCATCTCCCACCCTGGGAGCACAGATCATTTCTCATTGCTCTGGAAGTTGTGAATTCGTACATATCAGCGAGAAACAGATGCCCGAGAAAGAAACGTCCTGCTTTGCAAGGACGGTTTCACATGTCCACAAGCCACTGAAAACAGCAGACACCCATTGCTGTATGTTCATTTGCAGCTTAGGGCTTTAAGACAGTGATACAGAGGATTGGGAGTGCTTTGAACCCCCTGAGGATGATGTTGCCTTACGCTCTCACCCAGCCCACACTCTCCCCTTGAACAAACTGAGGCTCAGGAAACAGAAAATTGCAAATAAAACAAAACCATTCAGACCTTCATCGTGAATTAATTCGGGCAGCGCCTCGCTCTTCAATCGCATTTGTTGTACAAAAACCAACAAATCATAGTCCTCTGGCAATCATGTGTTATGTATTTACAGTCACATTTGCTTATCTAGGAGTCTTATCTCAACTCAGATATAGGCATCTTATGGAATGCCCTGAGGCCTTCACTCTGCCTCCTAATCCTCAGATGTTGGGGGACGTTATATCTCTCCTTAGAGTGAAAAGAATTGGACCAAAAAAGGAACGAAGTTTGCCTTGTTCTCTCTTTCTCTCCATTTTCTGTACAAAACACGAACCATTTGTATGACTAAGTGCTGGAATAATGTGCGTACGTCCTTGGCACAATCACAGCAGAGGATGGGTGCTTGGTCCTTGCCTGCAGAGAATATTTTGTGTCATCACATCTGCGGCAAACAGACGGGCCACCATGTTCAGACAGTACAAATTATACTACACGACAACACACGTGTAATTGTAGGTGTCTTGTTGCTGAAGTCTGTGAATCACCAGTTCTTTGCCACAGGTCACCTAAAACTACGGATCAACACATCTACGCTCAATTAACCATTCGCTAATCCCATCCCCCAAACAGCGACTTTCCAATTATAATTCAGCAACCATAACTAGGCAAAGCAAAGCTGTCACTTGGAGGGTGGTGTTTTTTTTTGGCCTTTCCAAAACCACGAAAGATAAGGAATGTATTAAACACACTCTTTCTGCTCTAAATTAGCACAGAGCAAGTAACGTAGCATATTGCTATTGAAAGTTACACAGGACTTTCACCAATGAGGCCACTGTTAGTGTCCTGTTGGAAACCAAAAGTCAACACCGACTTATAAATTGTTATGCAACATTGTTATGCTTGTGATGTAACATCACACAAGAAAGTCTGCCAAGAATGGTTATTATTTATTTTCGGTAGTTACATTTTTAGGTTTAGGCTTTTAGGTTTTATTTTTTTGTTACGCTTTTACGTTGTTCCATTATTATTTCAACGCGAATCATTATGTTGTTTTGTTGCAAGCGTAACATAAAACGTATACAACATGAAATGTATTTAGTAAACGTATTTCGGGTTTAGAAATGTTGACATTCTACGTATCCGTGGTTTGCAGAAACATACAACGGCGACTTTTTTTCTGGCAACTGGGTTGCATATGTGCATGTGCACAAACAGAAAGTTGCCAAGACATAGCAACAGTAACTAAGGGGTGTAGTGGGAGGCGGCTTATTGAACGGCAGTAAATGTTTTGTTTCAATTATAGCATATAAACCCCATTGAATTGATTTGAATTGAAAAAACGTCTTTGGCTGGCCAGATTGCCAGCCAGAAATATAATTTCATGTTTGCTTCTTGCTCCCCAAAGTTGCTAACATTCATGGAATATAAGAGATAATAATTATCATGGTGCATTATGTGCATGAAACTGACATTGTGAGATGGAGGCCAGCCTCGTCTCTTCTATTCAAAGACCCGCTGCAGGAAAATGGCAAAGTGCTTCGATGGCAACTAATCTACCCTGAGGACATCTTCAGAGGTTCTGTGCTGGTGGCTCTTGCAGAGTTGTCATTGTAATAAGGCAATATGGTCTTCTATGTGTTTATGTGTGTTTGCCTGTGTGTCATTTTTGTGTGTTTTGAAACGTGTAGCACTTTTTTATAAATGAACTGGCTCTAGGATACCGACTTTAATTGCCCTGCATTTGCGTGTTGAAGTCCCGTCTGCGAGACCTAGAGCTGGAAATCAGTGCCAGGACAGGGATGCAAATTAGTGGAGCAGCAGGTGGAGAGTGGCATTCATCAATGTTTGATGGGTTTCTTTCTTTCTTAGTGGCAGCCTGGCGAACTCACGACGGCACGAAGAGATGAGCGAGAGGCAAGCAAGCACAGAGCCAAGCCACAGCGCAGGGGGGTCATTATCGTGTCACATTTGGTCTAAAATAAAAAGACCTTGAAAGAATAACTCTTTCCATTTTCATCAACTTCCTCGTCTCCGTGGGAGCTCTTCAGTCGCTCCATGAGTGACAGCTCTTTCTTCACTGTCTGCCATTCAATTATTATTTATTCGGGCAAAGTGTGCCTGCTTGCAGTGCTCAGGATTATTTTCACTACATCAGTATCCACCCTCTGCCTCTCAAAGAATGACATCACACATGATACTCGCTGACATTTTAACACTTGTTGCAGTAAAGCCTTGTCGCCTTTGGAGCAGGTTTACTCACTAATCCAATTTTAAAGTTTTTGATTTATTGGTATTAAAAAGATAAACTTGAAACTGGTATAGTTGCTGTCATATTAAGCTTATTTGGATGTCGACGTTCTGGCAGTTGAACACAGCAGACAATTCAGTTAACTAATTATCATACTTCATCAGCAAAGAGTTGTAAGGGGTGCCCATGTTTTACATACTTTAAATGGCTTTCTAAATTGAATAATACAGTATCGGTGCAATGCATAATCATATGGCAAGGTTCCTTTTAACAGGAGTCTTGAGATAAAAGATGTAGGTTTCTGAGGCCCTCTTATGTTGTGTATCTGGCTTATGTTTACATCCAGTTTAGAGAGAGAGCTGTTCACAACTGGCATCATAAAAATGTCATACACATTTGGAAAATAGCGATATTGTATCTGTGTCACATTTAAATTTGGATTTGATTTGCTTGCTGTCATCTGAAAATTTAAATTTGGAAACAGGGACAAGCAAACAACCAGGCGGCAACATCCGTGTCTGAAAAATGAAGCCAATGACCAAGTGCCTTAAACTAACTTGTTCTAATGGCCAGCAGGGGGCGACTCCTGTGATTGCAAAAAAAAAAGTATGATTGTATAAGTCTTCTCACTTGATTTATTCCGTCAGTAAACATTGTAAACATGAGTTTATGGTCTCAATCGCTAGTTTTAAGTCTGATTGACAGGTTGCTTTCACAGTGTGTTTTCAGGACATGAACGTTCATTGGAACATTTTTGTTGCTTTAAAATTACTTATCTCCACCCGCTTGTGTCTCTTCTGATTGCAAAAAGCCAAGATGACGATGGTCAAAATCCAAGATAGCAACAGCCAAAAACCAAGATGGCGACGACCAAAATGGCAGTTCACAAACCATTGAGCAAGCAACAAGCACCAGTTGGGAGATGGTCTATTTGAGCTCCAGATCCAAAAAGAGAAGATTACAATTAGAATTACCATCCAGCCAGGGCTGTCGCCGGCGTCGAGGCATACAAATAAATTAAGAGGCAGACAGCATTTTGCAGAATTATTAACTTCCTGACTGCGATACCAACCAAAGACCTGATTGGCAAAAAGACTACATAGACATTAAATGCAATCAGGACTGCTGAGAGTACATTCATCCCTTTCTGGCTGCCTTCCCTCAGACTGAAGTTTTTAGCTATTTAGCAGACATTACGCTGCCTCGTTAGCTAATGACCTGCCACACACACACAACTCTGCTGCTGAGTCAGCACAGATGTCCGGCCAAAGCCAGGCCAAAGTAATGTACACGACACAACAATGTGCATGAAATGAGAATACCCCTCCGCGTGAAATAATACGGAACGAATTATATTAAATGTCATTGTCTGCCTTCGCGCTCGAAAAAAAACCCCGGAAAAGTTCACGCTCTGTTTTTTGCTTATCTTATAACAATCACCTCTCAAGTGCGTGACCTTTTCTGAGAACTAGGGATCAATACAGCTTGCCATGATGCTGCAAACAAACCACTGTTTACTTTACCTTAGCGTATCTTTCACTCATTTAAAAAGGTCAACAGACTCTTTTATTCTGATAGGGCGAGAACCCTGCCCTTTCGCTTTTGGATTGATCTGAAGGCTGCTGCAAAAATGGACTGTACACGCTCCCTGGCGATCCATCTTTTCCCTGTGTCATTTAATATGTACTGTATGCCAATGTGTGTGTGTGTGTGTGTGGATGAGAGCGTTTGTACAGCGTATATGTGTGCTCAGGCTTTTGGTACAGTTCATGTATTGTAACACTCTTCAAAGAGATGGGTCAAAACAGTGTTTTATCATCAAGCAGGTTCAGCTCCCCTTTGAAGGTCTAACGAATGTTTCTCGCAGCCCGGGCCCTCTTTTGGGTTTGTGTGCAAAACATTACAGAGGCAGTTGTGGGGGAAGTGGCAACAGCGGCGGCTATTGAAGTTTGGGAAGAACGAAGGCTGAGGATTAGGGTGTTCAAACATCGCTGTCCTGTGCAAGCCTTGATACGACTGCACCTGGGAACAGGCTGTTCTGTGTTGTGGCAGTTTCCCAGAGTCCAAGAGCAGCACTATCAGTGCAACAAAAGAGACACAAAGGAGTTAGAGAAATGACCACGAGCCCTGAAGTCTTGTGGGCACACGTGTAAAGATGATACCCCTTTAAAAAAATTGTTCATGCACCAATCATGGCATAGAGTTGTCTCACTATGTATGTCAAGGTAAGCTTCTGTAAAAATGAAAACTGGCGGTAGGAACGCAAGACCGCTGAAATAGAGCTGTAGAAAGTAAAGCTGCAGTGTCAAACTGCTCCCTTTTTTCTTTTTTTAGGTGGACAGCTGCCATGTAATCCTGTTGGGATTGAAAACTGTAATTCTCTCATTTTTATTTCCAGGGGAGGTAAAGATATTGTGCTCATTTCATGAAATTGCCAGAGACCAAGCTGGTCTTCTTGTGTGATGTCACGAGGCCGATGCAAAGGCAGATGCCAGAAAGAAGTCAGCAAGTTGAAACTGGATTTGTGACACATTATTGGTGGAACTGTTGAACAAGGATGTGTCAGTTCTCATTGCATATACTTTATTTTAAAAAAAAAGTAATTCTATGACTTTAATTACTCAACAAAAAAGGTAATTAGCTACAGCACAGCTCCGTCAATGGTGCCTTTTTAAATAGCTGCAAAGCTTCCACACTGACATCTTTATCTTACAGTAACACAAGTAGAAATAAACATTGTGGTTTTAGCAGCCATTAAATAACAGGTTAGGAGGTATTTACAGGTGGGACCAAGTCATTGTTTTGCAAGTGTCAAGTCTCTCTCTCCTAAACAAGTCACGATCACCAAATGTAACGCCGTTTGCGTGTCTGTCTGCACTTTTCGACCAGCATGTTTTGCGTACTGCACTGCATTTTTTTGTTGACCGCCTCAAAACAACATGATCTTTGGCACCACTGACCTACCGTTAGTTCTCCATGGCTCGCTCCTCCTACTTAATTGGATGTTGTCGGTTTGCTTGCCGAAAGGGGATCTGGGGAATTTAATTAGTTTGATTCAGGAAATGAAAGGAAATGTATTGTTTTGTGGCAAACTTTGAAAATAACAACTGGTACACGTCCGCAGCTGTTTGTGGACGTGGAACCCGGAAGATATGTCCAAGCCTTAACCAGCCAAATGTAGGCAAAGCCACCAGGGCCATCTGAGAGGACACAACCCGCAAAGTTGTAATCCCTCAAACTAGTTATTGAAAAAAAGTAATCACATTACCAATTCCTAAGTAATGTATTACTTTTCAGCACTGGAATAGATGCAGTAATCTGCATAGGAGGTAAATCAGATACACTCGCCTCCCTGATCTGAATAACTGCATCACATCCATCATACTGGAGATGAATTGTGCAGACTGGCTGATGTCTCATTTTTAATTGAAAAGCCTAGCAACATATTGTACAGCATTACATAGGGTGCACCACTGTGATCTTGCAGTGAGAATGTTGTAATATGGAATACATTATGGAACAAGAGAGAGAAAAAATCCCCATGGTGTGCATTCAGATCACTTCTCTTAAATTGTGCTCCCTTGTCCATTCTCTTCTGCTGCAGATATTGGTTGTAGGTAATGAAAAAGACAAATATACACTTTTCTATTGCATAAACTTCATATGAATTCCTTCTCCCGTCTCTCCACAGTGTAAAAAAGGGAGGTTAGCATAAACCAACTGTATTGAAGTTCCTTTAACATCTTACACATGCAAATTGATTGTGCACCTGTTTAGTTATTTTGACACTTAAAGTTTCATGCGTGCAGTACATGATTAAAAGTTTTATATTATATTACTTTGAAACAAGCGACACACTTTTAGTGTGTAGAAAAGGTTCCTGGTAAAACTTTGGTGATTTTCACAGGGAAATGTCAAACCTTTTGCACTTCCTCATCAGAGTAGAAGTCTTGGAGCAACATAAATTAAAAATGCCCTCTGAGATAGCAAAATTTGATATTTTCACAAGGGATCCAGATACTCATATATTATGATCAGGGAGAATACCAACTGAGAGGGAAAATGATAAGGTAAAATAAGTACATTTGACAGACTGAATACTCTCCTGGAAAGCTTTCATCTACTGTTTTAAGCTTGCAGCATTTTTCAGGGGAATAAATGCAAGAGGGGAAAATTGGGCTATTTTTATACCATATATGTACCAGTGTGTGCCAGGCTAGAGTAACAAAAAGCATAGTCTGTCCATTTTCCACCGAAAAGAGTTACCTTATGGAGTGGGTTCGTCAAAGTTCCCTGTAGAGATTTTGTAATTTATGTTTCTCCCTCAAACAAATACGAAACGCACAGTATTCCATTATGTGCTGATAGGAATACACAAACACACAAGCTAACTCAGCAGACTGAGTGTTCCCACGAGAGTCAATAAGCCTGCGTGTTTAGTCTCTGAGCATAATTGATGAAGGGCTGTTGTACTTGTGGATCTAACAGTTTGATATGGTTCTTTGTAATGCTACCTGTATATAAATGCTGTTACAGTCAACTCCCTGCAGATAAAAGGCCGCTTCGTATTTCTGTCAATGTAATTTTATTCCTCCCTTTCTTGCTGGCTGGTAATAACAAGGGGAATATTCTCCCTCTTGTCTCATTTTGCTGGTATGCACCCTGCTCTACACCGACAGGAAAATGCCAATAGGAGAATATTGAGCCGGATAACAGGCTGTGACAGTGTTGCTTTAGTGAGGTGTCAGAGACATTACGGAGGATTGCTCCTGAAAGTGGAAAATCCAATCAGGCTTTGGCTCTCCGTGGAGCTAAAGGCCCACAGACTACAGAATGATTCATTCAAATTCTTTGATCAGGCCGAGTTATCTCTCAACTCCTCTGGGATTGAAGACAAACTGAGGAGATCCGGACCTTAAGGAGGGAGACAAGACGTTGTCTTTATACTGGGGTCGTGTGGCGCGAATGTAATGTAGCGCAGCAATGAATCATTGCAGTTATCAAAGTGTCCGAATGAACAAATGATTTTCATTTCATCCACATGGTCATTAGTCCACAATATGTGCTCAGCTGAAAATAAGACTCTTACAATAATGTGTGCAGCATGCAAATCTGTATCTTTTTGTGAAAAGCATGAAAATCATCAGCATAGAAGTTAAAATATTGATAAAGACTAATATGACTATTTTATCATATGCTAGAAAGTAATCATGAAAATTGCAGTGCCTTTGCAAAGTTAGCGAAACTGAAGTGAATATTTAATTCTTTCATTTCATCACAGGCTGACAATGCATGGCCAACTGGGCGCCAGTGACTGGAAAGCCTTTGGACATAGCTGATACTGGAGAATCAAAAATACATCAGATAAGTATTTCACAGAACTGTAGGGGTGACCCGGGATGTTATTATCATCATCATTCATTTAGTTCCACCCTGAAATTGCCCTTGGCTAGTGACACATGCAGTCCAATCTTCAGCCTTTTAAAATCTCTGGCATTTTTATGCCCTTAGTCTTTTTTCATTGTGTGAAAGGCCCGAGCTTTTATTCAAGGATCCTGAACACATGACCGAGACTGCGGGTTCATGGTAAGACACGACAAATTGCATATATATATTTTAACTTATTCATTTCACAGATGCTCATGTTGTGACCCACAAGTTAAGAGGACGGCATCTCTTCCGTGGTGACATCTGGACATTATGCTTGGCATGTTATTGTTCTTTTATTTAGGTTCCTTCTGAAAAATAACACATTTAAATGCTAGGTATAGTGTGCTTTAGAAACTATTTTGAAGACTAAAAAAATGTATTTATTAAAATTAGGAACAGACCGAGGTCTGGTATAAGCAACATTGTTTTCTAACTTCACACCCCCAGATTTTACTTTTGCAAAGCTCCATCTGAAGCCTCAAAAGGCTTTTATACATTTGTAGTCTACTCCTCATGCCATGTAAATAGACTTTGATGTGTAAAATCAGTGGAGTTCCCCTTTAAGATTTCAGTCCTGGTTGATTTGGTGGTCCCCGTGGTTACCGGTGATGACAGTGAGGTTTCACACCACAGCAAACACTTTGTCATCAATACAACAGAAGAGCACCTGGTGTATCCGTTTATAATACAGCCAAACCAACTCAATTAATTAATTAAAATATCAGTCAATAATCCATCTTTTACCATCATGACAATATTTAAAATTGTTCGCGATCAAATACGTTGCGTTTCATAATAACCAACCCCTTGTTTTGCCAATTGAACACTTTTAATGTGAACTAGCAGCAGTGGGAAATGTTTGGTTTGCATTAGCAGTATATTGTATTGGTGATAAAAAAAAGTACACAGTAACAATTATATCGATGAGATGAATATACAAACATCTGAATTACAAGTGCGCACAGTTTCCTGTAAGTCCCTTGTTATTAGAAAAGTAATTCAAATCCAGCACATGAATGACGGACTCCGCCATTGAAAAGAAATTAAGAATGCAAATACATTTAATGGCTAAAAATGCAGACACGAATAGCCTTTAAACGCATGGTTTGACTTAATGAGCATGTTAAGGATAATTATTTCCTCAACAAATTTTAAAAGCAACCTGTCCTTTCAGCATCATATCACAGAAAACACTGGGAAAGCATGCCTTTCTTCGTGTTAATCTGCAACTAATGTAAAAACAAATCCTAAAACCACGTTTCTATTGGCCTCTATCCATTTATCTGTCAGATGGCCCTTCTTATTAGAAATAATAGTAACCTATAAAGGTGGGCGCATCTGCTGTTCTGCCAGTAATATACTGCAGTTGCCCACTGGCCTCTAATCGAGTAGCAATGCGACAGCTTGCTGTGCTTTACGCCGGTAACATGCTTTTTTTACACACATTTATCTTTAAAACTGGATTTCCTTGTCAATGTCTATCAGCCAGATGGTGTTGGAGCTTTATCTACTGAGTGAAAAAAAAATCAAACAATTAGAGTCTCCAATTCAACCTTATCAACGATAAGAATCTGAAATTACAACTTTCTATTTACACCGGGACAAGAACAAACGGGGCTGTTTGCTTGCAGAAGAAAATTGCCACCACACAATTATATTGTCACCAACAACTCATATAGTTTCCCATGTATTGACCGCATTCTGTGGACAAAGGGAACACACTTCCCTTTTTTTTCTCCAACTCATTTATTCTTAAGCTGGTGCTTCCACCATAAATCTTTGTCAGGCTTTTATTTTTTTATTGATTACTAAAGTTGTGAAGCAGCATGTTGGTGCAGCGACCATTCGAGCAACGGAAGGAGACGAATGAACGGAATTGATTTTGTAAATTAGATTTGGGCATTTATCTTTCAAGGCCATAGTGTAATAGATGCAATTTTTAGTCACTTCCGATGTTGTCACCTTTATCCGCTGTGGTGGTCTTAAACTAGCCAACTTGTGTTTTGAAACACTTAAAAATGGAGGAAATATTAGTCTGCTGTTTGGTCAAATACAGCAGAGTCAGTTAGAGCATGTTTGTTGAAAACAGCTGTCTGCTGCTGCTGGAAATTGGTTTGATGAGAAAAATGTGAACCGAACATTAAACAGTAAACGCAAAGCAATGAGCTTGAAGTGAAAAAAAAAAGAAGCTCTATTTAACTGCACAGCTGACATTTATCAGTGGGTTCATCACGATGAGCCCCTTTCATTTTGCAAATAGTCATTTGAGATAATGTTAATGTCAAATATATTGATTCATTGAGGTTTAAATCTTGAGCAAAATAAGAACAGCTCGGGTCATTTGCCCATTTGGGGTCCCTGGTGGCCGTTACACTGGAAGCGACCACACTGTTCGCTAATGCATCAGCAGCCATGTTTAATGATGAAAGATGTGTTTAAATTGCTCTTTTTTCTTCCTGTCATTGCTTTTAGTTCATTAAGCTTCCACTACGGCTAAATGGAAATGCCCTTCAGTTGAGGCAGCAGACCACCCAATCTGGCCCTCTGGTGAATTTATGACAGCTTCCCCCCCTAAAAAACTTCCGAGCAGTTGTACCCCGAGGTGACAGGCACGTCACCATTATTTACCCTCCACTAGCGGAATCAGCAACTGGCTCAAAGGTCAGCAGGCTGTGTCTGTCTGCGCCTCAGCCACCAGACGCTGGCTCTTTTCTCAGCCCGCCTGAGTCGCACGGACACTCCGGGGAAATCTGATACCCCCACAGCTGCAGCTACCACAATCAACAAGTACAGATTCTGTGCACTCCCATGGGGGCACAATTGTGGCAATGACCAATAGACCTAATTCATTAACGGTTCATTCTAAAGTGATCTCTGCTCTATGGATCCCTTGATCAGCTGCTTTAATTTATCCTATGGAGATTACAGTGACATCAACTCACTCGGCTTGTTAGTTTACATTAACCGTGAACCACTAGGTAACATACTAATGGTATGTGCCATGGATATATACAGTCACTGCTTGTACAACAGAGTGCTGTATAAAAAACAGACCAGACTCTGTTTGTCTTACCATCAGACCACTACAATCGCTGTATATAATAATATTAATATAACCGTATTAATTATGATATAAATTATAATATAATATATATAATATAATAATAATAATATTACAGAAAGTAAAATAAAATCATAAAATGTGACTCTGGTTTTGTTTTATGTGTCATTAATTGACGGCTTGCTATGCCCCTCCCCAGAACAGCAATTGTCCAATCATAGCTTAGCAACTTTAACTACGCATGGGAAACCTGTCAAGCCTTGGATTTCTACAAGTGTGCATGGAACTGTAGTAAGAAACATACTCTGTATATGAAGCTTTAAGAGGGTGGTGTCATCTTGTTAGTCAAAATCACAGAAGGAAGGAATGGATTTTATACTATTTGTTATGCTTTAGAGGGACAGTTTACCCCTAAAACAAAAATACATATTTTTCCTTTTACGTGTAGTGCTATTTATCACTTTACAGAGTTTTTAGTGCCAGTTATATAGTTTTGGAGATATCGATGGTAATGGTGTCTTCCTTCTGACTGATTTATGATCAGCTGCCAAAATCAGCGGACGACAGTTGCCGGTTAGAAATGAGAGGACTGCTTTTGTCTACTACCTCTGTAGACCCATTGTTTCAACAATTACTAGTAATAAACTATGCTCTCTTTTCATTGTAAACTATTTACCTCATGCTAGAATAAATCGTTTCACAGACAGTAAGTGAAGGTCCGGGGCTTAATAAAGGGTCAATTATGTATGTGATCTATAGAAAAATAGATTTTCTTTTCGAATTTAGAACATTCCTCAAACAGAAAGATAGTGTTGAGCTTCTCACAAAATATGTAAAACCTATCAGATCTTTGTTTAGACAGTGTTTGTAATGTGTGTTTCAAAGCGAAGCTGACATCACATTCAAAAACATTAAACGATTTGAATTAAGATAGTGGAAATGTCAGCTTTTCCCATCAAGATAATGTTATTTGCTTTCTAAATAAGGTTACATTCCGCTCACATCCATCATCTGCAAGCCTGGAGGGAGTGTGAAACTGTAAGACAGCTGTTCTGTATGTACGTGTGATGTCTGTATTTGTATGTGTGTGTGTGTGTGTGTGTGTGTGTGTGTACGTAAGTCACAGGCTGGTCAGTGATATGACACAAATTGCTGGAAGCTCTGTGAAAGAAAATGAATGGCTGCTGGTAACTCCCACATAAAAAAAAACTGTATTACACTATGGTTTGGTAAGGGCAGTGATGTTACACCCCACTGCACTTGATAACAGCTTTAAAAGTGCTGCTCACGGCCGCCTACATGTGTAAGTGATCACTGTAATCGTGTCCAGTATATCCCACAGATATACTATCATCAACAGTCTTGCCTCCTACCAGACTTGGACTTTGCTTTGGGCCATTATTTTTATAATGTAGCCCGATAGGCTTGAACTTAAAGGGGGGTGCGGACACAGAAGATCAGCCCTGGTGCTTTATGCCAGACGGAAAAATACCAGTACTGTGGAGTAAAAGTTTGTAATGGTGGTTGCAGAGGATGATGGGCAATATGGGGAGAAAAACAAATTCCCAAATCTGCAGTCAGAATCACAGTGTTCACTGTCTGACGGATGGATGTTTTGTGCATTAGTAGTCACAACCAACATTTAGCTTTGCCAGTTTTTCATTATTTATTTTTTGGGGTAAAATGAACACCATTGTGACCATGGACACAGACCAGAAGCAGGAAACACTGCATACCTCTGTCAAGGGTGCACCATCTTCTGAATTCATTATCGTGATAAGATAAATCTGCATCTAGTTTAGATTTGCACACTAAATATAGTTCTAGACAAAATGGGATGCTTGTGCAAAGACCATATATATATATATATATATATATATATATATACACACATGTATATATATATATGTATATATATATATATATATATATATATATACACATGTATATATATGTATATATATATATATATATATATATATGTATATATATATATATATATATATGTATATATATATATATATATATATATATATATATATACACATGTATATATATATATATATATATATATATATATATACACATATATATATATATATATATATATACGTATATATATATATATATATATATATATACGTATATATATATATATATATATATATATATATATCCTATAGCAATCAGCCACAAACCTTTTGGTTAACATTGAAAACGCAAAACTTAAAAAAAAAAACTAGTTCCAAATAAGTAGTTTCACTGTTAAAAAAGGCTCTGTATTTCCTTAAACAGTTGAGCACTATATTTAGCAAACTCTACTCAAAAAGGAAAAAGTACTAAGTTTGTTTGGGACTATTTTCAGTCATGGATGAATGCAATCCAGTAATTATATAGGGCATCAGGACATTTTTTAAGGCAGAGTCAAAATCATGCCACTAACCACGGTGCCTATTTTCATTGTAATTTAGGAACATGTCACCCAGTCAATGCTGCGGTTCACTGATGTGTTTTTAAGTTTTTTTGTTGAGGTGTATGGCTTTGGCTACACAGACAATACTTGGTGGTGGGATCAATTTATTGTTGGCTCTCATCTTTTAATAGCATTTGTTGAAAAATATACATTTTTGTCAGACTTTGATTTAAAGATGAGATGATTCTCTGTCTTAAAAGCTGGAGAGGGCTTGCAGCACTAACATTTTAGTAGGGTTATTTTATTTAGGAAAGAGTAACCCAGAAACACTTCATCTTGTCCAGAAGGAGGTACAGATATTAAACAGTTACATTTTTCACCCAAGGTACAAATCATTTTTAGTGATTCCAACAGCGAAGTTCACAAGAAATGAATAAACATCTAGTGGATCACGCTGCTAGTTGAGCCATGAAGATCATAGAGTCACAGCTGTAAGGCACAACATCAAAGCACAGTCCTGACATGTAAGCTGATGTTGACAGTTTGGAAATACACAAGTGTAGCTTGATGTCTGATACAGTCCCAAAACTGATCAGCTGCTTTGCTCAGAATTACTTCCACTTCCTTAGAAGCTCAAGCCAAAAGATCTCAGTATGAAAGTGAACCACCACTTGACCTGGTGATCAACAGAAGAAAACAAAATTAAGGAAGCTGGGTAGGTTTTTATTCACTTTTACATCATCATTGAAAAGCAAAAGTAGCATGTGTATACATTCAATATACATTCATTAACTAGTGTAGAAGTGCCAATGCTAGTTAATGATGTGTTGACAATCGTGTTTTTGTTTAGAAACATAATGCTAGAAACCGGTATCTCCATCCAACCACTCCTGATGACAAGTATTACTATTACAAAGCATTTTATTAGCTCAAACACAAATTTCAAAAATCAGAAACAATTACATGGAGCAGAGTTGTATAGTTGTTGACCCTAATCCTAACCTAACTTGAACCTGAACCTAACCGTAAAATTAACCTTAACCTTGAATCTTAAACCAAGTCTTCACTCAAAAATGTAATTCTGTACATTACGGTGTCTTGCATTTTATCACTAAATAGAAAGCGAGTCCCCCACAATATTGAGAAATGGTTAACAGTTTTGCTACAAATGGTAATTTTGTATGATTTCTTTTTGCAATTTTTACTGATTCAAAATGAGCAAACTAAGCATTAGGAGAGCATTTTAGTTATTGGAGCTCTTCACGTTTGTCTCTTATCAAGCACACACACACACACACACACACACACACACACACACACACACACACAGACACACACAGATAACCTGTACTCTTCTGGAATGCAAATGCTTTAATGTATGTAATGTATGCAAATTGAGCAGAAATCTACAATACAGTTGTTTACTTTTAATATATAATCTCATAAGACATGCATTGCACACACACAGGAGCAGTCGTGGCAGTGGCAGATAGCAGCTGGCAGGGCTTGTCGGCATGTGTATGCAGCAAAGGACTGCGAAAAACAATCGCAGGGCACCACCGGTGACCTCTCTGCGTCGGGACTGCCAGTGGACCATTTAACACTCAGCATCCACATTTCAATAGTTAAGCATGAGACCAAAACACACAGACTTATACTTGCTTTTACCAAAAGAAATTCAAAGCGTTGACTCCAAAACCCTGCGTAAATCCATTCTGGAAACATTTGCATGAGATTTCTCAGTCAGTTTTTGAACCCAGCAACTCAAGAAATGCTTAACCAAAGTATGAATACCATTTGCTTGAGTGCATATCAACTACAGACATGGAACCTCTCAATATTGTACAGAAATGTGTCTGCATACCTTTTCAAAAATAATGAGTTCAGAGAAATGCGTGTGGCCGTCTTCTCAGAGCCGGTAGGTTGTTTTATTATACAGAAAGCCCTCTCACATTGATGTGGTGTGTGTTTGTGTTGGCACCACAAAGCTTTGCAGTGTGGTGAGACACATATCCTCAGAGACTTTTCTTCATCCTGTCTGTAAGCTTAGTTAGCTGCATAATCATTTGCTTTCCTCTGAGGAAGAGAAAGGAGGTTTGTTCGGATACAATGGTACTTATGCGGCAGCAGCCATACACACAAGTGGTGCTTCATCGTTGTTGTTTTTAACTTTATTTAGTTTCAGCGAGAAAAGTGCACTCAGTCGAGTGCAGATCTCCACCAGGTCTCTGCAACGACCACGCTGTAATGTTTGATTGTAGGCCAACCCGGAAGTTAGCGCACTGATTCCCTCGACAGAAAGCCAACGTGATTTTTCTGTGTATTTTAGATCATTGCAAACAAATGTTTACAATACCGACACATTTTGTTCAAGCAAGACAATCTTCTCAAATGAACTCCTTCCATGATTTTTGAAGCGTAAATGCAATTGCCAGATGGAAAAAGCTAACGTTAGGCTATAAGCAAACTACACAACAAGACTTCACACCCCCATCATTAAGCTAAAGGCAGCGTGATGACATTTTGTAGTTTCATTTCCCCACTTGTTAGCAACTGCCTTTTTTAAGACACATACAGGGGTATTTATTGACACACTTTATGTTGTAGAACAACACATTAAAACCTCTTAAGCTTATGTCAACCACAGACCTTATTTCAAACATCGAAGCAAAAACCCATCAAAAAAATAATAATTTCAGACGAGGTAACTGGAAGTGCAACAATGCTAACTCATTTCCAAATTTTAGGACTCATTCCTGCAACACTATATTAGCCGCCACTGTGTTTTTAGCTCCGTAAACTGTAAGCTCTGTTAGCTCTATTAGCCCCGTTAGCTGTTAGCTCTGTTAGCCAAAACACCGTAGGCTGCTGCCCACCGGCTGCTAACAGCTAACTAGCTCTCCTCGTACCAACATAAGTTGACACGCTCTATTGTAGTTGGAGCTGTTTTATTTAACATTGACATGTTTCCATTGTGCCATATTATGCAAATCTCTGTCACCATGCAATTGCAACCCCATACATTTCCACGAGTGAACTGAACAAATAAATGATTGCCATTGCCAACACTTCTTTTTCATTCCTCTTTGTCTCTCTGAAACCTATCAAATCAACAATAAAGTCTAATCTAATTTCTATTGCCATAAAAAAACATATTAAGAATCAGAGGACTGATATCCAGGAATGACTTAGAGAAAGTTTTTATTTCCAGCAAGTTGAACGACTGTAACAGTCTTTTCTCATGTCTCCCTAAAGAAACTCACAGGTTACTTTTGGAGGCTGCTGCTCGTCTCCTAACAAAGATGAAGAAAGTTGAACACACCTATTATCATATCTCTGCATTGGCTTCCCCTCTCTAAATCTCTCAATGGTTTAGCACACATCTCCAACGCCCTGGTATCTGCAACAGTGCAACAGTCTCCAGGGTCCAAACTTAACATGGAGAAGAATGTTCCACAGAGTTGGAACAAACTTTTAAAAGATAGAAGGATGAGCCCCAACTTTTACTACCTGATAAAAGTAGATTAAAAATATTGATGGTCTTCACAGTCTTTGAATGAACCTTAAGTATTCATCATCATTCCCCTGCGCTCATTAACTACCTTTGATTAATGTTTGTTTAATGTCTTTTGAAATGTTCTTTATCCTTTAATGCTTCATTTCTTTTCAAAGTGTTTTGTGCACTTGGAATTGCCTGTATGAAATGTGCTTTAAACGTGTCTTATTAAAACAATATTGATATCCATGATAAACATGAAGATTTTTTTATCTTTTTTTCTGACAGAGCTTCTCTGTTAACTTATTTGGATAATCACATTTTACACATATTAATATGTATGACAGGTTCTATCACACCAGTGCTTCCTTATAGCATCGTGTGATTACAAGCCTCTCAGATGTTATGTGATTTATTCCTGATAATGAAGTTGACGAGATCTCTCTTACACTTGAAACACTGCACATCTAAGCTATACTCATGTGGTTTGAAAAATTCTTACAAGGTACCGTATGTCTCCTGTACAAAATCACTGCACCATATATTTGTATTTATTCCTGGCCCCACTGAGGTTCTGCAACAGAAGTCTATATGTTGTAATGAAATATGGCCTCTCTGGTTGCAGGCTGGCAGCCACCGGTGTGCAGGATGAAGGAAGAAACTATTTCCTTGCATGTTTCTTGCTTGTAGGCACAGATTTTTGTGTCGCAACATCTAAGCAAAATCCCAGAGCAGCATATTGTCGCACGTGCTAAGGGACTGTCAGCCATACACTACAGAGCTGCAGATAGACAGGGAAACAGGAAAATTCATATTCAAACAGAATATGGGTTTAAAAAAAACAAACAAACAAAACTACTGTGAGTAGAGAATGTTATGAAATAACATAAAGTGCCCACATATTTGTTTTCTTCCAAAAGAAAAAAAAAGAAAAGAAAATTCAGTGTCATTCTGATCACATCTATAAGCTACAATAGACTGTCACAAAAGGCAGGTCTCATGGTGGACACTCTTCACACACTTCATTTACTGTAGGAAATGGACTACCAGTCCTCCACTATGGTGTGAACTGGACGTGCTTGTGCTCTAAACAAAGGCTTGTTTCTTCCTCCAGTAATGAAGTCTCCATCTGCTTGAAAGGTGTGTGCGTGTGTGTGTGTATTCTGTGGACTACCCAGCTGCTGACTTAAGTAAGGGTGGGGGTGGGAGGGGGGTTTAGTGTAAACACATTTTCATGGTCAGAAATGTGTTAATCCCTCTCTTTTCTTGCCTCATCTTCACATCTCATTTACTCCTTCTACAGGGAGCAAATAACAGTACAAGTCACCCAAAAGAAAAGCGTCAGACTTCCCTCTCTTCTCTGATAAGAATCGGGCCTAGCCTTTTGGTCAGGGATGTTTGGAGAAGGTGAGTCAATTACTCACTGAGCCAATAGTCTTTTATCTGCCATACAATGGAAGCTTTTACTGTTTGATATCTTACTCACAGAACATCCATTCTGACATGAATTCCACATGTCTCTTAAATGTCCTGACAGCGCGAATATAATGAACCATACCTTTTTAATTTGCATGTCAAATGATGTTCATGCAAGTTTCTGAACACGGGCCCGTGCCCAGGAAGTGTGTTTATGGTGATTGATATATGAATCGGCTACTACAGGCTTCACTTGATTAATGACTCGGAATGAGCTCTGTGTTTTGTTTGTACAGCAGTGGCAACAGCTGGTTCCACACCAAGGGAAGGGTTAAAGCTTTACTCAACACTTTTTAATTTATGTAGAAATACATAACACATAACACTTACCCAAGAAGCCCATTCAAATCCATTTAGATTCACCTTATTTGACCATATTTGGTTGTTGTGCATTTTGAGTGTTAGTATGGTCCAGTGCTAAAACTCATGTTCATTCATGTCATAGGTATTTTCTCAGGACTAAGTTACTATTGATCCCATGTATTTTTATGGTGTTATTTATTCGTTGTAGTGTGTTTTCTGTTCGTTTTGTGCTTTGAAAACTATATCTATTATTTGTTGTCTGTCTGAGTTGATTTGTTGGCAAATGAGTTTCCCCACTGGGGATTAAAATAGCTTTCTAACTAACTAACCAACTTTGAGATTCCCCCCCTAAAAGAGTTAAGTTTATGAGACAAAATTTCAAATACAGCTGTAAAAAAAGATACAAGCAACTTTGAGATACATGAGACATTGTTCAGGAATAACACCAAAGAAATTGAGGACTTATTTTCATCGTGGTCACTGTAAAAACGTCTACATAATATTACAATATATTTCCCAAATGTATGCCGGGAAGCATCTTAATATGTAATAATATACGTAATATGATTTCATACACCCCTAAAGTAGACCACACCATTTCGTAACCTTGATGTTAGTTGCTGCAGTGGCTTGCGTGCCAGTGGAAACGCTGAAGTAGGTAGCTCGCTGCTATCTCGATAATTTAATGCACTTTACTTTCTTAATGTCAAGAGTAAGTGCTTCATGGGTGCAAGAGCTCCGTCTACAGATTAATAATAATAATAATAATAATCATAATACATTTTCTTCGTGTAACGCTTTAAAAAGGAACTCAAGGCACTTTACATGGTAGATTAGTGTCCCGGTCAGAAGTGAATCATTTGTTGGATAGTTAAAATAAGTACAAGTTTTTTGTTTAGTAAGAAAAAGCATACTTTTTTTAGAGTGAAATGTTTCATTTTATACTTTTTATTCATAAATTGGTGCCTTTGCCAGGGACAAAAATCATAAATGCAACAGGTTGCACCATTTAAAAATACCTCTCTAGATGACCTTGACCCCCTCTGATTGTCATGGTATAATTCGCACTCTGAGTAAAAGCTTAGCATGCACCCTAAAAGTGACTTCCAAATGGAAAATGTCATATTTTGTGTTTGTTTAGCACCTCGCTGATAAGGTCCCACGGTTTGTCACTATTTTTGTTTCATTTTCTGTTTAATATTGAGCAATTACCACATAATGTAGGTAACGCAGTGGTACATAGTTGCTTCGGCACATAAATAGTAATTCACTGTTAGTCTGAAGGGAGGAAGACTTTGTGGTCGAATATTATTGGAAGATTATCGGGCTATGGATATTTAAAAAATATATATATTTTCCCTCCTTTGGTGTGTTTATGGAGGCACAGGTTTGGGTATTTTATAAAACATTCAGGTTTTTTTACGCACCATCAGTTAGACCAGCATCAGTCGGGAATGCTATACACAGGTGGTACTTAATTGAAACGCACAAGTTTTCTTGTAAAAAACAAAATTTGTATTTACAAAAATTGTTATGCACTTTAGTAGCACTTAAATGGTACTTACTTATAGCACTTGGTAGTTTGGCTTTCTTGAGGAAATTGTACTTTCTTGATTCTTGTTGTTCTGGGTTTGAACTCTCATGGTTGAATGCATTTATTGTAAGTCGCTTTGGATAAAAGCGTCTGCTAAATGAAATGTAATGTACATTCAACTTTGTAAATTTACAGAAAAGTAAAAGCAACCGGCCATTGTCACAATGGATAAATATAACAGCCTTGCAATAATGCTACTAGTTGGGCTGTTGCTATTGTATGGCACAGTATTGTATGCTATTGTGTCCTTTCCCTTTATATTGCAAGTGTGTAGCTCTTATTGCTGTACTGCATGATTACTTCATTAACACAGTACAAATTCGATGGAATGTTTAAGTACAAATATTCAGTGAATATATTTAAAAGAAGTGCTTGAACAACTGACACCCGTGAAACTGGAATGTGAAGTGCACCCTCCACTCACAGACTTTGTGTCAAGCAGGTCAGTTTAATATGAAAAGCATTTAAAGCCACTCTGTTAATAAAGGCATTATCCAGCACATCAGCCCGAAAGTGCTTCATGAATCCCTCAACTGTGAAATGTTTAGTCAATCAGTCGCTGAGATAACATTCCCTTATTGTATTAGATGGCAATAAAAGGTGTTCTATCACCTAAAGAGGTCCGTGTTTGTAATACATCTGAGCTTTATTCAGAACTATTTGAAACAAGTGTATTTTGTGTGTCTTAAAGGCGGTGCACTTGCGTGGAGTGAGATCATTATTATTTTTTCACTTCACTGGCTGAATAAACACAGGCCACTCATGGTTGGCGTTATAATTTATCCCAGTCAGACCTTTGAACGAGACTCCTGTGTGGACATTACAGAGTTAGTGCGCTCCGTCTGTGCACAGCCCACTCCGTCTGTCATACTGAGCACACAGATTTATCTCTGACAAATAAATCGGGAACTGTGATGATGGACTCTGACTTCGTCGTGACTTGTAGCCTGCCTTTCCCACTCGTCGGCCACCAATTGCGTCTCTGTCAATCAATTGGCTCCCATGATTTCCATGTGCTGCAGATTATGTATCGTTTATCATCTCAGCTCATCCAACCCCTGCAGCTGTCCATCATTTACCATAATCATCTCTCTCTCTCTCTCTCTCCCCCTAGGAAGTTTGTCTGTTTCCTTCTCTATTCCAGCTCTCTGTTGGATCATTTTTTCCTGTCACAGGCAACCTATAAAGTCTACCCCTCCCCTCCTCCCTCCACTTCCTCCTTCTCTGTTCCTCATTTTTCCTCCCTTGCTCCTTGCCCTGGATTTAAACCTAATGAGTCCTTTACATTTCCCTACTGCCTCCCATAACATTCAGGCTCGTAACTGGCACAACAAACATTAACAATACATTTTCACATGTACTGATGGAAGAAAAATTCAAACAGGGAGAACACTCATCAAAATGCCATTATTCACCATGTGTTGTGTTGATAAATGTCAGATCTCAAAGGTACTGCAGGAAGTCATTTGAAATCATAACACATAAACAAAGGAAATACTTCAGCGTTATTAGTTTTTTAAGCTGGCAGAGGCAAAGCCGTACAAATGCAAAACTGTTGTTTATCCCGAATATAAATAATGCTGTGTGACATCAAACATACAGCAAATTTGTTGAAGTTGTTTAAAAAGATACTTGGAGCCCACACTGTCACTAACTGCACTCTCTGCATGAATATGATCACATTTTTGGAAAAAACGAAAAGGCGATTTCAGAGAGAAGCAGACATGGGTTTACAAGATGGGTTTTGAAGGACATATCCAGGATACCAATCTGATTCAGCAGTGAAAACAGGTTAAAAAGCTAAAGACAGAAGCTAATGCCTACCAATCTCAGTGTAAAAGTGAACCACCACATCACCTGACGATCAAGATAGAAAACAATGAACTAAGTAACAACACGGTTCCTTTAAAGCTGGGTCGGTCTTTAGCCACTATTGCAATCATTAAAAAGCAAAAGCAGCAGGTGTATGAATACCTTCAGTATCTAGCATAGCAAATAAATGGTAATGCTAGTTAATGATGTGCTAAAGCACACTGCTAATATTAGCTCCACAGGTTTTAAGATACAACCGTATTGTTTTTCAAAACGTATAACTCCTTCCAACCTCTCCGGGTAATGAGTATCACTATCCCACAACATTTAACCATGACTAACTCGAAATCCACAAAACCAGACTGAATAATTGCACGAGAGTCTATGGAGCGGAGCCGTGTAGTTGTTGGACCGTGGTCGGAGCTGGCTGATGCTACGCTATGATTGACCAGTTTAAGTTCATGGAGCGGGACTTAGTGAAGGGTCAATTGCACTAGCCTCAATTTCCAACAAAAAGGTGGACTCATTTTAATGGTCCTTTGCAGATCAATATGAGACACTATATCCTCTCGGTGTTGCACAGACTCCCATAGGCTACTCTCTATAGTGGCAGTTCCTTTTCAACAAAGTCCTTGACCCGCGTCAGACATGAGTAGACCATTAATGGAATAGTGTTGCCAAGTGTCCAGCAACCCGTGAGGATGACCCACCTTGAGAAAGGGGGCCCCAAAAGCGTGTGTGATACGGGTCACTCGAGGAAAAAAGGGATTGATGTGAAACCAGTGATTAACTGGCTGATTTATGCATCCCGTGTACTTGGTAATAAATAAGATGAGCCTCAGGAAATAGGCCGAAGTAATTTTGGGTGAAAACACTACTTATCATTAAACTGACTACTCTATAATCTCTAATGCTGAACATTTATCACAGTCGACCTGTGAGCCTCTGCACATTGCTGCTGAAAGGGGGGGGAAAAGCCTATGGGAATCACTCCATATCGTCTCTGCCAAGCGGTGCTTTAATCTCTCCTGCAGCTCATGTACAGTGTTCTGTTTGTGAAGGGGTTTACTATGTGCATTAGCATGTGCTACAACATCATCATTTTACTCACCAGTCCTGTTAAATCCAAGTCCTCATTTGCAATGGTAAACCAGCAAATCCTATATTTTTCAGCTTTCATTGTTCTGCTTCAAGTTGACAAACCTGAACTTATCCTCATTTAAGTGGGACTCAAAATAATGAGCTATTTTTATATTAGCAATAGATCAAATAACTTTACAGTATGTACCGTGTAAGGAGTCATTAGTGACAAACCGACAGATAATTATTACTCTGCTCAGCTTTATGGAGCATTTTTAAAACATTGTTTTCGTATTAGGACCAAAAATGTTACTGCTGTGATTGACTGCTCGCTTCAGCGTTGTCTTCAACAGCAAGTACCTGTTCTTTTATTTATTTTTTTACAAAAAAGCTATACAAACTAGCAGCTAAAAGGGACATATATTTAAAAGGTAAATATTGCTAAAAAGAGGTTGTCAGACTTCCTTTAGTCAATATTTATTGAAATACATAGGACCATCTCTTTGGAGCAACCCACTTCCATCACCACAGTCAACATCTACATTATCGTTATTTAAAAACATCTGAAAAGGACTTTAATTATGAATGATTTATTACACTTGGTGGATGTCATTGTAATACATCTCAACTTGCATATATTTATATGTGAACATATCTATCAATTTTGTATTAATCCTTAGTTCTGAAACTTTGATGAATTATGCAAAACAAATCTTCGATTTAACCCTTTTCTGTTTAAGTGTATCTAATGATATAATAGGGGACAATGTTCAAACTTTTCATTTTATTTTTTCTCTCTTTATATTTCTGTATATGTGCAAATAAACAAATACAAAGGAGGGCTAGAAGGATAGTAAATGGATAGAAACACAACTCTAAATAAAAGCTTACCTTGTGTGGTAACTGCTTGACATGTAAACTAACCACTAACACGTTTAACATATTTAATTTATAAGGTAGCAATATGTCAGAGTTGAGTTAACGGCATGTTGCACTGCCTCTAAAAAGCCCAAAAATGAATCAATGTAAGTTTAACAATGACTTTGCCATGACCACGATCTTTCCCTGACCTTATTAACTGTTTTAGTTGCCATACTTTACCTGAACCACGACCCTTTGTGTGCCTTGTCTGAACGACTTGACATGAGAATATGAGGCTGATGAGTTTTAATCAAGAATCTCACACACAGGTCAGCCCAGCAGGGAAACATGGGAAATGTCAGGCAAGAAAGAAAGCATGCTTGCTTTTTCCTTTCTTATATTCCGTTATTTTAACTTTCGGGTACCTCATCTCTTCCTACCTCTCCTCTCCTCTCCTCCGTGGCCTGTCAGGAGTAATAAATGTATGACCTAATGGGCTGCTGTGGTAAAACTTCAAAAACTGAACCACCGCAGAGCGTCTCTGGCATCAACCCAGTCTCAGAGAAAATATCCTCGCTGCCAGCCACCGACTACTCAAATCAAGTGGAGACAGAGCAGGCTGATATCAGGGATGAGGGGGCGCAGAGAGCCTCTTACAAGTGATCTTCCTTTCTCATTGCTGATGGGGAAAAAAGTGTGTGGGTGTGAGCACATGCAAATGATTTGGGGAGGAGCAGACGAGCAGACATATTGAATTGAAACATTCCTGAAGACAGTGAAGCAAAGATGTAGTGAGGCATGAAGGCTCTGGTGAAATCTAAAATATTCACTTTAATGGAATACAATTAATTTCTAAATTTAGAAAGTTTCACATTCAGTTACATTCTGTGTAACAGTATTCATATACAGAATACATATTTGATTGAGTGCTTGTCATCTCAAAAGGTTCCTACAGGCCTTGTGAACATCTATGACTCCGCAACTTATTGTGTTTCCATTTGGTCCGCTTTAATTTGAGCTCTGTGAAACAGAACCAGATTAAATAGAAGAAGAAAAAAAACAGCAGTATCAATTTCACTCTGATTCATACTAGCCAAATGGACTATGGTTTGTGAACGCCACATTAGAGACCTAAACTTAGTTGTTCTTCATTCAGTGACCCGCCCACCCCCCTCCGGTTTTCTTCAATAATGTAGAAGAACATCTGGGCAGAATATGGGCTGCTAATTAATTCGAACTGAAGGCGCTGCAAGTCTTGTAGCAGATAAAGAATGACTCTAGTGGGATAAAGTGGGATCATTACTCCTGAGTCATTGAAGACTCATTACAGATGGATAAATGATTTTTGCATAGGACAATGGATGATCATGGTCATGCTTGACAAAAACAACATTGACTCGCCGGTGGAAATGAGGAACAAACAGTAGCCTCCTGTGTTAAAGTCCCATGTTTGTAGAGCCATCCATCCACGCAGACCTCCTGCCAACACAGACTTTGTCACTCTATAACGTCAGACTTCCTCTTTTGCTCGTGTCATAATTACTATGACCTCTAGATGACTTTGTCACTTGAACGTGACATATGTTGGTTTGAGGCACTTGCTGAAGTCAAGTAATTTTCTTTTTTTTATATTGCCCAACATCACAAATAAAAATTTTGCCTCAGGGAGCCTCAGTCTTTAGAGCATACAACATCCTTTGTCCTTTACGACCCTCAGATAAACAAAAAATACTCCCCCAACAAAAAACCCTTTAAAGGAATACTTCAACCACAAAATCAACATTTGTATATCAATTACTCACAAAATCCAAAAACCAGGTGTGCGCCCGACTAAAACTTTACATAAGCAAATCTGATTGGTCAGGTCTTGCCTAACGTTGACTAATCGTCGAATCATGATACTTCTCTTTTTTTATGTTTGGTTATTGGCCCTCCCTCTTTTTAAAACATTGTATCTTTAGAAAATATCTTTAGATACATTTGACTTTTGCCTGTTGCTTCAAAAATAATGTCCAGCGCTGTTTGTTGTAGTGTGGGTTTGTAGGTGCTGCGCTGTCGTAGGACTAAAACTTAGTAGAGAGAGAGAGAGAGAGAGAGAGAGAGAGAGAGAGAGAAAGAGAGAGATGCAAAGAGCTGATTCTGTGTGCCTCCCTCAGCTGATCTTAGAGAATTGTTCATGAATTCAAACTATATTTACCGCTTTGATACATTCTAATGTGCGTGCTGAGATTAATAAACGTATTTGAGTTTCATTTTGAAACAGTAGCCTTGTGTTGTTGTTATTTGGCCTTTCTGAGGCTATCGCCAAGACGCCGCGCCGATGATCCTGCTAAATTTGTATAGTGCAACTTAGCCTACATGTTGATTCAGTCATGTTTTCAAATGTATTGGTATTAACAGTATTATTAATAGGCTGATATTTATACCAAAATAGGCTAAATATCATAATTTATTGGGAGAAACCAAGCAGTTCGATATAAAATCAGCACCCCCATGGAGTCAGAATGGAATGATCCTTTGTTTCATAAACACACTTGTTTATCCAGTTGTAGGCTCTCTTCTTCCAACCAATGCATCTTCGCTATAACCTTACTATCTAAAATACTTACGCATTAACAGTCTCACTCTTGCACTATTTGCCCATATGAGTCAGGACGAGTCCATAGTGTTTCACAGTATTCACAAGGCAAGGCAAGTTTATTTGTATAGCACATTTCAACAACAAGGCAATTCAAAGTGCTTCACATAAAACCATTAAGCATCAAAACATAATGCAAAGAAAAAAGAAGATTTAAAAACAATTAAGAACATTCATTTAAACATTAAAAACAACATTAAAAAGTTAGTAAAACATTAAAAAGCAAAGAAAATAGAATAAAAGTTGCAGTGCAGTTTAAGAAATAAAATACAGTAGTGAGATGCAGAAATTGATTAGGATCCTTGAATCTGGTTCAATTAAAGGCAACAGCAAACAGAAGAGTCTTCAATCTGGATTTAAAGGAGTTTAGGGTCTCAGCAGACCTGCAGCTTTCAGGGACTTTGTTCCAGATATGTGGAGCAGAAAAACTGAACGCTGCTTCTCCGTGTTTAGTTCTGACTCTTGGAACAGAAAGTAGACCGGTCCCAGACGACCTCAGGGGTCGGGATGGTTCATAAGGTAGCAGCATATCAGAAATGTATTTAGGCCCTAAACCATTCAGTGCTTTATAAACCAACAGCAGGATTTTAAAGTCAATTCTTTATTGGACAGGAAGCCAGAGCAAAGACCTCAGAACTGGAGTGATGTGATCCACTTTCTTTGTCTCAGTGAGGACTCGAGCTGCAGCTTTCTGACTTTTTACAGAGACCTGTAAACACACCGTTACAGTAGTCTAGTCTACTGAAGAGAAAAGTTTTTCCAAATCCTGTTGAGACATAAGTCCTCTAATCCTTGCTATATTCTTCAGGTGATAGTATGCTGATTTTGTAATTGTCTTGATATGGCTGTTCAGGTTGAGGTCTGAATCCATAACTACACCTAGGTTTCTGGCTTGGTTTGTTGTTTTGTAATATCAGTGATTGAAGCTGAGCGCTGACTTTCAATCGTTCGTCCTTGCTACCAAAAGCAATTATTTATGTTTTATCTTTATTTAATTGAAGGAAATTCTGGCACATCCAGTTGTTGATTTGTTCAATGCATTTACTCAGCCCTTGTATGGGATTATAGTCCCATACAAGGGACTATACAGTCTAATGTAACAATTGCACATAACACATATGGCCAACGTTAGTTCCTGCATAACGCACATGTCACTACGTTACCAGCATGGACGTAAAAATAAATGTTGTTCTTCCAATTTCTGACGTGACTGGAAATGCTAATGTTGCACTCTTCAATTATTGGAAGCCTCGCGCTCATCAGTTGATCTATATTATGATCATCACCCGCAAAAGGTAAAATCAGAAACCGCAGCTTAGTAACAGCAGCGGAGTGAAACTCCGATCAATAAAATCAATTCCAATTTCATCACACTGCGTGCAGCAAAAACTGCAAGGTCAGTTTTAAGAATGTTTATGTAAATAAAAGAAAATAGGCCAAAGGGGAATATCAACGTCTCATGAATGAGAGTTGAAACTTTAAAGAGTTACCAACTGGGAGTACTTGCAGCGTCAGACTTTGTGGCGCACGTACCCTTGACCGAAGAGAGATAAGGCATGATCTGGCCCTCTTGTTCACTGTACCTACCGTCTTTGCTCTTCTTTCTCATTTGTTTCCTTTAGTCTGTTCAACTATTGGTATTTTTTTCCTCCCTTTTCCTACTCTATTTTTCACTGTCAGTCAGCTTACAAAAAAAAAAACTGGCTACCTGTTTAGAAAGCAGACACTGTCCTGACTCCCTCACCGATAGCTGGTCGTTTCCTGACAAGAATTTCACTTTTGAAGTTTTACTGTTGGTCAAATGTCACCTTCACAAGCCATTTGTATTTCACATTTTATGACCACTGTTGTCCACATCTGGAACACGTGACAATTCATGAGGGATTTATTTGCGCTTATTTGGATGTAAATGCAACAAAGTCTAAATCAAATATGCACAAATATACTAGAGTGTAGTGTCACTTAGAATGGCTATATAGCAGGCTATCATTCACAGTAAATTACACTACCACATGGCAGCTAAACCATAACTGACACAACATCTAATCGCAATATATGGATATGCAATATATTTGAATAATGTTCATCTAAATACACACAAAAACTTATATCAGTCTCAAAGGCAAAAAAGAAAGATGTATCATAAAATATTTCGGCGCAATCAAACAGACTACTCACACTAGTCACAATAAAATAAAAACTTTTTTTTTCGGTTAGTTTAGATTTTCTTTTGTTTAAATTTCCAATCCTCATATGTTTACTGGTTGAGTCACCCATCAAGTAAAATTTATTGTATTTATTGTGATGTTACTCTGAAGGTTTTACTTTTTTACATCTTTTATTTGGCAATTTGCTCTTTAAATGCCATTTCAGCTCAGCTCAAGGTAACATCACAAGACCGTGATTCCTCCCCTAAAATCATACTATCTCGTATTCATATATTGTACTTTGGATGCCGCACTTTCACACTGATTGGGTAATATGCTCATGTCTGAATGACAAAATGCAGCCTGCTGTGCTCATGACATTATAAAAACACTGGGCTGATTACAGTGTTGATCAAATGTGACTGGTGGATACACAGTGGACATATTTAGTTGAATAATGATCCTTAAAAAGGCCAAGCTTGAAGCACATCAATGTTGAGGAACAGTTGCTTCGTCACGATATAAATCTTGTTTAGACAGACAACAATGCTGCCGAAATCCTCGAGGCGACTACCAGGAAACGTGTCTCAAAGGTGCTCTGTGGAGTCACACTTTATTTTACGGTACACTATCAGACATAATAAGCTCATAGATAGATCATCTAATTATAAATCAAATGCAATGCCAGATCAGGTGCAAAATAATCAGTTAGTAACTGTACCGTAAACTAAAGTCAAACCACATTGGGTCACATCTGGTCATAATTTGAAACATCCAATGTAACTTGGATGTTCTACTGTGGAGCTAAATCTGAACATCACGTTAAGTAGCCCACAGGCTCCCTCGACCCTCTACTCCCACACCAGCTATGACATCAGACCATTTAATGCCATGCCACTATCTGAAAAAGTTAAATCACATAGCCAATCTGACCTAAACCTAAAACACAGCCTATGGAAGCTGTTTTGGTCAAGTGGTCGCCGTTACTAGATCTCTAGTTAGTAAATAGTATTACCAGATGTAAATGACTAATTGATGCTTTTTAATAGTGAGGGGTAAGTGAGTAATAACATACGGTGTATATTTATTTACTGGAACCTCTTTCAATAAAACAAATAGTTTGTTCACTGTGGATTCAGGACAAAAGGGTAATTTCCCATAAAGAACAGAGCAACCTAGTACACTTCTAAGTTCCAGTTTGTGTGCCACCAAATGCTCTGGACTCCAACACATCACACGGGACATGACTGGGATGGGATGTAGCGCCTGATAGTTGTGATGGTTGCTGCTACTTTCGTATGAACGCTAGCTAGAATTACTTAAGTTAGCTAAAAGTTTTTCCTCTGCGGGAACTTAGTCTATTGATCATTAGCCTCCACAGCGGTGTGCAAATAGTGTGAGGACTAAAAGACAACATTAAAAGAAATATGATAACATGAGCTTAATTAAATTCACAATTGTTTGACTTGAAAGCTTTTGAGACGCTGTGAAAAAGAAAAAAAAGCATGATTGATAGAAATGTGTTCTCGCAATTACAAAAGTGAGTGACAGACGCATTGAAGCATCATTCATTTAAAAAAAAAAAAAAAAAAAAAGAAAAAAGTTCAGTAATTCATTGAGATGCGTGCATAAATTAGATGTGGCGAACAAACAGAATTGTATCCAAATGTTTTGCAATGTTCTTTATATCTTTTAGAAATGGCATATTGTACATTCCATTGTAATTCAAATAAATTTTAATTCAAATACAAAGGGGAGAGATAATATTATTCTCCCACTATCTGTTATCACTGAAGAACAGCCCACATCTTTGAATATGGACACAATAAGTCCTGGATAACTGGCTTATTTTCTTTATAACAACTGATTCGGGTGGATTTGCTATTGTGTGTAGCCTTCGCATGTTTTAAAGAAAAGCGGAATTTAATTACTCATGCGACAATAGACAGCACCTGTAAAAGTATCATCCGTCATAATAATTGACAATAGCGAATCTTTCCATGGAATATTTAAGAAATCAATATACTGTTACCGAAAGGGTTTGGTCGGTCCACTCTGACTGGGGGAACTCTGAACAGCTGCATCAATATTACTTTGTGAGCAGGGTCACTGTTCCTGGTCATGAGCGGTCGGAACCGTCTCCTGTTGTCACAGATTTGCTCTCATTGAAGCAGATGTGAGTGCCTCGAGAGCCTGAGAGGCATTTCGGCATTGTGTTGTGTGATAAAAATAGAGAATTATGTCTTCCAAAAATGCCTCTAAAAATCATATTCATGCGATAAATTTGAATTTAAATCTAAAACTGCAAACTGTATATCACTTTTTAGTAATCCTGATAGCAACTGATTGGAATTTGAGGGAGGCGGACACTCGAACAGTCTCTAACTAGAGTGACTGTCAAGTCACGATTACGCACGTCAGATCCACTCGGACTGTTGAAATACAACCAAAGAAGTCACCGTGCTTATGTGCACTTCAAACGTGTCGCTTTGATGAATTATTCTGAACAGTTTCTGCTGCAAATTGTTCGGTCCAAAATAGTTTTAGCCACTCAATAGCTACCTATCTTAACGTTAAATTCTGTGTACAGCTGTGTTAAAAAAAAAAAAGCCATTCTGTGTCTTTTTGATTCGTTGTCGGTTGTCAGTCAGGGCTGTAAGGTTTCTTTAACTCAGTATAAGCTCAGTCCTTATCAGGTTTCTGCTCGGTGCTGAGGGTTGACCTTCAGACACTATCTTCCCCCCACTCTCCTCTCATCAAAGGCAGAGACGATAAGAACTGACTGTGTAGTGATAGAAACCTTCCATGGCAAGTCCTCCTCATGCACTCCTCCCTCCCAGCTCGCAGACTGGTCGGCTCTGTTATGGGGACTCCCCCGGCAAGATATTTACTGCATCGGTGGCCATCATGGGAGTAAGGTGTGTGGTTGTGTATGTCTGTGTGTGTATGGGGGGGGGGGCATTGTTCATAGCACCACATCAAAAATGAGACACGACCTTGAGGTCAAACACACAAAAAACAGACAAGGGTCAGTAGACAGTTGGATAAGGTGATACTGACAGAACAAAACCTTTCAAGTTTAGCCTTTTACGTCACTTTTTTAAATTGATTTATTATTTATTTTTATGAATTAAGTAAGTGCAAATGCACACTAAAAAAAACCCTAATAGGGCTGAAATTTCTTTTGTTTGAGCAGTTTCCTCACGTCAGCAGTTCTCTTGGCACCCTGTCAAGTGAAAATTTCTTTTTAATACAAAGAGAGTGACAAATTATGACCGGGGCCGCATTTGAATTTTGGTGTGACGCCAGAACTGTGAGATGGCATTCACTCACCCATCTGGTTGCAGCACTTGGTGTTGGTATGTTCTGTTCGAGTGGGATGCAATTAATGTAACCTACAAAGGCAGGATTTGTTTGTGCTTGTTTGTGCTCATTGGTTGGCCCACCTGCAGCTGCTTGGCAGGAGACTGTTCTGAGAGTGGCAGTCAGGGGAGATGGCTCCTTCTCCGTGTGTTAATTAACCTGGAGGTGACTACACAAAGAGGCGTTTTCTGGCTGCGTTCTGCTGTGAGGAGGTTACCAGAATCCAACAAGCTGTGCTGTGTTAATGTGTTCTTATGTCAACTTTTGTTTAGAAAAGGCGGTTTCTCAGCTCGTCAGTTGAGGGCTACTTCAAGTAACAGACATAACAAATTAACACTAGGAAGAAAAACTTTGACCATCACTATTTAGTTGTCCAGAAAAATGGACTAAAAGCAAAGCAGAAAAAAAAAACTGCATATCACGATAATAAGCCTTGAGCCAAATCTCAAATTACATTTTAGATTTACATGTTAGCAATTGATGTCAAGCTAACCATCTACATTTATTTACAGTTTGGCATCATCATCATCATTCATTTCTTTATGCATTTAGAAAGAGGATGAACACAGAAATGAGCTGGCGCTGTTGTATATGCCTTAAATATCCTATTGTTCACTTAAGAAACGAGGCAAAGCAAAGGGAGACAGCAGGCGAGCTGGCAGTGATGCTGTGGCACAGCGAAGCAGGTTAGAGCAAGTCAGCACAAACAAAGGAAAGTCAACTTTCACAAATCTAGCGTCCTAGAGCTCAAGACCACCACTAAAGAAGAATCAATGCTCTGGCAATGAGTGGATGGGGAACCGGTGAAGGGCTGCGGTCCAATAGTCCTTTTTGCTAAGGAAGGATCCTAAGACGACCTGGAAGTTTCTAAGTGGCTGCCATGATAAGAGCTATTCCAATTCTCTAAATGCAAGGGAAATGTGCTTCAATGCTGTATTTATTATCTCATTTAGCATAGGGTACACTGGACCATCCTTTACCAAAGGAAAGGAGATAATGATGTTCCGCAATACCTTTATATATTCTCTGAGCACCTCGGTTGTCTTTTCCTAAGTCCTTATGAATTCTCCTTCACATCTTACCTTGACCTCATGACGTTTTCCATTGAGGTCAAGGCAAAGTCGCGAAGAAAAGTTGGGTTGTTGGGTTGATGGGAGGCAGCTGTGCAGTCTGTACAGGTGAGGAGGGAGCCGAGTGAGAGCCAGAAAGTTCTTTACGCTCACACCACATTCAGACAGAAACACACAGGGCAAAACAGGAGACACAGAAGAAGAGGGAAACACAAAGGAGAACCAGGAGTTTGGTGACGAGGGAGATAATTACTCATAATCTTGCCAGGAATAAGTAATGATGCTTCACCCATTTTTCACTATAATTTAAGGTGTTAATTTAAGGTGTTCTGAAAGAAAAAAAATTGTTAAAAACAGTGTGTGACATTTGTTAGATTAATTCATAGCTCACCACACTATTCTTTAACAAAAGGCATGAAAACTTGTCGATCTCCTTATTTAACAACTGTAACTAAATTGATTGCATATTGAATATAAACAAGTTGGCCCCGTTTTCCCATTTTTTTTGTATCTTGTGACCTTGTAAGTATATTATTATTTATACATTTGTTTTTGTTTTCAATACATTCACTAAAAACTCCTCTTACACACAATGATGTTCACCCCGATTCCTTCACCATCTATTCCAGTCCCTACATATTTTTTCTGGTATCAAGTGACTACTTTTTTGATGCCCTGTATGTAAAAAATAATTACACTAACATTTCGAAATGTTTTAATCTAAAGCATAATAGCATTCAAAGAATACAGGTGTCCATTTTGATGAAATTGCCATTGTGGTAGGTACCCTGCAATATAATGCATCTGTTAAATTCCCACCAAGACCTGTTGGTTATGGACCCCGCGGTGCAGTGATGGTGAGTGGGAGCTCTGTAGGGGAGGCGAGAGTGGGCCGGTGTAGAGCGACACTCACACTGATTTATACCCATGTGGGTCATTTTCTGAGGAATGTATACTGTACGTAGCACCGATGACTCACAGCCACTCCAGTGTGTTTTTATGCTCAATAGCAAGAGAGCACTTCCCAGAGATACTGTACGTCTTTGTAACAATACTGCACAATTGTCAGGTTTATTACAGTATCAACAAATCTAATGTTACTTCTGGGTTGAACAATAAAAGTTCAGCATTGTCTGCTGAATTTCTGTACTTTTCTCTTAGTTGGTTGTTGGTTTCTTCTCCTCAAAAACTGCAGCTTGCTCAGGCGTATGATACCGAAGCACCCTCTATCATCAACTAAATCCAATGTTTACGTATCCACATTATTACAAGACGGACAGAGCATATATAGAGTGAGAAAGTCTGTACAGAGTGGGCTGGAGGGGAGGCAAACAAAAACGTACATAAGTTCCTTACTTAACAAATGTTGTTATTTGGCGAATAGACTTCTTTTTAGTCTTCCGACCACTCAAAGCGCTTCAACACAACATGTCAGTCACCCATTCACACCAATTTATACACTGATGCTGATACTGATGGCTACTATGCAAGGTGCCACCTGCCCATCTAATCATTCATTCCCATTCCTACATCCACAGGCAAAGCCTACGGGAGCCGTTTGGGTTTAAGTGTCTCGCCCAAGGACACATCGACATGGACTAGTGGAGCTGATTGAACCGCCAATCCTCTGATTGAAGGACAACCCGCTCTATCACACAGTCACAGTCGCCCCTATTTAAACCCAAACCACTATCTTTTCCTTAGCCTAAGTACTCTTGTTGCCTAATCCTAACAAAATAGTTTTGTTGCGTAAGTAAACTTAAAATCAAAAAAGTCAACCTACGTTGGAAGTTTATTTTAAAAAAAAGGACTGTATGCATGTCATGAGTGGAAGCACTTGACGTGTCCAAAATTGACAAAAGAGGCGCACCTCTTGAAGCATGGGAACACTGAACAAGTGGCTGTATTCGACGAGTTAGGAGTGAGAATGTGTTGACAATGTATGTTCATTAAGCCGTTGACTCACATTGGCTGCAAGTTCATTAAATGGTGAATAATAGCTGTAGTTAGGGACATATTGATTTTCACTGGAAAATAGTAACCATTGTTTTATATGTTTATGTGCTATTTTGCAAAACGGTTACTTAAAAAAAAGACAATAATTTATTTATGCTGACTTATCAGCTGCAGCAAACTTACCCACAGTGTCAAAGAGAAAAAAAACAAATGAATGTTTGCTCTGTTTTGGACGTAGCAAGATTGGAAATTCTACATTCATGCACAGCAAATTGAGGCAATGGCACTGTGTGACGTGAGATAATTATTAATGCTTCAGCAACAGGCATTTGTATGCTCAGAATACCTTAAACACATTGGATGTCTCAGATTTAAGCAGACGCATTAGTTGTTTGCTGGAACAATTACCCCCTAAAAGGCCTCTCCAAACAAGCCATGCAATATTCATCATATTCTTCAGGCTAATGGCCCTTTGAGATTGCCGTTTCTGTGTCCAGACACAGGGATTCTACAAATTATGAAACAAGCCCATCATTATTGTCCAAGCTTATTTTAACCTAAAATAATCAATAGAGTGGTGCTGCCATCAACGGTTTCAACGAACTATACCTCCTTTTTTTTGCTGAAAAAGAGAACAAACAGCAAAGGAAACTCAGCGTGTGTGATAAATGGAAGCTGCTGAACTTCATATTGACTCACTCTCTGCTTTTCACAGCAGGTTTTTTTGCAGGATGCCTGTGGTTTTCAGGTGTATGAGTTTAGCAATTCTGCTCACATCAACTTTCCACAATCACACACTGGAGCATACTTCAGTGTGAAGCTGTACATCCAGTAATCAGCACCCAAGAGATCATCTAGGTTTTACCCTCCTCCCTTTTTGAGGGCTTATTATCTGTATATTTAGTGTTTGTATGACGTAAAAACAGCAGCAGCAATCTTTCCTTAAAAATGAAAGAGTAGGACACACATGACAGAAAGCTCTGGAAAGGAAAGGCTAGTGAAAGAAGACATATACACCCAGACTGTAACGTCAGTTCAAATTGGACAGACTTGCTACTTATACTTAAGAACTTAAGTATAGCTAGCAATACAACGCCATAAAAATACTTGTTTTTTGTTGTGGACATTGAGAAGGCTACAAAGTTTTATCTCTGAGCAGCACCTTTCCCATAAGCATTGTGTGCTGTGTATAGTCATATATAAAATTCATAGAGTAGTCATACCATAAAACTGCAATTAATAGTCCAGGATTTTATTTGCTTCAATCACTGAATCTAACCGCCGTATATTTAGGACAGCAAAGTTGGGAAATACTATCAAATTGTTTATTTATACCAGTATGCTCCATTACTTGTATACAAAATAAGCTACAATAAAGTGCCTTCCAGAGCTTTAAGTAGACAATTCAGGTAACTCAACTTTGGCTCTTTCCTCTACTCTACTTTGTTTCTTTCTGATCTGACCTATCAAGGGTTTGTATTAACATATAGCATAAACAATTCTACAATTGTTTTTTGAAAATGTATGTAAAAGAACAGTGATGAGAAACAGTCTCAAAAAGGACTCCTGGTCCTTATTCAGATGCAAAGGAATGTATTTGTAACTCATTCATGAACTCATTGACTAAGACTATATTGCCTCTCTGCACATTACTTTAACATTCACTGAAGAGTGATTTTTTTTCCCGTCTTTCTGTCCACGCAAATGTCAACTTTCATGTATGAGCATGTTTCTTCTACATCATTTGATGTATTTTGACCATAGAAATGTCAATAATTTGTCCAATACAAAAGGTCAGTGTCTAGAAATAACATGTTGTTGGAGAAAATTAGATGAGAACAGGTAATTGAACAGCTAAGAGCGGTGTATTTTCTGTGAGATGTGTTGAATGGAAAAATTTAAAAGGGAAGAAAAAAAGCGAATCTTTGCTTTGATAAACTGTTTGTAGCGCTATTTTCTGGGTCGGCTATACATCAGTGGTGGCCAATATCTGATTTTCAACAACCAAAATTAAGAACACAGCATCTACATAATAAATTAAAGTATGATTTCATCCTCAGAGAATAAATGCATAGGTGACAAACAATTATGGATTGTAGACCAGCTTGTTGGTGATGAATGAAGATAGTGAGGCCATCTCACCAACATCCTTCACCTCTGCTGAACGTAAATAGTTCACCAGAGCCCCTTGACAGTTTATCAGGAAGACATGATCAGGTCACAAAGCACCCAGAAGGTCCCACCCCTTCCTCCCAAACCACAAACCATTAGATCACCATCATGTATCACTGCTTGAAGAACTATCACCCTACACAGGACTCGCTCCAGAGACAGGACATTGTTTGAACTTCTTTTGATGATTATACGGAACAATTTCTCCATTAAATTTCTATGGACCAAGCTGAATCTGTTTTTTTAGTACCAGCTGCTACCATTTTGGCCCATGTTGAAATATATCAACAACTATTGGAGGTATTGTAGTGACATTTTGTGCAGACATTTGTGGCACCCATAGGATGAAACCTACTGACTTTAGTGACCCAGTGACATTTCCTCTAGTGTCACCATGAGGCTGCCATTTCTATTTTTTTAGTGAAGCTTTAACAACTATTCAATGGATCACCTGACTTTTCTAGCACTAAGCAAGTGGTGCCATTTGGCCCAGGAATATGGTTGGATTGATTACAAATACAAATGTATTCACAGGATTGAATAAATACATGTAAGAAAAACAATCACATGTCATCAACCGATGTATGTGCAAAGATTTCCCTTTAAGTCGATGTACATCTATTCAGAATGAGAACAAGCTCACCCTAAGGTCCATGTAGTAAGCTTGCTTGGAGCTTTCTTTCACATGTCACATGATGAAAGTTCATTCATCACCGTGGAAACAGCAATTGGCAAAACAATCCCACCTCAGGTTCCGCTCAAACTGAAATTTGCCTCGTTGTCATGGTGTTGTAGTTGTTCAAATTTACAATTATTCGTGGTCTCTGAGCACTTAATGGCCCAAGTTGGCTTAAAAGCTGAAGTTCATACTTGACCTTGGAGGCAGCAGTTAAAGCAAACAGTTTCGCCACAAGGTACATTGTTTGTCATATTAGTTTTTTTCTGCCCTTCGGTTAAAAGGAGCAGTTGCTATGACCTTACAGTCTGATCAGTTGCAGCTGCAGTTTTGCTGTTTTCAAGGGAAGGATTAATACGCAGCTTGTGGGCTGCTACTTTGAAAACAATCTTAACATCAACCAATCATCCTCATTTAGATGGACTTTATTTCCCAGAAGCACTTTGAACAGATTATCATGATGGTAGCTGACAGCTCTCTTGCTATAATTCTCGTATATTCACAATGCTGCTCCAAATCACCTGCCCCTGCAGGAGACGTAGTCTGATTCTGTACTCCTATTATTTATGGAACTATATTATTATAACTGTGTTATTTAAATGGATTTTCTTTTTTTTACATTTCATTGTAGTTTTGAATGCTGTTTTAATGCAATTCTTCTCCTTATGTAAAGGACTTTGAAGTGTGAATAAGTATATTCAAATAAACTTTCCTTACCTTTACAGGAGGTGCCACAAGTGTATTTTTCGAATGCCAATATTGCACAGCACTTTCCTCTAGTTTGCGCCTTTCCAATTGTGTTGCAAGTGATGTCCTTTCAGTTTATGAATGAACACAGATCACTAACAAATTTTAGCACAAGTTTACTGTGTTATTTAGTTTACAAAACTGTAGAGTGGCAATCTATTGCAGCATTATAGAATATAAAAACAACTAACATTAATGTTGATGTTGCAGTTGTTTTAATCAATTCAACCTTTTCAAAAACTGTTGTCTTGCTGCATAATGAAACTCCCTCATGTTTGTCAAATTACTGAACAGGTGAATGGCTATAGAAATCCATCTGAATGATTTGAATGCACATGGTACAGAAAGAGACAGATTTCTTTCCTGCAAAACCACCTCCTTGTATTTCTTTATTTAAGCTCTTGGCCATGGCTGAGTGTGAAGAGAAAAGCACAGTATCCACCCGTGGAACAGACCCAGAGCCTCACACTGGGGGAGGCGAAAATGAACAACAATGCTGTCTTTCTCTATCCAAAGCACCAGAGCCAATTTGGCTCAATGTCCATTTGGCTTCTGCTCTGGCCATCCATCCATTCCTGAGTACAGAGCCCTCATCTAAGAAGTGTATTATGGTCAACATAATGGTTCAAATATAGAGCCACTTGAGAAGGAATTCAGCATTCTAGGTAATTTGTATGGGGGCCTTTGGCCAACCAGGTGTGATGTAACTGTGATTGAAAGAAAAAATGTGTGACAAAATTCTATTTTCCATTGGGAAGTGTAACTAAAGGAAAGAAAAATGTAAATATCCAATT
The DNA here is from genome assembly GCA_016806645.1 of Ophiodon elongatus. Lineage (NCBI taxonomy): Eukaryota > Metazoa > Chordata > Actinopteri > Perciformes > Hexagrammidae > Ophiodon > Ophiodon elongatus. The sequence continues at coordinate 1,129,743 of JACSYO010001013.1, read as the reverse complement.
TCAATTATTATTTTTTTACTTTTAGTAGAATGTAATCTACATTAAATGCCAAGTTAAAAATGTTTTAATAGAATTTCCAATATTTTTTGCCATTTAATAAACGTGATGTTGAGAAGCAGGATTTTAATAACTTTATAACATAGCTGGCCATTCTCTACTTATCTCTCCATATTCACCCACACATACAAAGAAACTGACTCAAGCACAACTGTTCACTCCAAAAGAGGTTAAGCCTGACTGTAAACAAGAAGTGGACGAAGTCGTCATTGGACTGTGTTTTTTAAGCCTTGAGTTCGGCATTTTGGCCTTTGCCATCTTCTATCTCGGCTATCGCCGTCTTTATTTTTTGCCACCAGTGAACATAAGTGACCATATTTGGACTGCAGAGGAGTGAAGCCATGGTAGAGATGCCGTATATGGCTTTGGTAGTGACCTGTTAATCACAAGTAAGCCACACAGTAAAGCATACCTTGCGTTATGGTCTATTTTACTCTAAATAGGACCATCATTTACAAAATGAACATCATGTTTTATCGAAGAAGACTTGAAACTAGCAATTGACACCATAAACTCATGTATACACTTACTGAGGTAATTAATCGAGTGAGAAGTTTTCTCATACACTTCCATACAATCAGACTTCTTTTTACAACCAAAGGAGTTGCCCCCTGCTGGCAATTAGAAAGAATGCAAGTTTAAGGCATTAACTTCAGGCAGGTTGCCGCCTAATTAAGTCTTTGTGAAATTGGCTGTTATAAATACATAAGATGAATACATGATGAACTCTGACGCACTCCAACACTTACTGTAAAAATACCTCATTAGAAATGAATCCTTTTTTTCCTACTGTGTAGCATCTAACAATGTTGGGTGATAATAATTTGCATGTTAAGGTTTTGTCAGGTTTTTCTAAGATATCCATGACAATTTAATGCAATATGCAGCTAGTGAGGTTTGTGACCCACCAGCATGCTTCTGGTGCCAGCCTCCACTGAGATCAGTTCCACTGAGACCTAAATAAAATGAAAAATTAATGACTGAACACGTTTGACTCTGTGTCCTCTCACAAGGGAGATGAAACAGCCACCTTTCCCCTTCCTTTCTGATGAAATGACCTTAATGCAACCTGACGCATGGGCTGTTAGCTTGCATGTTATCTCAGGGTCAGACATGGATTCATCTGTGTATTTCACACAGCACTGTAATATAATGTATACAGTTAGAGTGAACTAGTCTCATAGGTGAATATAGAATACATGTAATGGAGCCTACAATCTTCAGTCACATTTTAGCTGGTTATTCATAAGGAACTTTAGAAGAGTTAATGCCTGGTCACATCAGAAAAAGGGATAGAGAATCTATCCTTATGTTTTTGTGAAATGCAGTTTTAAAAGCTTGATAATCTAGTTTATTAGATACTATAGCTAGTAACTGTGATTTAGAAAGTCAGTTAGCTCTGTCATTGGACTATTTACACAGTTCATAGTCTAAAGACATGTACATAGACTCATGTCTTTTTGTAGCAGTTTATTCTGCAACAAAGCAGAATAAATGAATGGTGTAACACAGTTAATAAACCATAATAGCTTTCTCCATTTTGGACTCATCTCTCTGTACCCTCAAAGTTCAGAACTGTTAAGACAGTTTCCTATAAGATAAAATAAACTTTACTGATCTCCAGAGGAGAAATTTGATTGTCCTATTGGACAATGGCAGGCATTTACCTGTCAAGGTCACTCAAAGTTGCATATGCAGCAAGACATTTGCGTGGATTTACCTCCGAACTGATTTAACCATGACATTTTGTAATTTTATTTGCCAGTGTTCAGGCCTTGAAACTTGTCTGTGGTCACAACTATCCATAATTTCATTTATATTAAATAATCTACACATAAAAAAATAGGCATTTTCCCCCAATAGAATCTAGCATTCTACTAATGAACTCTTTAAAAATCACTCAAACTTTGATAGAAGGCTATGTCTTTGATTAGGTTGGCATGCTTTTATGATTTTTGCATGCGTTTCCTAAATGTCACCTCTTTTATAAAGGTTATCTGAGAAGACCTTAAGCGTTCTAAAGTTTGTGATGTCTTGCTGACTAGATTTGGAGCCATTTTATGTTCTCTGAATAAGACCTTATCATCCTTTGAGGAGATGTGTAAGAAGTGGAAGTGGTTTATGGTGCAATAAAGCCTGTGAATGTCATCATCGCCTTCCTACACCAAGGTAAAAGACCTTGCATTATGGGAGCCGTAAACCCCAAAGGGATTCTAGAAAAAGACTCTTCAGTGACGTAAGGTCAGACAGACGGTCAGTCAGAAAGAGGTTTCATTATAACTGAAGGACTCACCATCACACAGCAAATGCTCTCATTGTTGTTCGCTTCAAACGTATATAAAGGCTCCTTAGTTTTAAATAACATACACAAATAATTTGGAATAGTTTAATCAAAACTTGATAAACAACATACTTGTACCACAAAATACTGATAATAAGTAACACATCAAGGCACATTGTAAATGTTTCTTTATTCTGATTAAATTACATTATTCTAAAGAATACTTGAATAATGTTTAAAAAGTTACGAGGTACAGAGATATATTATCACTTCATTCTGAGAGCATGTACTGCAACATTTTAATCATATTCTTACTTTGCCTACAAAGTGCTGCAGAACTCAACCATAATTCCCCTGCAAACTGTCTGCAGGACAATGTACATGTAAGTTAATAGGAACTTTGCCTTCAGCAATGAAAATACCTCTCACCGGCAGCCCATCAAAATGTCCTCAACATCCTGACAACCTGGACCCTCATGGGTGGTGGTTACATTGTTAAAGAAAAAATATTGTCACCAAAGATCCTGCTACACCATCCTCAGCTGTATTAGCAGGGATTCAGTTTGTCTTCCTCCTCTTTTGTTCGACCTGGATTATGTTCTGTCTGCCGGCACATACCAGAGTTCACCGGCAATGAGAGATCTGAAAAGGTAACAAGACTCAGGAAAGAACAGGAAGAAATGTATCCGAGGCAACCATGGCTCTGTTTCCCCTGAGGACACATATATCTCATTATTGAAAATCAGCATCTATTTTGAAATAGAAATTGTAGAAAATCTTTAATGTATTATAACAACGGAATTACTTTAAAGTGCAGGCTACAGACATCAAACTATTAATCAACTGTTTCACAATTAATCCAACAAATATCTATTGACACAGAGATAACCATAACCCAGAATTACTTACAAAACAAATGTTGAAGAAAAGAAATGTCTTTCAAACATTCACTTTAAATGACTGTCAGTGGAAGCAATTTTGTTTTAATTCAAACACATCTAAAAAAAATGTTTTTACTCAGAATGTACCATTTGCGTTTTATGTCTAAATTACAAGTCAGCAATAGGGAAAATGTTGGCAGCTATTCTCAGGAGAGCTACAAACATTACTTCAGAAGAAGGATGGCACATAACTACAGGGAGTTCCTGTCCTTGAGTGTGTTGACATCTGAAGGATTTATTTAGTGAGGATGAATATGCTGCACTCAACATCCATCTCTAAATGTGACACATTGGTATAAAGAGGTAAGTCTAACTCATAGGGGAAGTCTGTGACACTGAAAACTGAATAGTGTCATTAAAAGCAAGTTTTTGGCTCAAGCTGCAGAAGTAACAGCTGACTAAAAACAATCTATCCAGAGAACATTCTTGTCTATACTGGACTGGAAAGATGAAGATACACAGATGATACTTTCAGATTACTTTTTTAATTCTGTTTCATCGCTTGATATCCGGGTGCATGTCCAGTCTCAGGCCAGTGAACCTTAACCAAGTGCAAAAGTATTTTAACCTCAACCAGTACTCATCCATTTACCATTCATAAATATTGAAGAAATAAAAAGTTTGTCCAACTTGCTAACATTTGTTAACGTGCTCATTTTTTTTCTAATCTTAGTTTTGTACTGTATTAGTACTAAACACGTATCACAGCTGAGGCTGATTTGCCTAGGTCCAGACCTTTGAATCCGCCCACTTCACTGAGTTCGTGTTGACTGATACTTCTGGCATCGTGACATCTTACGGCATCGTGACATCTTACAACGGTTCAGAAAGGATCGACAAATTTGCTCCGCGGTGGGATTAACAATTAGCCACACAGGGCCAGGGGTAGGGCTAATGTCAAAGTCAAGCTGTTGTGAAGGATTGTCAAGCTCTGCTCCGAAGGTCTGGTCAATGTTGCCCATTGTCATAGTTTGTTTTTACTTCACTCTTAATAAAACCCTAGCAAAACCAGTGACTACCCATCAGTGTTTAATTCAAATGCTGGCAGATACATTGCTATTTAGTCATTGGTTTCCCCTTCGGAAAATGAGTGGATGGAGGCAATGTCAGACTGGAAATGGTAACAAGGTGACAATTCTGTCTGATTTCAGGCAATAAGCTGCTGGGAATGTCATTAGTTTAGCAATTATTTGGTCATTAACACAATTACTGGACAAAGTCCAATTTTGACAGTCAGGGGATCCCCAAAAGTTATTAGAATTCATCCTGTGGGGACTATCAATGTCTCAACAAAATCAGTGTTGCCAACTTGGTGACTTTCTTGCTAGATTTGGCAACTTTCAAGAACACTTAAGCAATTTAAGAAAAAACAGTTAGCAACAAATCCAGCAACTTTTTCTCTCTGGACTGACTATGTTCAGTGGATGGAGGAGATGAGCAGCCAGACAGAAGCGTGACTGAGGTGGGAATGACCGTACCAAAATAAAAAAATAGTGATCTACACCGTTAGTCTGGGATACTCACCCTCCTTTGTTTTTGTTGAAAATTATTTAACTTTTATAGTAAAATCTTCTTTCCCAAAATAGACGGAGGGAGTTTATATATGAAATAGTTCTGGGTCTTCTAGAATCATGATACTTCAGTTCCACAGTTGGTACAATGGCCTACATAAAAATAGTTTGAAGTTGGAAGTTGACTTAGATGCATATTGATGAGATGATAACAACTATAACAATAGTTATAACAACAGTTATTGTGAGTCAATTCAGTTAAACTTGACTTAATATTTTACAAGCTTGTCTATCATATAAATAGTTACCTATTGACATCACAAATAGACAAACCCAGGGACATTGTGTGACTTTTCAAGCAGGTTTTCGCTACTTTCCATTGAAAATAGTTGGCAACACAGTAGAAACTTTCATGGCAATCCGTCCACATATATTTCTCGAAACAAAAATGTGGCATTAAAAGTAAAGTCAAGGGTTTTGAGTGTAGCGTGATATAAATGCAAAACACAAGCTTATTAAACCAAACTGAGAACACATCAATGTTTCATGTACACTGCACAGATTGTAAGAACTAAATATTTTAGAGTTCTTGATGTGATTTTCCACCAAAAAACACAAAGCCGTTGATGTTTTTGTGATACATGCCATTGATTTCTTTTTTAAAAGCAAGCAAGCAGTTTAGACCATACGAGTTCCTCTTGTGACAAAAAACCACAAAGCATTTGTTAGGTGACATGAGAAAACTCAACTATAGCTGCTGATAATGGTATTGAGAAATGGTTAACAGTTTTGCTACAAATGGTAATTTTGTATGATTTCTTTTTGAAATTTTTACTGATTCAAAATGAGCAAACTAAGCATTAGGAGAGCATTTTAGTTATTGGAGCTCTTCACTTTTGTCTCTTATCAAGCACACACACACACACACACACACACACACACACACACACACACACACACACACACACACACGTGTATATATATATATGGTCCATTGGGCAGATGCTTCTTTCCTGTGTGGGGGAAATGAAGTTGAAGGAGAGTTTGCCAGCTGAGAGCTGGCTAAGTATAAAGAGGAGGAGGAGGAGACTGAGTAGCAAGGCCATATACCACACCACAGCCCGCAGCACTAAAGCACAGAAAGGAGCAGTATCCATCTAAATACTCCATCTGCGGAGGAGACAAATGAACTGCAGTTTTATAGCTTATCCTGCTGAGCCGGAACATAAGAATGTGCTGGAGGTTTTTAGAGAACCAATTGGTAGGAAAAATGGTGAGGGAAATGCTGACTTGTAGGGAACTAAAAAAAACTCAACCCAAACAAACTTTGCTGAACAAAATGGAGATGTGTGGCTGGTTAAAAGGCTATGGTCTTTTGATTAGAAAACGGTAAATATATTATTTCATTTAGATGTTCGAAGCCTCATTGTCGTAACCATCAACCCAAAATCAAACGACGATGTATGCAGTTAATCGGCTCAAAGTCGTCATTTAATACATTTCATACAATTTTGCCAAAAACAAAATTAAACCCACTAAGCTGTCTTCCCACATAGCAGTCAGTGGTTGAGCAGTGGCGGTGTACTCAGCATTGTTTGCACTGGTAGTTCTGTTAGCTGTTGGCCAAACACACCATCCAAAACACTCAAAGTAAGTGCACTCAGCTGTTATCACTTGCGGCCCCTACTGAGGAGTCGGAAGTAGTCAATGACAGTACAAAATAGAAGTTGTTTTGAGAGAGTGAGTCACTGCAGCCTTGAGCATGCAGCCATAACTGGCCACCTGAAATATTATGCAGTTGCGAGAGTGACCGTGGACAGACACATAGGTGCACACTCAAGCACACACAAATTACCAATCGCATGATCTTTCTGACGGAGATAATAATAAACGCTTGTGGTCTATTTGGAATATGAAGCAGGTGACCTAAATTAAGTTGTTTTTAAGCAGTTAATATAAAAGATAATTATTCCTGTGCCTCTCTCAACACATATCCATCCTGCAATCCATTTTGTTTTCTGGCATGAACCACATTTCTCTCTCACTTTGCCAAATGCAACATTTCGGACGTTAAACGCTAATAAGATTAAATGCTGGCTTCTCTTCAATGATTACCTGTTCAGCATTGGTTTTAACATGATAACGCTCACTTTTAAAACATGATTACATTGCCCCAAGCTATATTTAGAATTCTCTTTGAGCCAGTGTGCAGCCTCAGATCCTCAGACAGCTTTAAACCAACGGTGTCGAAATGCTTTGAAACAAGTTGCCTGAGTAGCATAAGGTCACAGAATAAGTATCATATGTTTAAACACATAAAGCCTTCTTGAATGTTATGTCTTTTATCTTTAATATTTTTTAATTGTTTTATTATTAACACAATCTAGGTGAGGTAATAACATGGATAAAGTCAGTTTGATCAAATAGCCCCAGAGGGTGAAAGCACCTGTTTTTAATATTGAAAAAGCACGGTCATACCCACACAGGTGTGTTCACTTGTTCACCCTATTAGAGCCTCCTCAGGACTATGTGGTTGTGACTGTAGTTGTGACTGGTTGATTGACGGTCTCCTCACTCTGATAATACTGTTGCACCCGTTAAAACCGGATAACTTTCACCTCTACTGTTTTCATTTGTATATTTCCTGTGTCCCAATTGTATTTGTCACATTCTTACAAAGGATTAGAGTAGCGTTTTATTATATTTTTAGTCCTCTATTGATCAATGAGCTTTGCTTCTGTCAATTTACATAATACAATAAAAAAGTAAAGTATTGTCCCATAATGCAATGCATTAAGGACATGGAGTATTTTTTGTATACTACTGACTGCATAAACATAAGAAATATCAATAACTATACTGTATAACACAGGGTATTTAGAATTAGTGTGTCGTATGAAGTTGAAACATAGCTCTATTAGACCTGAGCAGAGGACTAATTCGCCTAAATGAAAACACATGGTGCATGTAAGTCTTTTAAAAATAGACATTCCACCCAGAATTCATCTTTGGAGGATGAAACATTCTTTTCCTGGTGACTTGAGAGTCAGGTGATGCTTTTGATTTCATCAGTCAATAGTTTTCAATGCATGGACAAAATCTAACATTGATAGAAACTTAAACTACCACTACCACTCACCAGTTTAGAACATCAGAAACAGATGTGGCTAAATGCACTACTTCCATGGTGATCCTCACGCACAAACCTGTTAAGTTCACAGGGACGGGTGCACTTTCAATCCAGTATTTATTTACATGCAACTCCGAATCAAATGCATCCTTTGTCAAAATAATACGCCTCTTGAGTGCTGAGCTCTTCACATGTTACACAAAATATAAATTCTTAACAGAACAAAATGAGTTACTGAAGGTTTGCAACTAAACTCTAAAACTTGCATTAACTGCCTTTCATAGAAAAAGGGTTGTTTCACATTAGAATGTACTTTATCAATAACAAGACCTCTAATCAGTAGAGTGTACTTTTAAAATGGTCTGAAAGCACATTAAAAAACATTAGCCATGTTTTTCTGTTTGGCTCATTTTAATCAAGCAGTCCTTTAACCCCTGTCCTGCAAACATGGTTTACTTATTTATATTCATTCTATTGTGGTATCTTGTGTATATATTTTGGTATGTATTTAAAATATATATATATATATATATATATATATATATATATATATATAAAGTTTAAGAAGTACTTTATTATATTTAATAAACCCAAAGTCTTATTTCTTTGGTGGAACTTTAATCATGACAAACTCCTGAATTAATTTGTGTAATGTGTTTGAGTGTGTGCTCTAGTGTGTATCCGTGGTTTCTATTGGCATGATAACGCCGGATGAGTGCTGAGGGTAAATCTTTGTAGAGGTACTTGGCTAACTGCTAACTGCACACCTGCAGAGCGTAGATTAGACCTGAATTATCTGAGGAGAAAGCCTCTGCTGCTGCCTCTCCTTCCTTAATCTCAGCTTTCATCTGAGGCTTGTTATTGCTGTTTCCCTCTTACTGAAGGACGACTTCAGGACTCGGTGTCCCTCAGAACACCTGGGATCTGGATAGCACGTTAACCATGTTGTAGTACAACTTCAGCAACTGCATTTCAGAAAACTGAAATATATAAGTGCTACATTTATTGCCAGATAACACGGTGTTTTTCAATTGGAAGTTCTGATGCAGACTCCTCGTGACTTATCCGGAAATACACAGATATCATAAATTCTGGTTTATAGGGTGGATTTATGGATGTGGAGAGATCAGCCACATACAGGTGTATGCATGCATGAAGTTTGTGAAAGGACTGTTAAGTAGAATTGTTGACAAAACTGTGACTAGAGTTCCAGGTAAAAAAAATAAAATGTGATGATGATGCAGACTAGTAATGCTGCTCCAGACAACTCGGAACTAGAATTATTATTGCATTTAATTAAAATACATTTAGCATAAAAGTTATTCAGTAAAACAAAATGCCAGAAAAAAGTTGCACTGCTGAAAGTGTGTGTGTGTGTGTGTGTGTGTGTGTGTGTGTGTGTGTGTGTGTGTGTGTGTGTGTGTGTGTGTGTGTGTGTGTGTGTGTGTGTGTGTGTGTGTGTGTGTGTGTGTGTACTTGGCAAAGAAACATCAGTTTGTCACGGTCAGCCATGTAATTTGTTTACGCTTGGCGTCATGCACATGGAACTGTTGGAGGTCGGAAGTTTGAAATGTCAACTGAGAAAATTCCAACCCCTGAGTTGTCTGGAAACCAGCATTAAATGTGTTTACGGTATTTGAATCAGAAAAAAAACAATCAGGAAATGCCCCTTTTAAATGTATTAAAAGAGTAAATTACACTTGTGTCCTCTGTCTGTTGCAAGACCTGAAACCCTTGATGACCCCAGGATAGAACACTAATGATGTGAAGTGTGTACATCACAAAATGTATGTAAGAACTCCTTGCTTGAACAGACCATTACTGTACTGTGTGGATGACAGTAAGGTCGACATACCGAATATAATGTCGAGTAATCTGGCTTTAAACTGCTATTGTCTGCAATCTATTGGATCCCGAGCTACTTAGCCTGTGGAGCTGAGGAAACAAAACGACTACAACAATTACAACTTGTTTCAGAACACTGCCATGTTCGAGGTCAACTGACAACAGGTAATTGGACCCACAGGAAGACATTGGGACTCAAGGCAGGCAGGTGTTGTTAAAAGCAGTTCTGCTAGTACAAACTTCAGGCCTTCTGTTGGCAACTGGCAGGCAGGTCAAAATCAAGCAAACAGAGAATCAACTGTCAAGCAGGACAGTACAACTGAGGAAAGGGATTTCAGGCAGAGGGAGAAAAAAAAAACAGGCATTTGGAGACAAACTGAGCAGTGTACAGCACACTGGGGCTAACGACTAATTGGAAGCAGCTGGGGGTGGTGAGCAGGGCATTGTAGAAGAGCAGCTAGTGGACAGGTGAGGAAAAGCAACCATTTTCACCACAGACATGCTGACTTGTCGTAGAGGGGGAAAAGCACAGGTGTTACAATAACATGAACAATGTTCTGTTCTATACAAGTGTCCCAGTAAACCGTGAAGGTGTGCCTGTGACTCAGCATGCACAATAGCAGGGCCCTGAAACCAAAGAAGCCAAATGGAATTCATCGTACATTTTTCTTTAATTTTCACACGTGCATTTCTGGTTGTGAGACGTAAAAAAGGCTTCTGTGACAAATCTCTACTCTTGGTCACCTTGTGTTTTCGCCGACAAACATTCTGATGCCAGTTAAAACTGTTGGTAGTAAAGATAACATTACACAAGTTGAAGAAAGAAACTAATCCCTCTTTCTCTTTTATTGGGAATATGGTGTGTGTGTGATATGAAATATAATAAACACAATAATCATTGTTTAGTTATCATCATTGACTGAATTTAATCTTATGTTAAAGGAATTTTGGACAAAAATAATTCAGTTGCTTGTCACGTAGCGAGTGTGTGTACCCCTGTGCATTATTTTTTTTAAAGCTTTAAGTCTAATTTTGTTGCATTTAGTGTTTGCATCATCTACATATACAGCTGATTTTGAATTCCACAAATAACCCGCTGTCTAGGCTTTGAAGTTATTAACCTTATCAACATTGATTGATGTTGTTTCCCTAAATCAGAAATGCCCGTCACTCGCTACGGTGGGCAGGAAAATAAAATCAATGAATCAAAACATACAAAAATGGAGCCGACATGAAAACTATTTGGGTTCAGAAAACCTCAGCGGTCAGTCAGCCCTGTGAAGGTAGTTTAGCCAGCCGACGGAGTCAGTGTGGATTGGACCGCTCATGCCTTGCTAACGTCTCGCTTCCAATAGGGATTCCGACAGTAAGGTTTTTTGGTGGCAGTAAATGTACCGAGTAGGTTAAAGTTTGTCCTTGAATAAACATGCAGCTCCTCAATACCCAAGACGTTCTCGGATCTTGCCTCCCAGCTGCGGGGTAAAAATGAAGGAGTAGTTCAACTGGAGCAGTGTGCGCTCTCTGACGCAGCTGAGATGCGAGAATCAACTACATAGATTAAAATGAAAGCTATTATTATTATTGTTATTTGTTATTGTTAGTATTTATTTATAGGTTTGGGTACTTGTGCGTATATTGTTCCATATCACGCACTGGGATTAAGACTGGAGGTAAGTGTGATGCTGAAGAGGCCATCTGGCCTCAAATTGGACTGAATTGCATTTTGTTTAGTATGAATTTTCATTATTCATTCTCATTGTGTTCCTTTAGCTGTTGTTTGCCTATAACGCTGGGTGTTTCTTAGTCAAGTATGGATCCTTCTGATTTTTGATGAGTTTGGAGAGCGTTTTACAATTGGAAAAATTACAATGTTTTTCAATGGAGTCTCGTGGCTTTTGACGAGCATAGCAGCTGTTTCTTGTCACATCTAACATGGTGAATTAAGGGTTAATTTTGATGAAACCAGAGTTGGTGATTGCTGGAACAGTGGAAAGAGCTAACCAATATGGTTTTGATGCTTTTTCTGTCGTTTCAGTCATCTTTTGAGTGAAGTGTGTTTCCCAATCTGAGAGGTAAAATGTAAGTATGAAATTGCTGAATAGATATGAGCATCAGAGGTCTTCAATCCGGCTATATACCTCCACAAATAGATAAAATCCCATGGCATTAAATGGAGCGGGGAAATGTGGCTCAGGGTTTACTACAATGTAGATTTACAGCACTGCATTCCATGATAGATGGCACATTTTATGGTGCACCATCTGTTTAAGACACAACACACTGCCTTAACATATATCCCTACATCTAAATGACTTTCAGGAGGAAGAAAGCATCTTCTCTAACCGTGTGACAGGGTCAAGCATTAGACAGGTTGAGTTTTGACAACAATAGCAATTTTGCCCTCTGGGTTTATCCAAAACCAGTCTTGTCTCCTCTTGTTTAGATATCCCCTTGTGGCGTTGTCTCACCATCCATCAATCTATTAAAGTCTCTGCATGAGGATGTGTGAACAGGCAGCGGTTGGTTAGATGAGACCGTGTCGCTTTAAAGCCCCCCCAACCCCTTCAATGGAGCATTACTAGACACAGCAGGGAGCTCCTGGCCATAATATGGGGATTTCAGTTGGCAGTCAAGTGTGAAGTGTCCGACAGACAGCTGCAAGAAACACCGGGTAAAGCAAGGATGAGTAGAGGGAAGAAAAACACATGTATTGGATTTTCTTTTTGCTATCCAAGAACATTAATGAAAGAATGGAATTTAGTATTTATATATATCTCTTCCAGAGGACATACACAACACACAACAAAAAGAAAAACATGTATAATACTTGTAAGTAATGCATGTTCTTTCTATTCAGGCCATTTTGCTGCGTGCAAGTTCTGTTGCAATGAACACATTCATTAAAATCACTTCATCCACAACCATCCATTCATCCACATATACAGGATCTTAACAGCACCTCGTGATTTACAACAGCTATTTTTTGCAGTAATATATTCATTGTATTCAGTATATTCAATACCTACACAGATTTTCTTCTTCTGTGTATTTTGAATCCAGATTTGCATGAAGCAGAGGGTATTTTCTCTAGAGCACTTCATATGTGCATGGATACTTCTGATAATGGACAGTTTTCGTCCATGCCCACCCTGTTCAGCAGCCATTTAGTGGGAGAATAACAAGAGTCATTTATCAGCCTTGATGACTCCTCAGACAATGACTATGATTTCAGGACCCCACTGACACAAAAAGCTCTAGCAGCCTCTACAGGAAACGCACACAGAGAGGATGCTCAGCCTCTGTTCTTTGCTCCTCTTTTCACACAAGAACTGCAGCCCTATATTCTCCTCCTAATTAGAAGGCAGAAAGGATCAGATGGATGGTGACAAATGAATCTCCAAACGGCTGTCGCAGGAGATGGAGCACCTTTGCTGGAACTGTTAACAAGTTTCAAAAGAGTAGCCACCATGTTCATACAAAGCTGTGAGGAGGAAAAGGGAGGAGGAATGTTTTGTACAAGCTACTGAGGTATTTAACATTCATGTAGAAATATTTGAGACTGTAATTGTGAGGTCATGTTTTTAATTTCTTTCATCCAAACGCAAAGCAACAAAACACTATTTCATGCAAAAACACTTAAATATTAAAATTGAACGAGTATGCTATTTCACAAACATATGGCATTTATTTGCTTTGTCTGTTCTCTAAGCCTTTCCCTTCTTGTGACACATAATATATTTTACTATGATGATGATGGGAAAAGTACTTTTGCAACGTCCTTGATTTCAGACTGAGGTAGTCAAAAGCAGGCTACTCAACTTAAGTAATTAAGCTAAAGTTACTTTGTGAGTTGGTTGAAAATGTGTTGATGGCTGACATTTGAATGTTTCTGGCTGACTCATCTCAAAGCCCTGTAAAAAGGGGTTTAGAATATGCACGCAGATGATGCATACATGATATCATGCTAATAGGCATCCTGCTGTGCAGGTCTCAGGCAAAAAGTCGGCATCCTTACTAGGTAATGATCCCTGTAGAAGATGGCAATAAAGGAGCAGCATTGTTCTTGAATTGTAGTGCTGAGCTAATTAGTCCATAAATACAATCACCCAGCTTTTTGGCTTACAGTCCTGGACAAGCAAGACAAAAGGGTAGATTTATGCAACATTGTTTGCATTTTAAAACATTAGGTTATGTGTCACCTATGTTACAAAAGAGAATGAGGACTAAACGATGTGTTTGGAGAATCTAATTCTATCTCTGATACGAACGTTAGCAGGGTTTGCTGGAGTTAGGGTTGACAACTTTCTCTTTACTTAATATGGGACAAAAGGTGGTGTCCCACAATGCACGGTACCATGGCAGTGTGGTATGGTGTTGTGAGTATACAGTGTGAAAGGCAAAACATGTGTATGTTCCATTTGGTATGTAGCTTCACTATTTAGTATCATTTTGTAAACTTAAGTGAATAAACCTCAATAATTTGGACCTTTTCAGCAAAACCCCAAAACATTTAGAATGCAAAAGAGGGGCATCGTAACTCACCAAGTCTCCTTTATGCATATATATTTTATGCTGCTCTTGACAGATACAAGCTGCGCATTGTTCGGTTGCACAGACCGTAATATCGTGCCATGATGAGTCACAGTTCACAGATATTTGAAGATAATTTTTGATCAGCCCTATGCTACAAATGTTTAAGTCGGAGCATTAAATGGTCAGAGAAAAAAGCTCTCTATGAAAGGCATTTGAGCAGCCTAATCTCACAGAAAATGTTAAATGACCATGACAATTTAAAAGCGCATTATGTGGTGGTGCCTTGTAATGTGTTACGATTACCTGTTACCACGGAAACAATGCCAATGGAAAGTAAATTATGACCCTTTGTTGTGGTGGACACACAAATGAAATGCATTTGCGTGACTATGCTTTTCTCAGAGCTAATGAGGTAGTGTAAACAGTGAGACAGACTTAGTGGGTAGGAGGGAGGGGAGTTGGATGGGTCAAACAAACAAAGTACTTTCAACCACAAGATTGGATTTGGAGACCAGTGTTTGTGTCCCAAAGTGTTCTGTTATTTTCAAGTAGCGTTTGTGACAGTGTGAAACATTTAGGGGAGTTAATTGGCAGCCATGAAATCAAATATTCATATCTATGTTTTACTCAGTGTATAATTACCTGAAACTAAGAATCGTAGTGTTTCAGTTAGCTTAGAAAAAGCCATTTATGTCTACATATGGAGTGGGTCATCTTCCACGGAGTCCGCCATCTTGCACCGCCATGTTTCTACAGCAGCCCAGAATGGACACTAGCTCTAGTGAGAGCCATTCGTGTTTTACGATATCTGAAGGTAGGGATGCGTTCTGAAACCCAGTATCAAACGGGCCCCGGTGCTAAATTACCAGAGTATTGATAAGTCCTGATGTTTAGTGGTGTGTTTTTTTATTCATACCTTTTAATGTTTTGATGTTATTTATTATCATGCAGAAGAGCACAATTGCTACACACACTGATACAAACGCACACAAAGCGCAAGCAGATGGGTCGCTGTGGTGAAGTGAAGAATGCTCGAGTTGACGGTAACTACACTTGTTATTATACGTGCAATAAAATATTTGCGAGTAAAAAGACAATACTTTACATGTAACATGTAAACAAAAGTGAAACCTAATTCAAGCGGCTACCGCTGCTTTGTTTAACACAAGCACAGCATACACGATTAGCCAAAAGCTAAAGCTTTTTTTGTAAACTTCTCTGCTGGCTGAGACAAAGCATTCAAGAGAACAGAGGACAGGAGGAATGACTGATACTGATGGATGTCTGTGTTCTTCATTCTTTATCAACTTCACTCAGAAGTGTTATTTATTTTATTAACATTTCCTTCCAGTGAGATATTAATGACTTTATAAAGTGACTTAACTGTGTAAATATAACTGTTGCTACTCTAGAAACAAAATTTTGAAATATTTTAAATATAAATTATAATCCTGATTGTATAGATGTTCTTAAAAGCAATTATTTGGTCATGTAGAAAAGCAGAGTATTGATAAGAATAGCTCTTAGTTGTACTAAAATCCTAAAGATAACTGTCCCTACATATAGGCCACCATAGTTCTCCAACACACTTGGAAAGGGAGGGGTGAGCAGAGGGGTATTTAGTTGGTAGCAATCTGCAACTCATCACAAGATGCCACTAAATCTTACACACTGGGCCTTTAAGTATATGCACTTATTTTAAGCCCAACCATGAAGTTTTCCGAAACATTTGGTTGCCTAAACCTGAAAACCTTACATTTTTTCACATACCACCACCACCACATAATGCGCTGTTAAGAGGTCGTGGTCATTTCACGTATTTTTGTAAGATCATGATGCATTTGATTCTGGTACACTGATGACAATTGAGATGATCCTAATGTTGATCACGTTGGCTCTCCCTGTGTTTTGGAAAACTGCCACCCACTTCTCACTGGTGGATTTAGAGTTAAGGTTTTTGTGGTACCCTGTCCGGCTTTCTGTAGCCATACTGACTCTCTGTCATTTTGTGGGCAGCCACAAGCTGCTCTAGGTCACTGTCTTCATAAGAGTCAAGTAACTTTGCACTGCACTCTATCAGAGAAAGAGAAATATCTTACGCACACTGGAATTTATTTTTCTATTTCGCTTTTTTGAGGCATCGGTGGCAACTGAGAAAAACACGGATTCACCTTTGGTCGAGGACAGGTCATCTAAAGTATCCTCCACAGTCTTTGGTCCTAGAACAATCATTGTAATCTTATCAGCTTGCATCTTCCCAAGTGCATCTTCTTCACAACATTTGAGTCAAAAACGGTTGAGCTTACATGAACAAGACAGTCGATACTGTTGTAGCCGGGTCTGTGTTTAGCTGTATTGTTGTCATTTTCCACTAAAGATGTCATTACGAATGCACTGATGTTGTTTGCACTTTAGGGTGTGCTTCCTTTGCATTTCTGAGGAAACTTGCTGAGTTAGGTAATTCTCACCTCCGTGAACAATTGAGAATTTTCCAACCTCATAAAGTCATACTTGCCAACCTTGAGACTTGAAAAGTAGGGAGGATTTTGAAACCAAAGCGGGGGCTCTGGGGTCCTCCCCCAGAAGAAATTCAGACTTTCCCAGACTGTTTCCTGAACGGCAAAATAACAAGTACAGCATTTTTAGAGGCCTTTTTTATTCTCAAGAAATAATACAGAATAATTTGCTCCTCTGGTGTGAATTTGCGTCAATCTCTAGCATAAACAAAATTTCAAAAGTTCATATCCATTCATTTTATTAATTTATGACATTTTTTTTGCCTGTACTTTATCTCAGTACTCTCTTTTTTTATTCTCTGAGTCTCTCACTCACTGAAAGCCCATTCACAACGCCCACCACTTGGCTCTGAAACTCATTATTTCTAAAGGCTTGCATTGCTCCATGGCGGCTTTCCGCTGCGTTGGCCAAAGCCCGATTTTGGGCACTGCGTGCTGTGATGTATGCTGAACCCTGCAGCGAGCGCAGCTCACACTGCGTTTTGTTGTAAGAATCAAAATGATCCAAATGAAATTACTACAAAAACACATAAAACGACTATAAAGAGACGCAAAACAACTACAAAATGGGTCAAAACATCCACAGACAAAAAATAACAAAAAGGTGTGAAGATTTGTCATGAATCGGGAGAAAAATCTACTGTAACTAAGTTGTAACCCTTTTTTGCTTCCCATAGTAGGCAGCTGCACTGTCTTTTCTTTACATATGCAGGTTAATCCATATTTGCACATGCCAAACTGACCAAACACCACCATTTTCTTGGGTGGGAATTGGCGCATTTACATTATACAAAACTGATGCGCATATGGAGGCATATCTGATTGGATGATCTTGACCAATTCAGCCCATTATATGGAACTTCCCGGCTGATACAGGACCATTGGCAACCCTAGCTAGAGTTTAAACTTACCCAAATCCAATGAAGATTAGGAGAGAGCAGCTAACCTGACCCTAAACTCTAATGTAGTTGGTATCCAAGGCCAGTGTGGAAATACAGCGGTTTGGAAGTGTGAGACGTGTTTTTTAAAAAAAAAAATGAAACTTAACCTGTAACCCCATAAAATGGTCCTAAGCCTGTAAAGTAATGCCAGGTTGGATTAATAGTGTAGATAGTATGCTAGTTAGCTAGACATGCTGCGTTTGCACTTAGTTTGAGCACATATGCTAAACAAATCATCTAATCCAATCCTTACTTTGCTGTTGGGTTGCAGTTTTGGACAAACTAAATCCAGAATACATTACTGACTAGTCTAGTTAGGCTAGAGCTTCACTGGCCTGACATGCCTAGTTACGGTTGGTAGGCTTTGATCACTATTTCGGAGGACGTTTTTAATCAAACTGTCAACGACACTCCAGAAGAGTAATTCAGTCAAAACTCACCTTGCATAACCCAATGGTATTCCACTGCAATTAAAGGGAAGCTCCAAAATGCATACAAATAAAAACATACATTTTAAAAAGGGATTTAGATGAACAACAAAAAATCCTTTCATGTCGTTCAATAATAAATTGCCCCCTTTTACGTTCATGCATGTGAGCTGTAATGACTGTGTGGCAGACAACCAACTGACCCATCTGCTACATTAGATACAAATTTGAAAAAAACCCATAATATTTTGAATGCCAGATGCATGTTAGAAAAAAAGCCAGTGTTTTTCTACCAACTTGTTCCGATAATATTCCATTCTCCAAAAATACGGACAACAAGATGTGCCCAAAATACTCAGGCTGCTCCCGTGCTGTTTCAGCTCTAAGCCGATTTCATATTTCTTCCTGTGACCATGTTGAGGATCAAACTCTCAAAGCTAACCCTCCACGCTGACAGGCCTGTGGTGGATGCCATGATCTCTGCAGGATTGAACAATGCCCCACTTCTCTGAGGAGCAGCTCCAGCACAATATGACCTTTTCTGACATCTACCGCTGGGTAATGGCCGGGCAATAGCTTATATTCTGCCAGGATGATTTAATCAGGAATTGATAGCAGTGTCATTGTATAAGGGGGTTTTAAACTTTTTAAGGCTCACACCAAATACAAGTTTTGCAAATGTCATAAAATGCTGTCAAGATCAGGCACACCTTGGTTTGTTTCATGAGAACATCATAGTGCTGGTGTGCACGATACTCAGAGTCTGTAGATGAAATACACCTGTGGCTGAAGAATCTGTGAGCGCTGCTTCAGGTGAACCATGTAACACTTTCCCCATTAGCTGACAGACAATATTTGAATGCTCCCTCAGCGAACATCTTTTTGCTTCACATTGTGAATGCTTCTAAAGTCAGCATCGGTGAGTAATTGAGAATGACCTTGAACTGAGACTGACTCCAGTTAATCAGTAAATTCGTAAAGTAGTGATTAATGAATGTTGCTTCCAATAAGCTGCAACCTGTAGAGCTACTATTATAATATTTGAATGATATGCTCATCATGAATACAGAACACACAGAGTCCAACTGACACTCGTCCAGTGGCTGAGAGGACTTTCCTGATTAGCTAATATATTTAGCGTACCTGTGAATAGATTAACCCGAGCCTAATGAATCCTCTTTGGATCCCCCACTTTGTGGATTTGCCCATGAAGAACAGCAGACTCGTGCATCAGAGGCATCAGCTGATCGGGCTTATGGGAGGTAATCAGGGCTGAGCCCAGTTCTGAGCTTCCAATCCATTTGTTTAGCTAGATTTGCACCTGTCGCTCTCTCGTTTCTGACAGCCTGGAAATAAACAACTTTCAAACAACTACTCTGACAACTACTTGCTGAATTCTAATAGATCACCCAACAGACTCTCAATCAAAAGATTTGTTAAAGTCGTAGACACAATATTTAGATATAAAGTAATTTAGTCATTTTACATATTTTATAGTTTTAGACGTCCCTGATTCCTGAGGTGGAAACAGATTTAGGGTGGAAGTGAATTATTATATGAAGGGGAAGCAAACACTAAGAGGCAATAATAAGAGGAGTGACTCAGTAGACAAAAAGGCGGACATGATGATTCATTCCCACAGCATAAGGTAATACGAATAATTGATTTTCTTATTTTGTAAAGTTGCCATCAAAGGATGGAAGTAATGATCATGTTAAATATAAAATCCAATCTTCAGAAACGGTAAGAAACAGTGCGGAGGGGAAGCATTACATTACCTGAGAACAGAGCACACACATGTTGACTTTATTTTCAATAAAGAAATTAATTCTGGCCTTCTTAAAAGCACTATTGACTTTCCATTTTTCCAGTTGCATTGGAAACCCACTTCATCATGCTGCCACTTCTTGTGACGTGAGCGTGTTGACAGAAACTGCCTTTCTATACAGGACTGCTTCAGACACTGTCGCCATCTGTGGATGAAACTGAACCTCTAGCATTTTGCCAAACATTTATTGTTGGCCCGTTTGGGGATGATAACTGACTTTACACACAGAAGTAATGCTCTCAGTTCATCCTCATGTGGATCCATTTTGCACAAACTGTCCTTTCAAGAAAAAAATATTTTTTTCGGTTGTTTAGCAAATACCCATAACTAATATGTTTTTACATTCAAGTGACAACATTTGTACTTAGAGGAAGATGTTTCTCTAACATTAAGTGAGCACTTATTTACCAAACCTTATACTTTTCGTGCAAATGGTCATTGTAGAGGGCAATTCATTTTTATTTATTTTTTATTTGAAGGACTTATTGATTTTGCACCAATTATTTATCTGAGATTTTTTATCAATGAAATATTCTAAAAATACTGAGGAATAGTAAAAAACTGACATATCCAGTCCTTGGTTTTAATTATGGGCAAACATATCCGTAACCAGATTTATAGATTCCCTCCACACATATTACTTTTAAATTTTTATAACTCAGTTAATTTGCAAAAATAAATTTCTCCTTTTTAATTTATTTTCCCAACTTGTGTTCTTTTTGTATGTGTAAGGGCATATAAATTAAACAGTGGTTAGGTTGTTTTGATAAGATATCTCTTTTGGAAACTTCCAGAAATCATGATTTATTAATTTCTTGCACTCAAGGGAATTTCAACCAAACTGCTGTAAGTTTATCTTCATTCTCTTTTTTTTTTTTTTACCAATGAACTCTACTCCTTCCATTTAATTGAAAAATCACAAAAATCTATTTTAATCTTTTTTTTAATTTTTTTATTCAAAAGTCAAAATATTAGACACAATATGTCTTCTCCTTCACAGTTCACTCTTAAAGTTTACCCATCACATGTGAAAACCGCCTTTTAGTATCAACTAAACAAAACACATTCAGCAGAAGGGGAGCTTTAAAAATACAATTAAAATCAAAGTCAACTTAGATGTCTAAAACAACTACAGAACCACTTAAGAACCATTAGTATTGTTTTGACAATTGTGCCTCTATAAGCATTACAAGCTAGCTTTCTATTTTACCCAGTAAGTACATTCAATGGATTGTTTCCAATCTGGCGATTAATTGGAGTGTTTTTGTCCATTTTTCTGTTAAAGTTTTGCCGAAGCCATACTGAACAGAATTTGATTGAGGCCTAGAAGGAGACAATACATGGAAACAGAGATAATTACCTTTTTAAAATGTAAAATGGCAAAATGTACCGGGGATCAAAACTAAATGGGAGTTGTGTGCCTATAATGAGGTAACCATTAGCCGTGACAATAAAGAGCTTATTGATGCCTATACTTCTTTAAAACATAAGACGGTATTACTGACACTTATGAGGATGCTTCAATGAGCTTTTGGAAACAAAAGAATGACAGAACATGATTGATGGGTTTTAAATGATGACAAGAAAGACACAAAATGTTTTCTGTGGATTTTCTTTGATCGCTCTGCTGATAACAAGCGTATACTAGAGTAAAAAGACAAATGAAATGCTCCGTGAAACCCTGCTGGTTTTGGAGTCTCTCTTTGATTGGATTGGGTCCACCAAGGCAGTGGTCTCTGCTCAGCACTGAGGGGACTTCTAAAGCCTGATTAATGTATTGACAGGCTCGGGGAGTAATTGATTGTGTTAAATAGGATTGTAGTCATCAGCGATCTTCAAAAACATTAGCAACTGTGAATCCCTATTATTTACGTGATGAAAATAGATCATTTTAGGAAAGAGAAGGTGATTCAGGCATTAGACTACTCCATTTAATGACATGCAATTGAGTTTATAGACAAATCTTCACATACGTGTTAATTATAACCCCCATTACTTGAAATGACACAAGGCTGATTAACAAACTGAAATAACTGACAAAAACGAAAGATGAACATTTACTCTACCTATAAGAATTTCTGTTTAAATTTTCAAATTATCATTATCTAATATACTAACTCTTGGTGAATTTAGGAGAAATCGACAGACACATATAGACAAAGTGCAATAAAGACATGTTATCGAAGCAAAATAGCCCCAAACTCTCAAAATTGACTATTGCATTAAGAAGGTTTTTGCCTAGGGTGTCTCGACTTATAGAGAAATTGATAAAAGTCTTTTTATGCAAAAGAAAAAAGAGCATACAGATAGCACTCAAAGTAAATTTCCTATATAAATGCTGTGATTTGATCGTGCCATGATTTGATACTTTCACCACCACAATATTATTCAGGAAGAAAACAGTGTCGATGCAGTTCAACAGTGCTTGAAGATCTTGGCTTGCTAGTGTGCCATATGTCACTGGATCAGTAAAATACTGGACAGAGACAGAAATAACCCTTGGAACCCACTAAACCACTTGGTAAGCTCACTGAGGCCAAGATTAGTCGTATAATCACAGGCTAATAATGCCACAATCTACAAGATCAGTATTACATCACGTTAATCTGTTCACCAGCAAGGGTTCTTTGGTTTTGGCTGCAAACGATTATGTACCATCAGTGTTAGGACGTTGGTTGAAGTGTCATATTTACACACACGTTAATGACTTTGGAAGTACTTGCCAAGAGAAAGTTTTTAGTTGCTTTAATCTAATTTGTAAAATACCTTTGGCAGAGTGACAGGATGCTGTGATAAAACCAGGATAAACATCAGCAGTTAGTGCAAATTGTCGAGCCATATTAAAAACTAACACTCCATTTACTCATGAAAGTTAGAAAGAAATAAAAAAAGTCATAACTCGACCAAAAAACTTTAATGTTTGAGCAATTATTTTCATTCTCTGAGCTAAAAATGACACATTTTCTTGTTTAAAATTACAGTTTAACGCACAGTCGTTTTTTTGCTATGGAAAGGTAAGTTATCAGTTTTTATCAGCATACTCTGCGGAGAGAATCAACACACATATCATCATTGGTATAACAATGCCAGTAATCACTTATTACATTGGAGCAGAACATTCCATGTTATTGCAACACTACCCAAGTGTTGATTTAAATCAGCAGCCACACTGCAAGCGTTAATTCATGCTTTTCCTTTTACTCTATTTTTTTGGTTTTCTTCACTTGGAGTGCTAATATAGTTCTAGGCGAGTGCATGCATGTATTATTTCACATCAAAATCTTCTGTGACTTCTTTAACATATTATATCAAGTGACCCTATGTATGCTCCATCAGCACATAATTCTGATCTCAGACACAAATCTGTTGTTTCTCTTGATGTTTTTATTTTGTTCTGGTTTTGGCCGCTGGTCAGAAGTAGTGAGGCTAATGTGTTTTCAAAGAAAAGTCATAGCGGTGTGAGTGTAAACGAGTTGAGGAGGTGAGAGACTGTGTGTGCGTGTGTGTGTGTGCGCCAGAGGATGATTGTGTGCAGGAGAAAAGAAATGACACAGAGAGGTGATGCTTATCTCCCTTTGGCAAGAGTATCTTTTGTCTCTATAGTATTGTCTAATCCTGCAGGGTGAGCATTTTAGCCGCTTGTAAAAGCAGATAATCTGTACACTTTTTCCTTGTTTATGATGCAATCTGATCAAATTGAGTTATTTTAGAACTCATATGATTCATAACATTACACACATTTGTTACCATGCAGGTAAAAGCCCTGCATTGATATTGATTCATTATTCAAGGTATGATATAAACATCAGACGCATTTATCTTCCAGGGTGTGAAAGCCGAGAAACTTTTATTAGTTAACAAAGTCATTTGTGTTAATGAATTGCTTTCACTTACAGTGGTCAAATCAGACAGATAAGAGGCATGCACGTGTATTCATCTGAATCTGAGGGTATATCAAACTGCAAACGAGGTACATTCTCAAAACAAAAACCTTGTAGGGTTAATGACACATTCCTGGAGCCAAGCGAAGCTCTTTTGTATATGCGCTTTAATCTCACTATAAGTCTTTTGGATGGGTTGGTGGGCTCCGGATAAGAGACACTAATTCACATGTGCAGTGAGCTGTCCAACACTGAAGGAAACCATAAAGCCATAATTAAAATTACAACGAAAGTGCTGTCACTGAAGTATGCAAGTTATACGTGACAAAAACATCAATGTTGACTTCTCGTTTCACACTGAACCGCGTTCTCTGGCTGAAAGATCGTTATTTGTTGGACCCATCCACCTAGAACCCAAACCCTTACCTTTTCCTAAACAGATGAATTATGCCGTCTTGCTGATACAGTGGTCAAAACCACTTCTTTGTGTCATTGTAGAACGCATGGACTAACAGTCTTTTGTTGTTTGGATTACTTGTTGGTCTTTTTCTTTGTAAAAATGTAATCTGGATTACATTAAATCTTTCCTAAAAATATTTTTTTACCAAATGCATATGAACAGAACTTCTAGGAGTCATGGCAACAGGTGTCATATTCAATTTTTAAGCTTCTTATTAGTTTCTCTATAATAAACAAAATCTAAAGCACTGGTATGTTAACCCCAATATCAATGAGTGAAGAGATCATATATCAGTAAGATAACATCCCTATCTATTTCTTTGTCAGGGTTTTACAAACTCAACGCTGTATTCAACTACTAATAAACAAATAAATGACGACACATTCCCTCAGAAAAACTAATACTTTTCAAGGGCAATACTGATTTCGGATTGAATAAAACAATATATGATATGAAACAGATACTGGTAGAATGAAAGGTGTATTTTAAGGGGTTTTGTGAAATAGTTAAACAGCTTAATTTGCAATTGAATGACAATTTAATAAATCTTGCTCCAAAGTGGAGAACTCAAGTGTTCCGAGGTCAAATATGC
Source organism: Ophiodon elongatus (assembly GCA_016806645.1). NCBI lineage: Eukaryota > Metazoa > Chordata > Actinopteri > Perciformes > Hexagrammidae > Ophiodon > Ophiodon elongatus. Next base: position 1,104,799 of record JACSYO010001013.1, on the reverse strand, counting down.
TAAAGAGTTTGACTTCAAAGTGTTGAAATCTGTTGAAGCCTCAAACACATTTCTAAATGAATTAAACAGAAATTTAGCTAGAATCGATGGCCCACGAGGGAGACATAAACTGGCTGGATACATATTAAAGACAACTTCGCTCTTTTTTAATTGCTGGAAAAGCCCATGAATCAGTAACACCTATACACAGCCAAGGCATTAAACATATGATTGCCATTATAAATGGTGAACTTTTTATTGAAATTAGCAATTAGCATTATTAAAAGCCTAATTGCCCTTGCAAATTAACCGCACATGTGAAACGATACTTTGGAGCATTAACATTTTTTTTTTTTTTTTTTATGCAAAAGACATGGGGGCCAATTTATGATTAATTAAACACTGAGGGTATGAGTTACAGGCAGCATATGGCTTCTGCCAGCGAACTAGGATTTTAATGTGGATTACCACAGTTACACCAGTGGTATTGGGCCTTTTTTTTAATGAATAAAATCCTTAAACATTACACCTCCATAATTAACAAGGCCCTGGCTATTTCTTTTCTGGATGTTTAATAAATAAAATCAGAAAAGTGTTCTTTCAGTCAACAGATGTATATACTGAGAAAAGGAGGGTTGTGTGATTAAGGCAGTTCATCTTCAGCATAGAGTTGTTTTGGTTGTTAAAGGTGTTGAATTCCAGATTCAATGCATGAGGGATCGCCTCGATGCAGCTCTCAACATGATGATGGCTGAGCTGGTGGCTAGCAGCAAATGGTGCCACATAAGGGTGCCTGAATGTTTGATGCTGATAACTGTAGCCTTTGACATTGAATATAATCTGAAAGTCTAGCGTACATTCTGTTTCACTAATAAGGAGAAAAATAAATGAGAGCCTGTTAACTCCACTGAAATGCATTCATTTGGTCTCATTGAAAACATATATGCATGTTAAATCTTTAATAAATGATATGCAAGACAAAAAATGAATGTGATTTATTCGACATATTTCTCTTCAAAATGGCTGGTTTACTTATTCATTTAGGGTGAAATGGCAGTAAAAATGGTCAGGAACATTCATTTACGCACAAATTCGCTCCTCTCATGATTTATAGATAAGGCCTATTGTGAATCCGGTTGCAATGGTTTGTCATTTTAAAAAAGTGGGTCCCTGGGAAACAGTTTGGGAAACACTGGTCGAAATGGACAGATGAATATAGAGTTTAATAGTGACGAATGAAGCATGTTTATTTTATTTTCAGTCCGTTTTATTAAATGGACTTGTCAACTTATATTACTGTTTCTGTTTGACATTTTCATTACAAAGATAATTCCCTTTTCTGGTTTTCTCCAGATGAATCTCTTATGATTGATTGCAGGTTGTTCAGGCATTCTTCTGGATCTGATCCTTACTTGCCAAATACTATTTCATCTTGGCTCCAATGATCAAACAGCTGACAAAGAAAATGATTGTATTTGCTTTGTTTGAGTCATCATTTTTGTATTTTATAGGCAAAACACTGTCCTCGCATTTGTTTTTGTTATATATACAGCTTTACTTCCTGGTTAGTTGCAGAGAGCTATAACAAGTTTGATTTGCCATATGGAAAATAAACAGTTAAAAGTTCTGCCCCACAGCTGTCTTCATTCTAACTCTTTTGTGTGTCATACACAAACACATAGTGACACAACTTCTTTATATCTGCATTGTAGTACGAACCATTCATGTTTTTTTTTCATCTTCCTCACACAAATTAAATTTTCTGCCGTGAGTCAGAGAGGTAAGGCTTTAATGGTTTGTGTAAATTATCTCTTTCAAGCTGAACAGCGAGGAAATTTATTTAGAAAGCATTTGAACTGGACAAACTTGAGCATCTGTGCTTCTCTGCCTGCAGAGAGACTCGGCAGTGGATCATCCATCACTCCTTAGAGGACATGTCAGTGTGAATAGCTGCCAGAAGACTATCCACCACATGCCCTCTGTGTTTTCAGTGCATTGTGGGAGTGTTTACTGTCTACTGTGGGTGTTTTGTTCTGGTTTCAGCGAATCGCACATGTAGGACCCAGACACATTGGGGAAGACTACAAGCTTCCCTGTCAGAGCTGGGAGGTCCAGCTTCTGCATCATCTTTCATTATAAAGCTAAAATTGTTATTGTTATAGACTGGACACACCTTAATCGTGTGTGTGTCAAGTCTATATATCATAATACAGACCCAATGGTAAGAGGTGGTGTAACAGAATGAATATTTGGGTTTTATCTTGAGCCAGGACAAAGATTTTATGTCAGTCAAAATGTGGTTCAGACAATCTCTCTCCATCATGTAATATAAGCTGCTGTGTAACGGTTGTACTGAAGCACAGAGGTGCTTTGAGCTAAAGGCTCAGTATGATCAGTATGCTTCAAAATGTAAGAATCACCAAAGTTGAAGCACCTCTACCTCTGGGGAACATGAATACAAATGTTGTGGCAACCCTTAAGTAGCCCAAGTCTTAAGTCTGGATCACAGACATGCACGACAGCTCAAACTATGCTTTAGTACAGTACTAGTTATATGGGTTTGGACTGTTTAAAAGCCTTTAGTGCCCTTCATGAAGCTCAAGATTGAATGTTCACAGTTGAACACGGAGTATAAGCCTGGAAACAGTGTATTGTATTCTTCTACTATTCATTATAGTACAAAAGGCAATCCCATCGGCTAATTGAGACCACAACGTACCCTAATATATTGAGAAATAAGGGAATCATGTAGGACAGAGATAATATGGATCAGTCTTATGTCTCCATTTTCATTACAGAGAATTGAAACAATGGAAGCAAACTAAACAGTAATGTGTGTCAATAGGAGGGCTGATTCTTCCATCTTCATTTGGACTATTACACAGTTCCATTAGGAAGTAAATGCCACATTGATCCCTGACAAAGTCCTTGAATAACAGAATGCAAATCAGTGTGGAGAGGGAGGAAACTCACTGATTACAGACAGAGCTGCATTAGTTCCCTTCCCCCTGGAAAGTGAAAGTTGTTTTTATACTCCACTCAACTATGTAAAAGTGCTTCAAACTAAATGGTGGGGAAGCTATGGCTGTGGTTAACGACTTCCGGATGCTTCTTGATATAACTTTAAAACGCTTGGTTATGCTTCAAACTAACTGTACAGAACAGCCACATTATCATATGGGATGAGACGCGATAATCGTTCATATGGGGGTAATGATGCGCACTTTCAAAGCCGTTCATAATACTGAAAGTGATTGAAGTGTAAGATTATGTGAAGAATGAAAAAAAAAGAAAGCTTTCGAGAAATAAATTGTTAATTTCCACACACCTAGCTGGCAAATCATTGTGAGAAAAGGGTGTGATTGTCAGTTTCGGAAAGTTACAAAAACTTGTGAGACGCAGCCCTGCCCATGCAATAAAACTGCGTTGTCAATTACATTAACGAAAAGGTATTTTTTCTCTGAATATGTTTGTTTATGACGTATCACAAATACATTTCTAATCATACTCCGCAGAAGTTTGTAAAGAGGAGTTGTAGAACAAACAAACACAAGACTTTCACCCAGGAGGTGGTTGTTCCTGTCTAAAACCTAAAATCTATGTTCATTCATTTTAATTTACATTTGTTACTGAAATAATGGAATAAACTTATTTGTTCCTAATTGAGTGAAATGACACGGAAGTATCTAAGTGGCCGCCATGATAAGAGCTGGTCGAATTCTCTAAATGCAAAGGAAAGGAGCTTCAATGCTTCCTTACTTAGCTCCTTTAGCATCGGAAACACTGGACCTTCCTTTACGAAAGGAAAGGAGATAATTCTGACCCACAATTCCTTGCGGCGGCAACATTTAAAGTGACGCACATTCGGCCGTTCATGAGAACAAACGATCATGACTGAGAAACGCAGATCATGTAAATAACCGTTGTCATAACTCGGAAATGAACTTTCAATAATCTGTTAAACCTGCTGGCAAACTACGAACATTACATTGCTGTTGCTGAGAACTGCTGTAAACTGATCAAAGTGATGTATTGATCTGCTCTCTCTGGTGTCGTACGGCAGCCTCAGCCCTCATTATTTTATTTGACTTCAGTTACAGAAGCTTTAATAAAAGGTTAAACTGGACGAGCTCCTCAGTGGGACGTCAGAGTCCTGTTTTTAATTATCATCTTTTAAATCAACATTACAATTTTAAAACACTATCAAGTCAACACTTCTAGGTCACACTGAGTTTCATCAACTATTGTCTGCATATTCTTACGATCAGATTATGATCTGCATATAAACCATAACAACAAAGAGGGATATGAGACATTGTAAGTGGGAGAACGTATTTAATTCAGCATGTTTGAAACTGAACAATGAGACAGTTTAGTAGCTTTGCACTCTGTGACAATCCCTTGGTTTCACTTTTATATTCCTTCTTTCATTTATATTGCAACCTTGTTAGTAAAGTAATACTTTGAACCGGGTTGTTTATGTCGTCTGCATGATGCAACACTGTAAGAACACACGGATGAAGGAATCTAAGATGCGCTTCTTTGTAGTCCATCTTCGGAACATTGTAGTTTCACCGCTGCAGACTGACGTCACTAACATGCGTCTGCCGTCGCATCAGAACTACGTAGCTTAGTGAAAGTGGAGTCAGATTCGCTAAACACTGCGGTTGTCTTTTCCTAACTCCTCATGAATTCTCCTTCCCATCTTTCCTTGACCCCGTGACGTTTTCCACAGAGGTCAAGGAAAAGTGGTTAGGAATAGACGTTAGGAGGTCATTTTTGGACTATTCAAATCCAGCCCCAGTGTTTTTTGAGTTTTCCTGTGGTTCCAGCACCTCCCTGTCCTTCTCTATCTGTCTGTGGCTACATCCGAAGTTTTTTCTCATTTCCTTGCTCCTCGATTGAACCGGAAGTTGTTCTGTGCCGCCATATTGACGGCCGTCCCAAAGCTCTTATTTCTGCTCTGATGAGCGAAGATCAAGGAGCGAGGAAGGATCTCTGAGGAGCCATGAGTAAGGATGCACGAGAGCAGGCTTCCAGGAAGTGTTTTAGTGGCCGACACGCCCCCTCATTGTTCATCAGTGATTTGATTGGACGCTGCAGCCAATCGTACTGATCTGATTTTTCTCAACATCACTGGAGTTTCATACTAGAGTTAAGACAGATCACAGATTAAACTCAAGTTATATATTTGATTTGTTTTATGATTCACTATCTGGTGAAAATAGATGTCCATTGTAGGTCTGAACAACAAAAGGACAACTTTCTTAATTTATTAGAAAGAATTTTCTGTTCATGATCTGTTATTTCTCTCAATAACTTTTATTATGGATACAATTCAAGTCAGAGAGAGCTGGAGAGTTTGTCTATCAGCAGAAACACTTTTAACATCATTTAATGTAATTTCCATTCAGTCACGTGAGGCTGATCATTTCTGAGTGTCGGGTTTGATCTCAATTTCCCCCGAAACATTGAGCCCAATAAATTAATTCCAGGGTTCCACAGAAACCATAATCATATTCTGGCTTATTTAATAATTACTTCAAAATCTGAATTTCAAAACATAGAGATAATTCCTAAATATGACCCTCATTCCGCCAGTAGAAATCGGTCCTGCGCTTATAAACAGGATAAATACGCAATGCACTTTGTTAAACAGGTAACAGGCTGCAGAGAGAAACCATGTCTACTTTGACAGTCATGATAACTGTCTTTATTAGTATAAGTACAGTGATCAGAAGTCTCTCCAGCTGTTAAAGTCGACTGACAGCTGATCCAGCTGTGATCAGCGGCCGCCGTCATCAAAAACAGACGTTGCTTCACATGATGCTAATATGGAAAGTCTCTTTTCTCTTCAAACACATTTCCTCATTTCCTCTCTCCTCGCATGGTTTCATTGCGTCTCTCCATGCATCCCTGGTGGGAGATACTAAGACGCAAGGAAAAGTGAGGGAACCGGGGATGCAATTAAGAGACTTGGGATGTACCCTGTATATGTGTGCCGGCGTGGGCGTGGCTCCTTTCCGGGCTCCTAGTTCTACACACACCTGCCTGCAATCACTCCAACACTCAGCTCACTCAGCTGCGATCCATCAGCTTATCTGCTCTATATTATTTTAACCGCAGCTCTTAACACACTCATTACCAGTTTGTTGTTTTAACTCTCGTGGTAAATACTTGCATTCAGGCCATTCCTAGAGTTACTTCCTGAAGAAATGTATCCCTGCTGTGCTTTTGTGCCTTTTAAACTCACCTCTGTCTGCTGTGCCACAGAATCACCACATCTCAACCTGTGTCCCATATGCCCACTCACAAATAACCCTCCTTACCTGTGCCTCGCTCCAATCCCTCCACGCTCCGCCAGCTCCTCCATTATAATCACCCCACCGCCAATACCTCCAGGACATCATTCCCCCATCTCCACTCCCCCATAAGATTGCAATACATCCCATTCCATTCAAAACATCCTTGGTTCTGTATCTGTGTTTTGGTCCTCATTTCACCGGTTACAACAGTATGGGAACTTTTTTTTGTAGGAGACAGTTTTGTTCAATTTAAACAGTTTAATAGTTTGTTTTGTTCGCTTGTGACTAGCAGAATGCCCCATGAACAACTCTTTTAGTTCTTTAGCTTTTAATACCGACCCCTAGCTATATAGTTAATGGGTAATTATAGATCCAAGATGAAACGACAAAAGGGCTGGACTCAAGAGAAAAAGTCGTAATCACAAATCCGACTGCTACTTAAGCACCACGGACACCGGCATAGATTTATCAATACACAGCACAGTTAGGCAACTGATGTTTCAGAGCTATGGCCTTGACCCTAGATTCTAGGGTTTGATAAGGATAATTGGATCATCTAAACTCTGAAAAATACATATTGAAGTGTAAATAATCAAGGATGAACAGTTCAGTCAGTTTAGCTTGTAGCTCAAATAACTGAAATGTATTTAAATACTGTAGACCGCTGAGCACTCAGTGAGCTATTTTAATACTTCTTCAATATAAAAGAAAAGGGCGTATGGGCATTAATTGTAACATTTTATTTTGAAAAAACTTTTGTAAAAACTTTCCTGTTTGTAGTGACAATAATTAACTGTAATGGGGGAGCTATGCATAGCAAGTTAAAAGTGAATCTTCAGCAGATGAAAACTTCTCTTACATGTACATTTTACAAATTGCAAAAATCTATTAACAAACCGTCTCTCATAAGCACACATCTCCCCTTCCTCTCCCTTGTGACTTTCAGAAGCCAAAAAAAATGTATCTGCAGATTCATCACTATAAATAAGTCGACCACTGGTTGGCAGTGGTCTGTGCATTACCGAGAAATATCCCACCAACTGTGTGACATTTGAAACAGATCAGTATGCCTGGAGCAAATCAAGTGGAGTAATTGCAATCACATGCTTCTCATACATCCTGAGGATGCCGCTGTGTCTGACAAATTCCTTATAGTGGAAAAGATTATAGTTCCAAGATAAATATTTATGCTGTGCTGAGACATACTTACACATACATCAACATTGTCCAAGGGGTGCCAGTATCGCTTTCTAACATGTGTTTATTGTGAATGATTGAACAAATGCAACAATTATTCAATCAACTGTTAACTAACAGACAAGTATTTCATTATTCTTGATTTAACAATTGCTCTAAAAGTCTTTGGTTGCAACTTACTTTTCATACCTTTTTTTTAGCAATATAACTTTCACAATCGGCCTTTACACAAAGGGCGCGACAAATAAAAAATGCGAAATACTAGCCTGCGAATATTTCAGATCAAAACTATTCATGCCACCAACGAAGGCAATGTAGGACAGTTGCAACACTTTTTTTTAATTTAAGGTTTGAATAGATTGGTGCAGGAAGAGGACCAACTAATAACCCAGAGCACCATCTGGCAGTCTGTCTGAGGTCAATTGGTGAATAGCTCTATAAACTATTTTATTGCGTTTCCTTTTAGTGAAATGCTCTAAATGAATTGGTTACCTCTGGCACACAGTTGCGCATTGAATATTTCTAAATATTCACGTTCTGTGTAAAACAACAGTTTAAATGGATATATTGACGTGCAAATTAATCATACAAATAGAAAAATGCACTCAGTGTGTCAAGGCCTTTAGGCTTAAATTAAGGGTTAATATTGACATATAAACCTTTGAAATTGGTTCAACCACAATTAGTACTTCTTTTGATCACTACCAACTTCCTGAAAACTGTAAGTTTTGGGATGCTTGTTGTAGCCCATCCTCAAATTTGTTCCTTTGCTATCTTTGTAAAATCATATTTGAAAAATTCTGGTCTGGTTTAGAGTAGTCTTCAGCATAGAATCAGCTTTGAAGTCTCTTTTCGTAAACTGATGCATAAAAGTGTGCTATCCTCTTGCTTTTATTTCTCAGTGCATCGTCTGATAGTAAACACTCACCAGGCTCAAACGACTGAACCATTCTTAAGACATCTAAACTTCACCTTCGTCTTTTTCATTGTGCTGCCACGTCACTCGAACATATATATACTCTCTTCACCGATACACTAAAGACACTGCTTTATCCCCCTTCAAACCCAAACAACTTTAAAGCCCATGAATAATTGCTGAGGTAATGAAGATTGGAGGAATTCATATTGCCCGGGCATGTAATAGCTTTGTGTCAAACATTTAAAAAATAATAGTAATATTTGTTGCAGCACTTAAGTTTGATAATGATACCATTCAATTGTCAATTGCAGTTTCAATCACCTCTTTCCAGATAAGAAACTTGAAAGACAATATTTAATCTTGGTTATGATTCAAAAATATACTTGCCGTTATTGCACTGGTCTTGATTACTGTAACTTTCTTATCACTTAGGAGTCTTCATTTTATTGTTATCTGGTTCAAACAAGGCCAAGAACAAAGCGATATTCCATTTTGCTTCTTATACACCTTCACTTATAGTTACTAATTGGTGTCAATTACATTTTGCGGTCCCAAAATGACTCTTTAATTCATGTCAGTTAATTACTGGCTTTAAGAAAAACACTCAACATTCACATCTGAATTATGTGCCTGTGTTACTGCAGGTGTTTGACAGCTTATGAATCTGCTTCCTTTATTATCCACTACTGTTCTCTTCTCTGTCTTGTAAATCACTTTGGATGAGCTCTGTAGTAATTACACTCCTATAAAAATACCATGCACTACAACATTACATTACTGTATACTATGATATATTTGCTATCAGAAAAAAACAGAAAAACAAACTGACTGTTTGCCACTTTTGGATCTAATTTAAGATGTTTTTGCAGATTCTGGATGGCAGCTGCTAAGATGCTCTGACAAAATTATTCAGAATGTATGTTGACTTGTTTTAAGTGGAGTTAAGAGCTGAGTAACAGACATTATTGCACACTGATGTGCATCCCAGTAGAACAGCTAATGTTATTATGATAGCTGCAATTCCTAAGTCATTGCAGTTTCTAGAAGTTAGGTGCTGGCATAGTTTTGCAATACAGGCTTTGAGTTCCATATACTGTAGTTCTTGCAGCTGTCAGCCTTTGCAGTTACAATTATTTTTGGGAAATTAGGGTATATGGAATGGGCTGCACGGTGGTGTAGTGGCTAGCACTGTCACCTCATAGCAAGATGGGCCCGGGCGGTCCTTCCGTGTGAAGTTTGCACATTCTCCCAGTGGCATCGTGAGTTCCTCCGGGTTTTCCGGCTTCCTCCCACAGTCCAAAGACATGCAGCTTTGGGACAGTTAGACTCTACTATTGCAATTTAGAGACTCTAAATTGCCAATAGCTGAGAATGGGAGTGTGAATGGTTCTGTCTCTATATGTATACTGTGATAAACTGGCGACCTGTCCAGGGTGTACCCTGCCTTCCTCCAATGTCAGCTGGGCTCGGCTCCAGCCTCCCCGCGACCCTGAATAGGACGAGTGGTTCGGATAATGGAATGGAATGGACTTGTATTTGTATAGCGCCTTTCTAGTCTTCTGACCACTCAAAGTGCTTTAACTGTTTCAGCGTTGCAAGATTTAAAACATTAAAATGTATTTTTGTCAGTATCCCCCATTTCTGCCCCTATATTTAATTGTATTTAGTTCAAATTAAATATAGAACTAAAACTTTTTTTTGTCTGTGTGACAAATGACACCATGAATCTATTTTACAGTGCTCTCTGTCAGCATGACGGTATGAGCCTTTACTAAAGAAACTGATCAAAAAACATACCCATGTCAATCTTATGACGGGCTGACATATTACAGCAGGCAGTATCTATTTAGTATACTATCATATTGACATGTATGTCTCGTGGCTGCACTTTTCCTTACATCCCCTTTCTGTGTGTGTGTGAGAAAATTACTGCTTCTTTTGAAAAAAAAACCTATGGACTGAGACTCACACAATAGAGGGATGTAATAATATCCTGTACATTAAGTCAGATCTTTTTTCCAGTCATTATAATAATTGGCGGCAGGTCCATTACGCCTAATTATATCAATCATCTCCCGAAGATCTGAAATGGCATATTACTCCCCGCTGGGAACACTTATGGCCCTGTATTCATCAGAGACAAATTGAAATTCAAAGCACACGAAGCACAAACTCAAATCACACCTCCTGCATCTCTTTTGAATGTCTTTTATTTTATAGTGTCTCTGTCTGTTTCACTCAGTGTCGACAGCATGAGTCTGCACTGAAGGAACTAATCAGGAAACTCCACAGTCTGCTGAAATATGTCATCCAACTATATGAGTTTGCCATGGTTGTTATCATATTGTCGTGCCTACACAGTTCCTTTTTCAACCCCCAATTCTTTTTTCCTTGACAATCTAATTCATAACACTCACACAATGTTTTAGAAAAATAAGGTTTACAGCTGCCTCCGCTTCTGCATACTGCTCGAGGAACATATGTACTCAGTTGAGGTGATGACCGTCGCAATGTGTAAATGAGTAATGGAACTGGAATAAATGTATGAAAAGTAGAATCAACATCAGGTCTGTCAATATGTATCAATACAACACATTATATGAGAGTATTTTTCATGATAAATGTCACCCTGTGTTTTTATCTGCAGTAGATAACAAACACTATGCCGACAATCTAGAAGATATTATTTTTGTTTTGCCAATGTGAATGAGACATATATATATTTTTTGGCCGACATTTTCTTGACACAAGTTTCAACAATAATGGCAGGTTTAAATGTATCTGCACGTCTTTGGGAAATATGTGGTCAAAGAATCTTGATGTCGGGAGAATTTGCAATGTTAGTTGGTCAATTACTGTAACGGGCAAGTTAAGTGCTAACCTGGCGGGAACATGCTAGTATTTCATCATTATTTATTATTACTATAGATATCTCCCAAGAAGCTTAAAGACTCAACTTGCTATAGTTGACTAATTATTTTATAATTCACACATATCACAGCCTGTGTCTAAAGATTTAATTATTCTCTAAATGTTTGTCGTGTAAAACCATATTCCTGTAAGAAATGTAAAAATGGCCCATAATTCTTTCTGTAAATCTTAAGGCCGTGTATATATTTAAGACCGTATTAGATTAGTGTCCTACATTAAAATGCTGCAATTACCCCCCATCGTTCTGTAAGGGTACCTTTTACAGTCATCAGTTTTGGTTGAGGGCTTAGAGCTGTACCTTTGTGCTGTAAGTCAGTCCTGTAGTCTACATTTCACTTCATACTACAAACTGACAGCAAAATGCGTCTTTCTTTCTTCGAGTGTCATCCAACTGAACTCTGCCATCTGCTGAACTCTGCCTCTGCCTGCACGCACTGACAGTCCCCACACACACTGACACACAATGACGCACACACCATGTACCCACGCCTAACTTTCCTATTATTTCTATTATTGTAGTTCATATGCAACCTTTGGTTTGCATCTCTGTGTATTCTTTACTCAGTGTATTTACGTTGCTGCTAAATATTGGCTCAGGTTATTGTATTGGCTTTCTCAGAGATGATTACTACAATCTTTTCACAGTTAATTTCACCAAATAGTAACTTTGAAAAAGATGGAAAGCAAACTTACAGTGATGCATAAAATGAAACAGACAGCTTACTACTGAAAGACCTCAAATGCCTGTAGCCACATTACAGAGTCAACATAACCTCTGCTTAGGAAACTCTATCATAGCCAAATCCTGAAGCCTAAATCCACATAAAATTCACATTCCTATGTCGCCTTTATTCTAGGGTTGTGATTTAATTTCATGCTCAGTGTTTGTAGTCAAGAAGTTGAACTAAAATTATCATTAATAATAGGTAATTTGATGCTGTGTCATATGGTATGTTTTATATTATTCGCTGTTAAACAGTTCATATTTATGATGCTGGTTGACTTAGTAGCAGTCAGAACTTGTCTAAGCATGTAATGGATCTGGCTAGTATCGCTTTATTTCCATGGACATCCTAACGTTAGACTGCTGAGTCTCTGAATACCTTTAATTATCTTAATATTCCTTTACCATACCAATATCATTTAGCGAGAGTTTCCCTGTAAAAGCAAAAATGTTCCTTTTGTTCAGAGCATTACAGTTTCAGTATTAAGATTCTCTTAAAACTGGTGTCATTGTGCTCATTCAGTCTCTAGAAATGTATCCCTGCCACATTCCTGTCACAGATGGATTTGGAAATTCTAATTTAGAAAGTGGGTTGCACACACAGACACATCCATGTAGGCTTAAATGCATGCATGCCTGTGTGTGTGTAGTGACTTCCAGTATTGCTTGGTTTCAGGTTACCAGGCCTGCCTCTCTCTTGTATTTCAGTCTCTTTTTCTTTGCCGGCTCCAGGAGTCTGGCTGTCTGCGCTCTAAATAGAGTTGACCTCAGCGCAAACTTGGTGCTGCTGCTGTCTTTAACTCTGCATGAGAGGCGATGCATATGTAAGATGTGTTTTTGTGCATGTGAGTGCGTGTGAAATGTTGTCTGTTTAATTTGATTTATTATAGTCTATGTGTTGTCCAAGTAGAGAGTCCAATATATATATAGAGACATAACTCGTTGCCTCATTCGTAGAATGTGGTCTGCCGTGTGCAACTTCATTGTACTTAAAACTTTATTCTCTCCCACTGAGGTGTTCTAATGATGCAACACATTGTAAACCTTACCACATTTGTATTGTGCATCCTGCATGCTATTAATATCAAGTTAATCTGGAGAAGCATCCAAACTTCTGAAACCAACAGACAACATAAATACAAATCCTATTTAGCAGGTTTTGAACAGGACGAATTGAAAACATAACAGAGAACAACCGAGAGCGATGATTCAGACTTACTGGCATGATAATGTGAACAACCTATAATTGCACTGGAGGGTTTCTGCCTCTTCAGGGTAAGACAATGCACTTTTTTTGCCTGGGGAATTAGCAGATGAAGACAGACGACCACAGCATTCAGTAAACTGCGCGGACACATATTTTTCATTAAAGCTTGTATGAACTCATGTTCATGTGATAATGATACCAATGTGCAGTCTGACGATTCGACATGGCATGTAAAACGTCTTCCAAAAGAGAGGTGAGGTCTCACCAGTCCAGTCACAGGCCTTTTGTCAGAGTTACAGGTCTAGCATGAAAAATATTTAACTGTTCAACAGATGGAAGCATGTTAGTGGGGAACACATCACTGTAAGCCCTTAAAAGGTTACTGTGCATGCACAGGTCTTGATTGACTGACTGTCAAGAGGATAAGTATTTTTTTTTATATACATTAGATTATTTTTGGATGATATAGGATGATTTCAGTTCTTCATATTTTGGTCATTTGCCCTTTAAACCAGCCTTTTTGTCCCTGGAAATCTGACCATGCTTAGAGGCTTTATGATAACATCAAATACAGTCTTGAAAAATTTCAGAACATGTAATGGACTCCAGCCCTCCCCCATTATCAGTATGGAAGGTTGATCTGCCAAGGCTGTCCTCACTCCATTACAAGGAAAGTCTAATCTTTACAGCTGAAGTTTGTAGGGCAAATGAAACAAGAAAGCCAGCACACAGGCTTCGCCGATGTGAGTTCAGGGAAAAGTGTTAATTAGGTTTAAGTCAGAGTGTTATTCGCTCACTACCTTCGAAGGTGCTTATTCAGCAAAACAAAGAAGAGAGGTGACTTTAAAACAGCCCTTGAAGGTGGCAGCTTTTAACTACTGAAGACTGACAATAGATCACCTTCGTTCAGATCATACTACTCTATATGCATGTGTCAGGCATGAAAGAGTTGTCCACCCAGGAAAATTATCCTTAGATTTCCAGGTGTAATGACCCTGTTAGCAGTGTGCCAGATTTACAAGTGTCATTGTGCCATTTAGTCATTCAAGCCTGTCAAAATGCCATGGGCTGGGAAAAAAATGATGCTGTCAAAAATCTGTATTCCCTGACACACACACTTCACCATATTCTGAAACAGGACATGGGCAACCATGGCACTCTGACCCCTCCAAAAGGGCTACAAAGGACCAACAGCTGGTGCGATGAAGAGGTCACGGAAAGAGATCAGCCTCCCCGTGGCTCTAAGAGTTCATAATTAACACATTTCCACCATGTATATTCTCCATCCTTTACATCGTCAGACCACAGGGCTTTGAAAGCTTCACAGAGCTTTGACAGATCAAAGCTGTGGAAATAGGCTCCCTCAGACTGAAAGCCATTAACCCAATTACCTTTTTAAATGTTCACTCTACACATGTTGTTAATAAGAACAGGCTGTAATTGCTCCAGGTGAATGAAGTAAGAAAATAACTTATTTTAAAATTCATTATGTATAAGTATATGCACTGATTGATATCAATGCATTATATAATTTGTGATTTTTTTTTTTTTTAAATGAATGTTTGGTACCAAGAATGTGATTAAGCTTGTTACCAGTTATAAAACATGATTGATACCACTTTTGTATCTGTCTGTTAAATATAAAGTTACAGCCACCAGCTTGTTAGCTTAGCTTAGCATCAATAAATCAAAACTTTACACTAGGTTATTCGTAAGGATTAAACAAACAAGGTCTAAAATGTTTAGTCGTGAGTTTTGATGGCAGGCGGATTTGATTACCTTTGGACAGAGCTACGGAAGCTGTTTCCGCCTGCTTTAGTCTTTATGCTAAGCTAATCTGCTGCTGAATGTAGCTTAATGTTTAATGGACAGACAAGAGAGTGGTATCGATCTTCCCATCTAACTCTAAGCAAAATGCTTATAAGCACATTTCCAAAAATTCATTTAAATCGTATGTTATTATGTTCCAATATCCATGGTAGCAAGGATGACAGATTAAACTATATTCATGTAGTAAAAAAGCTACAGGAAGTTAATCTCTCTCAAAAACTAAAAAAATCTTCTGCTGTTTTTGGCCTACTGTCATCCGAGAACAAATTGTTTTCCATTTTCATATCCGCCCAAAGAACACAAAACCACAAATGACAATGTATGTGTGGGTGTAAACATTTTAACAATAAGTGATGCAGTGAATGGAAAATGTAACAAGAAGCAGCAATAGACAATGGCAAGACTCAAACGACTGAGGGAGGAATTTTGGGGAAATATAAGTATTGCTGCTGTTGCGTGTTGACATTCGTTCTGTGATCACGGATGATTAGCAGGAATCTGTCCCCGAGGAGCTAAACCCACATAAAGCCCTTCACTCTCACTCCTCCCTCCTGCACTGAGCCTCTCTCGGGCTGGAGAAACCACTCAGTGTGCGAGAGATGTGCCAGCGTGCGATCGGTGTGTGGGAAATGGATTTTGAATATTTGGATCAGAAGAGGCTTCTGGGTGGAGTAATGCCTGATAACACTGTCACTAAGGTAATCACCCGTGACAAATTCTTCCTCAGCAGAGAAGGGGACAGCCACAGATGCCGAGGAAAAGAAACGTTTTTATGGGCTGATTCTGGGAAACCTGTCAAACCAGTAGTTACCAGTGGTGAGTTTGGCTCCAGTGAATGCAGACCAAACAGACAGACTGTCTCTGGAATATTCTGGTGCCAATTGGTCAATGTCAAAGTAGAAAACACAGCAACTTTAAGGATTTCTGTGTCTTCCTCTTGGTTATTCATTGCCTTTATTCAGGCATTTACTGTTCAGTTTCTTTTTTATCGCTCCCAAAATACACATGCATCTTGGATTGATTCCCTGTAGGAAATAAAAGTATCACAGTGATTTATCAAATTAGCTTAATTCGATCACTAAAAGTCTACTGCCAGGCTTTGTGAGGCTGTAGTCAGCATCAGCGTGCTATGCATGCTCTCAGTGAAAATGATAATATGTTAGCATGCTAACACACGAAACACAATGTACATCTGAGGCTGATGTGAATGTCCTTGGATTTGCAGGTATCATACCTTTTTTAATACAACAACGTCAACCGCATGAGGTAGTTCACGGCGCTATTGAGAACAATGAATGTCTCTGCAAAATGTCATGGCAATGTACTTATTCTGGCATTTACCGTGCTCATTTTCTATAATTCTTTTCTCAAAGTGTGTTCGCCTCTCACTAATTCTCCTGTAGGGTAGAGGAGAATTATAGTAATTAATTGAATTAAATTTAAAGGTTCCCTATTCAGAGCATTAATATAGCAGCTGTAGTGGAGTATTGTCTCCCTGAGCAGAGAATGAAGACACTCTCCGTCTGTTTGTGTTGTAAGCCGAGCATCTCTGTGCTTTGTTTACATAGCTGGGCCGGCCATGCATGCTTGTTAGAGCATGTGAGCGTGCCCCATTGGCTAGCTCACGGCCACCGCTCTGTGCTGTGCTCATACGGACGGTTTCTGCTGTCATCACAGTCTGGATTCTGGAGTCTTGAATAAAGGTTTGAATGAATAAATTAATGAAACAAGAAAGGAAAAGCATTATCAGAAGGACTCGAGGTAAGTGTCTCGTCTTGTATTAATGCTGCTCATTTCACCAAGGAGACCTTTTGCCTTTTCTCAACCCTCAATAAAGATGTGATTTCTTTCAGATTCATGATTGTATTAGATGAGTAACAGCTAGCAGTTTATTTGATTTCTTATAGGTGGCTGAAACAGGTAATCAGTGGAGTATTTGGGTTATCATGTTATTCTAAACCCACCAACATTACTGTCTTTATGAGAATGTAGCGGGTAAAGCTATTGGTATCATATAAATCTAGACGACCTTGTCACGTATTAGTATCAACCTTGTCATGCTAGCTTGTTGGGAAGTGGAATAAATAACGGTAAAAAAATGTTTTTGAAGGAAAAACAACCATAACTAATCACTTCAGCTCCAGACAGCAACTCAATGCAGGTCTAGCCAAGAAATGCATTGAAATTCATAATTACACGTTGATTATACTGAGACACTTCGCGTCAAAGCCGCCTGTGGTGCAGGGCTGTGTGCAACCGGGATATTAAATGTGATTAATGGGAAAAATTGGTCTCTCTCTCCCTATCTCTCAAAGACAGCAGCCTAAATGAAACTATCACAACGTGATATATGAATTCCCCCTTAACTCTCACATACTCTGTAGCTCGCTGACAATCCACAGCTAACTAGCTACTACATCTACCGGCACACAAGAAAGAAGAGGGTGTTACAGAAGTAAACCCTGCCATTTTGCTTTATTTGATTGGCTGCCTGGGCCAAGTGTAATATTAACGAGCGGTGTGAAAAGTCACGAATATTTTAAGTTCAATGCTCGTCTAAAAAACGTGAGGAAAAATATAAAAAAAAGGTTCAGGAGAGGACCGCACGGCAGGCGCGCTGAACCGGAAAGAAAATGGTTTTGCTGGCATGATCAGCCCATTTAGGTAACGTTAGTTCCGTTAAAGAAATTGATAAACAAATAAACATACAGCTACACATTATATCCTCTGGATGTAGATTTCATTTAGCCGCACACTGATTTTAGTTTAGAGTCAGAGCAGGTACTCTTAGCAAGTCCGAGAATGCTCTTGTTGTGAGTTGCTTGAAAGGAGTGTACAATAACCTTTGCACAAATTTGATTATATAGTTTTAGTTTGGGGTTTCACAGATGGAGTACAAAAAAACCTGAAAAATAATCAGGTTACTGGCTCCAAAAGGTCGAAGTCTTCAAAGAAAGTATAAGTGCTTCTGCATCTTCTTTCATATATATTCTTAATGAGGTGGCCATGATAGTGTCACCTATCATAACAACCAAGTATTTCTATGATGAGACTTTTATTCATTTCTACACTTGAGACTGTTGACAATCAGGAGGAAGGCCAAAAATAATTTTCTCTGTCTTATTCGTATTGATAAGACAATTTTTGCCACAACATTCAATCAGCTAGTCAACACAACACTTTAGAAGAAACTGTTCACACTGGTGGTGCAATTTGCAGTGTAGTATGTAGACAACACAGATGAGCTAATTCAGCTTACAGGTGCTCCAATATTACAAAAAGAGTTCTTTGCAATGGCAACGGTAAAATGTCCACCACTCTGACCCTCCTGCTGTGTTGACAAAAGTGGTTTCAAACTGCATACTATTTGAAGGGACATAAAGTATGTGATTTTTTTTTTTTGTCTTTTGGACAAAAACTTCCCTCACTGTTACACAACCAGAACTGGTATCGAGATTGGAGCAAAGTTTGTTGCCATGGATAAATCTAAAAACTTCACTCACAGTGGAAAATGTCAGGTCATTCAGAGCATTACAGATGAGAGAAACTCTTCGTGCCCATCCATCAATTCAACTCCAATAACCTCACTTTTTACTGTGCCGTTTCAGAATGGAACAACTGTCGTTTCTTTCTGCAATTCTCAATTCTACAGTGGTATGAACAGGTATCTCTCCCAATCTTTGTCCCACTTCTTGACACAACTCGAACTCGCAAAGCAGTTTGTCACATACCAAGATGAAGGAAATACTCAAAAGAAAGTGACAGTTCTATTGAGTCTTGGGTACATGGTATGAACCTTGAAATTCTAGCATATAATGATTTGATAAGCATCCTTCTAAAAGAAAGTTTGGTGAATAGATAACTGCTTTTCCCACACTGGCATGAGGTAACTACCAAAAACTGAATACGCTGCAATGAATAAAACAGTAAGTGGGAAATAATAAAGCACGAATTGTTGCAAAATATATTATAAAGGCACCTTAATGTGAAAAGAACTGATTGAGAAAGAAATGACTTAAAATTAAACACAGCAAAAGTGCAATATCTGATTTAACTGAAAAGTATGCAAGGCCACCTAAAGGTTGAAGAAAACTCACTTTAAAAAATCTGAAAAATAAAGTCAGGTAGATCACAATTGTTTATTAATGTTAGCCAAACTAGAGCAGCTATGGTTTTCACAGCTTTTGGTTGGATGGTAGCTTATATTATGTTTAACCATGTCTCCTATAAAATTAAGTTCCGACACAACTACACTGCACGCTCATTACGTATAGAGGGAAATGTATTTTCTACCAGATCGAACGGTTGCAGTTTTAAACCGTTACAAACATGTTGTTAAACAAACACAACAACAACAAAAAAGAATGCTACAAAACTACTTTGTCAGTTTAAGCAAAATATTTTTTTAGAAAATTGAAACAAAATGCAAGGAAAGTGCTTAGTTTTGGTTTAATCAACAAAACTACTACTTGGTTTTGGTCATGCAATAAAAGTACACAGGACATTAACAGCAATTTCCTGGGTGAAAATCTTGAGTTTTATGGCCAATCCACCACCACAACCTCCCTATACGGATTTCCATATTTTTTATAGATCAAAAGCAAAATATGTTTCTCTCTAAACATTATCCACAATGCAAACCTGTGACTTTCTGTGTGTGAAATTATAGCTAAGTAACTGAAAATGGAGCATCTGTGACACAAAGCTGGTTCACCTTGTTGGAGGTACGTAGTGACAATGTAATCGCTCAATGAGGTAATGTGATCGAGAGCAAATTCTTTACTGCAAAAACTGGCTTTTTATTTGTAGCAGAATCAGTAACACATGATATTTAGGATTTGACCTGATTTGACTTGGTTTGAATGCTTCATGAGGACTTGAACTTGTTTGACCCTTGTGACTTACAAGAATCCAAATGAGTCTTCTCTCAAGCTTGAGTTTTTCAGATATACTGTACTCTCTGGTTTACCATGAGATAATAATAATTTTGCAGTGGTGCGCCTTCCATCCATCCAGTGAAGAAAATGAGCATTGATTGGCTGGAAGAGTAACCATTTGCATTCACACTGGTCCATGATTTTCAGTTCTTTCCCATTAATCACATCACTCACTTTATCCCCGAAACACTTTTTCAACTTTCCAGAAATGATTTGCCAGATGATATGTGATAAAATAAATTAAGTTTACTTTTGAGCGTATTGATTTCACATCATCCATATGAGATATGATTTCCCTCTCTCTCTCTACTCACTTTGCTTTCATCCTCTGTGTGGTACTGCTGAGACCATTGACAGGTACAATTAGACATTTATATATTTCATAGCAAGTCTTGGACTGTAAATTATATAGATGATGCCCACAGCTTAAAAAATGGAGCTATCATCTTCTAATATGTCTATACTACAGGGATCATAAAAACAACCTTTCATACACAATATTTTGACCTTCCTTTCATCGCCATCTTTGATGTAATTGATTCTTTAAAAAAGTTTTGCTCTGCAGTATTAGGTAATTACATATTTGGCTCAAAGGTATTCCCCGACAAAAGTCATATTAACGCTTATTAAATAAATCCTGGTGAAAATGATTCATAAAACTGATTACACAATTGCGAGTTGTTGAAATAGATGGGCCACAGCCAGCCTGTTCGCACTCACAAGTGGCAAATACGGAAGCTTGGTCAGTGTCAAACTATGATGCTGTATGTGGCTGAAATTCTGTCTGGAGTCAAGGAGAAAGTAAGGTGGCTTATTCAAAGTAGTATGAAGAGTGATAAAGTCCCCACATGGCAGATGTCAGAGTGGATGGATAAGTCAAATACACAGAACTTTCACCAAGGAGATCGGTGTTTGTAAGAAGTTTGTTCGTACATAAGCTAAGTAATTTACCAACTTAATATAGGTAAAATAGCCTACTTATATACGTAGCGAACATACACATTTTAACCAAAACAAAACAAAAATTCCGAGACCTAACCAAGTAATCTTGTTGCCTAATCCCAACTAAGTTGTTTTCTCGGAACACGGATGTATATTTTGAAAAGACAGTGTAAGAATGTAACAAGCATTTCATAACTGTGTCTTTAAAGGTGCTACATTTTTGAAAGTCAGAGCATACCTAGCTAACGGTGCCAACAGTGCTATCAGTACAAACAACGGCAAGAGTGCTGACAGAGCTAACAGTGTTTACCAAAGGGGGAACCAAAGGGTGGGTGCCCCGCTTCCATGATGACGCAGTTGGTTCGGGATGGCATGATCAGTTGTAATTGAGAACAGTGCAGATCGGTGGCTGTGAGCTAGCCAGTGTGGCATGCTAGCATGCACTAAAAGGTATTCACAGACGGCCCAGCTATGTGAAAAAAGCCCAGAGAAGCTCAGCTCACAATATATAATGGTCTGAATGTTGTGCATTGAAACCTTTAAGCATGGCCTTATTAAACTGTTACGGAGGTCCCCATTCCTTTCACTTTCTCTGCAGTGTGTAGTAGGTTTACTATGCTAGACTACAGCCTGGGACCAGATTAGATTGATAGATAAATTAGATTAAGACACAATAATAAAGCAGGACCCACCTCAAGGCCATTATGTCCTTTACTGTGCTTTAGTGGGGCATATTTCTAAACACATTTTCAATTAAATTAGTAACAAAACAGTTTACACTCATAAGCCTAGATCTTTCGGGCCTCTGGATACATGGAGTTTTTAAAGTAAAATAGGCATTTTTGA
The DNA here is from genome assembly GCA_016806645.1 of Ophiodon elongatus. Taxonomy (NCBI): domain Eukaryota; kingdom Metazoa; phylum Chordata; class Actinopteri; order Perciformes; family Hexagrammidae; genus Ophiodon; species Ophiodon elongatus. The sequence goes on along the minus strand of JACSYO010001013.1, from coordinate 1,082,982 downwards.
TGTTGACTTTTTAGCCAGACTTTGAAATGACATACAATAGGAAGGATGTCTATCCTTACTTTTTGTCATAAATCAACAGAATCCTAACAGGCAGCTCTGTCAAACATATGTAGCTAGTCACTTTTAAACTAGAAATAATCCATAATGTTTTAATGCAAATAGATTTACATATTGCTGCTCTCTATACATTCATGACTATGCCTTATAAGGTTTTACACTTACCATTCTAAACACCTGCAATATCAGCATCCTTTACCATCAGCTCCTTGTCAGTTTGATAACATGCAGACGTAGATGGTTTAATCTGCAGTGAAGCAAAGCACAGGAGTTGTCAAAACTGTCACTGACAGTGCCTCATATGGAATATCATAAATATTAGTCATGACACAAGTTAATTTTGGTTATTTAATCGCAGCTTTTACAAAATGTTTGTCAAGATGTGAACTTAAAAAAAAACAAGGATTGTTTTACTTATGATAAATCAAAACATCAGTATATTATCAGTGACCTGTTCTCTTCCACAGTACATCTCCTCAGTCAAGTCTTCTCACTGCTGCAGGTGTATTAACTCAAGGTCACTTACTTCAACCCCTCCGAGTCAACTCATTTATCCATTTCAAGCCTGCTGTTACACCTCCATTGGTGTGCAGAATCCCATCAAGCAAACTGGAACTACCTCCCTTTCTAATTTTGTTCAATTTGAACTGGTATTTGCAGGGTTGCCCTGTAAAATGTGTTCAATTTAAGGACATTATACTTTTATTAGAGATGGTAGGAGCATACAGAATTGAGAGATGGTGGGATACTGGTGGCCTAGAGGGACCTTTAGTCTGGTGATTTTATTTCTGAGAACACTTTCAGTTATCAGGACCTTTTGCTCTTAAAAAACTGTGTAATACCTTGAACATCTCAGTCTTCCACTTAATACTGACCTACAAGAATTCCTAAAATATCCTACAACAATCCTTCCAATTGAAAATGTACGCAACTCAAAGAGAAACACTCACACTAGTCGTAATCTTTACTTTGTAACACATTCAGTACAGTAAATCGAAACAATTTTTCTCATAATTTTTTTTTATGTTTTTATGAGAGACAGCCTTGTTCACTTTCTAGCACTTAGATTAGAAGATCAATACTGCTCTCCTATTAGAAAAGTGGTGTTGTTTTTCTCATCTAACTCTCTGCAAGAAAGTGAAGATGCACATTTCCCAAAATGTCAAACAAAAGGAAAAAAAACATTGCTTTGTCCCTTGATTTAAGAACATATCATTTGGGCCATATTGCTCCAAAGACTCAATGTTTTAGTGATGGTTTCAGGGGTGGTATTTACAGGGACGCAGCAGTTCAGGTTTATTGTGACGGTAATATCAAACACTAATAGTAATAGTAATGTTTACACAATGTGCAGTATCATGCTTCTGTGCACAAGCCAAAGCACACACTTATATGAGCTCACAATGTCACTGAAGAGGATGGAGAGGGAAGTGGTGCATTCAGACTTATTTTTGGTGAAAACAAGATCAGACTGAGCACAGGGATGGACTGTGCTGCAGGAACAGTTTGAGAAGTTTCTATCAATACTTTTTTCCATCATGACAGTCACCTTTCAAGTCTTCAGGGTGTGAGTGTTTTATGCTTGAAGGATGGATTCTGGATGGAGTAGGCTACCACTTCAAACGTGTTTGCACACACCATGTGTAGCCTATATTTCACTGGGTTTGTGCAACTACCAAGGCAATTAAAAAGGAGTGATAAAAAAGGCTTTGCTGGCTAGTGGAGATAAGCTTTCACACCACTATCGTACAGCCATTTATACATTTTTTGACTTTGACTTCTCTGCGTGTTACCAGCCTGCCTTCTCAGATTCGTTGTTGAAAGATCCAAAAATGACTGTTTGAAGATTTGAATTTTATTGCTACTCTCAGTTTGGAGAAGCCTGCATCATTAAAATATAAAAGGTATTTACATTCTCTTCATATCAGCCCCTTAATATTGTTAGTAACTCTGTTAACAGACACATGGCTTGACAACAAGTAACAAGGAACCAAACAAAATGATTCCTAAACATCAAGAAAATATACATAATATAAAAAATATAAAGATACGGAATATGGAAATAACAGTTTTGATGATGATTTCTCTAAAGCCTCTTGGATGTTTACTCTTCACCTGTCTGTCTTATCATCCTCCTCCTTCCTCTAGTCCCTGACTTTCTTCCTGTTATTCCCTAAAGCATACAGTACGAATGCCTAATTAAAGCACACAATAAACTGAAGTAGACAGACAAGATTTTCATTACTTCCCCTGAAGCAAACCAAAATATGATGTTTGCTTTAGCCAGAACTGATTAATGCAAACAATATTATATGGGTTCATGTTAAAGTAACAATGGGTCCAGAAATGTATGTTTCATGAAAACCTTTTGTGTTGAAATTAATTAGTTTTAGATTGTGACATTTGTCTAAATTGCTGAGTGTTTGGTGACAATTACAAGAAGTGTTGCTAATAGTTTTTCCATCTGATAACACAGTATTCATCCCCACTGGCTGTTTTTAGTCTATGTACCACAATCATCTCACTTTCGGCCACCTTTACAACCAAATCTTTAATCAAGGGAATGGGGAATTGAACCCATTAAGATCAATTCCATTTTCACACCACAAAGTTGTAATAAAATGCAGCACAAACTTTATAACACTGTCATATTAGCAAAAAAGTTATCATATTAAGTTACCAGTTAGCACAGCTGAATGACAACGCAGCGCTGTCAGCCACGTTCTGGGTGAAGGCCACCGTTAATGTCAACATGTTAATGAGGCATTACAGAAGCAGCTATGTGCACATGCCCAATGAATTGCAAACCATCAGACAAAGACATCTGAGTCATGTTCCAGTGATTTGGGTATTGGCCTTTAAATTGGCCACCAAATGAACCATAATTGAAATGTTCCAACTCTGTACTTCACTGCCAGCTTGTATTCAACCACATTAATGATTTAAGTTCTTGAACTTAACAATTGCACACACCATTGTTTGAATGTACAAATGTACAGTTTTGAAGGGGAACTGGGGCTGGAGCCCAGGCTACCTGACAGATGAAGCAAAAATATCTCAAGTCGTGGGGTTGCTCAGGGATAATGCTTTAGACTGGGCATCAGCAGTTTGGGAGGGTCAGTCTCCAGTTTGCTCTTCTCATATCAGCTTTGTCCCAGAGTTGAAGAAGATCTTTAACCACCCTGTTAACGGTAGGGATGCTACTAAACGTCAACGCTAACTGCGTTAGAGTTCTCATAGCGTAGCTGAATATGGAATTCAGCTACTGTGTTAGTTAGCACGTCAGCCCTCTCCCATGTTCCTTGTGATTGTTTCCTTGTGTGATATCCCTATCTAATCACCGTCACTTTTTCCAGAACCATTAACTGCCAGCATGCTTGCCTGCCATCCAACCCATTCAGGTGCCTTGCTATTCTTCCTCATTCACCCACCCTGCTCCAGCCGGTCCAACCATATTTCACCCACCTTCATGCCCTCTGCCCCGGCCAGCTACCTCACTGCTCATTCCATCTCAATTCCCTGCAATCCATTAAATAAATCCTGCCTATATATGCTACCTCTGTTTCTGTGTTTGGGTTCAATTAACTACATATCATTTCCTGCCTGAATGTTACTGGACAACATTAGACCATGGATAGGTAGGTTTAGAAATAAATATTGGTGACCTCACGCCAGAAATCTCAGAGACAGATATCTCAAATCTTTGGCATATTAAACCAAAAGAATATCTGCACGGCTAGGTACTGCTAACGCGAAGTGAGAAATAGATTTTGTTGTAATTTGGATGAATTTAATCTTTAAACTAACTTAATCCCCCGTGAAAATCTTGTCTTTGCTGACCTCCAATGGTTTGAATTCTCACCTTAATGCAGTGATGACCAGGTGCATACTTCTGCTCACACCTATCAGTGATACTGGGTGTGGTCTGATGTGAAACAAGTTGAAAACGTTCAGCCAGAGAGAGCAGTGTGTTAAGGTACTTTTTAAAGTTACCTTTGGATTTTTTGGCCACTAGTTGCTCAATGGAGCAATGTTTGCGCACCAAGATCGATTCACATGCGATTCACTGGCCGGCTGATGGTTTCATGCTTTTTCATTGATCGACAGTTGGTGGCCAAAAACCGTAACAGTGTGCCAACAAAGACCAGAAAGAAGAAGACAACTGCTAAAAAACTTATTTAATTTACAGACACACAAAGCAACTCCAGGGTACCTTTACACAGCATCTTTAGCTTCATACAACTTTTCATTGTTTTTGAAAGTCCGTAAACATGGTCACCACAGCCGCCTTAACAGCAGGTTGCTCATGCCTTTGTGAATGTAGCACGGAGCAACACTCTGTTGTGCAGTTGCGCAACTGCTGCGATTATGACAATTGAACAAGTAATTAGTAATCAAAGGCAGCAGGACACAGAGACTGAGACAGGTAGTGAAAAACAAAACAACCATGGTACAACGGAGATCTTTTTGGCATCAACTCTGTGGAGCGCCTGAGGACTCTTTGATGGTTGTCAGTGAAGGATACAAACATGTTTGTGTTGTTCCACTATTTTCATGAATAAAAGAAACCAAGATTCTTAAGAACCTTCAGTAAGTGAAGAGGTTTTCACTCAACATACCAAACACCCTAAGGTGAATAGGCCTAATCTGACTGTAACATGTGGGTTGGCAGGTAAGCTTATTAAAAGGTAGTTTCAAGAAGAATGTGAAAACCTTTTTTGAAGATAATTAAAGCTTGGCTGTTTTGCATCATGAAATGGTGTGTGTATGTGTGTTCAAAATGTTGTATATTTAATATGCTCGTATTGAACTTTTAATTATTTCCTGTGCAATAAAGGCTAATAGATGAATAGCCCACTAGGACCACAAGGGATAACACATAAACCCAAAATGAAATAATTGTGCCTTGAGCTGTGTTTATCTGGACTAATTTGGCCAGAGGCTTAATCGAGGAGGCAGTTTTGTCTGTGTTCATTAGAGTATAATAGATTGACGTTCATAAAATGCTAATCACTCCAGTGTGTTTTAAAGATTAGTGTGAGGAAATTACAGGTATTTGCTTATGGTTGCTGTGTTCATCAACTCATTCTTTAAGTATCGAATTAAGACATATACTACATTGAAAAAACTACAGCCTCGTGATTTTTTACCCTTGAATATAGCATTTCTGCTCTTGATTTGCCACATTTTCTCTGATGGCTACAATACCAATTTCAAAATATATCAATTTGTTTCACAACAACATGTAATGGTGGGACTTGAAACAATCCTTGAGGTTTCCTACAGCCCAAAAGGCCTCTGTGTGTTATAGGTTACAACTTATCATCCTTTGGGGCATTATTGTCTCTATATTATTAACGTGTTTATCTCTCCCCACAGATCTGGATGAAATATTTTCCCCCAGTATAAACTCTTATTGTTATTCCGTGAATGCACGGAGGCTCTGATGCATTCACGAGAGGCTCTATAGATAAGAATTCAGTTCCATTGTAACTCCAGTTAATAGGTTTCAGAGGAAAGGATTGACATTTTAAAGAACATAAACAAATAAAAAAGAAATTATATTACTACTGCACCTGACAACCGGCAGAGTGTTTGTCTGTGTCACTGTTGCACAAAGGTCAAAACTGCAAAAATAAAAGTTAGCTCCTAGGTTGTGTCAGTGAGTAATACACTCAAAACTGGCATATTTCTGATATAAAGTAAAATATCAAAAGAAAAGGCCCAATTTTCTGCATCAACACTGTGGTTTTAATAAAACAGCATAATGTTTTGTTTGTGCCAATATGATGTTGATGGATATTGTTTTCCAGATTTTATAGAATGTGTTGCGGTTGTTTTTCAACTTTGTTTATACATTTCTGTTACTGTTAGCCTTAGGGGCCGACCACACAGAGACAAGTTGCTAGAAACGTGTCGCCCGCAAAACCATCGTTTTCCTATGGTTAAAAAAAAGTAGCCCACAGAGCTGTAATAATTTAAAATATTGTAGTTAAAATATTCACCAATAGACGATCGTAATAGTAAAAATCATATGGTAAATACATGCATTTTTTTAAAGATTTTTTTTTTTTTATCAGCAACGGAGCACCCAAGTGAACGGCTAGTACGGGTGTTTATATTACTTTTAATTCTAAATTCAGAATATATCTATGGTTAAGGAATTGCCTCCACATAGCTCTCAACATGGCAACAGCTGAGACACTGTTTGCTGAAAGAGCAAACAGTGTCTCCCTGGAGAGGAACCGGAGGGTGGGCGTTACACTTTCACGCTGAGACTGTTGGTCAGGACGGTGTTGTCTGCGGTGCAGAGCAGAGAGGCGGCTATTAAATAGTCAGTAGGGGACACACACAGTTGGATTGTGACTTCATTCTCTACTCAGGATGCCATTACTACACTATAGCTTTACACAGCAAACAATTGTTTGCTGTTACATTGATGCTCTGAATATCAAATTCAGCACTTTTAACTCCAGAGAGTAGCATGGCTCAATGACCACTGCAACATTAACTGGCTATTCTACTCCCAACTGCTCAGCTGTGGTATCGTGGAGCAAATATGCAGCTTATTACAAATGTGGTGTCTCCTCAGCATAAAATAGAGTTGAATAACACAACCAAAAATATACACGCACCAAGGTCAAAAGTGTGCCTCTAAGCTCAGGGCATGCCAATACAAAACAGCCCAAGTCTCTCAGAACATTTTCTTATGTCCTAGGACATCATGTCTGGGAATTGTCCTTCAGGCAAGAAGCTGCATATAATGGAAGTTCAGAATGTTTTGCTGCAAACTTAAAAAAATGCATTAGATGATAACATGGCGGACAAGAATAAATGAAGGATCTATTAAAAATGTATGAGAAATCTGAATATGGTGACCTTTCATCACAATGCAAGCTGCTCAACAAGCACATATTCTGAAAACGTCTCTCACAATTCTTACCCAGGGTGCCAATAATGCATGTTGTGTGTCTTTCTCTGGCTGAGACGCCTGGCTGCCCAGTGCAACTGTAAGTGGCTTTAAATATCTATTGGACTTTCTTGGTTTTTCAGCTACATCTTTTGTAATAGATAATGTAATGTAATAGATTTTTCACAATGCATTTTTCTGATTTCCTACCAAGCTTCGTCATTATGATTGGTGAATCACCATTTATATTTTATGAATATTTTCCTATTCAATGTTAAGAATTTGTGAACTTTTCCAATTAATTTAACTGCAGCAAAGTAACACATGACTTGCCAAACAGAAAGGTATGTAGCATACTGTTGATATTTACACCTGTTTTTTTTTTTTATCTGCATTCATTACAGTGCTAACACATAAAAAAACAAAAAAACATTTCATCCTACAAACTCAGACATTAAAAAACTGCTGAACTTTTGTTTGGCTCCTGCTTATAAAAGTATTTGTCTAAATTAGTGGGTTTGAGCTCACCATGTAAGTGGTCTGTTTTCAACCTGGAACTCCCATCATAATATTAAATTATCTATCAGAATAAGCAACATTCTCGCTCCAGACAAAAGCTAAACGCATTAAGATATTTCGGTCTCTCTTTCTCTTGTGCCTCTCTCTCTTTCTGTCAGCCAACACAGCTCAGTTACAATTTAGGTTAAATGGGGAAGCACAGGACACAATTTAATAAGAATTTGTTTTGTGTTGCTCCGCCAGTAATTAGTTTGTCAAAGCAGAACAAAATGAGCGTATCTCAGGAAATGTAATATTGAATATTATTTAAATTACAAATGGAAATCATGCATGAATGCTAAGCGCAGCCATCAGACTGTGGCTTTTAATCTGTTGACATGTTTTAAAGTCGAAACTGTTTCATTTGTGGTTGCACATAGACAAGCTCTATCTGTTTTTCTCATTTGGTTTGTTTTCGAATGAGTAATTGTAAGTTGCTATCCCGGCTATGTGGCTTATATTCATGATGTGTTGAAGACTGTAACTCTCCCTGACTTGGATGTGTAAGATGCATGGAGGCAACCAGGTAATGATATGTCCTACGCACCAATATCAAACCCCATGTTCTCATCCCTAGCTGCCTGTCACTTCTGAAGCAACGGCACGCTGCATCAATATCGACCATCCCTCAAACAGCAGGAAGTGGAAACATTGAGACAGAGTCCATGACACAGAACACAGAGGGAGAAGACAAGGGCAAAAGGGTAACAAGCGCTGGAAAAATCAACCAAAATAAATACAGGCGTTGAAGCAGTGACTGGAACGAGACTGCCATCAGGGCAAGGTTGAAAGATAAAGAGGTAGAGCATCACACAGACGTATGGTGAAATGTGTGTGTGGTCAAAGTGTGTGAACAGAGGGGTTGCTACAAATGCATGTGAACAGGAAGTCAGTATTGTGTAATCACAGAGTGGCACCGGATGAATAATTCAGTGTCCTCACTCCATGATCTCCTCTGTTCAACACGCGCTGCCTGTTGCAATGCAGTGTGTGTGTGTGTGTGTGTGTGTGTGTGTGTGTGTGTGTGTGTGTGTGTGTGTGTGTGTATCTGTATGTGCAAGAGGGAGAAAGTGAAATCACTCACCTAGAGTAATAACACATATGATTATCTTTGTTTGTTTGAAATTTTAAGATCAGATAAATCCATCGCTCCAGGAAATTAGTTAAAATCAGTGCTGCGGGAAAAAGAAACTTCATGCTTTAATTAATACATATTAGAAATATGGAACAACACAAATAACATGATTGTACAACATACAGGCAGCTTAGGTATAACTGTGTATTTAAGGCCTTCAGATGTATTCTTGTTCCAATGTTTTATTTTCAGTCTTGTGACTCTGAAATGCTTGCCTTAGGGAGAAGCTGATATTCTGGGTGTAGGATATGAGACGGGTCAGAGATTATTTTCTGAGCCGTCCTGCTGTCTGACCGCTAACTCCTCATGGCTTGAAGGGGTTGGTGCTGCCTGACTCCCATTCAAAGCTGTCTGCACCGCACTTGCCTTTTTTCAGACGTGTAACACACATGGATAGGAATCTTTGGTTATGTATTGTAACATAGCTCTATGATCACACAAAGATCCCTCTAACAAGGCTCTATAGATTCAGACTCTCACCACAAATTTGTGAACTGTACCTTCCCTAGGGTGGCACAGTTGTTAGCTTTGTTGCCTCACAGCAAGATGGTGCTGGGTTTGATCCCACCAGCCTGTTGGGGTCAATTTGTGTGGTGGTACACTCTGCACATAAGACTTAGCATGTACAATATGCTCTATACTTACTGATAATATCCTAAAGGTTTCACATTAGCATGGTACAAGCGGTACTTTTATTTTGAATATGTATGCATGACCACTCTTCTGTTTTCACCAACACTGCTGGGATAGATAAGGCCGTGTGTTTGCGCATCAAATACTGAATATCTTTGCAGGGAAAAATGCATTTTTACCTCTCCAATGTTAAGACTGTGGAATATGAGAGGATATGAATAATGCACAAGCAGTGTTCTATGACCCTACCCTCCCTCCTCCTCCCCCCGCCACCCCCTCGCCCCCCTCCGGGCCACGACTGTTTTTGTTATCATCACTCCCACCAACGCACCGGGCTTTCAACTAACTCCAATGTAAACTCACCTGCATCATTAAGAGACAGTCACAGGAACTGTGTAGCATTAAGAGTGAGGAAGTCCACAAAGGGTGGGTGGGGAAACACAGGACTCTCATCCAGGAGACTGCTGTTTGTGTCCTGTAGTGTAGTAGTAACTGGAGTCATTAACCGGTCAAGTCAAAGTCAACCACACTCTTTTCCTAAACTAGCTAAGTGGTTTTGTTGCCTAAACCTAACTTCCTGTTAAGAAATTTATTTTGAAAAGACCCTATGCGTGTAACGAGTGGATACACACAGGCAGTCCCAGCCACATCCAATACTACCTCATACTAAAGTACCATCTGTCCTTTATTATCCATTTTATTTGTATTTTCATTCAATTCCCCTCTTTCTGTCTTGATTTTATCCAACCCCATCACCAGAATTCTTTTTTGGCATTGTACATTTCTGCAAACCAGAGATATGCTGATTGTTGGCGATATGGCGACATCAAGTTTTTTTTCTCTCAGATTGTTTTTCCCCATATTGCTGTTGGTGGGCACAAGGTGGGCTGGCCCATCTGGCATTTGCCAAAATAGCCTAATTGCACAAGTAAAAAAGTATTTTCGCAAAAGTATAGTTTTTATGCTTGTCAACAGCAAAAATAATAGTATTAACACTCAAAGTTCTTGATAATATGCAAAAACAAGTACAAAAGCCAATAAATGTTAGCAGAAATACCTTTCTCTTTAGAGTTTGCGTGTTGTTAAAGGAACATAAATACGTTTATTTCTTCTCTTGTAGAGAATATGATGACAAGATTGATGCCACTCTAATGTCTGTCTGTTAATTATGAAACTGGAGCCAGTTAGCTTAGCATATAGATTGGAAGCAAGGGGGGAGACAGCTAGCTTGGTGCTGTCCAAGTTGAAGAATAAACTCCCCACGAGCAACACTAAATCTCTCTCACTAAAACATTGTATTTCGTTAGTTTAATCCAAACTAAATGAAACAAGGACAGGCTCTGGTTCTCCGCAGGGTTGAGTGCCAAGTGCAGTGGAGTCACTTCCTGGACTCTCAAATTGATCCTCCCATCAAATTCTCGGCATAAAGTGAATAAGTGTGATTCCCAAATTGAACTACTGCTGTGTTTCCTGTCGAGTACCTCTTGCCCAAGCTCTGGTGTTATAGGCAGCAGCAGCCCCCAAATACCCTGGACATGATAAGCAGATGTCTTGCATGGATGGATCAGCCAAACAGAATTATCTTATTGATCTCTTTGTGGTTTGCCCTTTTTAAAAGAGCAGCAACATAGCTACTCCTCATTCACCAAAGTGTCAGTGACAAATTAAACTGGAAGGCTACACTTTAGATGCTGTGATGGAGATTTAGGATTACATTGTATAACCATTATTAGTATTATTATTTCAAACCGGCTTCACCTTCTAATAGGGCTGGATAAGTGCAACCCCTAATGTGACACTGACAAGACTAAATAATAGGTCAAACCAGAACAATGGCCTCGCCAGAGGCTGATGGGTGGGCTTAACCCCACTCTGGGACAAAAAAAAACCCTGGGTCCTGCACTATGGGTCAGCAGGTGAGAGAAAGCAAAGCACTACAAAACTGCTTTGGAGAATGTTGGGGGGTGCAACACCACCAACACATGCTAATTGAGTCCAAGCCCAGAATCACAGGTTAAAAATAGAGGTGGGAAAAAAAGTCAGAAGGGGAGACCTAGGGCACAGATCATCTATCCAGACTGCTAAACAGAAGTTGGGAGGCCATGCCATCAACACATGCTGGTAGTGGAGGACTGGTGCACAGTGTTCTCCCACACCTACAGGTGTTAAGGTGAGAGGTATATGAAGCCCGCAGTGGACGGCAGAGTGATTTTTTCCACGGACAGGTTTCTTTTTTAACAGAGATACAGGGAGAGTATTGAAGACAATATCAGAAAATCAGAGTGGTTCACAACCCCTTCTTCAGTATTTATGCTAATCAGGTGGGTAGCAATTCAGGAAACGCAAGTCTGGACACTGACAACATTGCAAATGCGTGGCATAATAAAATCACACACAAGTCATTCATTTTCATTTTTGTATCTTTTTGGTTTTCAGAAATGTTGGACATAACCAGTTTGTGCAACGTCCCTTACTAGTAAAACCAATACCTACAAAGTGTTTTGTATTTATTCCTGATTAAAAAACGTTTATTCTAGGAAGTCCATAATGTGATGATCTGCTTAGATCAGTTGATGGTGGTTGGTGGCAGTCTGATGCGACAAGAAACGAGACTGGTCAGATGATTGAACAGGTTGTATATAGATATGCCAGTTGAGCCAGATAAAACCACTTTATTTGGAGGTGAAACCAAAATTGGATGCATCATAAATGTAGCTGACAATCTGTTATTGTACAGTACAGAGCAGTAAAACTGTGTTTGTACAAAATTTGGGCAACTATACACTGTAGGTCAAAGTTGAACCAGGCATTCAGTTTGTAAACTGTAATAGATGTTCACAATGGGTCATAATTTTGCCATTTTCCTGAATCTAACTTATTTGGAATAGAAAGCTAAGAGTTTATTAAAAACAAACTAACTGTAAAGCAGACTTAACCTGCTTATAAACTGACTGTTATAGTCTGTGCACACTAACTAAGGTGTTTATGAATTATGTGAAGTCCTCAAACTCTAAGAGCTGATAACAGTGGGCTTGAAGTGGGAAAAAAATATCTTCCAGTACTCCCCTTGATCAAATGTTGCTGTGTGAGTCGGCCGGTATCAGCAATCATTATCACATTATGAATTTATACATTGAAAAAAACTCAGAATTTATACAATGAATAAAAGGAATACTGGGAGATGGATTTCCCCCAAGACAATTTGAAGGTTTTTATTTAAAAGTGAGCAGTTTTGGGCCATTACTATTACTATAGATAACCCAAAAAGCTTCAAGACTAAATTTGTTGTAGTTGAATACTTATTTTATTATTTACACAGCCTTCGTCTGAACATTTGGTTCTTCTGCAATATTTTTTTCCTGTAAAATCCGAATCTGTAAATCAAAAGAACGGATTCAGAAAACACTGGAGCTGCAAGAAGTGCAGATGCGCAAAAAAAATATAGGCCCACTTCAAACTCTGGTGTAATGATACAGACAGAAGGTACGCTTTTATGTAAGCTACACTTATTATGAATGCCAGTGATGATCTTATTATCATTGCAGCACAATAAATTGTTAAAGTAAATATATCTAGTAAATATATCTCCTGAGTGCCTGGGAGGAGAAGATACATAAATACTCAGTGATTTTGAAGAAGAGAGGTAAATAAAGACTTCATATAAGGTTTCTGTTATCAGTGAGACAAACCTATACAGGGTGTTGTGTCTGTCACATCGGCATTTCTTTGGTTACCCCATCTTTGTTCCACAGATATATGCTCAAGACTCTCTCCCTATTCCGCTGGGCATCTCTTGTGCTCTCTATTTACGCTAAAAACCAGACTTTGACACAACAACATTGTTAAAAGATTCTCTGTGTGTGTGTGTGTGTGTGTGTGTGTGTGTGTGTGTGTGTGTGTGTGTGTGTGTGTGTGTGTGGGTGGATTGATTCTAACCTTCTGTCTTTCCAGCAGGCTTTTAAGAGGCTATACACAATAGCTGCAACTCCATATTATGGAGGGATTCATTAGCTGATTCCCCAGCGAGAAACAAGAATGCCAGCTCCTACAGCTATTATAGCCAAACCACTAGAGAATCGCACACAGCCATGTTTCTTTGTTTGTTTTGTTCATTGTTTGTTTGTTTTTTTCGACAGGATGTTAACATCCTTGTGTTGTTCAGCAAAGCTCTTGAAAACGCTGTTACATACAAAGAGATCAAAGCAATATCACTTACAAAACCTCTTATTTTGATGTTATGTGTTCTTCTTGAAACATATATTTTTTTAAGGAATCACTTTGGGGCTCTATGCATCGGCAGAGGCGCTGATGGAGTCTGGTACAAGTCATCTTGGAGAAGAACCATTTTGAAGCTGAGTTCTTTGATTGAATCCCACCCACACTTGTCCTATTATTATTCTATAGACAACAATAGTGGCCATGGTGATATGTATATAATAAATATAATATAATATATATAATATAATATAACAACCAGGTTGAAAAGGCTCATGTCAAAATGTCGCTCTTGAGCAAATCACGAACATCTCTCTATATATTATTGCATGAGTATAGGTCCTGTTTGGGCATGTGTGCATTTCAGCCCCGTGTATGTGAACATAAAGTGATTTCTTTCTTAGCCCAACTCAATGGATTCATAATAATAATATTAATATTTTCTCATGACAGGTCATTATTAAGCATATTCATCGTCACTAAATTACTAAAGTCACAACATTTAGTTTTAATGATTACATTATTATTTTATGTATAAAATATTAAATGTTCAGTTTAACTTCATTCAAAGATTTCAAGATGGTGAAGATGAAAGACTGTTCAGGACAGACAGACCACACAGTTAATTTTTCTGGTCTTATTCTTTTCTGTCGGTAAATGTTGCCATTAAGTTATAGAATTCCTAAATGTCTGTTTCCATTGTTAGGCAGATGACCCACCGCTCTACATTCATGTTTTATCTGATGATGTGAAACCTGCTGACAACTTTTTAATGACCAACACAGACCCATTCTGGTGTTCTTTAGGGGGTGACGGGATCTTTAGGAGGAGATAGCAGATAAATAGTATATGCCACATAAAGTGGTATACATCATTTGAAAGCTGGGAAACTAAAGATGAATTTGATATGCAGTTCCGCACTCTGTTTTGAGTTGGTTCAGTCATAAAAAAAATCAATAATTAATGAAGTCATTAATATAAATTATGAAAGGGAAAGGTCTTAGAACATTATGAAAGAAGTATATGATGGTCATTCATATGCTCACTTACGTGTCACACATTTTTACACAGTTGTTGTTCCACAGATTGATTGATAAATAAAAAAAAATGTTTTAAGTTGTAGCGTTACATAGCCCACTTCCCAACAAGCTAGCATGACAATGTTGATACCATGCCCGAGGTCATCTGGAGGCATATGATACCAATAGCTTTCACCTAGCTTTAAAACTGACTACAGTATCTTAAAGACAGTAACATCTCCTGGGTCTCAGAGGGTTAATTTAAGTGTTACAATAAAGTTTGGCTCAAAGTGTCCTGCAGTTACAAAACAGAGATTATGGTTCTGGTAAAGTTGGTAGATTATAGTCCATGACTATCTACAAAGGCACGCATCCATGCCCCATGTCACCGTTGCAGAAATCTGAGACAAGCTGCGGCTCAAAGCATTCTTCCATGAGATATGTTTGCTGGTAGATTTGCAAGTGAGATTAATAGATAAAAAAATATCTAGCGTGTGCTTTCTGGATATACTGCCACTCTACAGGGCTGTAGTAAATGCACCCATAGTGTTGTGTATATACTTATATGGTGTGGATTTTGCCAGCATCAAAGTATTACTATCCATTAGGATCCATTTAAAACTATTTAGTTTTATTATATATATACTACAGCAATTCAAGCTGCTGTTGAAAGGCACTTCTTTTTAAGTGTATAAAGAGAAGAGATTACTTTACAAAAGAATATCAATTACAATAAATTACCAGGCTGCACAATATTAGGGGGGTTTAATGTTGTCTTTTCTGTAGCGTTAGAACATGAACATTCACTGATTTCACCTCACTGATGTGAGGTGAAATTCTCACTGGCCGTCAAACATCAAAGAAAACAAAAGGCCAGTTGTTGTAATCCTAGTTCAGTGACAGAATGCCAATACACTACAAGCCCTTTCTATCTTCACTTCTGTGCTCCTGACTAAACGTTCAGCAGAGGTGACAATCTAATCTAACTAATTTCCTTAGTTGCATGGCTGAACGTGGAAGCATTTGAAACCATTGCCAGTTCAACATTGGACTGAAAAGACCAGATCCTAACCTTAATGCTAACCTCACTCTGTTCACTCAAGTATCTCAATTTTGGCACCCAGCCCAATTCTTCGTAATCTGACCTGTTGGTTGGTTTTACTGCATCCCCTCTACTCTAAGTTATGTAGCAATGTATCGTGACCTGTCTTTGAAGCCTTTACATAAATTGTTACACCAGCAGAAGAAACACTAAACATTCCTAAAACTATAACTAACTACAAACACATGCCTGCTGCTCTGTGGCTGAGAAAATAACTAGAAGTCTTTCCTCCCAATCCAAGAAACATCATTAAAAGACAACACCATCATGTTCCCGTTAGCGGTGCATTTTTCTGCATCAATTTATGGTGAAAAAGTCTCTGTTTATGTAAAGAAAATAACTAAATTCAGCCGCTATGTGACAATTCAAAATATGAAAATAGAATGCAACATAATGCAGCAAGGCTCTCAATTCTGTATTGCTTTCAAATATTTATTCTCTTGTAGATCCAACTTTTCTCATTTAATGTTATCTCTGCTGACTCATCACACACTGTTATGGCATGATTTACTCTTCCTCCTCTTTGGTGTCCTTAACCTCTTTAAATGTGCATGTAGCTCCTGTTCACCTCAGTGATAAGGAACTCATTGTATTAAATTGATAAATCTTTGGACTTAAATTGCTCGTGTTTCAAAGGTTTATGTTCATGTTCAAAACTTTCTTCACATTCAAAACACATCCCGCATATCTGTGTTCTCTGGGAAAGTCGAGAATAGTCAGGCGCACAGAGCGCAATGGAGACGCCGTGATGCACCGCACGCTCTGCCTTCTCCGGTGGGCTTTCTCGGAAATAATTACCGAGGTCTGTTTGTCCGATGCCGCCCTGGTTCAGTAAGCCCACATACCTGCTCCTCTATTTGGTCCAGTCAAATACCCACACATTGCTTTCCACTGCCATCTTTACAACATTGTGGGTCCATTAGGTTTATTCGACTGCAAAACAATCACATCAGAGGATGAAAGATAAGATAAGAAACAACAGGAAATAAAGAAATAAGTTCAGAGGTTTTTTTTGTTTTTTAAAGTGGAGGCCGAGATGAAATGGGTCGATGTGAGGTAGTCCTTGAGGGGAAAGCTTTTTGTAATGCAAGATAGGTGACTGCTAATCTGAATGAGGAGGGTAATTCCAGAAATGAGGTGAAGGTGGCAGAGTAGAAAGCATTGGCTATGTGTAGAGCTGCATAATGGCCCGGGGACAGATCGCTTCAATGCATTTTGAAGTGCAGCAGACAGGTAGTAGCAAGACTGAGGCTACATCCACACTCTCACGTTTCCGTTTTGAAACAGGGTTTTAAAACGAAAACAATCTAAGTCCACACAGGAGTTTTAGCATTGTTTTAGAAATTATTCCCATCCATACTAACATGCCTGAAACAAATATCACATGAAATGCGGGTGCTGGTGTAAACAGGAAGTAGATTGGTTGCTTAGTTACAGAAAATACTGTATTTTAGTACTCTTTAAAAATAAAAGGTTGTGCTTGATACTTAAGATCTCCCACTATAAACTTCCTCTATTTACAGATTTCGTGAAAAAAAAAAAAAAGGAAAACTTACAAATCAAATTTTCACTAGAGTATGGGTCAAGAAATTTGGTCAACACAGGTCTCTCACTTCTTTCCTCGGTTTCGTTGTGTATTCTCACACTCAATGGGAGTGTCTGTCGCACTGCAGAGCATTTATGTATAGTTGTAGCATTATAAAATGTAACTGCACAACAACTGCTAGTATAGACAACAAGGTACAGACTATCACACAAATGCGGCGTGGATACCCGGAGCAATATAACTTCACTAACCAGGAAGATACCAACAGCAGGAAGCAGCAGTAGTGCGGTACTTGAGATTTTGAGTAATTTGTTTTCATTAAATTAAACTGTACTATTAACTATTAGGTAGCATACAGCTCATGGTTTGTGTTAAGCTAAAGTCTAGGTGGTTGTCTTGCAATAATTTGAAAAAAAATACTTTTAATGTTTTCTCTTCTATTACATCTACTTCCATTCAATTCAATTCTACACCCATTTTATGCGATTCAGAACAAAATCTAGGTACATCCAAACATATCTGTCAGTAACCAGTTATCCTGTATCTAATGTATACAGTCACAATAGCAGCCAGAGCCTGAACACCCACATACCTCCATCAGTGTCACTATCTGTAATTGGTTTGGAAACTGATTTAATTGTCTGGACGTCTGTCTGGGCAGATATGGCTCTAACTCTGGTTATTGTATATCCTGCTTGCTGGAATATATTTTGTATGACTACAATATTTCACCAGAATTTCATCAGTTCATCCACATTCACTACTGTTTTTTACTATTTAATTGGATATCATCCACTCCATCCTCCGTACTCAGCCCTCATGATGGCACATACACCTCAAGACTCACTAACAAGTTTATTTTCCAGTAACTCAGTGTCAAAGAGAACTGATGTTAATAAAAGTCCTGTCAGTTCCTCATTAAGACTAGTTCCCAACTGAATCCCCCCCTAATGAGTTTTAGAGGGATTTGTTATGGCCTTTGACACAGCTCCTTCTTGACAGAAGGTGGTTAGGTGTTTGTAGAACAAATGATGTACAACATGAAGACGTACTCTTACTTGTGCATTAATATGGGAATTCTAACTATCTATGAATATAATAAATTACAATAGAGTTACTGTACCGTATGTGAATGTGTCACTGCCCTAGACATGAAAGATGAAAGTTTTAATCCATTGTATCAAGTGAATGATGGTAGAGGAAAAACACGTGTTGCTCTTAACCAAATTATTAGAGGTTAAAGGAACATATAAAGCTTTCTATTCATTTAACACTCAATTTGAATTCTAAAATGTATTGATTAATATATTCAGTTAGATTTTAGATTTGCCTTTCTAACCTTTTACTACATTGTCAGTTTTTGTACTACGTAAAGGGCATGTGCATTTGTCAATTTAATGCACTGTGAACAGTTGATGAATGCAACATTACTGTAAAAGTATAACAGAATATGGACATAAGAAAAGTGCAGGTTATCACCACATTTGTGACTAGTTTCAGGAAAATGATTAGGGGGGGAGTGAGCAAATTATGTTTAAAGGTAAATACATAGCATGCTTTCCTATAACATGATGTGCTGTTCCATCCTGGTCTCACTCCCAGGGCGTCAAATATGTCGAGTGTAATAGCAAAAGTTGATTATCTTTACTGACAACGTTATGTCACGTAATGTCATTAACACATGGTGTTAGGTTCGTAGTTTATGTTATGTACCAGAGAAGATCAAAACTATACTTGATTTGACGACACTACTGTAGTTGAATATTTATCATATGGTGTACAGCACTATAAACATTAGAGAGGTGGAGTTGCTTTTTCCCTTGTAAATGTATTCAGTATTCAATATGCAACCACAGGGCCTTATCTTTCCCTGCAGTGTCGGTGAAAACAGAAGAATGTCAGTGCATATGTATTTGAGATGAGAATAGCGTCTGTGCCCTGGCAATGTGTAATCGTTGGTACACTTTGTGCAGCGTACTGTAAGCCATGCGGCCATCACAACTCATGATACACTAAACTGTTGTTCATCTTTAAATCTCACCTTATTGAAAGGCAATGTAATTATAATCAATCCACCATAACTAAAATATTCATTGAATTGATCTGACAACATTGCCCTCATCAACTGAACGAATGTGACAAAATAAACCTGAACAGCAGCAACAATGTATATGTCTCGTGTAATTTTCATAATAATTGAGGAAATATATTTTTTAGAATTTTACAGAATTTTATTGATGAGCTATTTAGATTCTGTTCTCCAATGTTAATGGCATCTCACTAGAGTGAGAAACGTGTTTTTTTTAACCATTGCAGAATAAATGAAGGCTGTCAAAAACCATTAATAACGTGTCCTGGATAATGAACAGCAGTCGAGGTGTATTTGAAGCCTGTTCGGACTGACCACACTTGTTGTTATTACTAAATTAAATCAATAATTAAAGTATTTTTGGCAGATTTGCTTGCATTTCCGCTGCATCTCAAGAGCCACATAGATAAGGTAAACGGGACCCATAATGTACGGGAGAGAGAGACATCATTTTTTTCACGTAATGTGACGGCTACACAGAATCATTATGCTTCTCAGTGTAATTTACCATGGTGAGGCTGTGATGTTTGAATCAGTATTGGAAAGGAGACGTGCAACTGTGGAAACAAGATTGAAATCTCCAGAAAGACAAGATGTCTGTCTCCAAAGGGTTTTGTGCTATGTTATTACACGATGTTACCAGACCAGATGAATTCCAATAGACGGCAATCTGTCAGGTTCGTCAGCCATAAAATGTTATGTTGAATACAAGCTTCACTCTGTCTGAGCACGCCCACACACACACACACAGTCACAGAGGTATCTCTGTTTTCATCAACAGAAACATTCACAGAATAATACATTTCCATATCACAAGTAATATGGCTTTGAATTTCTTCTCTCAACACAAACATGGAATTCAAATAAAAAATGAATGCCTTCTGCAGTGCAGATGTGTTGCACCTATGTCCCTGTGTTGCGCCCATGTTCTACTGTAAGGGACATATGGTACGATTCTCAACGGAAAATGATCAAATGAAAAAGTGTATAATTCAAAAGGGTTGGATTTTTTTACATTGTCATTTACAGTAAATTAGATTTACAGTAGATTCATTTTAAGATTCTATGGTAACAAAAACAAAATTCTTAATTTCAGGGCATGATACATGACAGAAAACAAAAATAAAAGTAGCTTCTTACTTAAGTTAAAGGAGCCCTGTGGAAATTTCAATAAAACGTCCTTAATTGCGAAAAAAGACATTGAACTGTCCGCTGTCGGTGTCTTCTAGGACATTTCCATAATGTGCAAATGCTTGTCTTCGTCTCCGGACATCATGAAACATAACTGACATAACAATTACAACTTGCCCAATTGAAACTAATTCCTGAAGTACTCACTCCATTTTTCTCTCGTTGGGTTTGATGCAGTTAGATGAATATTAAACTAGACAACTCTTCTACACTCTTTTGTTTCGAGTATATAAAATGATCTCCAGATTTTCCTTAAACATTAAAAGTGTGTTCTATACACTGTAAGTTACACTGGCAAAGCTGGTGATCTGAAGTCCCTTTAAAGTTAAAAGAAAATGTACTTTCACATGATGCACATCCTTCTTCTTGCATCAAATGCTAGAGCAATTAACCCACAGTTAATTAGAAAATGTCCTCTCCTGTAATTCAGTTGGATGAGACTGAGGCACAGGATGGTACAGTGAATGATTCATGGCCCACTGGTAATCACACAAGAGCAGGAACCAGGATACTTGAATTAATCACGCCTTCATTTACTTCACAAAAATTGCCCACCACGGCTTTATGATTTAACTGTGTTTACCCACTGAATATATATCTTCCAAACACGTCCTTCCTGAGCTATTCAGTATGCTTGTAGAGTCCTAGTTTAAACAGTTCTGAAGCACTTTTTAATGCCTCTGAGTATTCAGAAGCACTGCTGAGTTGGACATGCATTACAATGACCAAAGTTCTGTCTCATCCTTTTTCTACAAAGACAGCATTTGAGCTTTTATCTAGCATATTTCAAGCAAGGTTAATAAACGGTGAGAATGTATAAGTCAAACGTTTTCTTGTTCATGAGTACACTTTGTCTAAACATCATTTCATAAATATCCATGCCTGTCAATCCCCTACCAGTAATCCTTGAAAGTTTGCGTGAACACACTAAAAATGGATGGAAGTATGCAGGTTTTTAGTGCCATAACTTAAATCAAAATCTTTATTACTTTGTAACTTTGCCTCTGAAAGTCCAAAATGTAACTTTTTCATAATACAGATTATTTTTCTGAAAATAACATAACGATTACTGCCATGTTATATTCTTCTTTGTATCCCACTGCTCCTCCAACTTTGAGAAATTGAGATTTGTGAGCTTTTTCAAATTGGAGTCAGTGTGTGACGGCTAGAGTCAGTGATTTTAGAATGATTAGCCTGCATGAGGACCCTGATGCATTCATTAACTGTTGGATCCTCATTACCACTCATTTTTCCCATTATTTCTGTGAAATAATACTACCTGACCCCAGCCCTGCTGTGTGGTAAAACACATCAATTGAAGAAAATAAATCATGCACCAAAAGACCCTCTGCCTCAAAGGTCCTTGAGATCTGGTAATGAAGCAGGAGCCAGCCCCTATCATGTCAGCTGATATGTGCTTTGGTGGTGCACATTTCTAGACACAAATTTAAATCAAATTATCAGTCAGTTGACACACAGTAGGCCTGGCGCTTTTGGGATATTACCCACTCTAGCTCCTGTGGTGGTTATAACCAGAATCTTTTAAAAAAAAAAACACTCACAATTTTCACAACAGATCTTAGCAGCAGGGTTTATACTTTGTGACCTATATGACCAATTGAAGGCGGCCCTGACTCCTAAAAAATATGTTCCCTTGCAATGACACTGCATTGTGAATTACGTTTAGTAGGGAACACATTTTGTGTTGGATTGGGTTTGCTTTTCATTTATCACATCTAAGTTTTAAATGAGTCTTCAAAGTCTGCATATGGAGGAGATTGGGGTGGTGGAAGGGTAAACAAATACAGGGCTCTCACCTAGGAGACTGCTGCTTGTGACCCATGTTAACTAAGTACTTTTGTTGACTACTCATATCCAAGTACTTTGTTGCTGAAACATTAACAACTACTTTTGTTGCATTTACGTAGTTTTGTCGTGTTTTTTATTAATTTTTATCTAGAACATTAACCACATTTCTCAAGCTGGTTAAAACTGTGACCAAAATACTTAAACGAAAATAAGTTTCCCTCAAAAGTGTTTGAATTTGCAGTTTAGTTGTAGCGAAAACTAATTTTGCAGGAGACAGGGTTGTGCAAGGAGTGAATTGCACTGTTCCATTCCCTTCAATACAAGCAAAGCTTGTAATTTTGTAATGAAGATATTTGTATTGTAATGTAAATACCATGTAAAGGTAATGTATTTGGTATTGATATATTTATGAGTCTGCTGTCACTCACAGACTAAAAAAATCTATGTGAGAAATGTAATTTTTTTTCAGCTTCGGGCATTATGGGCTTGAGGGTTAAATCTACATTCACTCTGGACTAACATGTTTAAACTGACCTTGAGTTAGCAACTTTTTACATGCACACGTATGAATACACATACGCCTACCCATCTCTCCATGTGGACCTCTGTCACTGCTGCTACAAACACCTTGTCTGCACTGCCTGTGCGGCATAAAGAGCGCAGCAGCTGCAGTTCAATCAGTGCCATTATATTATTTCAGTCACTGTAATGCCTTGACATCTGAAGCATTTTGACAGAGCTTACAGTCCAATATACAATCATACACTCACAGTTGTATTCTATATGAAGTTTGCGTGAAGTGTGAGTCGTCATGTGTAGACAGCTGTATCGGTTAAATTATGCTAGGCTAAAAATTGACTCAGAAATACATGGTGTAAACATGTTGTGGTGTTACTGCTGTTGTAAGACTACTATCTAAACCAATATTACTAAAATTGTAAGAAAACCCCCTTTACCTGCAAGGACATCTATTTACTTTTCAAGACGACTCAACTAGTCTTGCCAGCAATATGTTTGTACTGGCAAAAGTGAAAAGCTGGCATTAGCTCAATGCTCCCAAATGGTGGAAGAGACACATGTTAACAAATACTGTGCAAGAGCCTTTGGATTTTTACTTGCACTTAAGCTATCAGCAGTACATCCATTTCTCATGTCACAAACCTCAGTGAGAAAACTGATGGAGTGTGATAGCAGTGAAGATTTTACACATAAACCTGAAGGCTTTTGAATTGTCTCCTTTTGAGTGGCACGACATAACCTCCCCATCCGAAACCCAGTGCAGATACGGAGTGAAACTGCCATGCAAGTAACCACCAGTGTGTTGGATGTCTTTTGGCAGCTCAATTACCACACAGCTAGAGAGATGGTATTTGAGTCGCTTATCAGCTGTTCGCCCATGCAGGTGACTCAGAGTGAACTCTAAAAGTAAAATAGATGACTCCAATTATCCATTTGAAAAACAACCCAACCTAGCCCACTCTGAAACCAGGGTATATGTAATGGATAACAATTAACCCTTGACCATTTCTCAAAATACAGGTGACTTACGTGAGATACAGAGAGAGGCCTCAGTGAATTTGTTAATAGTGTAATTTTTCTGTAGCTGGTGTGACATTAATGCTTTTAATAGGTAGATGTGTGGTGGTGGTGCTGAGATACAACTAGCAGAAGTAACTTTAGGATGAAGCCTGTCACCTTTGATGACTATGAAGCAATGGTGTATCATATCAGTGCCCTATATAGGCACTTTGGTGTTATTTTTAGGACTCTTATTGCTTAAATCCTCTCTTCCATATCATAGGATTAAAGGATTCCCAAGGTGCGTGTGTAGTTGGATTTCTACCAATATCCTCGAGAAAAACTACCTTCAGTGTCTATCTGGAGTGTCTGCACCATACTTGACATACATTCAACACATTTGTGATTTTTAAGTTATCAGCATCTACTTAAACTCAACTACCTGCACATAAAAATGCTTACTTTGAGAAATAACTATTGGCTCTATATCAGCAATGACAAATTTGTCTTAAATAAGGATTTTCAAGCACTTGGTAGTATCAAATGGTGCGTTTCGTGCTTTTTAAAGATAGGGAAATATATCCACTCAAATAACTTCTATTGAGAAATGCTGATTCACATTAATAATGTTACATATTTGGTTAAACAGGTAAATAATGTTGAACCATCACTAACACATGGTGTGAATTTATTTCAATATGGTTTGACATGCTTTTTCATTATGATTGACAGTATGTAGCAAACGTCAAAGTAACCACTGCTTCTTTTTTACCGAGGCATCCTAGACATATGCTGCAGAAATTATGATTCAACTACGAAGAGGATTATTTATCTCCTAATGTTGTGGTATAAGGTAAAGTCATGAACTACGGAAAATGGACAATGGACAATCCATGGCAAAGAAGTCCAACACCCACACAGGTTCAGATAAGGCAGGCCTTAGTCAACCCCCTCCAGATTTCTTCTTTTGAGCGTTGAAGTTCCCTAGCTGACCTACAGAGTCCTCAAATAGTGCCATCTCAGGGACCCCAGCCAGAGACTCTGTTCAACACACAGACACAGAGAACAGTTAAAGTCTTCCTCTCAGTTGCATAGAGGTGACCCTCTTGTCCTCCGGGGAAAACTACGACACAGCAGTGCTCAGCTGGGGGCTCATGGGTATCCCCACAGGGAAACGACTAACATTTGTTCATGCTTTAGATTGGCTGATTAGACTGCAAATCAACTCCGCAATCTGCATTTTAATTTAAATTGCCATTGATGTCTCTTGAGTTACAGTAAATTGGGTGGTATTTAGTCTGGACAATCCTGGTTGTATCTGATGTGAGTCATCACATAGTGTTGTCCCTATAATGTCTGCAAAAGTGGCTGTTGAATTTGCCATTCAATTTTATTTCATTCCCATTGTAAGGATGTTAATCGAAGAGAAAACAAAATTATGCCTGATTATTTAACACTTCATTCATCACATAGCCACAAAAATCACAACTGAAGAAATTGTGACGCATACCTGAAAATCTGCATTACAGTACATGAGTACTGTAATGCACTAATTTAGTAGGTGAAAATATAAATATAAATGTACCATCATATTGTGTCATGACCACCTGTACGTTTGGCTGCTGTGATATAAAGGTTAGTGTTATTGTTAACAGGCTCTGCAATCATCGCCTTATCACGGAAGGGGATGACAGGGAATACAGAGAACTGAACTAGGACTCAAGTGGCTGATGCCAGCGGAACCGCCTCCAGATCAACTCGGGGGCAACCAAAGAGCTGGTGGTGGACTTACACGGGTGTAAACACTCTCCTGCTGTACCAGTGAACATCCAGGAAATGGACATTGAGATGGTGAGATCTTACAAGTACCTGGGCGTTGACCTGAACAATAAACTGGACTGGACAGACAACACAAACTCACCATTCAAAAAGAGATAGAGCAGACTCTAGCTGCTGAGGAGAATCAGGTCTTTTGTAGTGCAAGGAACACTCCCGAGGACCTTTTTTGAGTCTGTAGTGGCATCAGCCATCTTTTATGGAGTGGTCTGCTGGGGCAGCAGCAGCTCGACTGCCGATAGGAAGAGACTGAACAGACTGGTGGCCAGCTGTGTCCTGGGATGCCCACTATATCCAGTGGAATTGGTGGGAGAGAGGATAATGATGCTTAAGCTATCATCCATGATGGACAATATCTCCCAACCCATGCCAGACACACAAACAGCACTGTGCTGCTCCTTCAGTGACAGACTGCACATATCTGATATTTTTGTAAATCTCTTTCTTGACAGTTTTGTATGAATAAGCACATTTGTAGCATTTTGTTCAAAATCACACCTGTTCTATTTTGTTTTTATTTATTTTTTTACAAATTATCACTTCTAACATTTTTTAGGAAATCATTAACTGTCATTCAAATCATGTCTTGTTTGTACTAACCACAACCGTTGTAACATTTTTGACTGTACAAATTATCAGTTATGTAAGATAAAAAAATCAACTCTTTCACATTTTCAAATTAATCCTATTACATTAGTACTAAACACCAAATCTGTAGCATTTTATACTTTTTTAACCAATTATTTTGCAATATTTGAGAGTTTTTGTTGTCATGGTGTTTTCAATGAAAACATATGTTATCTCTTTCTCTGTCTGTAAATGTCTGCTAGTGGGAAGCTTGGCATTGCATACTGTTCACCAATGTACTGTAATCTGGTGTATAACTTGACAATGCAACTCTGAGTGAATCTTGTAGATTGTGCATCAGTAAGGCATGTTCTGTGTTTGTTCTTGATGAAGTTCATGTCAGAAAAGGCTGATTCACAGAAATAGGATGAACCAAAAAGGCAGGCAACTTTCATAGCTGCTGTGCATACACCTTTGTACTTTTCTGTGTCCACAAGTCACCAAAAGTTTGGTGCAGACTGACGGGTTTTGAGGTGGAGGTCATTTTGCAACGTTATGATTTCAATCGCCACCCGTTCAGCATTCAAGTTGAACATAGCACTTAGTTGCTCAGCAATGCATGTCATGTCCACTTGAATGAAATAATTTGAAACGAACGACACACATCACTCAAGTTGATCAAAGTCACAAAACCTGTTCTCAAACTCTTGCCCTAGTCTGTTAATGACTTGAGAGTACTTTTCTACAGCTTTGTGAAAAGCCCCAGATGCAGAAGCATTGTCATTCAACTGACTGTCCGGAGGGAAAGTGCAGCACTTTTTTTCTTGCCTTGCAGCTCACTGTTCAAATGGTTCAGTTTCCCAGTGATGTCCGTTAAAAATGCAAGGTCAAGTATCCACTCGGTGCCCTTGGCAGCGAGGCGTCTTCCCCTTTGGATTGCGTAAACACTTTGACTTCGCCCCAAAGTGACAAAAAACGCTGCAAAATTCGTCCCCTGCTGAGCCATCGGATTTCTGTGTGTAGTAACAGGTCACCATATTCATCTGACAGCTCCTCCGATAGCACCTTGAATATCCTGTGCTGTTTGGCTTTAGAGCGGGTGCCATTTATGATCTTCACGACAGGAGTCATCACATGATCAAAGCCAATTACTTTTGCACATAGTGCCGGCTGGTGAATGATGCAGTGGTAATGTAGACATTTTGGGAAGTCTGGGTCACCTTTGCATTGCGCAATGAAGCCCGAATGCCAGCCCGTCATGGCAGGAACCCTGTCTGTTGTCACCGACACCAGCTTTTTAAATGGTACCTTTTTTTTTCACTGAATCAGATCACCATTTAGTTCAACAAAAGTTGAACTTCACCGAAATACAGGCTGCGTTCAGGTATGAAATTTCTCATTGGTAGAGGGTCACAACCTCTCTAAATAAGGCTGGATTAATATTAAGAGAATGGTCCTGTAAAAAAATGCAATCTGACCTCCCCAAGAGAAGGTAATCCATTTAATAAAGGGTTTTACACACCTTTTCCTTTCTTCTATCTTCCATTTACCATGGAATGAGAGATACCCAAATAGATGGAGTGGCTCAGTGATAAAGGCTCCAACCATAAAGTTAAACTGGATGCACACAATGTCTTCTCAGCACATTTAAATTAACTCTTGGCATGTACCTGTTGTGCGCTCTGGTTGTGCCGTCAACTTTAATGACCCCCTACAAACATGAGCACATAAATATAGGGGTACACATTTTCAGCTAAGTTTCATACTATCATCAAATTGCTCTAATTATTCAGAGGCCAACGAACAAATTTTTGAGCTGTTCTCCTTTTCTTTCTTTTTTTTTTACAGATTCTGAGTTGCTTATTAATACCACTACTTACTATTGGCTGACATATATCTCTATTAAATTCATGACAAAGATATATGTAGATTTATGTAGATTCTATTGCAAAACTAATTCCAGAGGTGACCTGGATAGTTCTGACACAATGTATTGCTTGAGGTGGTTCAGTTTCTATTTCAACAAAACATTTCTT
The DNA here is from genome assembly GCA_016806645.1 of Ophiodon elongatus. Taxonomy (NCBI): domain Eukaryota; kingdom Metazoa; phylum Chordata; class Actinopteri; order Perciformes; family Hexagrammidae; genus Ophiodon; species Ophiodon elongatus. The sequence continues at coordinate 1,054,761 of JACSYO010001013.1, read as the reverse complement.
ATGAAAGATGCCATCTCCATTCGCAGACTTACTGTATCGCATACTTTATCAGGCGATTAGTAAATAGTCCTGTCTGTCTGATGCCCATATGGATTATGATTTTCTCTGCAATTTCGTAAGCTTGTGTTTATCTTTTCATATAGATTGTGCAATGAGCACTGACTGTGGTTATAGTACAAACAATGATTCCTCAGAATGGTACCCTGAAGACCAACATGGTTTCAAATCTTAAACATTTTTCTATATAACATTTAATATTCATTATTTAATGTGCAGTAATCAAAGTTAAAGTTCAGAAAATAACATCCTTTGTTATTTAATAATTTGACAAATGAAAAAAATCAAGAGCAAACAACAGAACACAGGTGTCATCACATTTTCAATCAAATGCTGCCAAATCAAACGAATTCCTCATAAAAAGAAGAAGATGCTGATTGAGAATGTATTTTCAGGAACTTTTAAAATCCACTATTGGTAAATTATGTCCACCCCAGTAAGAAGAATGTAAGCTTTTGGTCATGCAGTGGGGGTACTATCTATAGCTTACTGTAAGTATTGCTCATAAAGACGCTAAAGGATGCCTTGTGCATCGGTATCAAAAAGGCCAAGGGCCACGGCCCAAGCATCGGTATTTGACGCCCTGCAGTGAGACCAGCATGACACATCCCTCTCCATTTTAGAGTTCTGCTACATGAGTATCTGGTTTCATTTTGGATTCAGGTAAATTTAAACTTAATTTGTTCAAAGACATTTTTGGGCTGCACAAACGTTTTTGGGGTTCATCTGTGTGATGTATTGCAGCCAGTGCATAGTGGGAAACAGACAAGATTGTAGTCTACTTGAAATCCCTGATGATTACAGGAAGAGTGGGAACATTGTATGAGCTGTGGTCACGGCCGTAGTTTTTGTTTCGGACCTTTAATATTTTGAACCCTCAAGTTCAGCAGCAAAGACTGGGGAATTATTAATTTGAGCTTCATAGGTGGTGCAGATGGTTTATTGTTATGAGCTACTATAGTGTCATGAGCTGGTAATTGTTTGCAATTTATACTTTGCCATTGAACACAAGACAGCTGAAAATTATGTCTAATGTCTTGCAGATGGTTATGCCTATTTTTGCAACAATTACATTTATATAATACAAAGCTGTAATTCTAGTTTGGACTTATTTGTTACACTGTAATTATATTTTCAATACTGATATTATTAAACAATTTCTGGTGGTACAATGTTTGCCTTTTGTTTTAAGGCAAATTCAGAAATATCTAAGTATCATATAAATATAGGTACAGCACAGAAAAGTCAGAGGATGTGATTTGTGTACTTCAGATAATTCTTACAACAGAAGGGCAGTCGAACACACAGCCCGCAGATCGTCATGTGCAGAACAAACACAGGCTGCAAGAGTACAATCTCTCAATAAATTGGTTCAGATTTGGGTTTTGATTTGATTTGGACGAAATAATAAATAAATAAAGGCTTCTTAGATGAATGGAAATCTAATTATTTCTCATGCTACTGTTGCAGATGTAATGTAATGCAGAAACACAAAATCATTTGGGTCAGTTGGAAGCTTTAATCGGATAAGAAGAAATCACCATTATGTTTTAAAACAGGTCAATCCTAATCTGGGAAACGGCATGTATCCTTCATCATTCCATCCATTCTCTAATCCTCGGGATGAAAGCCACCGACATTGCAGGGGACAAGAGTGTGCCAGACGACAGTCCTGTTCTGTCAACCGTAACACCCACTGGGATCTCAAGTATCCATATCCAATATGTATTAGAATGGAATTTACTGCAGGGATTTATGGTAGATGCTCGGTCAGTGCATGACACCATGGTATGTTAAGTGCACCAGCATCGAATGACAAGGGAGAGAGCAGGATTACATCGTGTAGTTGAATGTACAATAGATTAGTATGTCCATGTTATCTTCATTTTGTAATTTTCGTTACAACAGGTGATCTTTCCCTGCTGTCTGCCACAGATAAAAATCTATAATCAAGCTGTGATGATGATGAGAAAAACATTAACTGATACTGCTCTTAAAGCAAGAATTATTTTTTACATTTTAAACAGAAGTAGTAAGATCCATACCTCGGCTATTTCCGTCTCATCAATACATCCTGTGCAGTTTCTATTCAATTGCTGTGTTCTACGTTTACTGGTGATTGTAGCAGAAATGAGAATATGACTGTACTTTCAGTCGTTTCAAAAGTCGTGGTCAAAAACAAAGTGCTGCAAGGTGGGTCACATAGCAATGTCTAAGGAGAATATGAGTTTTACTTCCAGAACCAGGGGCACCTTCAATAGCTACTCCTACTTTGTAACCATATTATTTGGAATTATTCAAATAATTTGGAAATGTTAGGGATTTTTGTTTGAAAGCTATAAACGTGTTTGCTAGATAGCATGCCCTTTCTATTTCCATTCCAATAAATAGAGCAGGACAGTTTCAATTTAGTTTCTGTGTACTACTTTCAAAACGTTTATGAAGAATATAAAGTTGCATTCTCATTTTTTGCTGCTGTTGTTCCAAAGCTGAAAAAAAAAAATTATTAAAAAGTTGACTGTAAAAAAATGAGGCGTGAGCTTGAACTAGCGTGAGTTCAATCAGGACTTCATGCTTACTCTGGGATCTGGATGCACCCCTCCTCCACCCCAGTCCTGCTGCACATCTCATCCGTCCAGATCTTCAGCTTTGCTCTTCATTCCTGTTCAGTTCATGTCATCACTACCTCCTTATAATACAATGTCAAGATGGGATCTAATCACCTTAGACTTTTTCTTCAACGTTCCTATTGTGCACTATGTCAACACATTTCTTTAATTTCTCTTTTTCTCTTTCAATAAAGCCTCTCTTGATTAAAATATTGTTTGGTGGTTTTGGTTTGTTTTTTAATCAGATTACCTTCTTCAAAAGGACAATAGACAAACACTCGTTCTCGTTTCTGATAGCCTCAAAAATACAGAATAAATTATCTTTTCTTTTCTCTATTTGAGAGCAAATTAAATCTCCACTTCCTCAAATCTGCATGACATGAAAGAGTGCTTTGTTTTTTTAGTTGACTGCCTGATATGCAGTTGTTCTCTCGGTCATAGAAACAACAAAGAGGAACTCTGACTCTAGGTGGACGTCGTGTCTACTCCACTTTAATCTAATCTGTAGATCCTCTGAGCACAAACCTCTAATCTCAGCTACGTGTAATATAGTTGCAAGGTTAAAACTGTGAAATTGTTGGAGGATATTGCACAAAAGCTCATATTAACGCAGCAGGTTTCAGTTGTCCCAAATCAGGAACTCATTAGCCACCTCCCAGATATGAAGGGAAGAGTTCCAAATTGCTCCAGAAGGCAAAGTCAGTTATACAGACTTAATATGAAACCTGTCCAACACGGGTGTTTCTAACACAGGTCAACACAGATGTTTAGAAACATTAATGGATGGTTTGAGCCTCTTCAGAAAGTGTGTGTGTGTGTGTGTGTCTACTACTCCTCCTGTGTGTGTCTGAGCACATGTATGTTTTTCATTTTCCCAAAGAAAGACTTCAGCCTTGCAGTGCAGAACTGAGATATTGAGGAAAATTATGTTCTTGAAAATTTATTATTTTCAAATAGATTATTTGGACAGAAGGCTACACATTTCTATTGAATATATTCAAGCATCGTCTCTCACATGAACGAGGATACCTAATGGGTTATGATTTTTTTTCCTATAACAAAGCAATTTTACCCTTTTGTCATACTGTGATTACAAAGGGACACAAGGGGGAAAAACCTTGTGACCATGTTTTTATATTACGTGTACGACTTTTATAAGCACATTCATTGCTCCATTTGATTGTCAAAGTCAGCAAGACTGGCAGAGTGTCATGGTTTACTACTGTCAGTACTGTATGTAATCTGTCATTATTGATAGATTACCAAAATGTGAACGTAATCATGAACACTATAGTCAGGATTACAAACTGAAAGTCTGTTTTTGAAAGGAGATTCATGCAATGAAGATCCGCTGGTGTGATCACTATGGATACTAAAATAAAACAACTGGAAGCAGTCATTTAACACTGGTTTGTTTGATATTGTGCACATTTTGGAAACAAATTCATCTTAATGTAATTAAAAGGTATTCCAATTTTAATATTGAGCTGCAATATAATAGTTTATATTTAAAACATATTTGGCAGGACACATTTGGCATCATGTATTGTATAAATTAAAGATAAAAAATGTGTCAGAACCGGGGTCAATATGCCGTACTTCCACTGAGGATTCAAATGGAGCAGAAGAGGATAATCCCTTTCTTTTGGAATACAGGGGTCCTATATATCCCAGGCATATATCCCAAATTATGTAATTCTCTTTTACTGGTTTTCTATGCAAAACTAAGCACAGCCAGGGACAGCCTGACACAAGAGACCATGATAGCTTGAATATAGATCACTTCAAATGGCTCATAAATGACTTGCATCACATTTATGGTCTGTATATCTGTGAGACGCTGCAACAAATCTGAGAGAACAGAGGGGCTCATGCACGGATGGCTGAAAAACAGTAAAATGGCAAAAATATTAAATAATGATAGGTTGTAGGAATGTAGCATTCATTATTAGAATAACTCGGAGAAAGCATTGAGCACATGAATGTAAAAAACACTGAACAGATCAGTCCCTCAATACATTTTTTATTTTTGCAATCCTTACATTTGTTAGAGATTTGTTGTTTTTTGTCGTTCTGCAAAACACTGTACAATCATGAATAAATGCATATTTCTCATATTTCCTACCATTACCTTTTTAACATATACAACCACTGTCACATAGGAACCCAAACTGATCGTGTCAGTCAAGTGGGTTACATCCCGTTCATTTTCAATCGTTGACAAAAAGGAATTTTAAACACAATGAAAAAATGTCTAGAGCAGCTCAGAAAGACCTTTGACTGCGGTTTGTTGTGATGTACAAGTTAAATCGGTGTGTTTAAGAAATGCTTTTTTTTACCATCGTTTTATAAAGCAAGTTGTAGGATTTTCCATTGCAACTTCCAGCAGTATGTAACTTTTTTTTCCAGCCTTTAATTCTGCAAACAGACAAATGTTTCAACACTACTGTGTCTTCAAGATTTGACAACATAAGGGAAACATATATATATTCAAGCTAAAACAGATGTCCAATCGTCATTGGATAATTGGTTGAAGAGGATTTTAAATCTATTGGCTAATGGATTGAAAGGTGGGAGTTATTATAGCCAATGTTCCAAGTGCCACACCTTATGGACAGGCTGTTCTCATACATTGTTCGTAGCTATAACTACGAAAAGTAATGCAATGTAATTTGTATATATCTAACAAAGTAAATTTGTATGTAATACACATAATAAGGATAATGTAACCCAGGAGACCGCTGTTCAAGTTCCCATGCAAAACCATAAGTCAGCGATGATTTATTTGTCACGGAACGTCCAAACTTAACTAAAGCAACTTCCGTCATTCTTTTAACCCAATCCACAATCTTTTCCTAATCCGACCAAAGTATTTAGCAATCCTTTCCTAAACCTAATAATGTTGTTTCCTGTGAAGACGGAAGTTTATTTTGAAAAGACTGTATATATATATATATATATATATATATATATATATATATATATAACAGAAATTGTTAAAATTTGTAATAACTTTTCGTAAGATATCATTCATATATGTATGAGGACATGTTGACTATTGTTAAATCAGAAACAAAAGAACACAAATATAAATACAGAACTGAATTAGTCTTTTCCTCTCACGTATTACACTTGGTGAATGCAATACTCGTACATTTTCTCAAGAACTAATATAATTCTGATATGTTGCTGCTTTTTGCAGAAGTTTGCTCTTGCAACTGGAGGTGAATATGAAAGTCCACATTGGAAGCAGGCAAAATGAAACTGATGGAAAGAAAAGTGGCAACATCTTTCAAATGAACCTTGAAATACACCACCATTTTATATATCGCACAGTTTGGGCTTTAGAAGCTGTTTTGTCGGACAGGGGTGGAAAATGATTGCAAATTCTAAATGTTAGCTGTGACTGTGTCCATAACCTCAGATGTTACTTTAAAATCTTGTCATCTTTTTGAGTCAGACATATTACTTTTTAATGGAATATTTGAATGTTACAGCAAGAAGACATGTTCATAATGGAGAAAGAAAATACGTCCTGGGTGGGTCCATCATGAGATTATTTGGTTGTTGAAATTTAGTGACGTTTGGGATGTAATGATGGCATAAGAGCATATTGAATGCATCATAACCTATATGAGGTAGATATAGACAGAGATCTGAACGGTGCGTCTTTTTTTGTGAGAGCTCATGTAGCTCCTGGTAAAATTCAAATCTAGAAATATATAAATAGCCACTTATACAAAAAGACAATGTGTCTTGATTATATTATATCTAAGTAAAAGGTATGAACCAAAATTACAGCTATCATGTTCATTTATTAATACACTGTTCAGGTCAGGATACCATGTTAAGTGCCTAAGGGTTACATATACTATATGCAATGTATTACACAGATGAATAGTCTCCTATTAAAACCACCTCACTCTTGGTGAAGACTAAAATTGTTGTGGCTCGGGCAGTTCCCAGTAGATGTCCCTCGGCGTGTTCGACATTCTATCAGTTGAATCACTTGACCTGAAAGAGAACAATAGTTTAGAATGTATGTGTAAGAAAACATTTACAAAACAAACATATTTCTGTTGCTAATCATGGAAGATGGTGTTGCTATACTGAATTTAAATATTTATTTTCCACAGCTCAAACATTGTTTACTTCAGGGTCATGTGTAGTTAGAAAGACTACAGCTAACTAACTAACTAATTTAAAGTCAAGGAAGTCTTTGCGTATTCTATTCACCTATCTGACAGTTCACAACATAGCTTTTTATGTATTTATTAGTATAGTATCTCCATTTATAGTAAGATAAATTGTGTATAGGGGCAGTGACATAACGTTTGAAATATATATGGTTCTTTAATCCAACCACAAGGATTAATGTCAATCATGCCTCTAAATTTTCAGTCATGGTTAAAATTCCTTTGCAGTCTTCAGAATGTTCCTTTGATTAGCTGTTCTTGTCGTGTTGGATAATCCCTCCATCTCATTGCTATCTTGAGAGGCTTATAACATGACCCATTTGAACTAGACTTAATCTCACTACCTCTGCTTCCTTCTTTCACATCACATCTGTTCATTCTCCTTTTGCTGCATTACATGCAATGCATCCATCTCACTATTTTCTTGCCATCTGTTGTGTGTCTGCCTCAAAGTCTCCTTTCAATCAGCTGAGCCTCATCTTTGGTGAAGACCTTACCAGGGCCAAACTGGCTCTACTGGATTTGTTTTTAATGTGGACATTAAAGCTGCACTAAAATATTCCTATATCAGCTATAGATCAAATGACTGCGTAATGTGAAACAGGTCGCTCATAGGGACAAACCTAGAAACAATTATCATCCAGATCGTCTGTTGCCGGAAGCTCTAAAGAATATTTTAGCATCGTTCAGCTCATTGTTTTGGTTTTTACCGCCCCACAACCTATCTGTTTTAGTTTAGTCAATTCTAAAGATGCTTGGACAAAGGCATTATGGTTCAGTACCCAGTCCTGATAAATGTTAGACGCTACTATAGATCAGAGTTATGTAACAGATGAATCCACTTCAAATATGATGGACAGCTTTCTCCAGGGCAACACACACTCACAAACAAAATATTGAAAACTTTGCCCTGCTGATAAAACAACATGTGTTTATAAATCCAAATTCCTCCCTCTAGAAATATCATTAGACTCCAGTTTGGCGTTTTGGCGAGTGAAGCCATAGATGAGCACCCAAAATGTTATGCAGTTTGGTGGAGCACTATGCAAGATTGGCTGTGGACAGACACAGAGATGCAAACATATGCTCACACACACTCAGGCATGACATATCTCATTATCTCCTGGCAAATATGTGTCCCCTTTGTAAGGGATAATGCCCGATGGTGTTAGGCCGTGCATCATCGTTCATTACCTCCTGATTATGGACACCTCAAAGGGCATTATCTTGCTTATACCATGGTCACATGCCAAAGAAAAAAAAAAATCCAAGACCATTAATTATTCATCATTACCATCCCATAAGATTATGATGCAATAGAAACATTGTTCATTACTGTAATGTACTTCTTGCAGCTTGTGTGTTAAAGTCGCTACCCTGAAGGACTAATGCTACACTCAGTGTCGTAAATAAGATTTGTTTTGTTGTCTGCTTATTCATGTAGAACGGTAAACAGACAATTTCACTGGAACTACCTACTAGGTGTCCATTATCAGGAATTAATGGACACCCTGCAGCCAGTCAGAATCGAGTATTCACCCCGACCATAATTGATTTTAATGTAAGTCATATGGGGTTATTTGTATTATTATGCAATGTTCAATGGCAGACTGGGTATACTTTACAGCCCAGGACCAAACCAGAGCTAAAAAGACTTACATTCATCAATTGGACACAAAAACAACTCCAAATCAATGTGTCTGCTGGTTGTGTAAATAGCACACATTAGACATTCCTCATATCAACCTTCTAAGTTTTTTTTTGTAACTTGTATAATGATAGCGTTGTGTTTACAGCTTGTTCTGCTGCTCCCAAGTTTTAAAAAATCTATTGATACTGCTTTAGGAAAGACTACTCGTCTTTCAAATGTTTCAATAATTACATAAAACTGACGTGTTTTCATGGTAGTAAACAAATAACACTGAAATCATACATTGGAGCCAAATGTAATATAATCTCGGGTGAGCTAAATAGTTTAGCCATTATCAGAGCTTGCTGAAGTCTAAACTGAAGGTTTTTAACTGCTGAAAAAGGTAAGACTGGAGGTAGACTAAAAACAAGAGGCGATATTACAATTGCATAATAATAATAATAATAATAATAATTTGATTTATGTGAATTTGGTTGATATTTTCTAATACCAGGTTAAGATATTCCGCCCCGCTCTCTCAGAACAGGGTGCCAGCTCCCACTCATTCTGTGGAACAGCTATATGCTACTGTACTAGAGCCCACTGGGTGCACTTTGTTTGCAGACAGATTGTGTGGGCGTTGTGTTTTTTATTCAAGAACAAAAATCCAATTTATTTTATTACAGCCAAGAATAAAACATAGCTATTATTTCTTCAACTGTCATTGCTCATCAAACTGATTAATTTGATTTATATATTGTTGCTTACAAAGATAAGTTACTCAGTCCAGCAAGAACTTAACATTAACTGTGTTTCAAAAGTTAATAATTCTTAATCATAGGCCCAAGCATGAGCTTGTTGATTGTGCTCTGTGTTGGAAATTATGACCCAGCCAGTAATTACCAGCACCCAATAAAATGACTGCATGCATATAGGTAGTCTCTCCATGATTCATTAACTTTAACTGGGATCTCCCTCTGGCTCTTTTTAAACATCAAATTATGCACACACAGTACAGCTAAAATCTTATTTGACTAAAAGGCAAAGACAAAGTTCACATAGAAGACAAGGCAGCCTTACAGAGTTACTAACCACTCTGACACAGCTCAGTTAACGAACAAAAAAGAAGCACTTCACCATTGAATGTTTCTGCTTCCCCTCACTAATGTGGCAATTATTGACTGCACATTAGATCAAGCATCTAATGCAAGATAACGTGCAGCTGGATGGAAACAGTCATAACATCCAACCGAAACCGCTATCCTGCTCTTTACTTGTTTTTTTTTTTGTTTCCTAAATAACAGACTGAAAGCAATTACTGCCTTAGCCACTCTCCCCCTCGTATCTGTTTTACTTTCGGCTCATGACATCTCTGATGGGTTTTTTCAGGTTTATTTAGTAAAGTATTGAATTGTGCCCATGGTTCTTGTTTTTGTCAGACAACTAAAGGACTACAAGATAATTCCATTTAGATTTAACAGACATGTTTTTCCTGTAGCCTGCAGGTATGTAATTAATGATTGGCGGGAATGCGCAAACCTACATTCTAATATGAAGTGTTGGGGAAGCTACTTTGAAAGTATAGCTTTGCAAGCTACCAATTACATCACACTGGAAGAAGTTAAACTACAGCAAAGCTGTGCAAAAAATCGAATTAACAAAGAACATGTGATACAACAATTTTTTGCTGAAGACAGTGTATTTACTCTCCGCTTGCAAAGCTCACCATTAAAAACGTAGGTTTTTATCGGTGGAGCTAGTCATTGTCATGCATTTGCTTCACAGCATGGCCATGGTCAGTCTTCCTCAGGCTGAGATTCAGGAGGTCTATCCGTGATGACGCTTTTACACATGCCGGCACTACACGTAGGTGAAAGGTCAAGTGTGTGATGGTGGCAGCCAGATAAATTAATTGAAAGAAAAAAGGGACGTGGCTGGTCAAAGGAGGCTCAATTACAGTAGAGAGGCGATCACAGTGTGATTGTAAAATAAAAGTAAAATGTCATTCCTGTCCTTTTAAGGCCCAAAATTGTTTATAGTTTCAGTCGTTAAGTATACATAAAAAATTATTTAACTACTTGAATCACTATGCAAATATGAATGTTATTTAACTACTAGTAAGGTGCTGCCAAATGTAGTTCACTACTCCCCAACATTGCCAATCCATTATCTGAACCTTTTAACTCGTGAAAATGTAAATATATTTTATTGTACTATTCTAAATGAGAAAAGGGACCCATGTGCCAGAACTTTCATACCAAAGGCTTTCACATCCCCTTTTCCAAATTTTCTAATTAATTTACAATGGTGCACTGAATCTTTGTGGTATTTTAGAGAGCAGGTCTCTCATTTTGGCAATAATTGGCTGTGGTGTTTGTAAAAGATATTAAATGGATGAAAAATATAGAAAAGTTCAATCCTGCTGGTGTTGGTGATCCTCTGACTTTTCCTCCAGGATCGCCAGCAGGTCAAAGTCTCTATTGGAAAAAAAAACAAGGGCATTCACATGGCTGGTGGTGGTGGGTTGTTTTATTGAAAAAATATTTACTGAAGTTGTGAAATCAGTCTATGTACAGTTTCTTTGCCAAAATTTTGTATTTTCATTAAAAGGGAAAAATATGTTTGGATCAGAAAAAGAATTTATCTTCCAATGCACTTCCATGATCTTTAAGTACCAGTCTGAATGAATATACCTAAAATAGTTGATTCGGGTTTCATTCCTAGATCAATCAGTATTATGAGAGGGATGTTTCAATTTAACCTTTTACAATAGAGAAATAATGATTAAGTGTTACAGCCAACCCTCAATTTTCAACTTAATATAATCTATTATGTTGTAGAATGTAATACATTAGATTTCATCTTTGGCAGATCTATGGTGAATGGTGTCTTCTTGCATGGCCTTTAACAGTGATTAATATCTTTAAGCACATTTCATATTCTGGTCCCATCTTAAGGTTGTAATTAGGCTGAATCAGGGTATGACTTTTCATGTAATTTTCAATTTAAAAATGCAGTACAAACCGTGAGTGTTAGGCTGTAAGATCTGAATCAAGGTCACTGACTGAACACATACAGTCGTAGCCATGAAGTACTGTCTGGCCAGCAAGCGGCTCCCATCAGATCGGTAGTGTCAAGACCTATAATGGGCTGAAAATGACAATTCTTATCTTCAGGCTGGCAGATCTGGATAAAGTACACTGATAAGGAAGGACCTGGCTGAAGTTGATACAGTGTTGATGTGACAGGGTGTGAACAGATCTTTAACACAAAGCTGCTTCTGGAATGAGTGTCTCATTAAACACATTAAGGGCATTTCAGGACTGTTAATAAAAAACATATATAGTTAGTCTTTTTTAATCAAAGAAAACCGTTTCCATTTTAGTATCGTTATAGTCACACACTTGTCACATTTAAGAAGCTGGAACTAGGGACTGTTGCCTTTTAGCTTGAAAAACTTACTTTATTGTCCATCGACTTATTGATCAATTGTTAGATTCTGTGCTATGATCTGAAAGTGATTTAGGGTTTGATTTCAAATTTATCTTGAGTCGCTAAGTGCACTCTCAAGTCAATTGTCTGACAATTTTAGGTTTAATTGCTGAATAGGGTGAATAGGAAAGCCATTTATACATATTTATACATTTCTGAAAGACTGTTTGTTTGTTTTGGCTTGTTTCTCTTACAAGTAATGCTAAAAAGGTCTGCAGAGCACATGTTGCAGGGTTTCCCAGTTCCCACCTCTTCCTGAAGTGGAAGAGACGGTGACTGTGGTGGAGAGTTTGGGTGGCACAGAACTTTGTGGGACATGCACTGCTTTTAATTGAGTTCCTCTAGATTAAAGAGTGTTGTGTTTCAACAGGAAACAGAGACGTTAGATGTAGAGTGCAGGTTGAGATTAATGATACTACACTTGTTAAACTTTCCTTTTAGGCCTTTTTCTCTCCCTCTCATTTTGCTCTTTGGTCATTGTTTCAGCCTGGCTAATGTGGCATAATGAGACTGATAAATCAATGCTGTCTGTTATGTACACCACCGTTGTGTGAGATACTGTGGCAGTGGATTTTTTCAGTTGTTTGGGCAGAGAACAGCTTGAAGTATAAGACTTCCTTCACAGTTTCCGGATAATGAAATTCCCTCTAACAACAAACAACGATGGGGAATCAGTGCATATTACAAAAGATACTGTGTTTTGTATTCATAACAGTATGCATAATAAACGGCACAATTAGTTGTAACAATGTACTGCTTCTTTTGTTAATGCTAGTCATAATGTGGACCTTAATCGACTGATTTATGAGTAACGTATGGCTGTGTACTAGTATCTTGTAACAATAACTCATCTTTGTTCCACATCCAAATCCCAATAACTCTCTAATATCTAACTTAAAGCATACAACGTTCATGTTGTCAAAACTGGCATAGGGTGTCAATAGTCAGACTTAACTACATAAAGTACAATATATCAATTTTACCTAAAAAACCTACTCTTCAGACTTTTGATCATCCTGGACTTTAATAATGGGTACTTTTGGTCACTCTACAGAAAATGCACTTTATATAAACATTCAAATTCAAAAGACTTTATTGGCTTGACCCAAGTTCAGATCTCTTACCATATCAACATAGAAACATATTGTAACTACAATATATAGTACATTATATTGAACATTGTTTTGGAAAAAAGAATAAATAATACGTGTATGTAATATTTAACAATTCAGAAATTGAACAAAGTGCATTTTCCCAAAAATCTTTTTTTGCAAAAAGAAGATAGTGATAATAATACATAATGACAAAATAAGACAAGGAAAAACAAAAAGAATAGTAATCATATCGCTAACAAAGAAATACATTAATATATTTAAGAATGAAATAATCTGAGGTCTGATGCAGATGAAGCAAATCAGTCTGCTGTTAATGAGTCTGTAGAGTGTTTGAGCAACATGACAACAACACAGCATAAAGGAGTACCCCTATCAATGGTAAAAAATGGAGTAAATAAGTAGCAAGCTTGTCATTAAAGGTCTAGTGTGTAGGATTTGGTGGCATCTAGCAGTGACTTTGCTGACTGAAACCAACTGAAACGTGCGTGGGAGTAGCACTGTGGCCGGCACAAAAAAATATTTCAATTCCCCTGTAGTCCCATTTGTAGCTCAGCTTTCATTTTTGTTGGAGAGTGGAAAGTAATGAATGCATATGGAAGTGGTCCATGTGCCACATGGGTTCTTCAAATTGCAACCCACTCACAACCAGCACTCAATGCCCTTTGAGTTACAGTGGCCTGTAATTTACACAAACTCACACTGTCACATTAGAGACAAGTAAACTATTTCATTAAAGCCGAGATCCAACTTCCAACTTTGCCGTTAAACAGATGCTCTTACACAGAGTGACTCATAATGAATGCAACAGCGAAGGAGAGCTCCTACGTAGTCAAGAAGTAGCCACATAGTGTGCCTGTCGCCACTCTAATACGGCTTTTTCATCAACTAACAGAAATGTCTTGAAAGATAATCAAAACACAAAGTACCGGATTGATTGTGGGTTTGTTTGTTGTATTGATTAACTGACTCAAAAAACCTGCCTTACCTTTTATCAAATTTCTGCCATTTTCCTTTCATTGGATATTAACTGTGCAACCGTTGCCTCAGTTATGTATATTTTGCTCAGTCTCCCCCTCTGTATCTGCCTCCTGCCTCTTCTAACTTCCCTCAGGACCCATTTTTGAGGAAATGTCCAGACCTGCCATTCTCCACCTGTACACCAGATGCCCTCCACCAATCACGGTCACCCGATTCCCACATCCGCTACTCACCTGTTCCCATTCCCAAAACATCCTTACCTGCTGACAGACCTGTCTCCCATTATCTCAGCAGTCCTACAGTGTATTTAACCAGCTCCCCAGTCGTTTCACTTTTCCAGCAATTGTTTTCCGTATCTGTACCCCTGTGCCTGATTTTCTGCCTGATATCTGCTACTGGTGTTTTCATCTTATTGTCTGTTTATGACCTGCCTACTTTACTTGCCCCTCTGGATTTGTTTGCTTGTTTGGGCTGCTAACTCATGCTTGACTGTCAGCCTGTTCATTTTAAACACTGATTTAGAAAAGTCCATTTTATTCTAACTATTTTGCCTCAGTGTCTGCATTTGGGTCCTCCACCCTGTTGCCAGATACACACATCCACAACAACCAGTGTAGACACAGACTGGATCAATGGGTAGAAAGAAAGAATGAGCCCTGGACCACAAGAGGCCTGTACTAGGAAGTAGGATTTGGGGTTAGTGAAGTAACTTCAGGGTTTTCAGGGTTACAACAATGATTTTCATCATACCGGGGTACATCGCCATGGTAATGTATGCTGCACACCCAGGTTAGTTTTGACAAATTAACTTTTATAAAAGAGTCTTATTTCTTTATTAAATTAATTTTCTTTAAAGAGTAAAACTCACCAGTGAGTGCCTCCCTTTGTGTACGGCAAGCTGGAGAGCAAAGCATTTTTTTTCACCGCAGTGAAAATGAATGAAATGAAATAAATGAATTGATGCAGAATATTTTGTTGGATAAAAACATGTTGTACATTTTGGAAATAATGACATCTATTTAGTTTCCAAAATTAGAACCTAAAATGGAGCCTTGTGGCACCCCATAGGTTCCGGTATGGTCCCTTCAAAATTTGACACACTGAATCATTTATCAGACCTGTACACTTTGGCTTTGACAATATATTGAATACTTTCTGCTAGTCAGGCAATAACATAGAGTATAAAGTAAAAGCAGGATAACCTTAATTGAAGCTCAAAAGAAAGATCTCCTGAAGGTAATGTTCCTCAACCTGACACCAACCAAAATTATTAAAATGAATGCAGGCCTATCATTGGATTTGATTTTGATATGACATAATGTATTGTCCCTGGTGGGGAAACCTCTTTCCTCAGGTCACAGCACTGTTGAGCTACCATATATACAACACACCATAAAGCTATGTAAGTTGATGATCTTTATTCTTCTGAAACAGTTGGTTACTACCTCTAAACAATTTTAATTTCACTTTGGGAATTTACCCTGACTCATGACATATGGACAAATATATTACGGTGATTGATACGATTGACAACGACACTATCCCTTAAGAATGCAATTGAAACAAGATCCAAACCAGATGCTTCATTGGTACATAATAAGGAGTGAGACAGGAGCCTTCTCAAATGAATCAGGAACAACACATTTACCTTGAATTTATAATTTCTTCTTAATCATCATGTTTTACTCATTGCTGTCAAAATCAGGAAATACAATCAATGAAATACTGCTGTACTTTAACCGTCATAATGCAACTATTAAACACTGTGTGAGAGAAATTCACAGCTTTTCTTGTTTGAGTTGTCAAGATTCAGTGATCCTCAGGCTGCAGAGAAGGATGCATTAACAAATCCCTTGGGTGTTTTTGCATGCAGGTCAATATACTCATGCATCCTGGGAGAGAGAGAGAGAGAGAGAGAGAGAGAGAGAGTATGTGTTTGTCTGTGTGTTTGAGAGAGAGATTGGGCTATTTCTTTTTCCCTAAGAGAAAAAGAAAAAGAAAAAATGGAAAGATTTATGTTCGTTTCCCTTTCACTTGCCTTCCCTATGAATGGCGCATGAATAATACATGTCTAGCTAACATAAACCTGACTTCCATTGTTGCATCAGATGATGGATTGTTTTGACTAGGGCGTGCCCTTCCTTTGAACACTGTTGCTCTTTGATTTAATCTGACAGCTGGGGATGTGTTGGAACACAGAGAGGTATAGCCTTTCATTGTTCTACACCACTGCCTCTCAAACCACGAGGCATCGAGGGACAAGCATGCAGGTTGTCATTCCCACCAAACACTTCTGCAGCTAATTACAATACCTTCAACCACAGGGGAGATCTCCTCATTGAAATCAACTGCTGAAATGTTTGGCCAGAAAAAAATTCTAAAGGACACATGGGTCTTGTTGTACACACATGACATGACACATCACAGCCATCAGTCAATTCCAAAATGTGTCACCAGGCAGAATAACATTTATCTTGTCCCACATAGCAGTTTGCATTGTTTCTTGTTACAGGGATATAATTAAATAATTAATTAATTATAGTGTAGTTCATGAATAGATTCGCATTTATTTAACAAAATAATGTAAAATTGCTTGAAACAGTCTCCTACAAATGACTCTTGTATACAACTAATTTGAAACAACAAATATGTTCGAATTAAATGTAATTCGGTCTGGATTGTGTTTTTTATTTGCATACGGACAAAATCTGGTTAAAAATGTTGATTCTTAACTATCTGTAAAGTGTTCACTGACATATTTTATTTGTTTTCTACCAAAATATCAATCTTGCAATAAATTATCCATTTGCAGTGACAACAGCATCATTCAACTTTTTCATGGTTACGTCGAGGCACTGGAAAGCGCTTTGTTAGGGTTAGAAAAAGATCATGGTCTTGGTTCAAGTCCACAATGACTGGAATCACAAACACACAATACGATAATTAGTTAACATAAACAGGATCTTTCCCCAACATTAACCAAAGTGCTTTTGACGCCTCACCCTAACCACACTCAGGATGCGGATCCCGGTCTCTGGTGTCACAGTGTTGCACATTGTATTCATACCATCCACCTCTGTGGTGTTCTAGTAAATTGCCTGCGAGTGTAATTGAGGCAGCAATTACACTTGTCAGGACAACATCATTTGTCAAACAATTTAGTAGTATAAAAACACAATTACTAGGAGACATGTTTGTTTGTTGGTTGTGGTTTTGGTGGATGTACAAAGTGCATGACTGTGATAAGCAGATGAAAGTCATAATTTAAAGCAACACACATATAACTGACATACACATTTCATCAGGGATTTAAAAATGCCAATAAGGCTTACTGATGGTGGTGACATGGTCCATAAAATGTATATTGATTTTGCCATCAAAACTAAATGAGCGCTAGCCTTACCAGTGCTGAGTTGACATTCATGCAGTTAGGATAAAAAAAAGGGGCTTTTTTTCAGACTCTCTCTCTTTTTGTTATTCTGTTATGGCTTTGACAACATGAGTTTCCAAACTATGAGTTCACTTTGAGGAAGTGGCACATATTGATCTGCTCGCCAAAGAACTTCAACTTGAACATGCCCCAGCTTTAGCAGCGCTGTGCATCATGTCAATTTCACCCTCTGGTTGATTGAAGTTTCACTATCTGAACAAGCTGGTCGAACTGCTCCACTAGCAGGCAAAAGATGACCTTGAAATGGTCACTATCCATGCACAGTTCTAACACTTTGCCCATGTTTTTAGTTGTTTATCTGCTGTCCATCTGACAGAATGCAAATTTACTTTTATTTCTTTCATACTTTTCTTCCATTTTTCATGTACTCACATTGAACACTTTCTTTAACCTCCTCAAGCCATTTGTATTTCCACATGTCAGTGAAATGAACACCTGCAATAATTGTGAAATACTTTTTTTTTTTTTTTTGAGGGGAGGGGGGGATCACGATCCAACCCTGTACCCTGACGAAAATGTTGGCTTTCTACATTTCTGCAAACTGTGGATATGTTTAATGCCGACTTGAACAAAAAAACACTCACCAGTATGTTTCATATCAGCCTTCTAACACGCTTGCAGAAACGCACAATACTACATGTGAAACAAATGGTTAGATTTAGGCAACAGAACAAGGCAACTTGGTTAATCATGGGTTGTGTTAATGTAACAATGTAAAGTAACAACCGTAACAACATAAACACTGTAAATAAATAAGAACCATCCATAGCTGACTTTCCATTAGCAACGAGCATAACAACGTAATGCACCGAGCGTAAAGTCAACGTTTACTTTTGGTTTCAGACGGGACAACAGCGGACTCCTGGGTGGAAGTCCTATTTTTTTATGTTGTTGTATGCAGAAACGTACAACGCCAACATCCTGACGATTGGGCTGTACAAACAAATAACTTTTTTGGGTTGACCAATTTTGTAATATACCCCATTTCAATCAGGAGAGACTGTTATAGAGTTGCACAATAATTTATTACAATTGCACAATATTTGAATAGTGCAAAGTCTTTGGCGATTGGACTCCATCCTGAATTAGGATAAGCAAGGGGTGGTGATGCTGATATCTGCTAGAGCAGAATCCCCCCTGGAGTCCAGACACTGGTGGTGGTGGAGAAGAAGGAAGTTGCTGTAACCCGATGAAGATTGGAGGAGCCCGGGGTGGAGGAGGGTTGCATCGGTTTTGAGCTGAAATGACAACTGACAGCAGCAGAGAGGAGAACCTATTTAAAGGTTTGACAACAAAGATGTGATTGTCTTAAGGAAACTGCGCAGAATCTGATTGGTTAATATAAAGTGCACGCCCCCCAATCAGCTGATGGAGTAATGGCAGGGAGACTTAGAGACTGAGATTATGAATGACAAAGAGTGTGGCATATGTCTTCCTGACTGAACTTCTGCTTGAGCTACATTTATTGAAGAAAAAATGTAATGTGCCTCACAAAAACAAACTAAAAATACATATTTTCAGATGCAGATAGGAACTCAAAAAGAAAAAGTTTTCAAACCCTAGATGTAGCTTGCTGAGCGACAGCAGCTCTCTCTGAAGACATGCAACAGATTGAATAAAGATGAGGCAATTAGCTGGATCACAACATTAATCAGAACAGTGTGCTCATGCTTTAGATACTAAATATGGTTATGATTTCTGTTTTGAATTTCAGTAGTTTTTCTGACTAGTGCAGTACCCGTTCAAAACATGCCTGCTAAGAACGGGCCAAATCCTTGGCATGAGGTGTTGCTGCTTGCAGCGTTCTCGAGGACTGCTCATACAAACAACTTCACACTCAACATTGCACTCTCTTGGGTCTGCGGCAATACACCTGCCATGACAAAGTTGCATCACACACACACAAGCCATGTCTACCCACAGTCAGAAACACTGGTGAAATACACTCCTGGGCCTGGGGGCCCCAACTAAAAGGGGCTCAAACAGCGAACAATTCCTTTTGATGTTTCAATATGAAAAATATTGAATTATATTACTATTCTAGCTCATTGTACCCCAAAATGACTTACAAAAAAAACCCCTCTGTTTCACTTTACACTTTTATGAGGACATTTACTTGTCTATATTAATTTAATTTACTCATCAATAGTTTTCTTTCAGATAGAAACATTTGAATACTGTTATTATAAGCTGTTAGTATGTCACCTCGGTAAATTTGAATATGTTTTAATGCGAGTTACCATTTAAATTCCTTATTTGATAAGTTTATCCAAATAAGGGTTGTTTGGAAATACAATCATTTCACAGGCACAGGTGGTCTGGCCCGGAGTTATTTTGCAGGAGGCAACATTATCAGTGTTAAAAATGTGTTAAACAAAAAGAAAAACAATTTGCGATGCAATGGCAGACTAGTGCTATTCCTGTAGGCTGTCCGCTCGTGCTCTCTGACTCCAGGGAAGTAACACAAAGTTTGGTTGTATCGTAAGCCAGAATCCAGCTTCAGCAGGCTGTATCCAGCGTCCAGCAGCCAACGGGTCCTGCCCACTGCAGACGATGTTTGCAAGTCCGCAGAGCACTGAAGCTCCACTGCTCAGGGGGCTGTGTGCTTGTTTATTTAAAGTTAATTAATATTGTGCAGAAATTCGGAATAAAAACAACTCCATGGGGTCCCAAGCAATAAACCCATCAGGTGTGAATTAGATGAGCGGTTCCCGAGATATGCGAAGAACACACAGAACGACAGTGAATCCTTGCTTTATATTTCGATGTACATTCTCTCTCTGGTTGTATCTGTTGAGTACAAGTACACAGACAAGCCACAGACAAATATAAATTTATTTAATTAAAAAAAAAAAAAAATCTATGATACAACCCTCAAAAACATTCAAGTAAAATATGAACCTACTTCTTAATTTCAGAACTACTTTTTTGAGAGAAATTGAATTACTTGTGCTTGCTAAAGGGATTGAATATAACTCTAAGAATAGAGTCCCTTTGTTGAAGCTTAAGTGGAATTTAACCAAATGGAATCTTCTGTATTCCACATTGCCTGGAAGTGCCCTGGCAGAATATATTAATTAAGTGTATTTGTTGCTTCCAATGCAGCGTTATGGCATTATATCATAATCTTTGCATACTTACATATCTGAACACACTCAACTAAGTGACAATTTAAAAACATTGCCTATCACATAGGGAATCTGGTTTATAGTATATTAATAATCAAACCTTACATACATGATCCCACTACAGAGAGTTAATTATTGCCTGTAGGTCTTTGCATATATTTGCACAAGTCTGAGGCCCTTAACAAGTTTGAAATCAGGATGCGTCACACGCAGTTTTACAGATTATCTGCTGTCTGATTACAAACATACTCACACAAGATAAGAAAATAACAGTACATGACACACTACACAACATTATTAAGATATTGCCAGGGGCGGTTATGCATCACCTTTAGCTTTCTCTCGCATACGCGCTCCTCTCTCTCTTTTACAGACACTCACCCTCTCTTTTTCTGCATCTCTATCATATGAATTTTCTCCAACTTCTCTCTTTGGCTGTAGATCTCGGAGGGCATGCTCTAGCTTGTTGCATTCTTGCCATTTTTCTGCAAGGATTTTCTTCCTATTAGCTGTCTCATCAAGTATGAATGAAAGGCCGCACTGTTGTTGTGGTCATCATCTCAAAAGTTTCTTTTTTTCTTCCAGATGATACTGTAACTGCCCAGATTATTTTTAAACTATCTAGACAGCCCCTGTGAGGAGGGCTCATATTTGTATTAAATTCCATGCTGAATGCAATACTGGTGAAGATCGGGATCTAATTTGACCTGTAATTGTCAGGAGAAGCTAAGCAGGGACAAATCTGGGACTTAAAGTAAGGAATAATTGTGGCTGGGCTATGGCGCTTCATCTCTTTATTTTCTATTCAGTTTTGTCCACAAGTCCAGTTCTCTCCCATTTCCACTATAGCAGTCCCTCAGAACATCAGACCACCAACTCCACTATAGCAAAAGTAACTTCCAAAGCTTTCTCTTAGTTGACTCGGGCATGAAGATTCATACAAACATTAAATACAGAAATTAAATGGGAGGTTCTCCCTGAGAAGTTATTTATGGTGCTGGTTACAGAAATAAAACTAGATCCAAGATTTTTTTTTACTGCTACTGTAAGACTTACTGCTTTTTTCCATACCTATAGTTCAATACTGAAACATAATTTAGAGCTGCAAACAACTTGAAACTTTCATCATTCGTGTCCTGTTTGGCAATACTGTCTGGTTACTAAAAGCTAATCTACACTTTTCAGCCAATCAAAATAAAGAATGTTGAAAGACCATGCTATTCAATTGCTGAGCTCTCTGAGTCTTTTTAATTTGATAAAAGACAGCTATGATATTTAAAAAGGAAAAAAGTAATCTCAGAGACACATTTCTGAAATCGTGCAGCCTCATTTGAAATTCAGTATAAGTGTTCAGATCTTACAGAGATGAGCTTATTTAATAATAAAAAGAAAATCTCCATTTTAAGGGCTTACCTCAGGATGAGATAGGTAGGGTATAATTCTCAAGAGCCATATTAAAGAGATGTGAGAAAGTAGGAAAAAAATATCTAAAATCTCTTTTAATTCTTCCTTTGGGGGTCAATAGACAGCGACAATATATTAATGTAAATTGTCCTTTCTTACCTATGGAATCAGGCTACATGCTGGGTTGCAAGAGTACACAGTCTAGATAGTTTAGATGGCATTTTGCTTTGTTATATTAGTAATATTTTCATATGAGAAATATATCATAATATACAAAAATAATATACAGCAAGAGCCTTAAGGCCTGCAAAAGGTTTATTGATTAAATCTTCCCACCTCCATAAAAATTTCAGTGCTCGGAGATGTGGAGATGAGTGGCCAACCTTGGGTCAGCCAAGGTAAACCTTGAGATCAAATGTACACCAAGAGCTCTTAAATTATTCGCTCAAGGGCAGTTGTTGACATGTTGGGCTTCCTTCATCCCTTCACAGGTGATTTGAAACAACATCCTCATAGTTTGCATTTTTTACATACCGCTGTCTTGGCAGGTGTTTTCAAATGTGCCTGTTTGAAAAAGGATCTACATACAAAATCAGTCCTTGCTCAGAATGTTTGTTTTTTTCTTGAGGGTGAAGGACCATACATTGAAGCGCCATACAGCGACTATTGATACTTTCTATACACGTACCTCCGCATGCACATCAGGATTAATTAAGTTACAGCACTGGGGAAAAAGTCGGTTAAGAATGAATTTAGGAAATGGCATTCACTTTATTTGAACGAGCTGCAATCATATTTTAGTTAATTAGATACAAACAAAGAGATCGTAAAGAAACTCACATACATACATACATTTAAGACATTTTCAGTTAAATTACTGTAAACAGAGTGGGGCAGAAAGTAAACACGAGACAGATATGTTATGATTTAATATCTGTTTGACCTGCAGGACAAACAGACAGTCCCAGCAGCAAAACCTTGGAGTAGGCTTTTCTGTGCAGCAATTTAGCTGCTGGTGCCAGGCTGTGACTTGGCAACCTTGTACAAGTGTCAATGACACAGCAAAAGACGAGGTCAAGTGGTTTTCAAACAAATCCATCACCTGACGTAATCGCAAAGAGGTCAGTTTAGGCTGTGAGCATTCATTATTCATGAGTGGGTGAGAGGAAGCATACACGTCTCACCAAGTAGAGGACAAATGAATATAAACATCACCGTCTCTCCTTCTCTTCTTACCTTTGTCTCTGAGGGGATTTTACCCTTGGATCAGTCTCAAACATACATCAATATATTGACTGGAATAATGCTTTGAATTCCCGGAGGAATCCGGTTCCTTCTCTCCTTCTCTTGACAGCGTGTGGAAGATTGAAGCCATCCTCTTTCTCATTCAAGGGAAACGGCACTGGCATTAAGATGTTTCAATTAGCTTGCTTTGAAGACAAGTAGCAATGAAAGCATGCAGCTAATGAGAATTTGTTGAAGGATCAAAACTGACACTCTTTAAAAAGTATTGTAATTAAATTAATATATTCTCAAAATTAATAGATATGCATGGACCAAAATATGCCTCATGCACACTGGGGCCCAAATCCAACAGGAATTGAGACAGTGTGTGAATTCTGCTTCCCATTCTTTATCTTGACTCTCAGTGTGGGTTTTTCCATTACCAAAAGGAAGTGGGGGCAGCCAACCCCAGACTGTCTCCAAATGGCTTAGCTCAGTTGGCTAGAAAGATAGATTTCGGGATCCCACACTTCTTTCAGTAGAAGCACAGGAACAAACACTGCTTCTGTTTAATTTGGAATTCACAAAGCCACAAAACATGATTGATCTCATCAAAATGGGCAAAAAATAGGGCAGAAATCCATAATATATCACTGGAAGCAGAGTGGAAACAAAGAGGGGGGTCCAAAGACGAGACCAAAAGCTACAGATGAAAGCTTGGACACCAAAGTAATGGTACACCCGGCCCATTCTTTTACTGTACTTTTCCACACCTTCCTGTGCTTCTGCTGATACTTTGATCTGGCTAGACTCTATTAAACCCTCTACATCTGCCACCATGCTGTGCCACCCACCTCACAGTGCCACAGTAATAAATCGGTTCTACCACAGAGACAGAGAGCGGGGCAGGCTGGTTGCTAGGACAATTGTGATCTGGCTGGGGTTTCCTTAATAGATAAATCTTCTTTTCTACCCATGTTTTTCAACAGTTTAAGGTTTTTTTTAGTTCCACTTTTCCTCATTGTTTCTTCTTAAAGGAATATTACGATATTTGGGGAAACGCTTATTTGTTATTTGCACCGTCACTGTGTATGAGAGAGAAAGATGGAGGACTATTGCAAGCAATGTTAAGTTATTGCTAATAATAATTCATATGTCAATGCTTTAAATGAAGCTTCCAACTATTCAGTAGCCAACAGCTCTAATTATGTCATTACCAGCAATAGAGGCATATGAGCACACTGTCTTTGCATAAGAAAGCCATGGAGACCTAGAAGTAATATAAGCTGACCATTATAAACTGATCAATTGGCATTGTATTGGCCATTTATCACATAATAAACACTAGGATACATATGATTCAGTCCAGTCTTAGATGATAAAAACCAGTGCAATTAAGCTCAGAATTTACAACAACATGCTTCATAGGAAATGCAACCACATTGTAACTTTTCTTCACAGTCTAGCACACTTGGAATAACGAGCCTATCGCCAGTGTGTCGAGCTTAGTGTGGATGTATTATAGTAAAAACATATTAATGAACCAATGATTGTGTGAAACTTTGAAAAGTGTTGGTGGAATGGATGGAACCTCAAAAAAAAAAAAAAAAAAATCGGCAGCGTATATATTCCACATTTTCATGTTTTTGGCCCAAGTGTGAAAAAGACAGTAGTTTTTCCCACTGCTTCCAGTTTTATGCTTAGCTAAGCCGGCTGGACTTACTTTGTTTCAAGTCAGCTACTTCTGTCAGAACACACACACTTTACAGTGAAAAACTGTTAAATCACAACAATAAGAGACCGTTAATTCAAAATAGGTTATATTCAGTATGTATGACAGTGAAACACCGTAAATATGTGTGTGTATATATCAGCCCAAAACGTAATGTATGCATATAGTTCTTGTAAAAACTAGTTTGTCACTGTTAATTGTACTAAACACTGTACCGACAATGTCACGACCTGGCTCTTCAGGTCTCCTTTCGCTGCTTCTCAGAAATCATAACGATCTGCTATTTTTAATAGCTGCTCTTTTGTGCATGCATCTAAAAGCTCCTCCGATGGGGTTTGAACAAAAGCAACTATTTCCGCCATTTCAAATAAAGCGAGAAAATCAAAACTCCTCCCTGTACCGTGGGTCAACACAAGTGGCAGCCAGGTGCTTATACTGTCCAAGAAGAGCACAAATCCCCTCTAACTAAACTGCTTCCCTCAGTCTAAGCTCACTCGCCCCTAGTTTTCATGCAGTGGCAGTGGTGGGTACTTACACACTGAATACCAATAGTACGGAAAAGGCGTCCAGCAATTGGCAACCTCCCCGAGACTATGGCCGTGCTCCCGAGCAAATGCTCTAACCACGCTCTCCGCAGCACTAGCAAAAAAAAAAACCCCGACGAACCCAAAGGGGTACCGCCGCTATACCTATCAGGGGACTGTGCTCCCACACAAACTCTTTGGCACCGGTCAACAATCCCCTGAAACCACCCTTTATAGTCCACTACCTTACCGTATGTCTCCCCAGTAGCGCGCAGTTTACCGCAACCTTCACGGCTCCTGATCACCACACAACACAAGAACGCAGCTCCGTAGCAAACTTTACGACGTCATCCCATTCACCACGTTAACGAGCCCATTCGACAGCGACCCCAACATCTTACTGTATTCCAATGGACGAGCCCCCACTTGTCACGACCCGGCTCTTAGGCCACGACAAAGACACACAGGGTTTTAAACAGGAAAAAAGGAACATTTATTAGCCCCACACGGCAACTTAAAGTGCTAACATGGCAGGGTGCTGGCGGAACGGAGATCCTCCTCACGCTCTGGTGCAGCCTGGTCTTGAAGGCTCCTGGGAGAATGGCTAGGTGCTCCCAATTGGATTGATTAGCTCCGCCTACCAGGGACCTGCAAGACACACACACACACCAGCCCGGGTACAAACACACAGCAGGCCCTGCCTAAAACCAGAGGGCCGTCACAACAACGACTGACAACAATCAATACCGTCATTTTTGCATGTATCAACTTTTAAAAATACATTTTGTTACTGTTAAATGTATGAACGATTGTGCTGCCAATGGAAATATAAGGTATTATACATTTAACAGCCAGCCCTGTATTTTTTGCATTTATTATTTGTAAAAAATACAGTTCGTCACTGTTAAATGTACTAAACATTGTACTGATAATGGAAATACACCGTAATATAAACAACAATCAATACCGTCATTTTTGCATGCATTAACTTTTAAAAATACATTTTGTTACTGTTAAATGTACGGACTATTGTGCTGCCAATGGAAATACAACGTATTATAAATTTAACGGCCAGCCCTGTATTTTTTGCATTTATTACTTGTAAAAAATACAGTTTCTCACTGTTAAATGTACCATTAATTGTACTGATTACAGAAATACACCATAATATATATAACAGCCAACACTGCCCTGGTGGAAGTTAGCTGCAACACAAAATAAACATACAACACTATTAGAAATCCCATGAACCATATTCATAAGCAAAGAAATTAAAGACAAAACAGAAATTTACTTGGTAACGTTACTCACATTACGTTTGTATCGTTAGCCACACGTTAGCCACACATTTGTAACGTTAGACACACGGTAGCTAGCAAGAGAGAAAAGATAAATGAAGGCAAATGGTTTATATGACAATTTAAAGGTAATATTAGTAATACTAACGTTAGCTTACTAGTGCAGGAAAGTGTCTCCCTACTTCTCTCTTAAAGTCACGTACACAGGTAACGGTAACTTTACTTGATAAGACTGTGCTTAACGTACAGTTGCAAAATGCTGGCAAAGAGGAAATACTAAGCAATAATAATGAGCTTACTTATCTTGCTGTTGCTGAAGTCAAAGTCTGGTCAGAAATTGTGTAGCTCTGAGAGAAGCAAGTGTCCATCTATATATGAACGTATGGTCTGTGTCTGAGTGATAGCAAAAACTAACATTTCTGTTGGAAGTAATGCAAGATAATTAAATCTAATTCATGTTTATACTGGTGAAAAAGAATTACTGTATTGTGATTCACAGCAACATTTATTTACAGTAGGATTCACCCAGGAATGAATTTTGACCATGATGCTTTGCAGATCTACATCAACATGCTGTATAAGAGTTTTACAGTAAGCATTTGCTCAGTATACAGTAATATTACTGTGAAAACTGAGAAACATGTTACAGTGCAACACTGATTTTTGAAAGACATTGTGTCACTGTTTCAACATTCAACATGAAATAATATTAACCAACAAACAAAACAAAACAATAAGTTCTAGTTGCAAACTAGTCTGCTCATTCAAAGCAGTGGAGAGAAACCTTGCATATGGTGCCCCTTGCTTAAGTTCTCCTTGTTTTCCATGCACCCCCCCCCATCTCTGTTGGCCAGTATTTTGTAACGTTACAGGTACTTCGACTTGCAGGTGCAGATCTCGCGACAGTTTCAAGGCCCCCTATGACTTTGTTCCTTATGTGTGTGTGCACCATATATGATCGTGCCTATGTTTTACTGTTGACACTTTAAGACCAACAGGTGCCTGTCTCAGTGAATAACCTGACCACATGTGGTGGGAACACAGGTAGTTCTCATGAGAGGGTCAATGTCCCCCGTGAACTCACTGTCAATACGGTTACATTATATTTATACACAGACATGACATGTACAGTTTCATCGTTTAAGATTTCTTAAAACCACTTTCTCTTGATTTGACCGACTGATATACAGAGGCAGACAGAAAGAAAGATAGAGAGAGAGAGAGAGAGAGAGAGAGAGAGAGAGAGAGAGAGACAGAGACTGAAAGAGAGAGAGAGAGAGATCAAAGGACTGAGGGAGAAGTGTCAGTGATCAAACCAACACAGCAATCAAAAAAAAAAAAAAAAACGGTGTGAGGTTGAACTTTTGAACCCGTTTTAACGCCACTTCTACGCGCCGCGCTGCTCTTCTTCTTCTGGATTCACATTACTGAAGGAACAGCAGCCTGACTCTGGGAACATGACTTATCTTCTTGAGGTAAGAATGCCAACAATATTTATTACAGTCAGAGAGTAAAATATTTCTTAAACGGTCGACGTTAGTGACACCGTAAGTTTTCTATATCAGGTTCCGGTAGCGTTAGGTTACTCTCTCCGGTGAGGGGTTGAGCTAACGTTAGGTTAGCTAGCGGTTAGCTACATTTGAATTTGAGGCTTTGCTTTCTGCAGTTCTGTGTCGCCCTTTAAGTCAAGAGTAAGTTAACTTAGTTAGCTCTCTAATATTTGAGTGTTTACTTTTCTTTAACCATGTAACGTAGGTAACGTAGGTTATAGGTTTCTGTGTCGAACATTAGCTAACAGTAGCTTACTTAACCAAAGGTTAGCAACCTTTGCATTGAAAAGAGTAAAAGTTGATGTTTGAGATGATTTAGTTTTTTACCTAAGAGGATCTATGTCCTCCCCTCGTCCTTTATCTCCTTACTCTTTCTTTCAGGTGTGATGACGACTACCAGTGGTTGGACTTCACATGGACCTCATCACCCTCTTTGCTGTCCTAGTAGTTCAACCGTATGATCAGATACAAGTTTTGTCAAGGATTGACAAATAGTGGTAAGTTTGTTGTAAAGTTCAGTGTATGTTAATTTAACAACAGAAGGCTTTAGGGTCATCTATTTTTGTAAGCACTGTGTAGTCATTTCATGTTCAAACAATGTATGCATGTATTGTTGGTGTTAAACATGCATAAATCTAGGCATTGCATAATCCAATGTGATTTCAACTTCTTGCCAGAACATCTTATATACTTTACTGTGACTTTATTTTTTATTTTTTGACATAATATACTATGACGTTTTTAACATACTATACTATGGCTATTACAGTACTTAATTTTTTTAAATTGTTTATTCTACTTTTTTTTATTTAAATTTGTTTTATTGTGAGAACCACTTTGCAACGGTGTAAGTGCTATATAAAGTTATATTATTGGTATTGTTGTTTCTGTTTCTGTTATTATTGTTAATTGTTTTCTATTTTGTCTTTTTTCTGGCTGTAGAGAGGATCATGTTAGCTCACATCAAACACCAGATTGACTTGTGAGTCTTCAAGCAGAAATGATGACAACACCTGCCGATTTCCAGTTTCCTGAACATCATGCCATGTCTGTATGAGATTCTGTCCCACCTGTCTTCAGTCCGGACCCAATGACTCAGATACCAGGCATGTCAAGGCTAATTAGAGGTAAGCGGTGGTACAGTTCAGTGTAGCAAATGATAGGTGCAAGCACAACTCAGACTTCACTCAATGGATCATCCTCAGGTCCATGGTCCGAGCCAACAGCTTCATGCAAACATAGAAGAAATCATTAAGCTGGAATATAGTTTTGCATTCGTAAAAAAATAATATTAGTGCTCTGGTATCCCCCTTAAATTTCGTTTCATGTAGCAGTAACATTTTATTAATTCTAGGTCATATCCTCATGGGTACTATCTTTCACAAAATTCACCCAAATGGGTTTGCACCTGTGTCTTTGCACACAAGTGGTCCGTACAGTGCACTCTTATATTCATTTGATGGTAAATGCATGGGCCATTGTTTCCCATTGGACTGGGTCTCCGCCATACAGTTTGATTTTTGTTAATGGGAAGGCAGTTATATTAGCTATTGTATACTGAGTATTTCAGTTATTCAAATACAATAAAAAAATCCACAATAGGATACGGACTACTGTATTCTAGTTTCTCTTTTTTTTTTTTTTTCTGCAACAATAATTGTGTTATTGCTTTTAGAGGTATTTTAAAAAGGTCTTAAAAGTCATTGAATTTGAAAAAAATACAAGCCAAAAATGTATAGAATTAATAAGATGTGCAGATACCCTGGTTGGTGAAACGTGATGATAGTCTTGATTGCTTGAGTGGAGGCATCTGTGTATTCAGGCTGCAAGTTGACAGAAATTAAACGCATGTTGATGATGCTGTTGTGCTAAAACGTGTCCTTTTTTAACATTCGACCTGATACTGATTAATTTTTTATTAACTATAAAGGTGACTTACAAAATGATATTCCAGAGTGCTGGTTTCTTCTAGGTCATTGAAGCTCAGTTTAACACCAGAAGGCAGTAAATGTTTCTCTATGTAGGCATCATGCTCAAGCACTGCATCAATCTAACTTTGCCTTTGTTTCTGTTTTTGGGCTGCAGAGAGGATCATCCCAATCCACGGTGAACACCTGACGGTCAACCTACGAGTCCTCAAACAGAACTGGTGAAAACACACGCTTTAAGTTCCCAGCTTCCAGAACTTCCAGTGTCCGTGTGAGACTATACAATGTTGGGTGCCCTCTTCAGTCAGGTCTGGACACAGCGACTCATTACTCTTGATCAACTCAGGGCAAGTGGCTAATCTTCATGGATTATCCTTCATATATGTCCACATGGTGTTTCTTCAAGATCTCAACAATGCTTTGTGAGTATACTGTACAAGTTATTGGATCAGTTCAACCTGTTTTTCACAGAGAATGTTAGTTTCTTAAGGTTTATCAACAATGGTCTGTATCTTGATTTACAATGGGCTTTATTTGATATTTCCTTTGTAATTTACAATAAATTGGTTGACTGTAAAATCTATGCCAACCATTTGTAATACGTTATACGTTGTACCATATTCTTTTGCAAAGGAATTCTGGCAACCACAGTTGTCGGCAATTTACTTGGAACTTTGTAATAAAATACTGTAACTCATACAGTTGTACTGTGTTTATCTCTGAGAAAGACTGTAATTAGGTTCACAGTATAACTGCTGTTTTAAAAAAAAAAGTCATACCGTAATGTCGTATACATTCTCACTTTATTTTTTACGGTGAATTTCTGGCAACCACAGCTGCCAGTAATTTACTGTATATTATAAAAAAAAGTCATACCGTAATGTCGTATACATTCTCACATTATTTTTTACGGTAAAATTCTGGCAACCACAGCTGCCAGTGATTTACCGTATATTATAAAAAAAAAGTCATACCGTAATGTCGTATACATTCTCACTTTATTTTTTATGGTGAAGTTCTGGCAACCACAGCTGTCAGTAATTTACCGTATATTACACAAATTTCTTTTTACAGTGTACTGTTATTGCAAATCAAACATGGCTGTTGTGCACTTCCTGGAAATGACAGTTGCATGGATGGTCGAAACAGGACGGAGCATTACTGCCAACATTTGAAAAAATATCTGCTAAGTTTGGTGGTCCCTCCCCTTCCTCCATGTATGGCCACCATTGAGGCTGAGACATTTTCAGCGTTCCACACCAAACGTTTTGGTCAAATGCTGGTTGTCTGCAGATGTTCTCAATTAGCCTATATTACAGAATCCTGTAAAGTACTGCAAATAGTCTTGGAGAACCTCCTTTGAACCTGCACAGTAGCCCAAGATGCTGCAAGCTACCTTTCATTGGAAGTGTTTTTACTTTAAGCTACATACAAAACAAATCCGCCATAGACTCAAGTCTGCAGAATATTTACATTCACTTCACTAACGAAACAATTGCATGGAATTAAGTTTTTTCAGTATTTACTTCTTTACTGTCCTCTCTCTCTCTCTGTCTCCCAAGTCAGCTAAATTACTTAGTGGAAGATGTTTGGTATGGAGATATAGATAAACATGTAGCTTTCCTACATTTAATGTCATCATTCATAATATACCGGCTGTAATAATAGTTAGTAAATAGATTGTTTTAATAAATAGTCAATAACAGTTAATAGATATTATATTGTGTTTTTTTTGTTGATTGTATTTTACATTATATGTTGCAAGGTGACAAATATTTCCCACCCGAACAACCACATGTTATATCAACCATATTTCTCCCTGCCACATTTACGACTTTTGATCAAGTGTTAAGAACTTTGCGGAGCTCTTTCTCTGCCTTCATCTCTCTACGGCAGATTGTTTCTCTCTCAAAAAGTCACGGGTGTTTTCTATTTATATTGAAATAATGCTACCAGACCGTGAAATGTCATCGTTTTCAACATGATGCTTCACTTGCCCAAGGGGCAGAGGTTGTTGGGATGGAGGTTGACATTGCGCTGCCACATTTTAGGACTGCCTGTTCCTAACAACACACTGTCAGTTATTATTTTTGAGGCTAAGAAACAACAGTCACTGTGTCAATACATACACTGAGTGTACACAGCAACAGAATAGATAGTTAGTACATTCACCAAGGCTGCACAATGCCTAATAGCTTTCAATTTTAGCAAATATTGCTAAAATACATGTAGGGTTCATGGAATGCATGTTGATCCAGAACTTCAGCTAATTTCTGTATAACTTTTTTTTCTTTTGGCCATGATTTAACTATGCTCCACATTTTATTAAAATCTGAAATTATTTAAAGCTACAACAAGGAATTCAAATTTTGTGTTAATTTTGGCAGCCACTGTGGACAAAAGTGGTAGTGTTTCTGGGCATCAAAGTCTCTTCAGAAAACCTAATTTTACTGCAGTAGAGACTGAAATTCGGCCAAGCTTAGTCCTGGTTCTGGTTCTCCCACGCCTCCCTTTCCTTCAGCGGGCCACCCTTGTAATACAGCCTGGGCCTCCCGCATCGAGGCGTCAGAGCACCTCAAGGCAAAGCTACTGCTACTGCTGCCGGGTACGGAGCTCTTCTCCTGCCCATAGACTGTAAACAAACAAGTGGTTTGTGGACTGTGGTTTTGAAGCCTAGTGTTTTTTGGCCATCGCCATCTTGTTTTTTTGCAACCAGTGAACAAAAAATTAGCATGTTTGGACTGCAGAGGAGTGACGTAGAGACGCCGTATATGGCTCTGGTAGCAGTAGCGACCTGTCAATCACAACCCTGACCCTTAAAGTATACTCTGCGATTGTGACCATGAACTATGTTTAAAGTGTTTACTGAGGTAATAAATCAAGTGAGAAGTAGGGTTGTTTTTTTTTTAATCATAGACTTCTATACAATCTGACTTCTTTTTGCAACCAGAGGAGTTGCCTTAAACTGGATGTTTAAGGCACTTCAGCGTTGGCTTCACTTTTCAGAACGTGACCTGCCGGAGCTTCCAACTGCAGGTCAAAGGTGGCAAAGGCCCCGCTGGAGTCTGTTGAACCTGCATGATTTCAGTCCTGAAGGTGTTTTAGTAAGCTCATTTCAAACTAGAAATATAACTATCAACAAACTCTAGATCTCTGTTTCCAGATCATTGAGTAGATACTTAGTAGAGTCACAGAACCTTCCTACTGAATGTCTATCTTGATAATCCTTAAAGTTATATTTATATTATAGGTTCTTTGTTTATTCATGTTTTTGTACAAGCAATATGTGCATCACTCTCAAGTCCTAAAGTGCAATGCTGTTCATGTCACTACTTAAAACATCACAATTAAGAGTACCAAGAAATTACAGGCGTGCCATCAAGTGGAATTCCTCGACTTTCTTGTTTCATGTCTAACCCATTAACCACAACAATCCCAACAGTCCTTTGTAATGGGTTTTTTATGCCAAATGGAGCGAAAACACTGCTTGACGCAGCTAAGTGTCAGTCAAGGAAAGCCATGGGAATACACTGAAGAGTCCAACCAAAGCTTGTATGGTTTTTCATAGGTAATGAGCTAACAAGCCATGGGAAATGGGAGGTCCATGTTCTGTCTGATTATCCTAAAGCTGTGAGAAGGGCTCCTTGGTTGTCACATTGCTACAGTCAATGTGGGGGACTGTGGCACACTTTCTATTGTTAGTATACTTGTGTTTCATTTGTGATTTGTTAGAAGGGCTCAGGAACGCCATATTATGTTTACAGTTTGTGACAAGTGATCTCCTGAGTCAGTTCCACTTGCTGAAGATAACAATGAAATGCAGTTAGCTCCTGAAAAGCTACTGAGTGGACCTTTTTATTTATTTTTATTACACATTCTGTGCTTTTCCCAGAGGTAAAATATGAACTAACAATCAATAATTTTACCACCATCCTAAATCAGAGAACAATCAAAGCCATGCAGGTAACCATAGCAACATTACCTCTGTTACACGTAAAAAAAAAACAACTTTATGAAAATTGTCTACCAGTCATTGTACTAAAGCCATTTCACACCATATATTGATAGCAATTTCTTTCTGAAACGTGTCAAATAAAGTTTCCTTGTCAAATGGAAACTTAGACAAGGTTGTGGTTATCAAAAACAATGTTTAAAAGAATACTTCGGTTTCTGTAGGAATTAAACAAAAAATACATGTTAACATGTTAAATTAGCATGCATTAGATGTGCAGTTAGGCAGATTATGTTATCTTCAGACAGGCTAGCTGTTTTTCCATTTCCATTCTAAGGCAAAGCTAAACTAAACTAAGATGAACGGCTGGTGGTGGCTGCTTAATATCAACTGTACAGGTTTGAGGTATCAATCTTCTCATCTGACCCTTGGGGAGAAAGATAATATGTTTATTTCCTAATGTTAGTCTGGAGTGAAAAGGTTAGGTCAAATTTACCGTTAACACCTTGTGAAAAATGATGAGGTCTCCTCCTGGTTGCATACTTTGAGTTTTAAAGAAGCTTTTAATTTATTTTCAAGGGGAAGGTTTAGTGCAGTTGTGTGGGTGTAAATTGGATGCTGCATTTTTTTTTTTATATAAACGTAACTCCAAGGAATACATAAAATAAAAGGGAAGTTGAGAAATGTTATTGGACCTAAAATAGAAAATAACTAATCTCCACTCTGTGTGTCACTGGTGTAAGAATATGTGTTGAAGCAAATTACTTTCAAGAGCTTTGTGTATTTTTGTATATGTTTTAAAGGAACAGTGTGTAACATTTAGGGGGATTTATTGGCAGATATAGAATGTAATATTCATAACTATTTTTCAACCAGTGTATAATCACCCGAAATGAAAAATTGTAGTCGTCTTCCACGGTCTCCGCCATCTTGCACCGCCATGTTTCTACAGCAGCCCGGAACAGACACTGGCTCTAGTTAGAGCCTTTTGTGTTTTTACGTTATCTGAAGGTAGGGTGCGTTCCGAAACCCGGTATTAAACAGGCCCCGGTGCTAAATAATTAAACATCGTAGTATCGGTAAGCCCTGACGTTACTGGTGCTTTTTATTTGTACTTTTTAATGTTTCATTTATTATCACGTTGCAGCTCACATCTGATCTTCTCTCTCTGTCTGTCTGGCTGGCTGAGCTCCTCCAACTACACACAAACATTGACACAAACACACACATACGAAGCGTGAGCACGTAGGCCTCAGTGTTCGAGTGAACCAGGTTGTAACGTCCAGCCCTTCTGTGTAGTTTTGTTGTCACTGTCACTCACCTTGTTTCTCGTTTCAGACACCTCCCTCCTCGTGTGTTCCCCTCCTGCGTGATTGCAAGCCCCGCCCTGATTGTTTCCACCCGTGCCTCGCCTGCCTTCCCCCGTGGTTTTAGTCTGTGTCAATTCTGTGTTCTGTGCCAGTGAGCTTACCAGCAATTCCGCAGTGTGGTTTTCCCGTACTTCGACCAGTTTTGTTTACCAACGAGTTTTTGCCTTCCGATTCTGATACCTCTGCCTGTGTGACTGATCCTCCGTGTAAAGAACCTTGCTTCAGTAAAGACCTTGTTTTTGCACCCTCTCGAGTCTGCATTTGAGTCCAGCTCCCTGTGGTCCCCAGTCCGTAACACAGGTGAAGAATACTCGATTTGACGGCAGCAACTGTATGTGCAATAAAATATTTTATTTATATATATATATATATATATATATAATTATAATCTAATATATAATATTTGCAAGTAAAAAGCTAATACTGTATCAATACATCTGTGCAAAAAGGGCTGACATGTAAACGAAAGTGAAACCTAATTCAAGGAGCTGTCTGCAGTCTCTCATCCACCGCTGCTATGTTTATACAAACCCAGCATGCACAAGCCCTTTTTTGTAAACTTCTCTGCTGGCTGAGACAAAGCCGTTAGGAGGACAGGAGGAATGACTGATTCTGACTGATCTCTGTTCTTCATTCTTTATAAACTTCAATCAAATGTTTATTTTATTGATATTTTACATTTGTTTCCAGTGATATATTATTTATTTCATGAAGGGATTTTGCTGTCGTAAACATAGCTGTTGCAGATCTAGTAACAATATTTAGTTATTCATCTATATCAAAATTATAAATAACTTCTATTTGTGTTCTGAATTGATTTTTTTTTTTATTATAGATGTTTTTAAAAACTATTATTTCATGTATAATAACTTAGTATTAAAAGTAGCTCCTAGTTGAACTAAAATCATATATATATATATATATATACACATACATACATACATACATACACACACATACATACATAACTGTAGGCCAACGTAGTTCTCCAAAATGGTTGGAAAGGGAGGGGTGAGCTGAGGGGTAATATAGTTGGTTGGAACCTGCCACAAACCACTAGATGCCACTAAACCTTACGCACTGTTCCTTTAAGTGGTGAATAAAAACACTTTATTTGAAAGTGGGAATTAATGTTAGATGTAAGAAGCTGTGTGTATATGTGAGAGCCTCTGTGGCTGTTAGATGTCAAGTATTGAACGTAAAAGTGACCTATTGGCTGTGAACATGGTGAAGCCTAAGTTAAAAACGTGTGTATGTCTGTGTGTGTGTGTGTGTTTAAAATGCTCTTGAAAACTGAAAAGCTGTCCTTGATCATTGGAATGAATGTGGGTGTCCAGTAGATACATTCTTCATTCACCAAATTATATACCACTCTATTTGTATTTAAAACTATACATGTACTTGATCCTCCTTACATTTTAGAACTCTATATCTAGATCCCTGTCAAGGTATTTACAAGTGATGAGCAAAATGTCAGACTTTGCCAACAGAAGACAGCTCACTTCCTGTTACCTATTCAACATTGTTTTGTCTTAACCATGTCCTTGACTTTAAAAATGCAATAACAGACTATTTTTCCACTTACAGGCAACACAATCAAGCTATAAAACACTGACCTACTGTATTATCATCTTTCAAATTGAAATGGCAAACTTGTTAGCATACAGTTTGCCATTTTAGACATCCACTTAAATCAAAGTCATATTTTTGGTCACCTGGCAAATGTCAGTCCAATATTCACTCACCTTTTAGATCTGTTTTAGTCTCCACCAGCTTCCAAGTTAAATATCCATCCCTACAGCTGCTAAATCCTCCACTATGTCCACTAGTTAGTTACTAACTGTGGCAGTCATTTGTTGCAGGGCAGGTGGCGTATGGTGTGCTAATCCAACCTTTCTACTGTAAAAGCTTCCTGCTACACCTGGAAACAACACTGATGAGAACAGGACTTGATAAAAACTGTAAGGCTGTGGCCATAAAACAAGAACAATGGGTTGAAAGACATTATAAAGCTCTGTAGAATTGTGGGGAACTGCAGAGTTGGGCAATAATGTCTACAGGTTTGTCACTATGAGTGACTATTACATAAAAACAATATTGATTATAGCAGCTTTAAAGATAACCTTTACTGGAGCTAAAACATCCAAGTGCCGAACTAGGGTAATACCTATTGACAAGCGCTAGATCTGTCTTCCCAGATCCTCAGACATATTGGCGATGAATGACAAGATTTAGACAGATGGACTAAAGACATTGTCGCTGCAGTTGGTAACATCAACTATATTTGTGGTGATTTTTTGCTGTTTTGTTTCTTTTGCCGTTGTAACTTGATTATTTAAAAAAAAGAGGCTGTATATTCACGACATACAGCTCTTACAGCCACTAAATATAAAAGTGATCGAGAGCAAAGAAATTCCTTTCACTTGAGCTACTCATATTCAAGTAATGGTTTCACACAGCTCCTGAGAACACCATTAAGAAGGTATTCTTGCTAACTGCTGGTCTCATTTAAAGGGGACCATTTCGGATTAATTACTGGTTCATCACTGATCCAGTTGTATTTCCTCTTAAATTTGAGTTAAGTAGGATGAAACGATCTTTGAAATGAAATTCTCTGCAGCAAGTCTCATTTCAGAGTGACCTGACCTATTTTTTTGTCTTTTTGCTGACAGTTATATTTAAAGAAGCTGTATGTATCACTCTGAACATCAATATGTGTAAATATATAGTGGAGTAATGTCTACCTGAGCAGAGCATGAAGTCATTCTCCTAGTATGTGTGTGTTGTTATCTGAGGTTCTACTTGCTTTTTTGACATAGCCGGGCCGTCCATGCATTCTTTTAGTGCATGTTCATGCGAGCTTGGTCCACTGATAAGCTCACGGACACTTTGCATTGCTCTAATTTGGCGGTTATAGTTACAGTACATCCGGTTCCCCCTCAGGTAAACACTGCTCTATCAGCACTTTTGCTGTAGTTTGCACTGCACTGTTAGCTCTGTTAGCTGTGAGACACCGGCAACTGAAATGCTCCCAATCTTGGATCCAGCACCTTTAACATCAAGGGAGAGTTGAGAGTAGATCCATGGCAGTGGCAGCGGCAACGATCAGCTAGGAATTGTGAAGGAGTCTTACAAAACCTGGGCAGTTATTACGGTCATACTGAACTGTAATCAGTACAGCCTGTCAAGTGGCAACCATTACGTTGATGTCTTAAGTCTAGTATGTGAACACGGATACAAAATGCTGTAAAAGAGCAGGAACTTGATAAGGATAGAGTTGAAGAGGTTATTTCAAGTTTGGAATGAGCGTGATTAATGCTTCCAAGAGCATGTATGTTTTATTCTTCATAGGCATGAGAAAAAAAGATAATGCATAGTTATAATTACATCCCAGTTTGCAAGTCAATTAGAATTCATAGAGAAGTTTGGTCTGCATTAAAATCATTGACATTTCAGGCAGCTCTACATACAGAAAATTAATTTGATGGATGTTTCCTGTAAATGTAATTCTACTTGTGAATTTTTAAACTGTGCTTGGTTCAGAAATGGTTCTACTATCTATAAAAAAGATAAATGTAATTTTTAAAGGATTTAGATTGAAGGGTTAGACCTCTTACAGTTAGAAATATGCAAATCTTCAGTGTTGCTGGGCCACATCAGTGAGCTTCAGCATTTGCACAAGTCACACTCCATTTATTGATGTGCCTTTGCAAGACCTTTGGCAAAAGGTCACATGTTCATAATACAGTAAATAGAAATGATGCTTTCACTGTGTGTAAAGCAGAGTAATTAGGTTTTGCTACTGAACATTTTTTCAGAAAGTTTACTGACAACAATTATGTCCATCCATTTCCAGCCGGGGTCGGGTCGCGGTGGCACAGACCCAGCAGGCTGACCCAGGCTTCCCTCTCACCCGCAATATTTTCCAGCTCGTTCTGGGACATCCTGAGGCGTTCCCAAGCCAGCTGGGAGATATAATCCCTCCAGCTTGTTCTGGGTCTTCCCCGGGGTCTCCTACCAGTTGGGCGTGCCTGGAAAACCTCTAGTGGAAGGCGTCCAGGAGGCATCCTGATTAGATGCCCGAACCACCTCAGCTGACTCCTTTCGATATGAAGGAGTAGCGCCTCAACTCCAAGTTCCCTCCTGATGTCCGAGCTCCTTACTTTGTATCTAAGGCTGAGCCCGGCCACCCTACGGAGAAAACTCATTTTGGCCGCTTGTATCCGAGACCTCGTTCTTTCGGTCACTTTAAGTCCATGGCCATTCAAACCAACTGCAACATACCACTAAAATATAATAACTAATAATATCTTCAATATCTAGCTTAGCATAGAGGTGCTAAGACAGTTAATGATGTTGTGACGTTCTTCGCAAAAGGCTCCACAGGTTTTTATGTAGAAACTTAACGTTTTAGAAAAGTATCTTCTTCCAACCTCTCCAGGTAATGAGTAACACTATAATAAATGTAACCCTGTCTAGCTTAAAATTCACAAAACCAACTTGAAAATAAAAATGATGAAAGTCAATGGAGCACAACGGATAATTGTTGGAGCTTGCCTAAACTACACTACAGCCAGTCTGCATTGGAGGGGCAGGATTTAGCGGTCAATTAAGCATTACATTTGCCTTTTTGTATCCTGGTACCTGGCTGGCACAATTATTTATGAAATTAGAGCAGTTGTCAATTTTTCTTTTCTACTCTTCCATTTTTGGATGGATTGATTGATTGAGTAATTATGATGACCTAATATAACCAGCTGCTGTCTGTAGCCTTACAGCAGATATATGTATGCTAAATATAAATCTACAGTCTGACTCTTAATACAATCCACCTACCAGCACCCTTAAAGGTCACAAATGTAATATGATACCCAATTTGTTTCATACGCACAAAAGAATTGCAAAAAGTGTAAAAACGAGCTGTTGTGGTTTTAAGGGGAGTTTTGTGACTGACTTAGTCTTGGCCTTCATTGTTACCATAGATTCTCGCTGTTACCGTGTGTTCCTAAGCAACCAGCAAAGACTCCAGAAAAGCCTGCTCTTTGGAAGGAAAATAATGAATTGTTGTTCTTAAACTCCAGATTTTGGACAAAAAAAAACTATTTACTGTACACACATAAGAGCGGAATTAATCTTACTCATCATGAAAGTAAAAACAAATCGTTTAGTAGTATTCTTT
Organism: Ophiodon elongatus; assembly: GCA_016806645.1. NCBI lineage: Eukaryota > Metazoa > Chordata > Actinopteri > Perciformes > Hexagrammidae > Ophiodon > Ophiodon elongatus. Next base: position 1,013,944 of record JACSYO010001013.1, on the reverse strand, counting down.
GGTAAAGGGTGTCAAAGAAAAGGTTACAACCTGGGCCCAGCCCTAGGTTTCTTAAAATGGCTGTGAAAAAAGGTGAAAATGCAACAATTTATAAGACCAAAAAACCCTTTATATGCCACCCAAAATACTTTTTTTATCGAACACAAGAAAAGTGCTGTTTAAAAGGGGAAGAATGTGAGTCACACCAAAGGAATTTAAACTAATGCGGAGTTGGCCATTCATCTCCTAGACAGGTGAATATAATCTGTGGCATTTCTTATCTTTGCCTGATCTATTGCTTGTGTAAAAAAAATACTTTTACTACTTTTTAGAACTTTACTTCTTTGGGGATTGTTTAAACACTATGTACTGTTTAGTTTGTTTTGTATCATATTATATGTATATTAACACCTATCACCTCTCACTTATCCACTTGACAGTTAATCGCAGATCACCATCCCCATTATAAATTAAATTAGCTGCACCAGGATCAAGACTCTAGATCAGAGCTGAGGTGTTCAGGGTTTTATGTTGCTGACAGATTACTGTAGTCATCCTCTTAATTGGACCTCAAGTTGACCCAAGATTGTATCCTGAACTAGTTTCACCTGATTAATAGTTCAACAGAAAATGTGCTCCGAAACCACACTTTCGAAAACCAGTCTCGTACACCGGTACAACTCCTGTGTTTGTTTGATCCATCCACCTCAGCTCCCTCCCTTTCCATGATAATTAGTCTTCCTCCCTGTAACTACCACACTAGTTGTGAGCATTGCATATTCACATGCATGTGTCACATTTGTGTGTCCACCACGACAAAGAATCCTAATTGACTTTCCATTGGTATTGTTTCCGTGGTACCACCACCATGTAATGTGATCTAAAAAGGTCATGGTTATTTCAAGTATTTTTATGAGATCAGGCTGGAAGATTGATACAAGTTGTATCAATCCACTAGGCACTAGGCAAGAAAACAATCAAGCATATTTTCCAAAGTGACTACTACTTTAACTTAGTCTTATAGTTAGTCAGCATCACTAATTGTCACATTGACAATCCTGTATAAAGTTGGCAATCACATGGCTGTTAAACCTAGAGTTTTTCAATCCAACTGTGTTCACAAGAAAGAGCTGCATAATTAATCAGTTGCATTACCAGAAGCTATATTTATTAATAATTTAATATCTCCTTAAGAAAACTCAAAACCATAGTAGTATTATGAAATGTAAAATACATGGGTTTTATGTGAATCTTTAGGGAGAATTGAAGAGAACATGTCTGAGTTTGTGTGTCTGTGTTTAACAACCTGACATCCTTGTGGGAGGGGCACTGCTCAGGCAACTCAGGAATGTTTTCGTGAACCCTACTAATGGGGGTGAGGGTGCTCATTTAGCAGCCACAGAGAGTCTCGTTTAATCCTACAGATGCGTCTTATCAGTGTTTTACAGTTTTTATTACCTTACTTCCTCTACTCTTTCCCTACTTTTTTCTCCTCTGGCAGAATAGATACAATTTGGAGAAAGAGAGTAGCGTTGACGTCAGAGAGTTGGCTGCAACGTATGCTGTACCACATGAAGTGATAGCACCGGTGGCTGTTAGAAAAAAACTTTCAAATTCTGTGTAACCTGTTTTACTGCTACTGCAGACCATGTGATATAGGCTTGAAAGCTCTGGAAAAAGCTTGCAAGTGGACATTTCAATCAGGAGAGATAAGTCAGATGAAGAAAAGATAATTGTGTATTATTAACAGATGATACGTCATGATAAAGTCTTGACAGAGTCTTTGGTGCTTGGAGATTTGTAATCGAGGGGCGTCTGCCCGGAGCAGCAGCAAGATAAATCCCCCCGTGGAGTCCAGACACTGGTGCTGGTGGTGGAAGGTTCGTAACAGCAGCATGAATGTACTGAAGGTAGAAAGACAATCATATTTAAAAAGAGACAGCAGCAAGATGATAGGCTAACAATGTAATTGTTTCATTGTGCTTATTGAATAGAGGAGACCAGCTGATCTAAACAGCTGATATCATAATTGACAGCCTTGAACAATGACATCAGGGAAATTATAAGTGAGCATGCATGAGGAGGGAATGGCAGATGTATGAGAAATAAACTACAAGCCTAAGCATACAAGAGTATAGTGTTCCTGACTGAACGTAGGTTAGAGCTTCATTGACTTGGGATTTTTATGTCAAACTACTATTTGCAAGGTAAATAATACATTTTCATTCTTATTTTATCCCTGGACGAATTTGTTTGCAACAAAATTTCAATGATAGATGTTGTGTATCATCACCATAACACACATGCAGCTTTTATTTGGTGTGAGGGCAGTGTTCAAAGAACCACAGAGGTTATTACTAATAAGCTCCAGAGCAGATTCCAATGACCTCAAGGGCTGATAAACAGTATGAATCACTGCATTCCAAAGGGCCACCATGAAAGAATCTTTGGTTTTCCTCATCGCATTAGTCAAATGTAGATACAGATCTTTGTTTTGTTTTTTCTTATTTCAACCGATACTACCTAGATTTTAGATTAGGTCAAAGTGAAAACCAACCCTTTTTTATGTTATAACATGGCAAAAACATGCCCAGGTTTTCTGCTGAAAGACAACACCCCAACCAAGTGTAGAGAGAGAAACTTACATGCAAACGTAGCCTATTTAATTTAAATTTATTAGAGCGAAATGCTCAGGCTCCGAACAGTTTCTTTCTACATAATGACTTTGCAAATGCCAGTATATGGAGTTCAAGATTCTGCAAAGGTAGGAGGGGAGGCTATGTGGATGATATGATGGAGTGCAGACCCCCGACAACCCTCACTGCCATAAATCTGCAGCGGTGGCGTCCGCTTCACAGCGAGAAAAAATTGCGGGACAAGGTGGTCCGACAGAGACTAAAGCCAAAGAATATCTCATATGGGGGGAAAAGCAGATGATGGAGTGGACCGATGAAGAGAGCGAGAGGGGGCAACGAAAGCAGGAGGTGGCGTGAGCAAAAAGGAAATATTCTAGGTTGAGGGAAGAACACAAAGGACCAGATTCACTAAACTTGCCTCACCTTCTTGCGGATGCATTCTGCTCCTATACACCTGGCTTATTTATCAAATGGTAGAACCAATCTGGAAGCTAGCTTCACTGTCATCTGATGCATACCTTGCATCAAGTCACTGAAGTGCATCTCTATACTTCATGCATATGCATTTAAGGCAAAATGGTGCAAAGAAATGTTGGATATATATTGCATTCAAAAAATATGTAACTTTTTGTTAACATTCACCCATAAGCTTAAATTATTTTTTTCCTCATCAATCAAACACTCAACATCTCATAATAACAAAGTTTAAACAAGGTTATAGATTTATTTAGCAAATGTATTAAAAAGTACTGGGACCCTTCGCTTTGATACTTGTTTAGCTCTGGTGTCTCCCATTTCTCTTGATCACCTTTGAGATGTTTCTACACCTTCTTTGGAGTCCACCTGTAGGGTGTTCAATTGATTGGACATGATTTAGAAAGGCACACACCTGTCTATATAAGGTCTCGCAGCTGACAATGCAGAAACCAAACAATGAGGTAGATAAAACTGCCTGCATAGTTTAGAGACAGGAGTATGCCGAGGAATGGTTTTGTGGGGGGGACAAATCTGCTGCATTGAAGTGGCCCCGTAATTCTTAACTTGAAGAAAGGAAAAAACAGGATTATAAAAGGTGGTGGTCCCTCTGGCCAGCTGTTTTTTTTTTTTTTTCATGTGCAGCAAAAATGCAGTTGAAATGCAACAACTGTGGCTCTTCAGAGACCCGTATTCGGACACAAAATCTCTACCCAGACTTGAATTATCGGAGGCTTGAGGCTTTATCACAAAACAGCAGGAGAAAAGTCAGTCTCCTCTGGACATGATTATAATCACTGAGTAATTCATTAATGGCGCTTGAGTGATGTTGGTTCAGCTAGGACTAGTTTGACCTGCGGTCATGTCACTGACATATTACAGACCATAAAAGAGGCCATCACATTTTTACCAGCCTAAATACATACTGGGCTTAATAATTATGGAAATGGCAGGCATTAGTCCACCAATCCCTGTTAAACCAATCCAATATCAATGGATTGTTTTGGGTTACTCGCCAATGTAAAGACAGGCTTTGACCAACCGCGCTACAAAAGCCAGGCCAATGGTTTAAAAAAAGAGAAATTGCTTTATTTTGCCAGATGGAAATCCATCTTCAGTAGAAAATAAACTTTATGTGTTTCTGATTAGTGTAGATAAAAATGAATCTCGCCCAGTTTTCACATAATATTTTATGCTTTTCATTTGAGATCTGTTTGTTTTAGGCACTGGCAGTTTAATTATTCTTGTGGTAGACAAACAGGAATGCAGTGTTTTATATTTGTATTTAGAGTGTTACCAAGCAACATGTTGGGGGGTGGGTCTCACTTTTAAAAGTGTGCATAGGATCCACACTAAATATTTTCTTATTGACAAATGAGGAATTGTATGTACGCCAAATCTCGCATTCACCTGCCAGTGCCCAATTTCCTGTTATAAAATCCTGTATCAACTCGGACTCGTCCGCACATGGATCTGCGTCATATCACGCCCTCTGCACGCCCATATTCAACCATATATGGTCAATACAAAGCACCTCATGAATGTTTATGCATCGAAATGAACCTGCTGATAAATGTCACAGTGAATCACAGCAACTAAAGAGATGACAAAGAAAATAAATGTTCCTAACTCATGGGTGAGGTGTTCCTTGAAAACTTGCTCCATCCAAACTTGGCCTGCATTAAGATGAGGACTAAAACCGAGGATATGGAGTGTAATGATTGTGCGAGAGCTGTCACTAGCTTTATTTCCAGACTTTGCTTGTTTACACAATCCATAATGTGGCAGGTGGTGATGATGTGCCGGCTGCAGTGATTGGAGAAGGTAAAGAAGATGGCGCACCATGGTGTCAGCGTGACACACGTGTTCACTGAAGCAACGTACAAAAACTTTTTGAAAACTAATATTGTACTTGCTGATGGATATATGCACAGTATTATGTTATTTAAAACGAGTGACCACTGTTTTGATGCTTTTTAATGTTTTCTTGTATTTCTACAACTGATTATGATCATTTCAAAAGTTGCAGTACGCTCCACAGCTAACGACGAGTAAAGTGTTTGTAGCCAGGACCTCCTTGAAAAGAGATTTAAATCTCAATGGGAACATAAATAAAGGTTAAACTAAAAAAAAAAAGGCATACAGTCTAGCCCTCTTCTCTGAGTGGGGGGCCAGAAGTGGGTATGATGGCGACAGCGCTGATACAATTTTAAGCGGATATTAAGTGCTATCTGTGTGAGGTGGGTTTAGATTTGTACTTTAAGGTTCTCATTGGTCAGGATGATTTAAAGAAGTGGTTGTGATGTGGAGGTAGTAGAAATAAAATGCTCTTCTGCCTTATATAATATCAGTTGGACTTTTTCAATTCATTGTATTCTGGGTGAAATGTACTAAATGGTGTTTTATAAAACATAGTTCAGGAAAGAAGACCACGCGAAGATCCCGATAAAACAAACGACTAGACAAAGACCAAATCCTCCATGGAAATTTTACTAAGGGGAGAAATTAGCCGATTAAACCTGACAAACAACACAGGTTTGAAAACAAGCTCAAAGAATCCTTAAATAAGGGGTTTTAGGCCTTGAGCTGAACGAGCACAAGATGAATGATGATGTTATTCAAATTTAGAGCGGCGCAAATACCTAAAAAAACTGAATTAAAAACAAAGGTTCAAGCAGTGTTGTAAAGGTAACAGAAAGGTGAGTACACTTTAAGTACACTTAGCATTTCACATAGTTTTTTAATCTTTATAGCCTCTAAAAATTATAGTGTTTTCCCCCTTATTGTGTGTGTGTTGGTTTGGGAATGTATTACTCATGTTGTTTGGACATAAATCTGTTTACACAATCTCGTTATGGGGACTCTGCTTCCTTTGCGGACAAAACACAGTTGACTTTTCTATGCTATAGAAGCAACTTTTAGATATGAATTAATTTTATTTTAGTAGTTTTCGTGACTCTAAAAGCTTTGCTTATCTTTATCGTGTGTGTGTGTGTGTTGTGGTCGTCTCCATTTAGAGGTGTGTTCTAATTAACATTAGGTTAATTGCTCTGAAGGTTTGCTCCCACTATATAGGTAATATAATGTGGTCTGAGTCACATGACTGCTTACCAGCCCCTGCAAAAATGTGTTTGTACAACAATTGAGAGGAGAAAATAATTACAAAAATGAATGAGTTACTAACTAGTGTCCTTTGGTTATGGCAATCACGTATTAATTAAAAGAAGTTTACCAAAGTTTGGCTCTGATTATCTAGCAACAGACACTGAAATATTCAATTGCCAACTCTGTATATTTTTTTTATATCAACTGTTGCTGGGATGTTGAATTCATCTTTCAGTTTTACATGTTGAATTGAAGCTAGCCAGACAAATCCAGAAAACATTTTGTGTTATTAGTGCAGTGCTTATTCTGTTCACCAAGGCCTGCAGAGGCCAATAAGGATGCAGTCTAAAAGAGTGGGTCCTTCAGGCAACATAAAGGCCAGCCTGAACCTGCACCATCGCTCCAAAAATATGATGGACAATTGTGGGTATTTATCTTTTTACTGATTTGAACGTCTTACAGGCTCTTTCCTCACAAGGTGAGGTCATTTCAAATAATCTATTTACTTGTTTTTGTCAAAACAGTTTTAATGACAAAAATGAAAAAGTTGTTGACTAAATCAATGTTGTCTGATTTCATATGTTTTTTTATGTTCCATCTCTAAACCCTAATGTTTCTGAGTACATGTAATTTGCCAGGCTGAATACCCATGTGCTGTCCTCTTTGTTTACCTTTTTTTATGTCTCCATGCTTCCACTGGTTACCCCGTGGTTAACGTCACATTGCTGTGAAGTTGGGTAATTCCCGTGGGTAAAGTCTGCATCTAATGCTGTCTTTCAGAAAGGGTTCATAAAGGGCTCAAAATGTCTGCCAGAGAGCCCTCAAACAGACAATTTGGCAGTGAGACAGCCCTAAACCCTCACGGACTTTGCGGGAGCGCGCCTCAAAGTCTGTGAGTCTGTGAGGGTGGAGATTGGGATTGGGCCAGTCTTTCCTCAAAAAGACCAATATTAAAGGTTTGTGTGGGCGCCTGTGAAACATTTCCTTTTTTGTCACCATGTTGCCTTCAAACAACCAATAAAACGTAAATACCAGTGGTATCAAGTCTTCACAGCCTTTATAACTTTCCCCAGGATAAGTCAATACATCCATATAATTTCTATTTATCTACGCATTTTGATTAATATGTCCAAGCTGCTTATTTGATCAACAAAGAAGACACAGAGGTCATATTACACATGCAGTATCGAGGTTTGTAAAGGAAGATCTCATATTTTCCAGGCTTGGTGCCATTAAACTACATCCAATCTTATCTGGCCAACTTTTTTCCAAACTCCATGTTGCAGTGATGTACCGTGGTACTGCAGAGCTGTGTGTAGTCACAAGTACAACAGACCACACCTGACTACAGCAAGCTCAGTGATGTTGGGTGTGGTCAGGAGCTCAAGAGGTTCAAGAGACATGCACCATGTAGGGGCCAGTGCAGCTAGGTTTTTCCTCCTCTCAAAATCTAGTTTGAACTTTCTTTAATTGCATTTACATTTGCACAGCAACAGACATAACAGCTTTGATACCATCATGTGGTTTAAATTTACAGAAGAATATAATGTCTGGAATGCCCTCCCAAGCATGCTGCCCCTGCGACTCAGCCCAGGATAAGCATAAAAAGGATGGATAGATGGTTGGATGTAACATTTTAATGAATTAAACATGGAAGCATATCCAAGTAGAAAGGGCATTTTATAGGCGTTTTCATTTTTCAAATACTGTCAATGGGCCTGACCCCGTTTAATTCATGTGATGTGCTGTATTTACCCGTGACTGATTACCTGAACTCAAATAACTTATTAATGGAACATGGTCCAATTTACACAGCCTGAACACAGTTGTCTTTGTTACCGGCCCACTGTTTGCTACAAATGGCTTAAACTTAACAGGCGCAAAAGTATGAATGACACTCAAATGTATTTAACAGATTATCCTGTTTTATAGGATCCAGCTGAATTACTAAATTTCACACAATCGGTGGGTGGTTTAAGAATTCTAAACACCTTTCTTTTGGCAGTGTTTTTATCAATGGAAATTTTTAACAACAATCAAGTGGAAAGAAAAAGTATTCAAATCATTCTGAGGACTATTTTTAAGCCAAAAGGAAGCAAATATCAGTGTATTTTAAAGGCTGAAATGGGCATTTATATTTATATTAAGTAGTAGGTAGGACAAATTACATTTGTTCTTATTTATTGGACAATATTGTGTGTATGTACTGTGTTTACCAAATGAATTGGTATATGATCATGCATTCATTTTTATGAAATACATCACATAATATTATTCCAGAATGTTATGGTCCTGAGTAGTTCAATAGGTTTAGCTTGAAAGGGAGAGTGTAAGTAATTTATTCCTGGGCATTTTTTCAGAACCACCCACACAGTGGGCTTTGATTGCCAGTCATAGGGATCAGACACATTGAGTTTTAGCTTCAAATTCTTTATTCTGATGTATGCTGTTTTTGAACTCCTTTTGAAATATTGCACTTGAAAATATATAAAAAGCCATTTAGCTCCTGCAAATGTGAGACTTGGTGTGAAAATCAGTGGTTAGCACTTTCAATATGATTATGCTTGTGAAAGAAGAGTGTTCCCTAGACTTTTACTTGAAAGCGTTTATTTTTGTAATCACTTCCTCATTGTACTTCTTCTTAATTCCTGTTTTTATTGTTATAGTGTTTTTTTTTAAATTGTATTTCTTTAGTGGCTGTGTCCAGGACCCAAACAAGCATTTCACTGCACAATGTAGAGATATGTTATCGCGTGTCAAATAAAAATCTTGAACCTTAAAATTAATTTCGCTAATTTTGCCCAATGGCCAGTTTGCACTTTCTTTTATGACTTCTCTTTCTCACACACACAGGTTTTGCTCATTGACATTTCTTTTATTTTCTACACAGAACATCTTAAATAAAATTGTATGTCACAGTACATGAATAAAATTCATTTATTTTTATCTCCCCTTCTTCCATTTTCTTCATTTCCTTCCATATTTTATTTCTTTGCTCCCCTCTTTTTCTCTCAGTTCCTGACTCTTGACTTGACTGGGTAATAAATCATTCAGTCTAGTTGAAGGAGCTTTGAGCACACTCACATGGTCTCTGTGACCTAGAAATACTAGCAGCCTTCTTCTTCACATGGTTGGCTCTTTGACAGAGCTCTTTCACGTCAGCTCTTGCCCTGTGAGGTCAATTCTTATCTTCTCGGCACACTCTTGCTGTCCTTTCTACTGAAATATTCTACAAAAAAACAGTAAAAAAAAAAGCACTCAGTTTGTATGCACGCACCAGATGAGTGCTTTATGTGTTCTTCTAGTATTGATATTAGTTGATTTCTAGAACAATGGTCTTCAGACTGTTTCAAAATACTATATTCACAATAAACGATAAGTTCTTATTTTGACTGGAGTCATCAGAGATCGTTCTGAGCTGTTTAATTAAGCTGTAGTAATTAAGCAGCACAATGGCGTTGAGAAGATGATTCACATTTAAAATGGACAGCAACCACCCGCAATACAATAAATGTGAAAGTGATTAGAAACATGCAGTGTTTCCCACATACAGGCTTTATTTGGACAGGCCACCCAAGTATACGATCGCCCAAGTATATTTGGTGACCCATTTTATAATTTCTTTTATTTAATTTTTTTATTTAACGCCATCTGCAATCACTTAACTAGTGGACTAGTGATGGCAGGATGCCGCTGGCACAGCCTCCGGCCTCCCTGCCTCAGCTGTCCGTGCTGGACCCACAATGGGTAATATCTTTGTGTACTTCACTACCTCATCGAAAGGCTCTCCTCTTAGAACCTAGACACAACTTGGTGACACACTCCGAGTGAGTTACATTTGATTTTTAGAAATGATCTGCATACATGAATGAATTTCCTGAACAAAAATGTGTTTGGTTTACACTATCAATATCGCAGCACAATTATTACCACAGGTATCTAGCTAACTCTCAAATCCTGCATGCTTAATAAAATACTCTGTGATCAGTGGAGCCCTAATTAATCTACTATTAGTTAAATGACAGCATGCCGGCTATAGCAAGCTTAATGAAGCAAATATAATATGATTTGAATTACAGTAAGGTTACAGTTTTAGCAGTAACTCAGTTAACAGCTGAATAAAGAGCATTTCAATGAAGAGGGGTCATTTTAAAGTGACTAACAATATCTATAGAGGTTAGCAACAGAGACTGTGGCGATTAGACCTGATCAAGGAGAGCCTCTTTATTGAATGAAAGCCCATGAAGACAGGAGAGGACTGGGTCTGAAATATCTAGCACAATTTTGCGACGCTTGGACAAACTCCATTTGTTTCATGGCCAAACTTGCGCTGTGTGATAAATCAAGTATTTTCGTAGTTCATTGTTCAATATAGTGAAAACTAAATAAGCTATGAGCAAGCTTTTGATAAGCTTGATCCAATAATGATCCTGATTGCAGACACACACTGTTCTCAGGTGTTGGTGAAATTATCTGCTGATATGTGTTTCTGAGATAGTGAATGGGATGTCAAAAATGTGTTTTTTTTTTTTTGTTTTTTTTTTATGGCAGAAATTCTAGTCCATCTGACTTATATGGTCAGGTAACGCTTTTTAGTAGGGCACATTGAGCTGGACATTTGTGTCAAAATTTAAGTCAGACTTGTGGTGTGGAGGGTGTGGCCTTTCCAAATGAGTGTTTTGGGGCATTAAGTACAGTTCCACCATGTGGACAATTGAAGCCATATTTCTTTGGAGGCCCTTGCACATCATTTCCAGTTATTGGCCCAAGTTTCCAGCACATATGATGGTTGTCTGACCAGTATCATGCACTAGATCAAAGGTGCATAACAGTTTGGTATTCAACAGCTTAAATCTTTGCACTTTTAAACTACTGAGCTGCACTCTTTGGGGTACATCACAAAGCAAGCTTAGTCAGCAAGCTGGAGTTTTACTGGTAAGTTACATTTATTTACTGTTTTTCACGAAGCAAGCTTGTGGTCAGAGGTTCAGGAGATTGTGGGTTATATTTTGCAGAATTCACATGGGAGATAGTGTAGTAGATAAGGCATATGCGAGGAAAATGCCTTAGTATGCTAGGATTTTGATGGGGTTGTACTAGTTTTTGGAAGGCCAGGGTGTGCCCTGTGGGAGCTGGTTGCAATAGGTCTATAGTTCACATTAACACTAGCTGGTGAATTGAACATTCAGCAGCAGCAGTGTGAACCAGACCAACTGAGGAGGAACTGCTCTGACTGGGGCACCAAGTTGATCAGGCAGGTACCCTGAGGTGTTATTAAATAAGAATGGCTGTTTGACTGCAGAAACCTTGCTGGTGCATTGTCTGCCAGCTGTGTGCTTGTTTTATTGATTCATTAACCTGTTAATGTTTGTTTGCAAGCATATGTTGACTCGCAACTTGCTAGTGGTTATATAGTTTGTCAGCATAACTGCTTTGGCTGAAACGACATAACAGCTGAGGATCAAAATAAGAAAATAGATGTTTCCACTGAGATAAACTGCATTCACTGTATAGAGTTTTCAGACACACACTGTTCTCAGGTGTTGGTGAAATGATCTGCTGATATGTGTTTTTTGAGATAGTGAATGGGCTGTTTTCAGGCGTCAGCCATTCTATTGCTATTGAGAAGGGGGGTGTAAATCTGGGATACAGGTACACACTCTTCTGAACCCCATCACTGCTTCATGTGTAGGTGCACAGCTATGCAGCTGGCGTAACACATTTCCAATAAAAGTTGAAGAAAGAACCTGAGAGGTTTTAGCTGGAATGGTGAACAGTGAAAACAAAAGTGGACACCAATGATTGTGATTAAAAATACAAAGTAAACCGTGAATGAGAAAAGATTCCAAAGATATTGGAACAAGAGTCCCTGGCAAAGCTAGTGGCTCTGTGAGGCTAAAGTACAGCTGAAGCTGATGGGCATGTCAGGAGTTTTATAGGTATCTAGTCATGAGCCAATGTACTGGACAAATTGAAAATTTTACAATATGGATGAAACTAGAGGAAAGGTCAGGGGAGCGCTAAACACTAAATCCTGAAGGCAACACACATGTCTGTGCAAAATTGCATAGCAATCAATCCAAGATATTCCAGTCTGGACCATGGTGATGGAGTGACAGACTGACATTGCCTCCACAGAGGCATGGATCAAATGAATTACTACAAAAAGGAAACTGGATTCACATACTATTTAGAGTAACTGTCAAATCAGTTACATTGTCCCTCATGCCAAAAAAAAAAATATATTAGCTGTGAAGATTAACAAGTCCCCATAGTTCAACACAATAATTAATCTAGTAAATATCCACATGGAGTCCACAAATGTAAGGGTAACATGTGTCACAATTAGTAGTTTTGTTGAACAGTAAATTCACAGTTACTTAGACTGTTGTATTAAAACATTAGCTTCAGACAGCAAACAGCTGGCTGGGTTAGCAGTGAACTGGTCGCAGGAAAAACAAAATTCTACAAAATCAGCAATCGTGTCACAGCTACAACAAAATTAGTGTGTACAGAAAATGCTCAAAATAAGGACATTTGGGAAACAGATATACGAGGTTTCGCTTGGTTCCAGATCTGACACAATGGTAGATGACATGCACTGCTTTAAAACTGTGTTAGTTGTGGTTGCCACTAGCAACATAATGTTCAACTGAAACCAACTACTGGTAACAGAATGGTTACCATTGATATCTCTACAGTATAACCATAAAAATGGAATAGAGCAAATCTGACATTCCCATCCAAATCAACGTAGTAGGTTGTTCATTGCAACCGTTGTAGCAGGCTACGTTATTATGTTCCATTCTAATATGAATCTTCGGTAATTTTTAGGGAAAGCATGAGAGGCGGCCAGCATTGAGTAGTGACTAACAATCACAGTTTAAAGTGGCCATTTTCTTTACACAAAAATTGGAAATCGAGCATTTCTCAAAATTTCTCCCAACACAAAAAAGAATCCAAACACTGAAAAAGAGTATTCAAAGCTCATAAGGTATTTACCCATGATTTAAGTTTAATAAACTATAATTATAGGTGCATTCTAATTATGCTTTGGATCGGAAAACACTGCAATGAATTATACATAATTAATCTAGCACTCATGTCAAGACTGCAATTATCCCCTTACTTTCACCACACTGTTTATACAACTTTAATAACATCGGAACAAGTTTCTATGTGTCTGAGTTTCATGCAAATGGTGGCGTATCACAGACATTCAAGCAATTCATGTCGAGCTATCAATGATTCATTATCTATGACCTTTTCATAATGAAAATAAGAAAGTTGCTGAACACAGTAAATTATAAAAAAACGAACTTTGCCCTGTTTGAATCACTACACTTCTACACCGGCTGTGAAATCCTTTTTTATCACTCGAGCATTTACTCAGTTTGTATTAATCTTGTAGCACCTGCTACTCAGTTAACTAATCTGCACTCATCTGCACGCAAACTTTCTATGACAGTTGAAACTAAATGTATTGAGGTATATTGTGAGAGAAAGCAAGACATGCATATATGCAGCCTATAAAAAAAACATTGAGAGGAAAATATATAAAAAGCAACATTGTGTATGTTTTAAAATGTACAAGCATGCATAAACATGAGAGATTGCCTTCCAGAAAAAAAACATTGACCTACTGTATCAGAAGTGATCGAATGCCAGGTGAATTTCAGATTCTCATTGACTGCTTCTAAGGGCAATGGAAACCCATGTTTACATTTAGGGGCAAAACAGGAGGAACTGTAAGGATTTTATACTGCTGTGAAACGTCCTAAAACACCTTGACTACACCAGCTGCATAACTAAAGCTTCAGCAGAACAGCTTAAGCCTTCTGTGTCTACACTGAATGCATTTACTATACTACTGAGAGGTTTTGTCACCACTCCCACCTCAATACAAAATTTGTGTTTGAGTTGAAAGAAAAAGATTTCGGACACTTTCAAGCATGTTAAGAAATTAGTCCACCAGTTTAGCATTACAGCTCTTCTTGTCGTCTTGTCTTGACTCATAATTGACAGGCTTTTGTTTGTTTTTTTAAAGTATCAAAATTGTTGCAGCAGAATCAGAGATATGGAATGGCTTTTTTATTTTGGTTGGATATTCGGGTGTGTTATGCTAGAAGCAGTTTATGTAACATCGAGCCTAGCGTAAAGCAGAGATGAGGAGTGGGCAACAGAAAGTCTGGCAACCTCACTTGTTTCTTTAGTCTTCAGCCCCAGCTCACCCAAACAAAGTTGACATCGCTTGAGGCAGTTAATCAGACCTTCTGCAGCTCCCTCTGGAGCCACAAAAGTCTGTGTACAACTTTAACTTCCCTTTTAACTGTGAATTCATCTTCAGCCATTAAGTGGCCGGTGTAGACAGCTGTATTGATTGAAATAGGAGCGTATCTGAGCCGCCACGTGTCAAATTGACGATTGACAGAAAGAGCTGAAGGAACACAGGCACTCTATAAAAAACAAACAAACTAAGTTAGCTTAAAACTGCATAAAACTCCATTCATAACAAAGGTTACTTAGATTAACATAACATCCCATGTTTACACACAGCTACACACTGATGTTCATTCCCTCGTAACGGCCAAAGGCATCTGCTTAAATCGAGCCTTCCATCGGCAGGATCTAGTTCGTACCATGAGTGCAGGTGACACAAATTATTTCCTTAAACGGGTAAGTGGCAAAAGCTATACTTTACTACCAAGCTTCAGGTAGAATACACTTTTAAATAGTTTATCATATGCTATGATAACTACCCTAAATACAGAAATTTGCATAATATACTTCTCCCCCATACTTGGTCTTACCCAATGATACCAGTGTATAAATAGAGGAAATGGTAGGACACCTCCAGACTCTGGAACACATGGTGGGGTATAGTAAGTAGTAGTAAGAGAGATAATGATTAACTAATGAGATGTAGAACTGAATCAATAACTAAGATTAATGATGTCCGTCTTTTACTTTAACCACCGAAGTTGATATACGAACTGTAATTAAATTAAATAAAAAACGCAAACAAACCCGGGATAGTAAGTGTCTTCAGTTACAGATCATGATGGAACTATGGCTAAACAATTAACAAGCATGGTTAAATTTGTCAAATTATGTCCATGAAATATGGGACAAATGATCTCACCCACTTTGTCACAGATTCATACTTTACCTTGGCGACTACATTTCTGAGTATAAGACCTCTGCAGTGCAATAAGAGTGGGTCAAGTGATCAAAACCCCTTTCTCTGTTCAAAGATAGTTTCTGCCGTCAGATGTGAATGCCCCCTTCGATCTTTCCATCAACTCCTGATCAATGACCTTGACCCCTTCCCAGTTGATGCCGTGACCAGTCACAGACAGTTAGCGTGCTTTCAGTCTCTTTACCTAAGGTCCTTGCTGTTTCACCAATGTAGTGATCACTGCAGCTATTACAAGTGATGTAATGTACCCCTGTTTTCCCGTTATCACGCCACAAGGCCCTGCATATTTAAGTTCTGGAGTACACATGAGCATGTCTGATTGGCTGAAGAAGGCGCGTGGAATAGCTAAGTAAGTGGATCTTGTGTTTCTAATATGTATCACAGATTCTCTTTGTGTATATTTGATTTACATTAAGTATAAACACACTAAGAAAAATAAGCAAGCAGCAGTGTAAACACACTATGCAGTTGGATGCTTTTGTGAACCTGTTTTGTTATTTGAAGAACAAGGCATTGAGCTGTCACTCTGAAACTAAAGCGCCCAGGGATGAACACAGCGGCGTGGCAATGTGATCCCAAACAAACATCCCAGGGGAGACAAACGGAAAGCAAGAAAGACTTTGAGGTTATACCATAATGTCACTTTCCTCTGCAATTAAATTTTAAGTGGACATGAATGGGGAGGGAACAAAGGGAAATAAACTGACTCCAAAGGTATCCAAACCACACTAAAATAAATCTGATATGAATATCATCTGAGTCTGGTTTCTAAGTGCAGTGTTTCTCTCAATGACTGTAGACAGATGCTGTATCATCAGTAACTTTGTATTCCTCACTGCTTTTCTTCATTATCGTCTTTTTCGCTCCAACTTCCCGGCCAAATCCCCAAAGCTGACAATACACAAGCCTAGAGCCAGCAGTCCCCACTGCTAACAAACTCACTCAACTTTTCACGCTTTGCACCCTCATTTATTCCTGTTTGACCCTTATTTAGATCCTATATCTCTAAAGTCCAGATTTTAAATAAAGGCTGTGTGTGTGTGTGTGTGTGTGATCTATTATACACATCTATATTCAGCTGGAATGTAAAAGTTGTTAAACTTTCTACCTGAAAGATGTTATCGTTACTATAGAGCTACAGTAAGAAAGAAATTGTAAGATGTGAATGAGACTGGATCTGGACTTTATTCTGTGTTTAAAAATCAGATGTGTTAAATTCACCCTTTTAATGTTTAAATGCATTCTATGAGAGCCATCATCCCTATTACTAATAGTTTTAGGTCAACATGTGTAATCATTATTACCCAGTCAAATAGGACACCACAATTAATACCAACATTAAGTACCATTGCAGGAGTAGTGTGACATTTATTTAATGTGGATGAACGTTTCGACCGCAATAGTTGGTGAAACTTTAAGTGTTTAAGATTTTAATATTCATTCTTCGATTCCCCTCCATTTATCTCTGCTGATTTGTAATTCAACATGTGGATTGAAAATTTCAGGTGGACTAAATCATTTTGTTTATTGGTTTTCTACGGATAGTCAGTACTAACTCTAATGATGAACAGTGGCTGTCATTCCATATGTGCAAAAGTCACTGCATTAAAAAATCTAACGGTTCTAAAGAATTAGGACCAGTCAGTGCTGAGACCTGCTACACAAAGAAAAAACAGGGAATCGTTTGTCACATATCCCCACTTATTATTTTCAGTGATAGCCAGACTTGAGTGACAGATATAATAATCTTTAACCACAGCTTTCTTGCCTGTATGGATTGTTTTCTTTTATTCACACCTATGAGATTTTTGCTCTTAATCACTTCATGTCTATAACACAACCCGAGAAATTGCTCATTGGTTTGACAGTGTGTGTTTCACTACATGTATAGAGTCATGGGATATCTAACTTGCAGTGTTGAGAATAATTAAGTTACTGTGCTTCCCTTTTAGTTTCAGTGGGAAACTACCCATGAAATAGACAAGTGATCTCCAGAGACTGTCTGCACTGTAGAGAAGATTAACACATTATCTGGATGGAGATGTACATGACTGGGGGCAAATTGCAGAGAGGGTGTGATGGAAACTGCAAACTGTGAAATGATTTTTAGCGTAGTCTCATCAATGTTTATGGTGTTGGAAGATGTGAGCAGTGACATTCAGTAGTATACAGGGTGTACTGGAGTGCAGACAGAACTGACACACTGCTTTGTTCCAATAAGCTGCCTCCATTTCTAATATATATATATATATATATATATATAAATTATTTATTATTTCCTGTATTGTTGGAACTTAATTTTGGTAAGGTTGCTCCTCTCCTATACATTATTATTCCTTGCAATGTTTGCGCACTGTCTATCGAGCAGATACATCAGGGCCTGTTTTCTTTTAGTCATAAGAAGCTAATGTCACACAATAAGCATAAAGCCTAAATCTGGTTTTGTAAACGTTTCTCTTATATTGCTGAATGCTTTAATATCTAGATGCATATTAATGTATGTCATACTCTGCTTACTGTCACACTAACAAAAAGATGAGATGGCCAAATAGTCAATAATAGTCAGACTTCCCTCGGAATCTTAGAAGGCGGAAGGTAAAAATTCTAAAAATGAATGACATATTTATCATTGTGTCATGCATATAAACAAACACATAATATAGCACTAGAGAAATCTGAATAAATATAAATTAAATATCCTATATTTGTCTTCTTTTCCAGGCTTTAGAGAGAAAGTGAGAAACCTTAACACATCAGAATTTAACAGCCTTTCTATTTTTGTTCATCTGTACACTAGAATATTTCAGTTTTTTGTCGAGCCATTTCATGGAAAATTAACTCTGTATTTTGTACAGTACTAGTACAGTACAGTAACATAAACACTTTCTACTTCACCTAAATCACAAAGCTCACATAATAACTGTCCCACTGAATAGTTTTGAATTGACCAACCACAATGGCCAGAGAAGGAATACCAGCTCTCAACTGTGCAATTTAGGATATTTGGCCTCTAGTTAAACAAGATTCATAAACAAACTTTTGTTTGAAAGGTACAATATTTCTTGTAAATGTAAAGCATATCCACCTCCACCAAAACTGAGTAATGGAGAACTGTGTGATGTACTCCCCATGAACACCTTTTTATTTATTCTACCATCTGCCATTTTGATTACACAATTCCACAGCTGGACCAGTTCAAATGTTCTTACTGAGTGGATTACAGATTAATTACATTGTACCCCTAGCTACATAGAGAAAAACTCTTCAAAGCAATACATCGGGGAATATATAACAATGCAAAGTAAATGTGTCAGTCTTTGCACTGCAATATCTAACTGTTGGACATCTTTGATAAAGTGTCACGTTAATGTTTATATACATCACTGTAAGCATGTACTGTTTTCCATTTCAGTATCCCTTCCATAACAGGAGGCTCTGTCAGATTGAACGCAGTGCCACTGTTACTACTGTCTCTGCATTGCTTAACAAGTTACACGGACCGATCTATAATGAGATGACAGCGTGTATGTATGTTTAGATTTGTCCTTGAACACAGCAAGTGGTCCGAGAAAGCTTGAGCACAGTTCAGTCCAGAATTTCTGCCGCAGCTACCTTCAACTCCATTTTGGACTCTCTGGTTTTCTGTTCCCTCATAGGTCAGCCCTGTCAAGATGGCTTGCTATTTGCCAACAGCAAATATTTGGGTGTCAGAGTTGACAGGTGGGTGAACTGTATGTCTGTCGATTCAATCAAATTTGTATTCATTATCTGTTATCATTTTGAAACACAAATTGGCAAAACTGCAAATGAGACAATGAACAGCGTCGCACGTCCATATAGGCAAACTAGGCAACTTCCTATAGGCTGGCACCCTGGCAAGGTCAACTAAATGTCGGTCAACTATTCATGAGCAAAATAACAAAGTGACCAATAGCAGTAACTAAGTGTTCGAAGCAAATTAATTGCTGAGGAATGTGTCAATCATGCTGCACCTTCAGCCGATTCCTGATCCCACCCCCAGCTCTCATGAGCCAATGGTAGCCTGGCCTACGACACTAAGTTTGATTGTCTTTGAGACAAACCAAAACACATGTAACGTGAGAATAAGGAAATACTGCAGCATGTCTAGAGGAGCTTAATGATCTTAATTATCTGAATAAAAAGAGTTCACCATTGAAAGCGCAAGTACTACAAAAACAGAGATTTGTTGTTAAGCTATATTGATCCAGGCAGTGTTAGCAAGGATGACTGCACGCCTTGAAGTATGGTACCACCAAACCAAGAGACCGCTATCGCCGCTAGCATGACCAATGTTCCCGCCATTGCTTCAAAAGAGAAGAGGCAGCATGTGGTAGCACTCAGATGTCAGAGTCTGAATATGCCTATGGAATCGAACGTTGCAATAGTGAGGGACATTCACTGCGACGATGACTCAGATGATGTCACCCCAGGTTTGGCTTCCGAGAGGATTGAGTTGGGGAGGCTGACGGGGTCTGACCTCTCTGCACAGTTTTTTCAGAACTTTTGAGTCTATTCTCTCCTTTGTGTAGTGTTTGGTGATAGATGACTGTCTCATGGTAAATGGTAATGGACCTGTACTTGTATAGTGCTTTTCTAGTCTTCCGACCACTCAAAGCGCTTTAACACTACATGACATGATTCACCCATTCACACCCATTCATACACTGATGGGAGGGTCTAAGGTGCCACCTGCCCATCAGGAGTATCTAACATTCATACACACATTCATACACCGTAGACACACATACGGGAGCAATTAGGGGTTAAGTGTCTTTCCCAAGGACACATTGACATGGGCTAGCGGAGCCGGGGATCGAACAGCCGATCCTCTGATTGAAGGACGACCCTGCTCACAACTGTGCCACTTTTAAAAGTTTATGCAGCAGCCATTTCTTCCTACTTCGAGGGTTTTGGGATCAGACCAGTCTTTTGCCACCCTCTAATGAAACTGTTCTTGCAGAGGGTCGGGAGGCCACGCCCGGAGATGTGTGCCCCCTACCCACAGTGGGAACTGCCACCAGTGCTTGAGAAAGGTCCCTTTGAGCCTCTGGAGCAGTCCTTACTGAATGGCATTGTCAGTTAAGACAGCTTTAGACCCTCTTAGTTGAGCACTGAGCTCAGCTTGTTGCTTTGTAGCGACCGTGGCAGGTCTACGCAGACCAAATCCCTGCCATGTTTCCAAGAATTTAAGGAGTTCTTTCAGTTCAAGGGTTATAAAGCTGGGTGCTTTTTGTCTTTCACCGCTTGTGGGGACAGGGAGGCAAAGTTACATCTGCTTTGCCCAGTTTGTGCATTGGCATGTTATGAAGGTTGGTGTAGAGAGCTAGCTCTATTTGTCACAGGGGCCTTATACTTTTCTGCTCTTCGGAGAGGCCTAAATCTCCTTTTAGAGCTGTGAATGGCAGTGAATCTTTTTTGTCTTTGGGTTTAGTGCCTATATTCTCCCTGAAAGGCATGATAAGGAATTCCCTGGCTGAATGTATAGTCTGCAGGCATTTCGTAATATGATGAATTTTATGCACAGTCCCTAAAAATGGATATAGAGAAAAGGCAGGGAATATTGCTTTTGATGGAAAATGGAATGAGATGTGTGAATTCAAAAAAGAAATTGGACAGAAAGAACAAGTGCCACTGGTGATGAGGGGGAAGAATTTTTTTTTTGAGAGAGAATAAGGTGTTTTATAAATCCATCCATCCATCTATCCATTCATCCATTTTCAGTCAGTTATCTGGCTCAGACTAAAGAGAGTAGTCCAGATGTGCTATTCCCCAATTGCTTTCAGGAGAAATTTGAGAGAATTGGACAATATGAAGTCTATGACGTGAATTGAGGGGCTAACAAATTCTCACTATAGCTGATTTCATATTATACAATGTTATATTTTTGGGGTTTGAGTTTCAAACACCAAAAAATAAAAAGTAAATGCAGTGTTCTTCCACAATCAGTTTTGCATGTCCACAGCTTCACACTAGCACATGAATGCAGCACACAGAGACATAATTAATTGTTTGTTCATCATTTTCCTGATAATACTCTCTAGTGTCTCTTTAGTGTCATCCAAATCGTACAGATTCAGTCAAACACTGGTTTCAAGCTGGTGCACCATAATAGGAAAAGCATGTTTATGGCAAGAGTCAGCCAAACTGTTTGTATCAGTGTTTCATAATTACTTCAACGTGCATCCTCTATGCAATCACTCTGCAATCTGCTATAAACGTAGAGACTTCACTCTTTAAACACTGTAAAAAGTATAACAAGAAAACATGTATATACCTACACTGCATGTAAACTCATTAACATGTTGTGTACAAACATCACATTAAACATACACAGCATTGAACATATTTTCACACCAGTTCAACTAACACTACATTACCTGATTTTCTCATTTATTATTCCATTCAACAGGCTGAAAACCTAATATGACTGCAACTAACAGCTGCTACCTGCTTATCTCTGGTGGCTAGGTAATTCAAAAAGCCGAGCCTTCCAGCCTAACTCTCTGGCTAACTCCCCAGGCTGACATGTGTCAAGGCCTCAGACATGATGCTATTTGAGCTACGCTCACCATCGGGTTCAGCGCATATCTGATTAGGTGTTTGGGGAAGTCACGGAGAACAGAGTTTTCAAAACTTCTCGCAGGACTTTTGTTAACCTCGATTTTAAATCCAAAAGCAATATAAATACAGAATTGTTCAATCAGTTGCCGAAGCCGAATGTGTAGATTGTTGATGGAAATAAAAGGTCACAGATGAAAATAAAACCTTTACATCTGCAGGTGTAATATAGTGTCTGTGATGTGCCTGGGATTCTGCAACACTCCCTGATAATTGGCCATAATATTACATTTTCTAGACCAGCCAACCTGTCACAATTTTAAACAAGAATTACGAAGACTGAGCACATATTAGTCTTACTTGTGTTTCTGTCTGTCATTACAGCTCCAGGCTGTTGAGAAGGTCTCAGAAAAAGTATTCCTTGAAAAGAGTGGGAAAACTGTTTTGTATTTAATTACAGCGGCAGCAAGGTGATCTCACTTCTGACTACACTCCAACACTGCAGGCACAGGGAGGTCCTCAAGAGAATAGCTAGAGTCGTGCTGTTATTACCCTTCTTTTATTCAGCTCTAATAACACGGCTGACAACTAAAGTGTCACCAAAATACCCTACGGATTGAAAGAGGAATCTTTTTAGCTAGTGTATATGTGTGTGCTGCCAAGGATATGGGCATCTACTGTGTGAGTTATTCCCACTGGCCCTGTCCCATTAACCTCTCTCATCATGGCGGAGTCTGTAACGCTGTTAATGTGTATTTAGCTGTGGGCTGTTTGAAATAAACATATGCTCCTGCTATATTTGTATCTTTCTCCTGAGAAGGGAAAAAAAGAGTCATTAACTGAAGGAAAGTGTTGACATATAAATGTACATAGAGCTGAAATGTTGCAGTGCAGCTGTTTATGCTCACTACCACAAACGTGAGTACAGGCTGTACACCATATATGATATTGCATGTCTCTCTTCATCGTTTTGATTTTCAGGATTTTATAAATGAAGGACATTAGCACAAGTATCTGTTAGAGCAACTTTTCAGCTGCACTGTAATTACTAAGTATGACCTTTGTACATCTCATTTTAAATAACCAAAACAGCTGATTTGAAGAGAAGCTGTGATTAATCAAGGCAACGCTCTGCAGCACACCCAATGGCAATTTAACACATCCAGTCATGACTAGCTAGCCCCTATCCTGAGTTCAGATCTGAGCAATTAGTTCCTGTTAAAATCAAAGGAAAATCCATTCTGCATTGTTATTGCATGGCTTTACGTCAGACAGTGTTTTGGCGTCAGTTGATGGCATCTGTGGAGCACATCATCAAACCTTGACGATGCTCAAAAGAATGATGGTATTTCACGATAAATTGCTTCTCTAAGTTAAACTGTAAGTGGCTCTCAAACACCCAGGGATACTTTGAATTATAGCTTGGTTTTGATGGCTCAATCCAAAGTAAAGCAATCACTGGACTTTATGACGCATGCAGTGATGTTTAGATGTTTTTCAGAAGCAACATTATCATCACATGAAATGTATCTCTACACTAAGAAAGGAAATGTTGAAGTCCATGTCGATAATACGTGTAGCACTGATGCAATAAATATCTTATAATACAAATGCATTAAATTCTTATGCACTTAAAGATGTGCATCTCTTCGTTATTGCACAATTGACTAAAAGCTGATGGGCTTAATAGTGTTGTTTCATAAGTGAGAACTTTTATATTTTATACACAATTCGGAAAAATAAAAATGTAGGTAGTCCATACTGTTTTAGGTGGAAAATGGAATATAAAGTATGAATGTGACCAATTAAATTTGTATGAAAGGAAAGGTGTTTTCATAAATGTATTATTCAGGGGAGGTATTCTCCTGCAAGCTAGTATAATTGCTTTAGCATTTTCCATAATTATAGTCCAGTATATCAAGGCACTCACCTTGATCGTCTTCCAATAGGTCTTGCACTCCATTCTATACGTCTTTTAAGACCAAAGGCAAAGAAAATGCTAGAGGCTGTGTGACTGTCTCCAAATTCAATAGCAAGACATTGATGGATACAAAAAGACACAAGTTCAAGGAGCATCCGCACAAGCTATAAATCTTTAGTTTAATTCTGGAGCACAGTTCTTTCAAGTTTGTTGAAAAATCCACGCTTTTCCATAATCTGTAGGACTAACTTCATGATTGTGCAGAGACAACAATAAGGAGAGAAAGCTGGAGGAAAGAAAATACCAACTAGAGTACCTGATAAGTTCTGAAATTATTTTAAGCCTTAGCTGTCACCGAAATACCAAAATACACATGAGTGGCTTCCGTGGCTTAGAGGTTAAGACTCCAACTGTACACAGCAACATCTGAGCTCTCTCTCTCTCTCTCTCTCTCTCTCTCTCTCGGCTTAAAATGCCACAAAAATAATTAGCAAAAATATAAACACTGTCAGACTTCACACATACAGCAAGTGCCTGCTGCAAGGTAGTTACAGCTAATGTTGTATATGTGCCTGCATTGGCTGTGTGAAGAGAACAAGCACAAACACTCAAATGGTCAAATTCATGCCAAGAATTTGGATAACACCTTTAATTGCCTCTCGTGAGCCTACAAGAAATTGGCCTTGGCTGATCTCTGTTGATGGCCCAGCCACTGGACACCTGCCCGCGAACTCTCTTATCCCAGCCTTACTCCAGGGTGAGCCCCGACTCTCCTCAGTATGGGTACCTTGCTTCATCTTCAGCCCCTCCTCACATAACAACCAATAAATCGCTCCATGTGGACCAAGAGCTTAATGCTCCTCACACTACAGCTCTCAGGGTCATGGGGGCACAGAAACCGTCTGCACTGTGATAAGGTGGCAATTCCAGGTCGAAGGGTTTTATAATTTTTTTGTAAATCCCTTGAATTTGTCTTGCCTTCATGTGGAAAAAGAGGGTTTAAATTGTGTTTAAGCTGAAGAGAGTAAAGACCTCTGTTGGAGATCCAAATCTTCTTTTCTTGGTGATTTTATTCAACCTGGTTTGACCCAGATCTGGGGAATATGATGATGTAAGAAATGTGCTCTGGTTGCTCAGGAGAAGTGACTGGAGTAAAATAAACTATTTTGACTTTGCTTTCAACAGTTTTGAACAAGTTTTCAAAGTGTTTTTCTACCACATTGTATTACGACTGAGGTACAAATATGCTAAATATACTTTCTGGTACCTGGATGAACAGCACACCAGCCTGTAAGTGATTGTCTTAAAATCAAATCAACTTAATATAAATGTAGTATAACAGCTTCATATTAAGACTGGAACCAGGTTGAAACAGCTATTTATTTATTTATTTTCCTGGAATCCCCAGTTACTTTCAATGTAGAAACAGATAAGTAATTCAAATCCAAAGTTAAAAAACTAAATAAAAAACAAGCAAACTTCAACCAAAACAAAAATAAGTTAACACTAAATAACAACATAACTATAATATAATAATAAAACAATAATAAAAAATTACCACAATTCAAAAAGGAAACAACATATTTAAAAAAAATAAAAATATTTTGATTAATTTGTACACGAACAGCAATGTAAAAACAACCATGTATGGTTTTAGTGGGAGTTATGTGCTGTACTTGGCAACAGCCAGTTGTAGTGACTCCCTGGAGTCTTGTTGTCACAGTGAGGTTGCCTGGCAACCATCATTAAATGCCGGAGATGCTCTGTACGGAAGTGCAGCACAGATAGTTAAACTTTTGTTCACTGAGCTACTCAGAACAGAGCTGAAAATAATAACATTGCTTTTCTTTCAAATAGGTATTACAGTGTTATTTCATGTATTAAATTTTATATTTGATAACGTATTCATAGATTTGTTTTATTTGTACTTGTTTTTATATTATATATAATATATATTAACATGCAAATGTGGGCATATAACAAATAAGACGGAAAAGTGCTGCGAGGACAGACATAATACTACATTTAAATAGAGATATTTACCTCCTGTGACTTTACAACATGAAAACATTAAAAAGAAGATCAAATTTACACAGAAATGTGCAGACCAGCAGTTTCATTTTTGATTCACAAAAATGTGTGTTACAAGCAGGAATGTTGTGAGCTTTTGTTTGCAAGGTGGAGAGAGATTAGAGGTGGCCTCTCATGACAAAAGTTGCATCTGATCCTGTTAACCCTCCCCACAAGTTGTCTACGGCGTTGCCAGAAGTGATTCAAAGGCCGATGAGACGATAACAATAGATCCTACTAAAAGAAGACCGTCGCGGACATCGTCTGTGTATGTGTTGATTCTTATTCTAGCAAACTTATTCAATGAGACAAACATTAATTGTTTGACAGAAATTTGACAATAAATGTGGGTGTTAACAGCATTAAAATCACCCAAAAGCTGTGTGTGAAACAAAACAACATGGATAACACAATACTGCAGCTCTATATACAGTGCCACTGCTGGGTAGTAAATAAAGCCTAAAGCCCCGTGTGGAGCTGATTCATGGTGCTGCATGCTCTCAGCCGCTGTTAGGCAAAATATTTCAGAGACATTTTCCATTTACAAAAGCGTAAATGATGTTCAAACGCATTTTTATCACGATAAATAAAGCTGATCCACGGCACAACAATGTTATTAGTACACAGTGCATAGCTGACAGAACCATTTGAGATATTTTACTTTATGTGTATTTACTGATAATATGGAGTCACACCAAGGGTAACCATGTACTTCCCTGCACTGTTACTCTTTCAAAGGCCCTTTTAAGAACAAAGGTGTTGTTTTTTTTCAAGAATCAAGAGCAAATATCTAAGGACAGGTGCACAGTCTAGACAAAGGCAACACAACCAGAAAAGGCCAATGCAATGTTCAAAACCTCGGTTATCATTCGTGATGTGCATTGATACTAATAATACAATTAGTAAAAGACCTCAAGATTTGTGTGTGTATGTGTGTGTGTTGCAACCTGCGTGGAAGACTTACAGGCATTTGACTCTGTTTTAAGCACATAGAGGATTATCTCGATCATCTGACGGATCAACAAGGTTAACTTTCTTTTTTTAACAGACACTTTGTAATATTACTCACTTTAAATGTTGCATTGTGAAAACACAAAACGTAATCTGCAGTGTTGAATTTCCAAGTTACATTAATTCTGAGGCCTAACAGACGCAGAATTTCCTTTCCTTGTTATTCTAACTTTTGATGACTTTGCAATTAATACCTTTAGGGAATAATAACCAACCGGTCAATCTAATTCAACACAATTTCAATACTGTTAGTAATAGTGCTTTGATAATTAAAAGCAAAACAAATTACTGACTCTGTCCGTTCGATGTTGATTCAACCCCATGGTGGACTTTTGAGACCTGTCTGTTTGGGTTCATTGTGTTGGATTTCATTATAATATATGGAATTTGCGACCATACATAAAGTGCACCTGATGCACTGGTTTAAAATTACTTAAAAAGTTCTGGCATCAGACAAATAACCAGGATCCATAAACTTTTAATCAAAGGAAATACCCACAACATATAGTAGCTTGATCATATTCTTTACAGTTGGCTGTAAAATATCATTTTGAAATTGGTGTTGCAGATGCTCAGGTAATATACACAGTTCTCCCTTTTCATTTTAGTGGCAACTCTTTTTTGCATTGATTCTACTGTATTATTATGAATTTACAGCATTTAAAAATCACTGTGTGTAATCTATAAAGACTTGTTATTACATGAGGATGTGCTCCCTGGAAAACCATCAATCTGTGTTTTGCTCAACCTTCTCCCCTCCCCAAATTACAAAGAGATTCTCTTTCTCCTCTTATAAACTCACTAAACACATTGCAACTCTAAACATTTACATTTTACTATGTAATTTATTAAGGCCACATTCTGATTAATACATTTTTTTGTAAGTAATTTCTACAATGGGTTAATCAGTAGGAAGCAATTTATGAAATATAATGATTTTGCCAAAAGTGCAGTGACTTCTTTGACTCATTAAAATGGTCTAAATTTAGTTTTCACATGTGGCTATGGGTCTGTTTGGGTAAACATTATGTTTTTCTTTTCACAAGACAAAAGACTTTGGATGAAAACTGATTGGCAAAGTACGTCTGGTCTGTACTGTGCTGGAAAACCTGAAGTCATTATAATCTCTAGCAAGCACAACTCATGGCGGACATTATACAAATCATCAGTTTGCTAAATTTAATAAAGTTTCCACAGTGCTTGTTGGAAGGTTGATCTCAGATTTAAATTCTAGTTAACGTTATCTCAAACATCTTTGTGATTTTGAGCATTCCAACATAAGTGTCATAGATAACTTGAGTGTGTTGGGACTTCACCATGTGGTTGAAACAAAGAGAGAAGCCTGAATGTAATTTTGAAAGCCTAGATTGTGAAATCGCGCCAACCCCCCATCAGGCGTCAAAATCTCAGCTGAGTGTGAGATTTGGTTCAAACCACAACATTGGTCCCTCATTTGGACAAGAGCCATGGGAACCCCAGGGAGTCCCTGGGACACAGCCATGACATCACCAAGGCTATATAGACCGGCGCATACCTTCACACTGCGCCGTCCATGCAACTCACATTGCTAAAATCAGGTGAAACAACGTTGGTGTTTTTAATTTATTTTTCAAACTCGCTTATAACCAAACCCGCTCCTGCCAGATCCCCACAACCTAAACAACATTTATAAAGTTGTCAAGACTATCAGAGAAGGGTTATTAGTGCAACCATCCATGAGGGAGACAGAGAGAGAGAGACAGGGTGACCAGATGCAACCAGGCAGGCTGTACTATTGTCAAATTGTACATATAATTGGTATTTCAGGAGGCACTCACTTGACAGATCTTTCAAGTGAAAGAAGATACTGTCAGTGTATCATATGGTGGCTGTCAATACTCTCAAGAGGAGGAGAGAAGAGTGGATTGTAACGATTAAGCAATATTTCAACACCATCATTTCCTATCCTTTTAAAAGGTTCCTAGTTCCTAGTTGCATATAGTGCAAGTTTGGAGCTGTTCTCAAATTTTAGATATTTCTGTCAGCAAATTACACTTAACACCAATGAAATGTGTCTGAGCATTCGCAGTATGGTGCTGTTTGATGGAATCATAGCCTCTTTTAACTCTCGCTTGCTCAGGATTAAGAAAAATAAAAGTAAATACATATATCATCTTTGTCTTTTGAAAATGCCTTGGATTGGCTTAATGTGTATGTCACAGTCACATTTACTTTTCAGTTGCTACTATAGAATGTCATTCAAAACAGAGGTGGCAAGTTAGAGCAGGATGGCTGATCTCAGAGCTGCTGGAGACTTGCAGGGTATGGGCTGAACACATTGTGTTGTAATATTCTTCCTATCTTGTCCTGATCCTCAACTGGCCCTGTCTGAAGTGATTGTGATATCCACCAATCAGCATGAATGCTCAGTCCTGGGCAGGTGACCTCAAGCAAATGCAGTCTGACCTTTTATTGAAGTCTCATAGGAGATCAGAGTGTGTGAGACACTGGGTGTGGGGATTGCCTATTCTCCACTACAGTGGGACAACTAGAATTGGACAAATGTCTGCATCATCAGAGATGATGCTTATCCCAATGAAAATCAACAGCCTACTCTGTGGCTCTACCAGCTATCAACCACTTTCTGCTTATTTTTGTGGTAAATGGAGACAAAACAACATCAAACATTAACATAAAAACTTCCGTTTACAAACTCTCGTGCAGTATAATCCAATCCTCACTTATCCAGGTGTATGCTTGCTACTTCCCAAACGCATGCATTTCTGCAAAAGTCATACTATTCAAATCACTTCCCCCATGTCTAAACAGCCAATTTTCAGATTCTCCATTCACCCTGGAAGCATACGTGAAAAATGTTTTCTTCAAGAATGCAAGGTAACAGGCAGTGAGTAATTGATATACAAATGGTCATTTTTAGGGTGAAGTATGTCTAGTCATAAGAGCTATGATAAGCCAATAAATCCAGATTGGACAACAAAATCCGTAGCTTGTGCGTTCCCTCTAGAATGACACATACAAAACACCAAAACAACTTGGTTAAGTTCGGGATTTGAACTCAACGGTAAACAGATGTTATTTTGGGCACTCAATTTAATAATGAATTGTCAGGGAAATACAGTGGTTGTCAACACTATTGTGTTCAATAGTTTAAGAGATGTTTTTTACAGATAATTTGCTGCAGGAAATGTGAAAAGTAAAACACCTTTTGAATAAAAAAAAATAATAATTAAAGATACACACTAACATACAAACACAAACACACACACCTTACTGAACTGCTGCAATTATTTTAGTCTGTGATATTGGGACAACATTTTGTGAAATACTGACTCTGACTTTCATTACAAAGATCAGATTGCAGCATTTATTTAATTTTGCAGCAACTCTCTCGGCTCTGTCATTCGCTCACATGGCTTTTCCTACCATAGCTATGCTGATGACACCCATGTAATCCTCTTGTTTCCTCAATCTGAAACACAGGTAGCAGCACAAATCTCTGCCTGTCTGACAGACATCTCTCACACCACACACCACCTGAAAATGAACCTTGACAAGACTGAACTACTTTTCCTTCCAGGGAAAGGCTCTCCCACCCACAACCTGACTATCACCTTCGAAAACTCCGTGTTAGCCCCAACCCTGACTGCTAGGAACCTCGGTGTGACTCTCGACAGTCAACTTTCCCTCACTGCCAACAACTCGGTCCTGTCGGTACATGGCGCACAACATCAAGAGAATCCGTCCCCTTCTCACCCAGAAGGCGGCACAGGTTCTGGTCCAGGCTCTGGTCATCTCACGCCTAGACTACTGTAACTCCCTCCTGGCAGGTCTACCTGCTAGTGCCATCCGACCTCCTCAGCTCATCCAGAATGCAGCAGCTCGACTGGTCTTTAACCTAAATTCATCCTCACTACTCCGCTCCCTTCACTGGTGGCTGCTCGCATCCGTTTCAAAACATTGGTACTTGCGTACCGTGCTGCGAACAGATCGGGTCCAGTCTACATCCAGGACATGGTCAAACCTTACACCCCACCCCGCTCACTCCGCTCTGCATCTGCCAATCGGCTTGTAGCTCCGTCACTGCGAGCTAACCACTCAACAAAATCACGACTGTTTGCTGTCCTGGCTCCTAAATGGTGGAATGAGCTCCCCAATGACATCAGTCCAGCAGAAAGTCTCTACATCTTCTGCCGCAAACTAAAAACACATCTCTCCCAACTAAACTTGGAATAAAAAAAGCACTTTACTAGCACCTAATTGGCACTTACTTATAGAACTTGGTAGTTATAGGAAATTGTACTTTCTTGATTCTTGTTGTTCTGGGTTTGAACTCTCATGGTTGAATGCCCTTATTGTAAGTCGCTTTGGATAAAAGCGTCTGCTAAATGTAATGTAATGTAATGTAACTGTAAAATAATCACCGAACCTGCCATTATGGATGAATGTCAAAATGTAATGGAATCATGACTTCCACAGTGCCTCATGTTTCCTCTGAGGACTTCTCATCACTGTGTACTTTGCATTCAAAATCTGGGCCTGTGTTATGCACCCAGGCTGCTCCTAAAGGCAGAAGGCTACAACATTTAAACAACATTTAAACTAATTAACTAATTTGACTAAGTCAAAGATTTCATGATTTGACCGAATAGTTTGTTTGATTTTCTACATCAGATTTTTCATATTATTATGTGTGAACAGTTAATCATAGATATAGCCTATTTTGGGTGTTGCTTATTACAGGGTATGGTCACTGTTTAAGGTTCGTAACAATTATTCCCATTATCGAGTCATCGGTCATCATTATTTTTTCAACTACAGTTTTGTGTATAAAATAGTACAGTAAGCTACAGTCGAGAATCCATATTCATAAAACAGTAAACCATCCTATTGACAAAAGCTTGAAAAAAAAGATTAATTGATTAAATGACTAATAAATTAAGAAAATTGTTGATTAATTATTTGCCAATTGATTAATCAATTCAGCACTACCATGTTGCGTCAAAGGTAAGCTAATTAGACAGAAAATTATTTGTAGGGATTTTGGATATGCAGCACTCAATTTCTGCACCACATTTATCAATATTTACCGTGAACACACACTCCTTCATCAAATTGCAACTACCAGCTTGCACTGTTGAGATGTTATGATGGATGCATGTACCCATGTGGTTCTATCTATGCCCTCTGTCTTATCAGCCTGAAACAGCAGGAACTGCAGGGATCAGAGCAGCCATTTTTTATCATCCAGTGTCTGGTATTTCTGTTTCTTATTCCAATGCAAACAGAATTTCTTTTGGCTATATTTCTCTTGGAAGTGACACTGCGAGGTCGTTGGCCAGAGGAACAACACTTTGTGTCCTCTATAATGTCTGCAGCATTGTCAATTTAATGAGCGTTCTGAATTCATGCCACCTTGGACCACTGACTTGCTAAAAGTTTTCGGTCTGAAAATCCTGACCAATACAAACCTTTCACATGCACTTTAAAGCTGCAATCTGTAACCTTTATCAACTTCCATTAGTGACCAAGTAAATGCAGCAACAGTGACGGATGAATATTGAACCTCGCTCTGTGAACTTGCAGACTGGGCCCTCGCATATGGCCATGAGCACTGATGTGTCTGAAGTGCCATGGTACATGACCATTGATTGTATAAAATATGAACATAGTCTCCGTGACCCATAGGTTTCTAAGGAGCTGTAACAAAACTCAAAGTGGGTGACACTTGCTGTCACCATCTTGGCAGTGACGACAGCTCTTTCAACCACAAGACCGGTGTTCAACACAGCATGTTACAAAGTTTTGTTGTGGTTTTGTTGCCTAAATCCAACTTTCGTTATCCAATGAAATGTCGTCACAGGCAACAACAAAAAAATGGAAAATACATAATTCATGTATGACTTTTGTGTGTAACATCAGGCCGTTTATACTTCTTAGAATTATGGGTAATCACAGAGCAATTTTTTTTTTTTATAACTTTAATTTTCAAAATGTGATGCACCATATAACCAATGTAATTGGAAACAAAGAAACAAAAAATGGAAAGAAAAAAAAGAGCAAATTTTAAAATGAAGAAAGTCTGTGCATTTGCTGTCTTTGTCCCTCACTTTGTAATAGTTTACCATTATTTACATAAGAATCACTATTATTCGTCATCGTTTTTGCTCTTGGTAGTATTTCTGCCTTGTTAACCTCAATTTAGTTGTTTCTTACCATCTGTAGTTTCTGCAATGAGCACTATAACATGTACATAGGCTCAATAGATACTGCAATAAAGTAACTGTACATGGTATTCACTGAATTTAGTCTTTAACATGTTACTATAATAATTATCATTGTCTGCACCTCTTCTGCTCTTTGATGACCTTTAGGGATACTGGAATACAGGCAATAAAGGCGCCCACTGCCTTAATCCTTTTAATGACCCTATGCCTTTCCTCGAGTAAGATGCACATTGCATTAATGTGAATATTAATGTATATTAATTCATGTTTTATAATGGAAGTTCCCACAAGATTAGAAGGTATACGGTCAACAGTGGTTCAGAAGATAGCAGAATACCTCAACTATTACAGGGTTTCAAATATTTGTTCATTAGGTTGAGATTCAAACCTCATTTTAGGACTCCAGAGTCAGTTGCTGGCTGACATTTCACACAGGCACAATACATTCCAGAAAACTAGGTTGTGTAAGTATTGGTGAAGACAAATCCCCTGGGTGTGTGGTGGAGAATCTCTACTGGATTTTTATTTCATTTTGTAAACTCAAATAAACCTTACAGCTGCAAAGTAAAGCTTCCAGAAATTATCCCTGAGAGGATTACATTGATGTTTCCTTCCAGTAGTGTGAGGATGTTTTATATGAGCTTCTATTTCTTTTTTTAAAGGAGTCACTCTTTTTTTCCCAAAATAAATGGCCAGCTGTTGTGCATATGTTGGTCATTGCAGTCAGTTATATATGTTAGAATTTTAACAAAAAATATATAATTCCTGCATAGATTCAACACAAACGGTAAAGAAAATCATAATATTTCAAAAACAATGTTTTGTCATTTCCATTTTGGCTGTAGGTGGGAGGCTGACAAAAATCTGCTCATTTGTATTGATGAACATCCCAGTCGTCCATTACAGATATATTGTGCTCATCTTGTGCTCTTGGACAGTTAAATCATTTTGGGTAAAAATGGAGAAGCAGCTGGCCATTTTGTCACGTTTTTGTACAGATTAAACACACAATATACAATCTAATTAGGGATCTTTGGAGGTGGGTGTCGCATTTCTTTCTGTACCTTTAGAGAGAACTAGCCTAGCTGTTTCAGGCTTGATGCTAAGATAATCTTTAATGGATGGATATCATCTAACTCTCTGCAAGAAACTAATCCAACTTCTTTATTATTAGATGCTCTGAGCAAATTGAAATAGTATAAAGTGCACAATGCATTTTGAAGTGTTAGATTTGTAAAGAAAAATGCATGTTAGTCCATGCTGATGAGGGTTAGTACACGATGATTCAAACTTAAAGATGACTTTTTCTAAGCCTCTGTGATCACCTGAGGCTTAATGTGATGAGGAGATGCATGGTTGGTGAGCAAAAGTAGGGTGATGTCAAGTTTAAAAATAAGCAAAGGAGATTTTTTTTTTCAGTAAAAGGAGAAATAATGATACCTTGTACATGATGGCGATCAATTACATGCGGATTAGTGGAGAGAGATAACGTCTAGTTCTTTAAAACGCCAAGATCAGCATACGAGCGTGAAATTGTGTTCTTTATCTCAATGCACAGTGAGTGTCTTTTTTAAATGAAAGCCGTTATTATCATATATCGTTTCTTATTGCAAGAGTTCAAATCGTATTCCATTAGTGAATAGCTAACTGTACATTGCCATTGTTCAATCAGCATAATACCTCTCAAGGCCTCTCATTAAGAATAGATAATTCTGGTGCATAATCCTCACATCCGTCAAAAAAGATGAATTTCTCTGCATTGCCTTCACATGCTGTTTGATGAAGCCCTACAAAACTATAGGAGGGCACTGGTTTCCTCTGATGTCTCAGTCCAGGGGATCTGATAATGAACTCCAACAGAAAGGTAGGGTTTCAGTATTTTTCCATTCCTACGCATTAGGACACCTCATTTGTGCACTCTGACTTCTGTATCTTCCTTTAAATTCATTTACTCATTGAAAGCTCTGCAGCGGGTCATACAACTTATCTTGGATGGATATCTCTCCGAAACTGGACATGTCGGTCAATTATCACTTGGTCACTAAATGTGTGTCGGAAAAAATGAAAAAAGGTTATAGGCCATCATTGCAGCTATGTTGTAAGGGTGAACTGAGGCTCAGACATGCTAACATAAGCTTAATTACATAATAACAATGTTAACATGCTGATGTTTTGCAGGCCATGTTCACCATCTTAATTTAGCATGTTAGCATGCAAACTTGGTAAATTAGCACTAGAAACAAATTAAAGCTGAGGCTAATGGGAATGCCATTAGTTTAGCATGTATCTGGTATTGTATGAAGTTGACCTGATGGTGGCTCTAGAGGTTAAGTCATTCAAATTTATTTGATATGAATGTCTGTACCAACTTTCATATCAATCCATCCAATAGGTGTTGATATATTTTGGTCTGGACGAAAGTGGTGGACTGACATACCAACCGACCAACATTTCGCTGCTAGTATGACTAAAGATCTTGATGAATTACAAAATTTAAAATATGATTCATTTGATCCACAAATTCTCACATTATGATCAGCATTTTGAGGAGAAAGATATTTTCATTTCCATGCTGCTTTTAAACTGTGCCATTTTTTGTTTACATGGACTATAGATTAGATTTTAATATCTAAAAGCTTGATTTTCTACTCTGAAACAATGAAGTAAAAGTAAAGTTTTTAAAATCACCTTTATCATAATAGCCATATCAGCTAAATCATATTTCAGCATGCACAGCAACCAACCCAACGTGATGTGTGGTAATAGATGGAAACATTTAAACGGAAAACTGACGAGTCATTAATCAAGATGCATATCAGAGCCAATGAACCTATTTCTCTAATTATGCAATCGACTTTGGACAACTCGCACAACATGCTGAACCACTCAATTAAAATCAGAGAGGAACTGATAAGGTTTAGAAAAATCATATACATTATTAAGCTCTGACCTTTTGCAACAGCTCGATAACACCCCACATGAAGCCAAAATAAAAAACAATACCATTCATTAAGATTCCTCAACTCAGCAGAGTACAAATTAAATACATTTACCTTTCAGAATAATGTGATTGGATTTGTTGGCAGTGGTATACACTTTTGAGGAAGTATGTGTATGTGACTTCAAAGTTAGTTTAAAGTTAGCGAAAAAGTTACATTGTGGTATTCTCTGGAGTTTATTTAATTTGTTTTTGCTGATTGTAACAACAGTAATTCAACCTAACAAACCCATTTTATATCTAATCATGTTTCCACACTTATAACCCAGTTTTGTGTCCTTACACAGGTAGTAACAAATGTTCTTTGGTGTAAAGCTAAGGATGAGATCAGCATTAGCTGTTACATCTGGAAAGGCAAAAAGTGACAGCATGAAGTCAAGCATCATCAGCAGGAAATCTAAGCAATGCAGCTAATCATCAAAGACACTGACTTAAAGTAGGGTTAATATCCTACTCAAGCTTTGGACAACTTTAATAAGCTTCTGTGTCATTTCACACTTAAAGCAATCTGTGAGGAAGGGAAAATCACATCATTACAGAAAAACGACTTGTTGATGGATTGCTTATCCTGTGCCCGGTCTTATTCAGCTGACAAACTGTCAACACATGAGCACTGTCTACATGTTGCAGTACTTAGTTGTATCCACGGAGATTTGGTTTTTTTGCTTCCTGTCACAAATGCTAAAAATATGTGGGTAGCTAAATATGTCATTAACATTTTCGAGCTCCTGAGGAATATTAAGTAAGAAGCATAGTGCATTATGTTATGTGTTCAAAATCTTTGGGCGGACTTGGAAGAGAATTTCTGGATTCAGTTGGTTATAATAAAAATCAATTTAATAAAAGTTGGCAATATAGTGCATAATTCTCAGCTGAGGGTTCTTAGACCGATAGCATTCCACAGACCCCAACAGTTGCCCGTAAAAGCAGCCTGCGAGAGTTAACTGTCTGTGCACATTGACCTAAGAGAGCCTCGAACTGACCAGTACATTTGATTATATAGTCCAATGAAAATGTGCATCGTCGCCTCTCATTGGCTCAGTTTTACAACATACGGTTCGGCTAAGGTTTCA
Source organism: Ophiodon elongatus (assembly GCA_016806645.1). Lineage (NCBI taxonomy): Eukaryota > Metazoa > Chordata > Actinopteri > Perciformes > Hexagrammidae > Ophiodon > Ophiodon elongatus. The sequence goes on along the minus strand of JACSYO010001013.1, from coordinate 976,675 downwards.
CATCGCTAGAATCAGCATTCGGATTGGTCACATCGGTCCATATGCCCTCCTCTAGGCTTTATGGCTCTTGATGTCATCTCTCCCCCTTACACAGTTCGGCCGAACAACCCCCCTCGAGTGGAGTTGTTTTATTGCTCTTTGTGTTCCTGTAGGAGACTTCAGTATCCATCCCCCTCTCTCTATCTCATTCCATGCATACCTGCTAAAGTCTAAGTAAGAAACTCAATGTGGCTTTCTTCTATGTCACGCATACTCCTTCCCATGAGGCTCACTATTCCTTATTAATTATCCTTTTTAAGTATCGTAATTTATACATAGACATTCCTTATTTACAAGTGTAAGTCATTTTATTTTATTACAACCTAACAATTATCACAAAACCTCATACAACTCTTGACCCATTGTCCACCCACTCAGGTGTTTTCACTTATTGGGCTAAATTAGACCTCCTCGCAGGACTGTGTGATTGGCATCTCCCACATTCTCTTCTTGCACCTGTTGAGGTGAAACAATTTACACCTTTTAAAATCCTGAGGCTGCAGTGAGATGGGATCCTGCCAGGTGAAATTTACTCGCAGCTGGACAGAAAATAGTGTGGGTATGGTTTTAGGCACTCAGAAACTACCATAGCAGGCAAGCAGCAGCAGTTCACAATGTTGTAAATTACAGTTTCTTATCAAATACTTTGTCATTAACCTCTGTTTTGTCACTCAGTCACTATAGCCAGGCTGCATTCTTTTTTTCTGCTGTTTGTATTATTTCACTGTGCAATATAAAAAGGATACAGACTAAGTATTTCCTGAATGAGAGCTGAACCCCATGCCCAAGAGATACATTTGCTACCAGAAGATCGTTCCTCATAAAAAGGAGCAAAATCTGTTTCAACCGCAGCCTTATTGGTACATTGAGGACAGATGATCTCACGTAATTGTCAGCATAGCTCCACTCAGCATCAACCTGAGATGAGGTTGTACATGAAGAGTCTGCTCCATAGCATTATAGGTTCAGGTTGTTAAAAGCATATCTGGCTCAAACATAGAGTTTATGGCTGCTGTCTGAGGCTTTAAGGTCATTACTTACATGATTTCACTTAAGAGAAACTCCTCTATCATCTTTGCATCACTCCTAAGAGGAAAGTTTTGTAACTGTTATTTAATGTAACATTTAACTTCATATTCTTTGAACAGTAAATCCAAAGTTTACTTATAAATGGGTCTTGATAAAGTTTCTTGAGCCTTTTTAAACAGAGCCAAGAATCTCAACAAGACTAAAACAAACACAAAATAATCTCCGTACAACATCCTTCGACTCAGATTCTTCATCTCTATGCTTAGCTTGTTTTTTATCCCATCATTTCTTGCTGAATTACTGCAGTTTTCTCTTTGACGTCCTCCCAAAAGATTCTGTTAAACACCTGCAACTCATTCAGAATGCTGCACCTCAACGCAACCTTCACTAATTGTCCTCAATCACTATCCTCCCACAGTCTCCGCAGTGGCCGATCCCATCAGATTCCCCACCACCTCACTGTGCTCTGCGTTCTGCCTTCAGAGGCCACTCAGCTGCTCTCCTGCCTGGTTATCTCTCCTTATAGTCGCAACTCTTCCCCCTCCTGGCATCTCCACAGTGAATTAATGACTTTCCTTCTGACCTTCCTGTTGACAATTCATTTTTTTCAGGAAAAAAAAGCACATCACTTTCTCCCCGCTGAAATTATTTTCCCTGTAAATTCCCTGTAAGGGAACAGTTCTCTTCCTCTTGTTGTATCGCTATCTACAAAATATTTCAGTTTTCATTTTAACCTGAAATGTGAATATAATGTAATTTTAGATAAGTGTTTAATTTTGCGATACAATTTTCCATAATGCCTTTGGTAATACTTCTCACATCCTGTCCACCTTAAACAATTGGTGATTAACTGGCTAACAAGGTTGAAATGCATGTGTGACAGTTTTTTGTTAGGGTACCCGTCCCTAAAATTTGGTTAAATTAATGACTAACTTCTATGTAAACACAGAAAAAAGGACAAAAACAAAAATGTATAAGTTTGATGAGCTCATCCACAAAAAAGACTGTTACCTTGGAAGTCACACAAAACCACAGAAACATTTGGTTCAATATTAACCTTATTAGGAAAATAAGTTATAAAAGTGACTTACTTGACTTGCCTTATGCTGTGTTCACACCGGGCGACACGAATAGCGTGGATGACGCGAACGTCATGCGAACGTCATGCGAACGTCATGCGAACGCCGCAAATGTTGACATTTTTCAACTCGGGTGAAACATTTTCGTGACGCTGTGATGCGAAAGCCAATCAGCGTTGAGAAGCTCCGCCCATCATCACTGACGTCCTGCCGTTGTTGAATCAGAAACTATGGAGGAGACGTTGATAGTCTGGAAGCGGCTTCATCCAGACCCAGTTCCTGGAGAAGCTGTGTGCGGCGACGGATAATATTATGAACCCAGACACGAGGGTGTTTGATGTTCCCACGTTTGTGGGACTTCCACAACATGTACAAAGCAGAAATAGTGTTCATTTCTTCCACGGTGGATGCCGGAAATGAACATAAAAGCATCTGAGAACAGTTGTGTTTTATGTCTAGATTTGAAGCTGGCTAAAGTTGGTGCATCTTTGATTCAATCAGGAAGTTGTATAGGTTCTTGAGCTTAGCAGCACAACAGCCTCACCATGTTTAGTTCTGACAGCAGATATTACTGGTAGATTTCTCTCCAGTGATCTGAGAGGTCAAGCAGGTGTGTGCACATTCTGCGGCTTACCAGAAGCCAGTGTAAGGACTTAAGTATCAGAGTAATGTGATCAGTTATTTTGTTTTTTCGTAAGAACTCTAGGAGGTACATTTTGTACAAGCTGAAGCAGTTCGAGGATCTTTTTAGGTGGGTTTTTGAAAAGACCATTGCAGGACTCAATTAAGGTAAAAGGATGAATCATATTTTTTCTAAATCAGATTTTTTTTACACAATAGGTCTTAGTCTGGCTATACTTTTGAGATGGTAAAAAGCTTTCACATGGTTTATAAAACTGAAAGCACAATCAAGTAAGACGCCAAGGTTTTCTTCAAGCCCTTTTGTGTCAAAATTAGTGGCAATCTGAAGTTTCTCCCCAAGTACGATTATTTCATTTTTTTTATGTGGTCAATGCATTGACAAAGACAGTCTAGGTACCAAACTCGTTAAGTGAAAGGTTTAAATAAGTTTGGCATCAGCTATGCTATAATTTATAATAGTGTCACTAATGATTTGTCCAAGCAGGAGCATATAAAGATTGTATAATAAAGACCCTAAAATAAACTCCTGAGGAACACCATGGGTCACGGACATTGGTGTTGAGGAATAGTTTCCAATGGAAACAAAAAAGCTCCTGTCTTGTAAATACGGTCCGAGCCACTTATTTAACCTGAAATCCAACCCAGTGTTCAAATCTGTGTATGAATATGTTTTGAATGACAGTTTGAAAAGGCTGCAGTAAGGCTCAATAACACTAGGACTGAGGTTATGCCTGTATCTGTATTTAGGCGTATGTCATTTAAAACCTTTTTAAAGTATAAAATATGAAATTGGGAGCATTTTGATTGCCTCATAATGGGTCTCAACATGGCGAATTTGAGATGGCGGAGGCTCAAAGCTAATCTTGCTAACAGAGCTAACAATGCAAACTAAGGGGAAAGTGCTAACAGAGCTATCAGTGTTTACCTGAGGGGGAATCAGAGGATGGGAGTGATGATGGCGTTATCAACTGTAACTGCCGTGTGAGAGCAGTGCAAAATGGCGGCCATGAGCTGGCTAGTGGGGCACACTAGCATGAACATGCACTAAAAGCACGTACGGCCGGCGTGACTGTCAAAAAAGTTGTTCATTGTGAAAATCTATAGATTTTTTTTTAAGTAAGAGTTCTATAACAGCTGTTTTCAGGGACTTAGGGAATGTACCAGACAGCAGCAATACATTTACAATTTCAAGCAAGTCTGCTGCTTTTTAAAACGTTGGTCTCTAAGTAGCTCGTGGAAGAGTTGAGTGTCCTTGTCTATTAATACTTTTTGACATCAAGTTGAGATCCCCTCTCTTTGTTGCCACATGTGGTAATTCCAAATGTTGAGTTTTTAGAAGAGAGAACATATTCTGTCTGATTTCACTTATTAACAGAGAGAGGTGCTAACTGTAACAAGGGTTAGTTAACTTCTTGTATTAGTTAATTTTAGAGAAAAAAGATCGTCTTGCTTTGCATATTTCAGTAGGCTATTATATGTGCACAGCATTTCTTTATGGATTTCATAACAGATCTGGAGTTTGTATTTGCGACATTTTCTTTCAGTACACTCACTTTTTGCACTGTTAAACTTCAAAGTTTATTGCAAAGAATCCAAGGAATACAGACTGGATTCAAACCCACAAGCTCTCTGTTATGAAACCTACTTCTTAACCAGCTGAGATATTAAGGCTTCCTGAGCTATAAGCTTTCACACAGAGAATAATCAAACGTTAGAGTTCAGATGAGGCTGAATTTGTGACTTTGAAAACAGAATGACTGTTGTTTAAATAATAATGTTTAGAAATGTTTTATTTGCATATGTATCTGCAATGACAAAACTAATTTTGAAAAGAAATTAGTCCCATTGAGGGCATTCTTAAAGACAAACAGGTCCTAACTAACAGTGTTGATTATTGCTTTGATTGACCCATTTCATTTTTTATTTGTAACACTGCCTGACACACCAAGCGACCATGAATTATCCTGTTGCTTCTGATTGCCAGAAAACAACCAAAATAAACATTTAGCTTTATTTTTCTACACTTTCATCTGTAGATTTCTCCAAAATGTACCAAAGGTTAGCATTAGATAATTCCTCATTTTGCATATTACCATTACATTTCAGAAAACCTGTGATACAAGAATAACTTCTTTCTGTAAACTGGGTTAGTTTCATTGTGTTATCTTTTAGTTAAAGATATGTATCCTATTTTCCTCTAGTGTCTTGCAAAAATGTATGGAATTTTATAATGCATATTATTGAAAGATGTTTTCTCAAAATGAGTTTTTCCTCATACTCTACTCTCCACTTCAGTCACACGTCATACACAAAACGTTTCAGTTACATTTATATCTATATTCTGAATTATTTAACAGATGGGTTTGTTCATATATCGTACATAGCCTAATTCATGTAACATGTTATTCCTTTTATTTGTTATGGAGCAATACAAAGAGCTTTCCAAAACTCCCTCTGTAAAAACAAGCAAATGGCAAGACAATGGCAATGCTAACATGCAGATGTTAAGCAGGTATAAAATTGACTATGTTCACTATCATAGTTGAGGATGTTAGCATGTGTTTGCTAAAAGCACTAAACAAAAAGTACCCTACACCTGAGGCTGATGAGAATGGTATTATTTTTGTATTCATTTGGTCATAAACCAAAGCACTGGGAAATAAAATTTAGACCTGATGATGGTGCTAGATGAAAAGTTAGGGGATTATCAAAGTTACAATTCATCTTGAAATGACATGTACGTGTGAACGAACTTGGTAATCATGGTAATCCATCCAATGTTTTTCGAGACATTTCACTCAAAACCACTAATGACAACCTATGGTGGCACTCGAGGAAACATCATGGCAGCGCTAAAGCCATGGGTACATTATCTGGGGACTCAGAATGCCTGAACAAGATTTCATGGCACCTCATCTAATACGTGTTGTGTTAATTCTGGACCAAAGTGGAGGATCGACTTGCCGACCAACCAACAGATGGACTTCCATCTACAGAGCTTTGCCCCTGGTATTGTATGGTGGTGATGGCCCAAAACACAGATAATTACCAGTAAGTCTTTTGTTTTTTTGTTTAGTGCCAATTACACAAATTGCAGCCAACTACCAGCTTGTGTCACAATAGCTTCTCATAATAAACCATCTGCTTCACCTGTTCCTTCACATTAACATCAGCTTTGCCTTTTTTTTTTAAATACCCAGATGTTCTAAAAATGAAGACGCCTTCCCTTTATCATTTGGTACTTTTTAAGCATCCCTGTCAGTTTTTGTATTACTGACTGATAGATTGTTGGCAAATGCAACCCATACTGTTGGCCATGTCCTCTGTTTTTTATTTTTCCATATGCAACACATGATACACACACAGATCATTGTAGCGCCCAAAACATATCTGAAAATAACCATAGCAACTTGACCCAATATACAATGACACTTTGTCTGTACTTCTTAGGCTAAGGTCAGGTAGCACAATTGTAGTTTCTGTGTGTGTGTTCATCACAGGAGAATGTCAGTAGAGTGTAAAAAATATGAGCGAGAGACCACATGAATTATGTATCCTCTCCTCCCTGCTACCTTCTGATTGCACACCGCTAAACTCCTATTTACATCCATTTATTGAAGCCCACAGTTCACAGGCTTTGACCACAGCTATTGGTGAGCATTCACCTGGCTAATTACCTATTACCTATACCACGTATCGTGTTTGCTGGCTGTCTGTGTAATATCAGAATAGAGAGGCTGGTGTTTTTTTTTACCTCACCCACTCACTCGCAGCGTCTCTGGTCTCAGTGCTGCAACAGAGAAGACAGATGTGGAACACTGTTGTACTATGATGGGTTACATAAAAATCTGGGATTTGAATCTGCATTTCGGACAACAGTATCTGCCCTGAAAGTTGGGTACATCTTCAAATGCATGGATTTCTCTATGCATTCTGAAGTGCTGGCATGAAAATGTAATGGTGCTAAATTGAATTACGCCATCAAAATGTGTCTTCCTGCCCGTTCGTATATTATTGCTCCGTAGAAAAGGTGCCTTGAGTCTCATTTGTGAAAAAGGTGCTGGGAGTGGAGGCAATGTGCAACTTCTGGGTGAGCACAGTCACTTTTCTTGTAATGATTGACTGACTGGAAAATTGAATTAAAGGCATTTAGCACATCAAAGGTCATTGATTTGGTTCCTCGATGGCTCTGAAATACACTCGGGTGTATCTGAAAAACTACTGTGACCTTATAGCTGAATATAGATAATGTATGGTCTTGGGGAAAAGGTTAACATCTAATATTATAAAAAATAAAGAGTAGAAAACAATGTTGCAGCATAAAAAAGGAAATGTTGAGGCAGGCCATCAACTTGACACACAGGCCATATAGTGGGCAAAGCAAGGCATTAATAATTCATTGACCCTCCCATATTTTCCATTTTCTTGCTCTGTGGCTGAACTGACTTCATGTCAATACCAGATGCCAGAACACACCATTCATTAGTGCGTAGTGCATTTCTTGCTTTGTTGGGGAATAATGAACACATAAAACCTGCAGCAACCTTACAACAGGTATTGGTGCATTAATTCAAAATAAATAAAAGGAACAAATCAGAGAAGAACTAATCAAGCCATGATTTAAAAATAACTTGACGGCTTAGGTTACCTGGTTTAATATATATATATATATATTTTTTTTTTTTTTTTTTTTCTCCCAGATTACGGTCGCAATTTTAAACACATGCTTAATGTTGTAAATTGAAACAAAACAAAAACCCAACAAAACTACTTGATTCGGTTTAATAAAACTGTTGTTACGTTATTTCTAAGTTATAGACATAAATTAAAATAACATTGACTTTTAGTTTCTTATGGCACACAAACAGCGGCCTCCCATGTGAAAGTATTATTTGTTCGTGCTACCCATCCAAACAAACCTCATCCATAGACTTCAACAGACCCACTAGAAACATATTTATACATTCATTTGTACAAACGAATTCCACTCTATGAATGTCTTCAAGGACAAATCATCCAAAAGTGTGTGCCACATGGACACACCTTCAACTGTGACCATTTAAAACATTAACTGTATAAATAACTTAAGGTTTTGGACATACTCCCTTTTTGTCTATGAAATAACAAAAAATCTGACAGTTATTGGAGTGTTCTACTAGTATTTCAGAATCTCAACAGCAGCCAATAAATGTCTGGATCCTAAGAGTACATTCTTAGGCTTGTCATTCAAGAATGTGATTTGTGATCAAAGCACTCAAGACAAGATTACAGCAGCAGGATGGAATAATCATTTTGAGACACACCTCACTTGTCCACTAACACTGGTTGATTAAAAAGGTGTGTATGTATGTGTGAGTGTGTGTTTTGTGTCTTAGTCTGAGAAATGGACAGAAACAGAAATTGAATTTGGCTTCTATTGCCTTTTTTATTTTTGTTTTGTCAGAGATAGTAGCATGTTTGAGGGATTCTGGAATTGGGAACAAAGAGGTCGATACAATTGTCTTTTGACTCTCAAGACTAATACCTGTCGGAGAAGAGTGCATGTGCTTGTGCCTATGTGGGTCATTCAAATTTAGTAGATGGAAACGTGTTTGTGATCAGAGATGGTTTGAGCACCACTGTTCCAGTCTGCAAGTCCTGAAGCTATTATATTTTAACTATGTCATTCTTGGGGATCAGGTTCATTGTTTAAGAATAAAAACTTTTAGAAATAATCCAAGTTTGTTTCTGAAGAAAAGTGTTTCTTTTTGCCCAAAAATGAAGACTATTGTGTCTGGCCTCTATTAAAATATGTCCATTAAAAGCCTCAATAATAAGGATATCCAGCACATTAAACTTGCATTAATAATTTCAGCAACAAAACACTTCAAAAGCCTTCCACCATGAAGTTTATATGGCAAAGTAAACAGCTGCCTATTTAGGCTACACATCCAGCGGAGATGGAGCAACATCATAATTTATTCATAGTGGCCACCTGAGTAATGCAAGCCAAATATTAACTTTTAGCTCTGTTTTCATCTCCACCAACTCCTGAGAAAGCATATCTGGCTCTTTAGATGCTTAATGATCTTCGACATTCACCAGCTATTTGTTAACTAAACCACACAGAGCTGGGCAGGTAACTGTTTGTACACAATGGTATTTTCAGATCTCTTGAATCTTAAGTGTGTTTTCTTTCACGAGTAATCATGCAATTTTCTTTTTTCTAATCAAATGCAGCACATTTTGACCTGAGAAGTGCTTTTCAAAAGGCTGAACACTGGAGAATTAATTTTTTTCATATCATGATATATATTACTATACACTTAATTCAGCGACAACAATGGTTTCCACTGGGGGGGTCTCTCTCAGTCTCTGTCTCTCTCCCTCCCTCCGTCTCCCTCCATTGGCAGCAATTTTCAAAAGCAAAAGAAAACTGACAAATGTAGGTTTATTTTAAACTCCATGGTGGCCCTGTTGACTGAATGAGATGTCCTGCGACAGTAAGTGGCCATTCAAAAATTCAAAATCAGATTTACATTTGTTTATACTGTAGACATAACGTCTGCCACATCTTAATGTAATCCCTGAAGAAGCCTGTTCTCCTTATAAGGATGGGTTTAAGTGTTCTGTTAGGTCATAGCATGCGAACACAGGTCCCAGACACTTAAAGTCGCTTAAAACCCCTTCAAGTATTTTATATAGCATTTAATAGTCATGACCTGATGTGAGTAAGTGACTTCAGGTTTTTGACAACACATTCTCACTCCCAACTTGTTAAACACAGCAGCTTGGTCAGGTAGACTATTAGACTTTAGGTACCTATCTAGCATCAGTTTTGGACTCAGAGATGGCATGTCAACTTTCCAATGGTTACAAGTTTTACTTTTTAATTAAGAATTCAAGATTTCAAGGATAATTTATTGTCATTATGTAAAACAGGGTTGCACAACAAAATGCAGTTGTTGCCTGTTTACTACAGTATAAAAAAAAAGACAAAAACAGTAGTTCATTCCTCTAGTGTATTTTTTTTGTACTTACATCAGGAGGAATGTAAACAGCAGCAACAAAACGACTCTCTGAGCAGATAATATGGCTGGCATCTGAACATAACAAATTCAACATCAGGGACACACTGTCCATCAACTTTGACTATGTTTGAGCAACAAGCATCATTGATGTAAACACAGAGTCCACCTCCTCTCATTCCAACAGAGTCCTGTACTCTGTCCCGCGGTCTGCCAGCCAAGTGATGCTTGATCCGGGATGCCACAATGGAGCCAGCTCCCTTTTAAAAGATAAGTTTCCTGTGTTCACAGGAAAACAAAGTTTATTTTTTTCATATGCATACACTCTTTTTTTTAAAAAAAAAAACATCCAACATAGGTTTACTCAGGATTTAGTGTACTTACACAACAAAACGTCTACACAAAAACCTGTATTAACTACTTCCCTTTAATCACGACAGCATATCAATAACTATGACGGGTATTAATTGATATCTTTCATGTTTTAACTTGTTGATATTTTGATAGATTAAAATATCTTTCAAAGGCTACTCTGTTGAACTTTATCAGAGAGCATATGTCTTTCAAATTATTGATCTGGAATTACTCAAAATCAGGTTCTATTATTTCTTTTTAAATGTCAAAAATCTATTATTGTGACTGTATGATAAACCTCATCAGCAAGTAGGAATTTTTGAGGAAAATATCTAAATCTCAACCCTGATACATGTTCTACAGAATTATAATTTTTCTCGTATTTAATGTCCTTTATCCTGACTCCTCCTCTTTGCCTCCAGACCATCAACCTGCTCACCAATTTGTGTTTTTGATTGTTGTTATGTTGCTCTCATAGTCTTGTTTCTCCATGCATGAACATAACGTCAGAGCAATACAGTTTTCTACTCTGAGACCATTTGATAGCAGTGATGCAGAAACATGTCGCTGGGGAACCAGTGAAGCTCTGCATCCTGTTTGCTGCATTTCGACACTCAAACCGTGTCTGCTATCTGTATGATTATGCATATTGATTGAATGTGTCTGCTGTGATTGTGTGCATCTGTGGCTGCCACTCTACTCGTCTCTATGCCTTTTTGTTTCACTCTCACACATTGTTACTGTTTTGTTGGTCACCTGCTCTCTAAGACTTCCCTGCTATAAGCTTAATAATCCTCCCATATATATTTCGAATTAAGTAAAAAACACTGTTACACTTTAATCTAAATAAATTGAATTTTTTTTTACGTTCTCTGAGGGTGTGCGTCTGGTTGTGTCCGGCAACCTTAGGTAGATTAGCAATTGTATTTTCTATTTTTTTATTGAATGTTAATTATTTGTGATAAAGACAGAAATGACATGCAAAATAGTTTTTGGTGGAAACTAGCTTGAAACCAATGGCGCTGCCAGGATTCTGTTCCACTGTACGCAGACGAACCGCCCGCCTGCTTCCTTACCAGTACCTTACTTCTAGTTTTCCAGGGTCTACTCAGTGAGCGAGCAAGAGAGAGACAGATTATATTGTTTTGCTCTAACATTACCAATAAAACACAACCATAAAACTCTGATTACTGCAGGCATTGAAAAGACCAGCCAACAGGTCTAAACAACCATTTTTCCGTAAAATAATAAGCTACATTATAGCCGGTAGAGCCTTAATTATGTCCTGGGGCTTCGGACATTTTGGAGGCAACATTAATTCAGCACCCTCTGGACAATGTGCCCTCCTAATCAGTAAAAACAATGTGAAAATCATCAATATAACGCAATACATCAACAATGAGTTAAAACAAAGGTTTGTGTTGCTAATATACCACAGCAACATTAATTCAGCACTATTTACAATATAATTAAGTCTTTCCAAAAGAAGTTGCAGGCCAGAAAACCAAAAACAATGAGCTGAAAGATTATAAAACAATGAGATAAGGGTAACTGCACAGCCTGCCACATACAAGTACTCATGTGATCCATTGTTGATTTAAAATAATATTGATTATAGCTGCTTTAAGTATATATTAAGTTTATCTTAAATTTAAATGTGTGGTGCCTACATTTACAAAATGCAGTTATTCTGTGCAATATGAGTAAAGCATGAAGAACAACACCTTCTTGTCCAAATGAAAAGGTTAGAAACTGTGTTCATACTCCACGACATCCCTAACTGAGATGAGCCAAGGCAGTGAGCTACAGTTGGGGAAGAAATCCCTGTGCAGTTTAACACTGGCCTCCTTCTTTCTGTGCTTAAATCATCACTTGGACATTGTCTTGATAATTTCACTCATTGCCTAGAGTATCTGACCTCTGATGTGTCAGCTCTCATGGCTTAATCATAGGAGACATTAAGCACTTCTGTCTGTTCAGAAGGTTAATATTGCCATTAGAAAACCATTATTCACCAGCAAGACCCTGAGCTCGTCCCAGTCTGTGCAGAAATGTGCAGAAATCCGCAAGTCTCCCCTGCTCTGCAAGGATAATTAGCATAAGAAAGGTTGAGGGTGGGGTATTCATCACTGAGCCACATACAAATTGTGGGCGCCATTAAGCATGTCGCTGTGAGTCAATCAACATTGTGTGTATGTGTTTTATAGAGAAACGGAGACCTGTAGCTTGAGGATGCTGAACATTAAAAATGTTCTCTGTCTTCTTATTAGGCTTGAATTCACTCAAATGTCCTTAATTTACCAGTTAAATTTGATGCTCAGTAGCGCTCAGCGTCACTTTCAAGCTCTTTTTGCTGAAAACATCTGCCTGCTGCTGCTGCAAACAAGGGGGAGGACAGCAGTGAAAACAGTGAATTTGCAGGCCAAAGCAATGAGCTGAAAGATGCTTAAGAGCTGAGGGGAACTGCAGAGTCTACTACGAGTCTATTACGCCTTGCCATCTGACCAAATGGAAATATAAAAATGTAAGATACCCCGTGCACAGCGGTGCTGCTTCTCCAGTAATACCTTTCCAGCAGGGGAGGGGATTTAGTGGCTCAGCTTGATCTATGTAAGAGGTCACCCGCAGGTACAAAGAAACAATGTAAATTCGACAGACAGGCACAAGTTACAAAAATTGACTCAAATCTAATGACTCATCCAATCCATTTAATTTTATTGGTTAATATAAAAATATTGAATAGCGCAGCTTTAAATTACCACACAAACTGGCCTATGAAAGTGCTTATTATTCCAATTATAATTAATCCAATGAAATCTAATAATTACAATAACATTTTGTGCTATCATTACATTATCGATCTAGATAGATCTTTATCGATATATCTATAGAGATATATGGATCTATAGATATATATACATATATATCTATAGATAGATCGATATATATATAGATCTATCTAGATCTATATATATATATATATATGATCTAGATAGATCTATATATATATATAGATCTATATTTAGATCTATATAGATCTATATATATAGATCTCTATATATAGAGGTCTATATATATAGATCTCTATATATAGAGGTCTATATATATAGATCTATAGATCTATATATAGATCTCTATATATAGATCTATATATAGATCTCTATATATAGATCTATATCTAGATAGATCGATCTATCGATCTATATAGATCTATATATATAGATCGATAGATCGATCTATCGATATCTAGATCAATAGATCTATATAGATCTAGATCTATATGATCTATATCTTATGCCATATATAATACCAGGATTGTATGAAAATTCTAGTTCTAATTACCATCAGTAAATATAATTAGATTTAAGCTTAATAACCGACTTTCAATTGTTTGGTTGCATTTAGTAACAAAATAAGTAGAAAGCTGATCCTCATTGGTTAATTTTGTTGCTGAACAGAAAACAAGTTAGTGGTTAGAGCTCTACCTTCATACTCAAAAATATATATCTCGTTCATTTCTTCAAGGCCTGCAGGACTATATTTTTTTATTTAACAACGTTCTGTGACAGTTATTCAGTTTAATATATTGAGTTCATATTTGTTGACATTTCTTATTCACAGTTTCATTCAAAGCCAATTTAATGATTTTAAATAATGTTGGAAACTGCATTCTTCATATATGTTGAATTTAGTGCTTGCCTTTCTACATTTTCAGCTGATCTGCTGTGTTCACTGACTGAAAGACAATATTGGCATAGCACTTAATTAGTTGGAAGTGTACGAATTAAACAAATTATATGTAAGTTACACCTGCGCAGAAACATGCTCTCTGAGATCATGCTTTTCATCAGTTAAATGTATTTGTTATTTTTATCATGTCGGTATAATTTTAGCGGGGCTGAATTGCTCTGTGCATGAGTGCCCTCCTCTTCCATTAGTCAGGAGAACTGTGCCGTTCTTTCACACATTGAAGATTTTTGGCGCGATGACAACCTGTAAATGGAGCAGAAACCACCATTCCTTTCAGCGTTCACAGAGATGTCTTATCCATTGTAAATTTCCATATGGAGCAGATGTCCTTTGTTAGCACTTGTTTCAGCACATTGTCCTTGAAACAAATCCCATCTGAATACGAATTTAATCTGCTCAACTGCTGGCACTTGGCTTGCTGCCACACCACTGCTTATATGCGTCATTGTTTACACTCTAGCCGGTGACGTCATACACTTTCTGTGAGATTAGATACAACATCATTACAGTCAGCCATGTACCAGATGTAAGTCAAAGAAAAAGATGGATACATAAATCTGTGTTTTCAAGAAGCCTTTTAGTGTCACCCTGACTACTTTGTTAATCATAGCATCAAATCTTGGAAGCTGTTTGTCTACTAAATGGGAATATGTACATCACACAGCTGGCGTAAACACATTCAAACTCATTCACATGCCAATTTAACAGTTTCTTCTGAACAATAAGCTGAACATTTGATCTGGCTATCTAATTCCAACCCTCTCCTTTAAATCTGGAAATTTCTTTCATGCTTTTGTTTCATTTGCCACCAGATTTTAGTCAATCTACCACTGCATTTAAAACTGTCTTGAATTCTTTGAAATCGCAAAGCTGTCCAATCCACTCAAGATGCACACTGAAAGCAAAAGGGGTATAAGACTTTTTCTTTAGATATAATTAAGATCAAACTTGGAGTGGTACAGACACTGTACACAAACAAAAGTGTAGCGCAGATGAATCTCTATCATCCAAATCAAATGGAGCAAAGTTGAAATTACTTCTCTCTGAATCCTTTTGCTGAGAATAGTTATGTTTCTCAGTTTCCCTGAGGGGTTTCTTCAGTTGTGTGTCCCAAAACATGAACTAATTTCGTAAAATGTCCTCATCCCTACAGATGCTGAGGTGTCCGCGTCTGACAAAATGAAGAAACCATTCAGATGAAATATTAAAGCTTCCCAGTGATTTAATTTACACAGAAACATGCACAAACAAGCTGCAGCTTCAGCCTTGCAACTACACTGTATGCCACACCTCTAAAATGAGAGCAATCAAAATGGGGCTCTGCACGCCTCAAATCCTAAATGGTTTCCAGCACGCTGGGTGCTGTTTTTTGATCAAATCCAAACTAGTTTAAAAGCCATCTGATGGATGTAGGCTTTTAAACTCTGCTAGCCATCTGTGTCCTGCAGCTCTCTCAGCACTGCAGGTTTTGTTGTGTGTAAAAAAAAAACTCAATGGTAACCACAGTACTGCATTGTAAAATTTGAGATATTAATGATCAGTTAGACATGAAGCTTGGGAACCATGCTTTCAATTCCATTTGAACTGAATTCACTATTTACAAACAGTCTATAAACAAGTAATAAAGGATTTCTAAAACACTAATGTAGTAATAAAAGAAGCAGGTATTCAGTGTTTTGTTTGTCAACTGCATCAAAACATACAACACAAATGAATAAAAATTACAACTTGCATATAAAAGTCACCACCGAATATTACAATACCTTTTGGTGCATCACACATAACATCAAAAAGAGTACAATTGCAATGCATTTAAAAGTATTTGCACTGAATTCAGGAGGATTTGTACTGTTAGTAGTACTTTTTCATATATATGTTTGCCATCAGAGTAATTGTGTAATTATCATTTCTACATTCATATCTGTAAAAGGCTTCAAACAGGCAGGGAAGTCCAAACAGGCAGGGAGAATGGGAAGCTGAACTGTGACAATATCAGTAACAAAAAGCAGTAGAATATCAGTACGGAGATATAGATCAGGTTCATCCTCAGCTTTGTGATTTTGCAGAAACCAATAAACCCAATTTTCTACAGATATTAATTATGGATTTGAATGCATTCAAATATTCAAGTCAATTGTGTGGTTTGAATAGTAGTGCATGCCAGTATACAAGCACAGTTCATGTACCTCATAATGTAACAGGATTAAATCTTAGTCTTCACAATAAAATGAGCACAAATCAAATCCAGAGTGCTCAGTCACAAAGGCAGAAAAAAATAGAAAATTCAGCAGTGATGAAGAGAAACTGGCTCAGTTTGATATGTTTATCCCTCGTGGATCTTAAGCACAACCAGTCTTTGTAGTCAGACCATATACAATCCATCGACACTGTGATGAAACAACTTCTACCCTATATGCTGGTAATGTTAGTGGGTTGACAGAGCCACAGAAACATTGAGTGGCCACTACTTTAAAAGTCCTTCAGCCACCACTGGAAGCTCAGAGCTGGCCTCTCATGGGAGGGTTGCTGCTGTTGTAGCTGATGTGTGAAATTCTCCCACTTCAAGAGTAATCATCCCATATGCCTACAGACACTGCATCATCTACCAACATAGCACATCATTTGATGGCTGGCCCTTATTGGTAATGGTTTCAAACATTCTTTTCACAACAAAGAAGAAGGTTAAATAAAATCGCCGAACAGAGAGTAATCCCATACTTAGTGCTTTAAATATGATGAGAGAACATCTCCCCGTCTGTAGCTGTGTCTGCTCCTCTAATCAGTATAAAACTTTGATTTGAAAGAGAAGAGTCCCTCAACATTACTTTTCATAAACAACTATACTACAAACACGGGCATGCGCTGCATAAACATGAGGCTTCAAAGTCGGCTCCGGGGACAGTCTTGCACACTGGTCATGTATGCTCTTGACAACCTCAGACTGAGAGCTAGTTACTCCGGTTCCATTACCACCCTGGCGTCTCTATTCTCACTCCCTCTGACAAGCAGGAAGGAAAGCTCCAGCACTCAGCGCTGCAGGGCCAGGCAGGGATGGAGAGTGCTGCTCCACGGTGGGGGGAGAGTGACAGCGGGCCGCTCGGAGCACTGCAGGTGATATGAAGGTGCGTGTGTGTGTGTATGTGCATGTGCATGTGCGTGTGCGCGTCTGTGTGCGTATGTGTGAGAGAGAGAGAGAGAGAGAGAGAAAGGTGGTAGGAAGGAACGAACGAGAGAGTGCTTGTGTCACATCAAAGTACCAAGACTGTCTGTATGTGCCATTTTTACAGCACATCGAAGATGCGGTGTTGACAATGGGGGGAACGCTGCCTTATATGCTTAAGGATCCAACTACTAGAGAAGACTGTAGTTTTCAGAATCACGTAATGCCCATATGAGGAAAGAAAGAAAAATGTCATTCAACTTTCTTAATTAGTGTCTTACAGGTTATTTATCTACAGATTGTACAAATCTTCAACTCACAATTCAAATACAATGCCAACAGTCAGTGCCAGTGCAGTAATCAATGGTTCCCTTTATTTTGCAAAATACATTTTGGATTAGTTTTTGTTTTGGGTATATATCTTATTTTAGTTCATTTTGGAATCATATTTAATTTCCAAATTCATTCAAATTAAGACATTATGACCTTAAAGTCAAATAAATCCCTTCCTCTATGGAGAAAAACTGCACAGTTCTGTACCAAATTGTCTTTGGAACTAAGAGAAAATTCAAAGTAAAATTCAAAGTACAACTAAATTAAGTTGTACTTTGAATTGACTTTGAATTACTGTCAGTTTGAGAGTAAACTATGGCTACCAACATACTTTAGTACTGACAAAATCAATGTACTTTTGCTACATATGTGTCATTAAATAAGGAGAGGTGATCAATCACACTCACCACACTATTGTGTGGTGAGTGTGATTGATCAAGATGCCGTATCATTACCCTAGTAATTGTAATAAACATAAAGCGTTGGCCGACTATGGTTCCCTGCAGGTAGTATGTATGTAGACACTGTGGTACAATAGACCACGATGTATCCCCGTCAGCTGGCAATACAGAAACTTGAACCGTACTAGCTCAGTCTCTGTTACTGAAATATATACTGGCATTATTTACACTTTTCTGACTACAGTTTGCGTACAGGTACATATTGAGTAGTAAGTACTTTAAAATAAAACTCAAACTAATTGATCTTTGACCTTGAAGTTACCTGTAAAATTGTATTTTTGTATTTATTCCTCAATAAGCACTTTTATGGAGAATGAGAAGTATTACATGTGTGTATGTGTGTGTGTGTGTGTGTGTGTGTGTGAGAGAGAGAGAGAGAGAGAGAGAGAGTGAGAGTGTGAGAAAGAGAGAGAGAGAGAGTATAATTGGCACGTCCGCTTAAAAAACACAATATAAATCTTTTACGGATATATAAACCAGGCCAAGGTAAGTGGCCACTACAGAGAAAAGTAGTGTTACAATGACGCAGCATGTGCACCAGGGATAACAACCCTCTTGAGTGCTAAAATTTAGTTAAAAAAAATACTTGTGAAAAATGTATATAGCTTTAGAGTTGAAAAAGAGTGGCGTTCAAGGTGCTGGAAAAATGTGCTTGGTTTGATGATCAAGAGGGGAATAATTAAAAAAATCCTTTGTAAGTATCAAATGGGTAAAATTGTAATCATAAAATATTGCAATTTCATTCTGTCATTACATTCTAAAATAACTATCAAGGAACAAAAGTTTGGCCACACAGAAAGACAAAAATGTCATAAAACTAATTCAATCAAATAAAACCAAGGAACAACACAATTATACTGCTCTTTTTTCATCCTCCCACAAATTACACAAAACTTTCTCCTATTGTTTCAACTCCAGCCATGGATCTAAGGTGCTTGACCTAAAAAATTATTTAGCAGTAAAACTGCTGTTTATCCATCACTGATTTCTTCTAAAAGAACCAAAAACAGTGAAGCAAAAAATCTTTTTTCTAATCTTTCCTAACACTAAGGTAGTAAGCCTGCACTGAATGATCTACTGGAGGGACACGTGGTGTCTTTGGTGGGCAAATTAAAAATAGACTTCGCTTCACTAGAGGCAAAAATGGATAAAGTCGAGAGCACTAATGCTGACCCTGCAATCTCTTGAATCAAATGCAGAGAGGACTAACTAGTGCAAGGAATCAACTTTAACTGCTTGAACTAATGGCACTACCAAGCTCGAACATAGAAACATTGAGCTATCAAGTACGAGATCACACCGCATCATTAGTGGAATCAGTTCAGTTTTGTGGAATGTCAGCCTTTGTCTACAATCTGATGGTTGATGCGTTGGTGCAAAGATCTTTTTACAAGTCCATAGATGTGTGATTGTGTTCGTAGTTCTCTAAACCGAAACCAGAGGTGATACCAATCATTACTGAACAATTATAGAGATGGTTGTCTGTGATGCTTACAAATAGAACAAACGCCAACAGTAACAAGCAAACTGATGCAGATGCACAATGATTTGCCAGGAGGTTGTTGAGGAGCCGAGTTCAAAAGTGCAAGGATGACATAATATTTTAAAAAAACAAGTTTCCAAATATGATGACTGCTACATTATTTTATTTAAAATAGGCAGGTTTATTTAATGAAGATGTATGCATCTAAAAAATAGTATTGCCCACACATATGACCTTTAATATTAATGTAACCTAAAACCTAATTTTTATTTTTTATTTTGTTACCATCAAATTACAAAACATTATGCCAGCAACATTTCACTACATAACATCTATTAGGTTAGTGGAATCAGCTGCCTACCATCATATAAAACATATATCTATGGTTACCACTCACTCTAAACTATGGGCCCACTTGTGGGCCTCAGAGCGCCATCCAGTGGACTGCAGAGGTACTGCCAATTGGTTAGATCAAAATAAAAAAATGTTATATGTTTTTTGGTAATATACAAGGCTAGTTGTTTAATATCTAGTTGTGCTCAAGAAAAAAAATAATGCAGAATTTTAAAAGTTATGTTTGAATATCTCTACGCCAATCAGGACACATCGTAGCATCAAACGTGTTTAGCCACTGTAAGCTAGCTAGCTAACGATCCCTCGGATGGTTTCTGAAACAAAAAAGTGATGTGGGAGACAATCCAGTGCCAGTAAAAGCTTTTTGGTGAGGAAATATGACCCTGAATACATCAAATTTGTTAATGGAGTCACGAGTATCTGGTGCGATGATGCTGTACACTGGCTCATACAGTGCAGGAGGCTTGAGGTCACCAAAACGTAATCTAGTAAAAAAAAAAATAATTCCAAATAGGCGAGCAGATGGAGCTGGAGTTATTTATTTTTTGAATGTTTGCACTACACAATCTCTATGTACATTTGAAAAGTAGGCTAACGATGTCGATGGAAGCATAAAAAAGACTTCTGGGTGTTGAAAGAAATATTAATTGGAAAAATAGTTACAGATAAGGTTAAGTAGCCACACTGTATAAACTATATGACAAAGATGTTCAATCACTGTTAAAAGATTAAATTTTCAAGCACTGCCAAGGTTTATTTCCAGAAAGGTGCTGCAGAGTTGCCTGCAGTATCAGTCACCAGTGTCGCAGTCACGTACTGTACATGTTTTCAGCTCACATCAACCTCATCTGTTAGAGAAAGGTTATCTGTCCCCCTGTTGAGCAGAGAGAGTGACGTGTGATAGACTCTGTGAGGCTTCTCTGAGCCTAGACGCATGCATGTGGTCAAGTCAGTCAACCCGTTTCCATCAACAGGATAATTAATAGTGTCAGAGACGTCCCGGTATCCTCTACATTCTCGACTGTCACACAAAGTTGCCTTTGACGACCATATTGCCATGTGTCTGTGAACAATGTCGACTGGTGTTTCACAATTTAGCCATTATCAGTTTGACGCAGAGACACGGAAAAGGTCACGATATCACTGCAACACATGTAGCCAGATGCTTCCTCGACGTGTCGGTCAAGAGCATATTATCTCGCAAGTAGAGTTGATTAAAAGCAAAGCAAATGTAGTCCTTCAAGGTAATAGCTTTTCAATAATCACTGTGATTGTGGATTGTGGAAATTCCCTCTCCCTGAATTTGAAATGCATCCCCTGTTTTCTGAATCTTGGCGACGTTGACGCTTTAAATTTATTCCTACATGATGAATGGTGTTTAACTTCAGAAGAGCTGAAATATCCCCAGGATACTCCTACACTGATTTATGATGTTCTAGGAGTTTTTTGTGATGAAATGCAGTAATTTACCTTTTGTTGTACCCACTTTCACTCGACCTGCCTGAATCTACGCCTACTTCAGTCAGTGATTTCCTGCTCAGAACTGGAATGACTGTCAACAAGCACCCTGAGAGTGGGTTTCTGTCTACTTGTTGCTGTGAGTTGTTTGTGGCCAGATTTAAGTTAGTTTGATATGGTTTATATTTTCTCAACTACTAGCAGCAGGTTTTGTAAATATTTCTTTCTTCCGGTCAGTAATTACAAATACTATCCTCACTGAGTCGTGTTTGGTTTGTGCATTATTAGAGGTAAAAAAAATCTTGGTTGAAAATTCAGCATCTCATCTTTGTGGAATTTCTCCCTGTCTGGGGTCCTTTTCAATATGTTAACGTGTCTCCTCGCTTCCCCCCACTCACATATCTTCCTCGCGTCTTATCTCCTTCCAGCGAGCATGTGAGAGAAAAGCGAGGAAGAGACGCGAGGACGGAGGACCCATAGCCACCAAATGAGAAATCCATGGTTCCATTATTTATTTATAGGCTTAAGCAGCATCTGTAAGACTGTTTGTCAGACAAGCTGGGTGTCTGACAAACATCTGTAAAACACTAACATGTCCTGTTTCTCAACAGTCACTACAACTGTCCCGGTTTTCCCCACAATTGAAATAATAATATTAATATTCTTGTTTTCAGCGCTTACATGGACGTTTATCATGTTCTGTCCCACTCAATATTAACTATGCCAACATAAAAACAAACAATGCACCACGGGTCAGAATTCAAAACTGGCGTAATTATATGGAGGTCAATCGTCAAGACTTTTGCTATGACACTTACGGCTCTTTCTGACAGAACCTTTCAGTACGCTAAAGGTTAGCTGTCATGCCGAAGAGAAAATCGTCTTTTCATAAACAACTTCAGGCTTCAAGTAATGCGTTTGTGTCCGGCCAGTCAGTGGCCGAAACAATCAGCGTCTTGTGAGGAGCTACTGGCAGCTACCGGCGTGGTTTAATTGTGTGTGTGATGCGACAGCTCATTCAAAACAACAATAGTGACTCCTAAAGAGGTTAGCGTAGATACGGCAGTGGCATAAATGATATCAGAACTGGAAAGTTTATCTTCATTGAACAAAGAACAAGAAACGGCACTGTAGGCTTGCCTTGATGGAAAATGTGTTTTTGCTCTTCTCCCGACTGGCTTTGGTAAGAGTTTGATGGATGGTTCATCCCATCACCTTCAAAGTATAGGTTGAAAGTGCCTGACCTTTTTCAAACATGACGGCTTTTCAGATGGTTCTTTGTAACAAACCATCCGGCCTGACAGGTTGCTAACATGCTCATACTCACAATGACATGCCGATGCTAAGCAGGTATAGATAATTGCCATGTTCACCATCTTAGTTTCGATTGTTAGCTTGTAACATTTGCTAACTAGAACTAAACATCTGAGCTCCAATGCGAATGTCTTGCAAATATTTGTCATAAGAGTTGGACCAATTGAAATGTTTTACCTTATGATGCCACTTGATGAGAAGTCAGAGGATTACCAACATGATTGCAATTCATCTCGAGGTGGACATGAATGTGTGTACTAAATTGCATGACAATATCCACCTCATGGTGGCACTGAAGGAAAAGTCACCAACGTCAGTAGGCTTCATCCTCAGGGACCATAAAATATTATACTCCTTGTGGCACTATAGAAAATAGTAATTACTATTTATCCTCTGGATAGAGTAGATATTTGTACCAGATTTCACTGCAATTCATCTTATACTTGGCAAGATATTTTATTACTGTAAAAGGCAAACATGTAAACCTGCTGACGGCGCTAGAAGTAAAGTCAGAACAGCAGTTTTTCCTCTTAAAATTCTTGACAAACTGTTTGTACCGCAGTGAAACTCAAACCGACGAAACACAGATACAGTATGATTGTGATATTCAGTGCAACAAAATGTTGCCGCAACAGTCACTGTGAGCATTTCCATCTGTTATCTATTAAAACACATGCACTCATTACAGGAGAGAATTCTGTTTGTGTTGAAGAAAGGGAAGATTAATATATCCTAATATACATTTTAATTAGAAAGCTGACTGGGAACACCATATGTTCCTGGTTTGCTAACATTATGGCGGTGTTTGTGGGTGATATGCGCCTCTCTGACGCATGCTTGCATTACAAATCAGTGCAATGGACTTTTGACCGGCTGTCTGTTCATACCGCATTACACTTTTTTACATGCTATTATTTTGGAGGAAAGACTTGTTGACCGTAGTAAAATGCTGTCATAACTTTATGATGTATTTGATGATCTGATGGAATCAATTGTTCTAATATATTCACATTCAGTGACGACTCATTTACTGTCACCTTCCTTGCTCTCAGCCTTTTATGTGCACTTTTGAAATGAATCATTTAAACAAAGAGGATTTACTGGATGCTCTCGCAAACAATAATTCAAGCCTGAGACAGTCTAGAAAACCTCCTGAGAGGTGACAAGATGGCATTCCATTTTATAGAAGCAATACAGCTGGAATTAGATAAATTATCATGTAACATTCTCTCTGTAGAAATGGGTGTTGCCTGTTTGTATTTTGTGCTCATATTAAGCGCATTCCCGTTTAAAATCTCGTCAAAATCCATGTTGATGTCACATGTTCAAACTACAGTGAAGACGATTGAACATCAAGTGTCGTGTCTGGGAGGCTGTGTCAAATGTCATGGACCTAGCAGTTTTTGTTTTATTATGGTTTATGTAGAATAGGCATTGCATTTTGTAATTGCTACTGGCTATTTTACCCCCCAAAAAAACACCAAACAGAGATTGACCCTACTACTTAAATGTGAATTCACCTTTGAACTCAGGTGTATTTCCGAGGTGGCTAACTGAATCCGACACATTGTTGATTATGGCTAGAAAGGAGCTGTCTTGCGTTAATAGGACGCCACATTCTTCTTTTAGTAACTTGGGAAAAAAATAATAATTTGGAAGGGATCAGGATTCCATGCTGAGTGGCGTGCACTTCACGGGGAAGTTAAGTGGGTTAGTACAGATCTTTACCTCACCTCTGTGCCGGTCCCCGTTGGGAACCAGCACCACACTGCTGGAGGCCCGGGCCGCATCGCTGGGCCCGCCGGAGGGGACGGAGGCACGGGAGAACCAGAACCAGGATGGTGCAGGGCAATCTGTAAGGGCTTACCGCATTGCTGCGGTAAAATTAGAGGTTTTCAAAAAGGAATCAGCTGCTCAGAAACACCATAGCGACAGCCAAAATCAACACAGGATTAAAGTTCCTTGTTCCCAACTAAATGTTATCATGTGTATGCTGTCTTTCTGCAGCGCCCCTGTCCTTGTGCTAACCTGTTATTGTCAATATCTCTCTCCATTTTCTGCTGTTTGTTTGTGTATCACTATTTGGGGGCCGGTCCTGCTCTGCATTCTTCACACAAATGCAGTTATCAACATTTTTCATGATGACTTCTCTCAGAGAAAGGAGAGATAAGGCTTCAATATTTCCGCTGTTTGTTAATGAGACTGAGGCAGCCTCTCCTTCTTCTGAGGGTGAGAAGAGAGAGAGGGGTGAGGCAGAGTCAATAGCATCTGCAGGTTGCTTTACTGTGGTGTTGCTAATTAGTTGATCCTGATGGTTGTCATTAATCTGCTACTGACATCATTTACAGTCAGCATGCTGCATTGCTCTATAGCCCGGCAGTGACTGTGGGCTGCACCACACACCCGACACTCTAAATGCAAATTTCCCAAAGGAAAGCTATGCTGGGAGCCACAGTATAACTGATCACATTTGTGTACAGGGCTTTGCTTTGCTGTTTGGCTGTGAGGGTCACTGTATTTTCCTTTTTATCGCCGTTCTGTACAGTGCGGTCAGAAAATATGAGAACAGTGACACATTTTTTATTGTTTTGGCACTGTACTCTAGCACTTTGGATTTCAAATTAAGCAACTACCATGAGGTTAAAGTGCTGACTCCCCACTTGAGTTTGAGGGTGTTTACATCCACATAAGACGATATAAGTGGGGGAATTGTGGTTTTTTTTTATACACAGCAACCTAATTTTACTTGAGAGAAAGTAATGGAAGAAAGTTAGTAACAAAATGTAATATTTGCTGTCAAAATCATTTACAGTCAGTGACTTTCTGACTTCTACTCTAAGACCCACAGACATGGACTCTTTTGGTCAGTCTCAATTCCATACTGCATACAAACAAGTACATGGCAAGTACAATATACCCATATTAATTTGTTTGGCAAAAAAATACAGAACATCGACATATACTTCAAATTATACAGTATATGTGTCGTCAATCAAACCACAATCTTAAAACGACAATTCAACTTCATACAGACGCAGCCAAATGCCTTTCTAAATATGTGGTACTTTCTGAAGCTGTCTCATTTGCAATCTATTTAACATTTTGAGATTGAATATTTAGTCTTGACCTTTCAAACAGCAGTTAACTCTCCCCACAAGATCCATTAGTAGCTGTTCTGAGGCTGCGATCCTGTCGCATATCTTCCACAGCAGATGATAACAGACAGATAGATGGAGAGCAGAATACGGTGGGTAGCCATCATGCACAGACAAACATCGAGATGAAAGTGTATTATCATTGTTCATAGGAATGCAAGGCATTGTGACTGGCATGCCCACAACAGACGAGTCCCCAGGTATCTACACAACCAGTCTTTGGCAGTCTTTCAGTTTTTCATCTTAATTGTATTTTCAACGAGTGTTTTATGTGTTATATCTTGCTTGCTTCACTTACTTATAAAACTTAGGACAGTAAAAAAGTTGTATAATACTTTAGTCACTGTCAGCAGATTTTGTATTGAAAGATTGGCAGAAATCTAATGAAATACAATGTCAAGCAACACTGAAATTCAGTGCCAGAATTTCTTTTAATTTACCAGATATGTTAATCGACAACATTTCCTCATTATGTTAATAAAAAAAATAATCCGACTCGCATTACTGCAGAATGAATTTGCTTTTGCAAATTAGTTGTGTATAAATGCATTTTCTAGGAGTCAGATTTGCAATACGGACGTGAACACTCTCTCAAAACCTTAAAGCTGAAAGCCAACTTCACTTTCATTGTCAACGTTTTATTTCAAAAGCAATGTGCTCGAGAAGAGCCAAAAAGATAAAAAAAAATGTAATTATCCACATACTACCTGACTGCACTGCACAGTATGTAACATTTTGGGTACATTCAGTGTCACACGACAAAACAAAGAATGCAATGTAGATATTTCACAAAATTCCGATGCAATGATAGGACTGCAGGCAGCAATTCCTATGAAATATTTACAGAAATTGCAGGCAGACTTTGGCATTGACAATTTGGTACCAGCTGGTGTAGACACAATGTCTGTGCGGCGTGGACCTTGTCAGCACTGATGACAGTTAGGGTTGACAAGTTCCCAGAATCAGCCCGAAAGTTCAACAGCATCTGTGACTTCCTGCGTCTGTGGAGAATTTGTCATGGGTGATTGCCTTACTGGCAGCATTAACAGACATCACTGCCCTCCCCGCCAATGGAGCTATAAGATTCCTTTGATGCAAATATTCACTGAGCACATGAAGGAAATCCATTTTCTCTCACACAGACCCCATACTGACACATCTCGAAAAACTACGGAGACTTGTTCTTCCCAGGAGAGACTCAGTTCAGGAGGGAGAGGGGAGCAGACAGACATGACCTTCTTCCTCGGCTCCACTTTGCTGTAGCCTCGGGATCCTGTCAACGTAAACTATAACAAACATATTGGTAGCTTCAATCCAACTTGTTTTTATCACCACGCTGAAAAATATGCACATCAGTGGGAGGGTTCAACTGAAATTGCAATTTAAGTTGATTCTGGGTACTCTTTCAAAACCGTATCATTCTAAATCCTTCTGAAAATTGATCTCTAAATGATGACTGCAGCTGTGACACTGAAGAATTACCTTGGAAAAATATGCACAAGCTAAGGCATTTTAGATTTGACTCTGATGAGAAAAAACAACGTAATCACTTGTCAGATTGGCTTTTAGAGCAGGTCTTTGGAAGAACAATAGTCATGACAGCTGCTTCTTGGCAAGTGTTTTCTTTCCTTAATCACATGAACGACTCAAGGCCCAAAACATGATTAGATTTTTGTTGTTTGATGACTTCCACAATAAATCAATTCAAAAGCTCATCTACAAATTGAAGTGACATTAACATGAAAATAATAGTTTGACATTTTGAGAAATAAGCGTATGATTGGTACCACTCTCATACCTTTATACACTCCACTGGACACATGTGTATTCATACCCCTTTACTGTTTATTACACATTCTATTTATTCAATACTCTTTTTTCACTTCTGGTTAGCTGCTAAACTTGATTTCCTTGTCAAAGTACCTGCACTGCCTTGCAATGACAATGACGTTGAATCTAATCTAATCTAATTTATAATAAATGTGAAGCAACAACCAGCAACCAGTTAGCTTAGCTTGGCTTAGTTTAGTTTAATTTATTGTATATATCTATCTCAATTAGCTGCACCGTAAACCACAGGTTATCTTCCTGAGGTCCACATTTAAAAACATACACTAACCATTACAGACAACACAAATGGCAAAAAATATATATTTTAGATAATAAGAGTAAAAACGTACACTAATATGTGTATGTGGGTATGTATAACTAGGAATGCCCATTATAAGCGAGATATGAGCGAGACGTGAGAGCCCTATAAGCATTCTGTCATTCAATCCACACTGACTCCGTCCTCAGCCGTCTGTCGCAGCAGCTCCTGGGCTGAGCTGAGTGGAGTTGGCAACTGCCTTCACCAGGCCGACTGACAGCACAAATTTATTGAATCAAAATAGTTTTCATGTCAGCTCCATGGGAAGAAATCAACAGAGTTTATGTATTGATTCATCGATTTTAGTCCCACGCCCACCGAAGCGAGGGAGGGGAATCTTCCTGTAGTGAAACAGTCAATCTCACAGAGTGAGTCGGAGACTCGATCAGTCAATGTAGATACGGTTTATAAGTTCAAAACACAAATACAGCAGGATATTTTTTTGGCGATTTAAACCGCTGTCTATCTATAACGCTTCACTAAATGCGACAAAAACTGACTTGAAGCATAAAAACAGTCTCGGAGTCAGTTGTGGACTGATACATTTAATACAATGGAAGAGCCACCACGGAAGCAGTTTAACTTTATGTTTCGGCAACAAATCTACTTGGTTAGGTTTAGGAAAGAAAAGATCAGGGTTTAGGTGGTCTCATTGGACACGGACACTGGTCTACTGAGTGAAAGTCCAGTGTTTGACCCATTGGTACACCCCAGCCTCCTCTCTATGTGGACTTCAATCAAAACGTTCTTATGTTGAACTTGGGAATTCATGCATCCACCACGACAAAAGATCATAATTGACCTGTATTGGCATTTTAACATTTGTCTTATATCACACTTTGTGGGCTGGCAGGCAATCCAGATACCTCCATGACATATCATCTGCGTTTATTACCAATTTTTCTTTTTTTTGTGAGAGAGGTAAATTGTTGGTTAAAATGGAATACAAAAGCGGGTCCTAGGCAGCTCCCCTGAGGAACTCCATTTCATAGACACGCTATCTGAGTAGCATCCATTAAAAAATACATTTTGTTATCTATTTACCAGATAGCTTTCTATCTAGGCAGCTACAGATGGTCACGCAAGCTTTTCAAGAAGAAGCTTGAGGTCAATAACTTTAAATGCTGCTGTAACGGGCCTGCTCCACAAATCATTTTGTTGTCCAGATCTCTGTACCAGTTATCTGTCATAAATAATAATAATAATCTTAAATGTCTGGGTGAGGATGAAAAGCACCAGGCAGAGCTACATTAATTATTAGCTCCTGAGGACATGTAAGGTAGCTGTGCCTCTGCGGCTTCACTCCACCTGCTGCGGGGTCTCTGCAGCAGCTATGAGGGATCAGGATGTTGACATTGTTTGTAGATCTACATGGTATTGAAGTATATAGAGTTTGTGGATTTGTACCTGTAGTATGCCAGAACTGGATCTAACGTGCCCTCATTTACTTAGAAGCAGGAAAATTAAATAAAATCAATACAATAAAATGTTTCTGAAATTAAACCCGTGATTATTTTTAAAGAACAAACCTAAAGTTACATTTTCACAGTCTGACAGAATGATGGGAGCAGGAGATGCTTTCTTTGTTTCCCATGAGTTTTAAGTGTTTTCTAAACTCCAGGGGCCAGATGCATAAGACTGTGTAGATTCATTTCTAAAAAAGACAGAAATACACATACACGTTCCTTTTGTCAGATTTGAAAAGCTGTGTGTATGCATGGTTTTGTTTTCTAAATGTCAATCATTGTGGAGCTGGGCTCACAGGCACAAGTCTTATTTTGTCTCCAAAAGTTACATACACTTCACTACTCATTAGAACTGTCGGCGAAAAGAACAAAAAGAAGAAGTGCAATTTTACCGACGAGACACATCAGCGAGCTTCTCCAACAATGTCAGAGCAGCTGTCATTATAAACGACCATTAAGCACGACTGTGGCTATTCATAGCACCTGTACCATTAATTCATCTCATGTAGTAATAAACCTTTATCGATGGTGATATTTCAATCGCCATAATTTAATTGCTCATATCGAAAGAGACTTTAAAAAGTGCCTCATTAAAAAGAATTAAATGAAAAGAACGTTCAAAATATTCTTTTTTAAAGAGATGCCCCTAATGTAAAATTGAAGATACAAACACAATTACACTGAAAAGAAAGATAATTGTTATAACCCATGTAATAATACCAGTGCCTGTTTTTTGTGTGTATGCATGGTCTGTGGTGGCTTTTGTGGGGAGTGATGTCAGCAACCAAAAAGGAATTAATTAAAAGAGAAAATATCTTCATCACCTTTTTCTGCTGCCTATCTGGATAAAAACAGAGGCATGCATGTTTCTTCACAACTTTTTTTTTCAACTGTCAAATGAAGTGGCTTTAAGTGTGAAGTGACTTAATAGCATTTAAGCTATTAAGGATATTACTAACATCATCAGTTATGCTATCTAAATGACTGACAGCAGTTGCTGTTGCAGTTGCCTGGTGACAGAAAAAGGATGCTGATAGAGTTTCTGCCTGAGCCAGGTTTCTCAAAATAAAAGCAGTGATGTGCCCCTCTAATTTTCCAACCACACCCTGCATGATCCGGCTCTAAGAATCCCGCTAATGGATTTAAACTTAAAAGATCTTGAGGTTATAAATTAATCTCAGTTGGCAGCACTTACATTTACCACTTGTCATAACCTATTTATGTTTGAGCTTCAGTTCATTATAAATACTTGTCATGACAGATGAGAATATAATAGATATAGATTTTGAAACCACAAAAGCACGATGTGTTTATTACGAATATCAGGAAATGAGAGCTTTGTCATACTGAAAGGTATGCTAATGGTGCATGTACTATGCAAGAATGTATGGCTTTGCAGATAGAGATCATCTTGCGATGGGATCAAATCGGGTAAGGGGCACAAACTGTGTGTTACAGACTCACATGAAAATAATACTAATGTCGCTGTAGCGACTGTACAAAACAGCTGCCTGTTATATAGTTATGCCTTTCTGTGTATAGTTATAGGTTTCAGCTATCTTGCCAGCATCAAAAACAACAAACATGTATTTTGGTGTTATTTTGAAACAATGCAGGAAAGCAACAAGATGATTATAATTAAGGACTACAGTCTTCTGATTGTCCCTGTTGTTTCGGTTTTAGTTAATTGATTTTAATGTCACCTAAAATATGTGCAAACCACTAATTTGAACCTACGAGTCTAGTGTTTATTCAGATGATAAAAATGCTTTTTCATTCTCAATGTAACCACTCACAGTTCATGAAGCCCTTTTCGATGCCCTTGAGCTTCATCAGTACCTTTGATTGCTCCACTGGTTTGAGTACATGGGGATCACACAAATTAAATTCAGCCATGTGGTAAGACAAAGGCTGACACCATTTCATTTCAGCGGGTCGCTAATGCCACCTTTCAGGACCCATGTTCCATCTCAGAGCGTTGTCTACGCTCGGGGGATGCAAAGTCACCTCCGTTTACAGGTTCCACTGAACAAACGTCTCCCCAGATAGTGAGCAACACCTTGGAAATGTAATTAACCATCAAGAAGACTGAATGTGAAATTGCTTGTGAGAACTCTGCTGTCGGCTCAAATGCATAAGTGCAAAGCTTGAATTTGAAATTAATTCCATCTTTGGAAAAATCTAGAAGTTGGATTGTGATTGACATGTTTGACCTACTGCATCATCCAAAGTTTATTTACTACAAAGTCCAATATACTTTGGAGAAATCTTTGGAATCGCTGCCAGGATTTCACTGGCGACTCATTTCCAGCCCAGGAAGTATTTTGTTCTTGTATCCCACAGAACTTGCAGGGTTGTGGTTGGGGTGTAAGGTGGGTGTCCTGCATCCTGCGTCCTGCGTCCTGCGTCCTTCATCCAGCAACCTGTGTGTGGTTATTGGATTACGCTACTAAAACAATTTGGTTAAGGTTAGGTAAAAGCTTCTGGCATTGGTAATCCTGTCTTGTACTTCACCCTTGACTATGCTTAACCAAGAAGCAAATCTTTCTGTTAACATTAAAGGTGCTAACAGAGCTAACAGTGTTTACCTGAGGGGGGAACCTGAGGGTTGGAGTTACACTTCCCAGAGACGCCGCGGGTCGGAACGGCTTAATCAGCGGTAACCGATGGCGATTAGCTAGCCAGTGGGGCACACACACATGGACACATGCACTAACGTGAACGAAGCACAGAGAAGCTCTGAACACACACAGAGGGAGAACAACTTCCTTCTCTGCTCAAACATTACTCCACTATATTCTTAATTTACAAATAGTTGTTTTCTGCTATATTCATGTTCAGAATTAATATAGCACCTTTAACCAAGTGCTTTAAGAGCCCTGAAGATAACCATGAATACGTGAATCGTGCTTTATTTGACATAAGCAGATATGGTAGTAAAAACTAATGAAATGTGTTTCAGTGCATGTTTTACAGATGCATTCAGTATAAACAGTTTCCGACTTAGCAGATAAAAAAAACAGCTCCTTCAGGGACGCCCAGGTGGCCTATAGGATTTAAGCCATAAAGCATGAACAAAGTCTCCAGTTCATGTCCGGCTGGAGACCTTTTTTGCATGTCTTTGTTCCATATCTCTCTCTCTCTGGTCTCATTTGCTGTAAACTCATCAGTGTAATCTTTCAAATAAAGAAAAATGTTGCTGCTGTTATGTTTCTTTGGAAAAAGTTCTTCCTGTTAGAAATCAATATGCCAAGGTACATTTTTATTGTACTATCCAATGGCGGATTCCAACAAAGTATATTTACTCAAGTACTGTAAAAAGTACCAATTTAAGATACTTGTACTCTACTCAATTTGTATAATATGAGGTTTTCTTACAGATTTAACTACAAGACAGTGTATAAAGTAGTTTGTAGTAGTAATGGCTCAACAATTGTAAATGGCTGCCAATACACACATGAATCTAATATTATGAAAGGTTTTATTTACATAATGGATATTTCTACTGACAATATTTCTTATTTGCTTATTCTTCAGTAAAATTTAAAGCCAGGATTTTACTTTATTTGAAATCATTGAGTCATTGTATTATGTAGTATTTCTACTTTTACTCAAATTAATTATCTAAATTCATCTTCATATACTGGTCTTATCACATACGAACATTTAAAAGCAAGTCAGCTTCCTTTGAAGAGTATTTTGCTCTCATATTCAAGACGGTGTCTGAACTACCACAATTATCTCCAGAAACTTGTGTTAGCTTTATGTTATGGCCTCACCATTTGACACATACATATTTCATTATGACTCATTACTATACAGTGTGATCATTCAGCTCCTCCTCGGCCGCCGGGTTTAGCTCTAGAGCTTTGTTATGCGTCATTTTTAATGGTGGTCCTAGACTGCAGTCCTTTTTTTTCCGGGCTGCTCCACAAACCATTGCTCTCTCCTGAGCTTTTAGTTTTCTCTCCACTGCACCCACCCTCTGCCTTATCAATGGGACGCAGCTGAAGTAAACATTGCTTCTTGCATATAATTCTATGGCAATCCCCACCAGCAGTGATAAGCTTAGTGAGCAGATGTAGCTCATGAGCTAACTTTTTGATTCACTTCACTGGAGGATGCCTAACAGGATATGTCTCAGCAAAGCTTACTGTATGTCCAGTCATTTCCACAGCATTTATAATTCATGGAGTAAACACTTTTTTTTCCAACACTTGCTCTCCATCCAATGTGAATGAGCTGAAGCCTAGCTCCCCAGTTTGCATTGCAAATTGCAAATCAGAGTTTCAGCTGTAATACGGATGCATTTTGAGCAGGTGGAGCCGAAAAAGCTCCGTGTTGTTGGATATACAGTTTAAAACTAATGTACCATGAAAACTACAGCAGGCTGAGAGGAAGGCTAAATAAAAGATTTTCATTATGATTTAATGGCTCCATTCTGGTAAAACCATCCCTGCAGGTGTGAAGAGATGATGTGACTTTTAGAGGCATGTTCTTTCCTGGCTTTGTTTGGGTTAAAGTGATGTATGAAACAGGAAAATAGGCTATCAGTGTGAGCCATGCTTTAACTCAATGCACTCTTGAGACAACACGCTGTTAGAAAGCACTCACATTGTGGCACAAAAAAACAAAGAGGCATTCAAGAAGCATTTGCGCCACATTGATACATTAAATTAGACATTAGAAGGTAATTTATTTTTGTTTATTTTGCCTTTGCAATTTTTTATTCATTACTCTGCAAAGAGCCCATTTGGTGTCCATTTCCTCCGCAGTCTCATGTAATCATGTTTGGATGTGCTGCAGCAATTTAGATGGCAATAAAAAATGGCCTCAAGTATGATCTAATTCGACACCGGACTTTGCAGTGCTCGTGATTATGCCCAAGTTTTACCTTTCAAGATAAACAACAGCACTGACTGGTATATTGCCTGCAGATACTTTTTTTCTGTTCGAGCATTGTTCAGTATATCGCAAGAGATCATCCGAGCGAAAACCAGAATCTACAATCAGCCCAAGTTGCATAGTGCCTCCAATAGTAGCAAGACGTGGGGTGTAAACATGAGTGGAGTATTTGGAAGGCAAGATTACTGATGAATAGCTATACCTGCGTCCTAAATAAAGAGTGTTTTTAAACACTCTAGTTGTGATTATGATTCTTCATATGTTTAAGAAGTTATTATTAGAACTCCTTAAATTGGAGATTTCTTTCCACTATTGATTTCAGGGCTTGCATATCCTTTTAAAACTAAATAAGTCTGAAAAACCTTCGAACAATTTCACAGTGTGCGATAAAGATCTAGCTGACGGCTTGTGTTTGGCCAAAAATATGAAATAATACTTTATTATTGAGTTGGAATAAAGGTCAGCCTTGTTTCATGTGTTTCATTTTATTTCTCCATCATATTCTGTCTGGATGCTGATGTCCACTGCAGTGCAAGTTTGATCATCAACACATTTATAGCACATTAATCGTAAAACGTAAGCGGATGAAGAAGCACTGTGTGTGTTCGGCATTCCCGGCATAATCATACTATTATCTCTTTTTTACGCGTTTTTTTCACGTGAGCAGCATTGCTTTAGGAATGGCAATATCGGTCTGCCAGGCAAAAATTTCGCTTTGCCCAATACTTTAGTTGTACCATAGTGAACATGATAAACATCAAACCTGCTTAGTATCAGCATATTAGCATTTTGGCTGTAGATTCTGAGTCTCTTAGTTCTTCTTTGAAAAACGTTAAACAAAACGTTTAATAATGCAAAATTGAGTTAGATTAGCAACAGCATGGATCAAAGGATTGTTATCCTTCAAAACAGGGACATAATACAGAGGGCACAGAAGAATTGTTATGTATAGAATGAGCTACATGTATGAATCATTGGTTCCACTCACAACCAAGCCACTATAATTTCTAATAGATGTATGTCTTTACATACTGATCTCGCCCTGTGTAGCATACCTTGGGGCATTACTGGTTGTAATGAAAAATCAGCACTTGCAGTCAAGGACTA
This sequence comes from Ophiodon elongatus, assembly GCA_016806645.1. NCBI lineage: Eukaryota > Metazoa > Chordata > Actinopteri > Perciformes > Hexagrammidae > Ophiodon > Ophiodon elongatus. The sequence goes on along the minus strand of JACSYO010001013.1, from coordinate 941,430 downwards.
GTCCCTGACAGAGGTTTTGTTTGTTTCATGGCATTACCATTTTTATTATTATTCATGTGTTTTTCTTATTCTTGTGTCCATTGTGCATGATTTAATTTTCCCCAGTGTACGATGTTCCAAAGTGGATTTGTTGTTGAGCGTGAACCTGATCTCTGAACTCGTGATTGAATGCTACATGAGCACTTAGGGCAAATGGACGACAGCGTATAGAGAAGAACTGATTTGAAATAAAAAATTTAACATTCAGGAGGCATAAAAATCTATGCAACCCATAGCACCAGTACGTGTAGCAAGGCAGAGCGCCTGCACGAAAATCACCCGCCCCCATACAACCACACACTAATGTAAACGGAGAAACATGTGCAGAGTTAAAGACTGAAGCAGCCCCAGAGGCTGCACTGAGGTCAAGCCTATTTAAAGAGCAGACAGCCTGACTCCTGCAGGAACCAAGCAGAGGAAATGACAGACTAACACATAGGAGACGAGAGACGGACAGACAGAGTAAGGAAAGGAGGAGAGAGCAGTTGGTTTGAGCTGAACTCTCGTCCCCCACACAACCAGACACAAGGAATCTCCTATGTATCGCTCTGTGAACACTGGTGTCTACAAGGTCTTCCTGAGTACACACACATATGGACGTGAGCACAGTGTGTGTGTGTAAGTGTGGGTGTGGGTGTGGGTGTCTGTGTGTGGACGTGGGTGGGTGGGTGTAAGTAAGAGACAGAGGGTGGAAAATTGGAGTGAAGGCAAGTGAGAGTGAGTCAGAGTTTACACAGAGGTCAAACCGAAAAACAGTAATAATTCCTTTCCAGTGACAATATTTTATTTCCCGTGCGTGTGTGTGTGCGTGTGTGTGTGTGTGTGTGCATCCCTGTTTGTATTTCTACTGCAGAAATACAACCAGGCTCTTCAGTGTGGTCGGAGATCTTTACCAAAACAGCCCGAGATAACAGCCAGATTAGCATGGATGTAGTCTAACAAGCAGACAAACTATTTAACAAGCTTACCAGCATTCACACACAATAAATGCCAGAGTACTGTGGGCAATTTGCCCAAAAGGTTATCCATCATCGGCAGTGAGGTTTCATGAATACGTGATGAAAATTGACAGTGGAAGTAATCTTAGCTTCAACTCTTCCACTGCCCGAATGCAAGAAGCATCGACAGCATCTTAGTTCATTGGTCGCTTCCCAGAGTTCCTGGCAGGGTGAACCTGATCTCACATAAATACTTGAAATGACCACGGCCTCTTAACAGTGCATTATGTCGTAATGTGTTAAGATGTGGTGTCTGCACCAGGAAAACAATGCCAATGGAAAGTCAATTAGGATCCTTTGAAATGGTGGACACACAAATTAAAGGCATGCAACATTCAGAGCTAATGATGTAGTATAAACAATGAGAATGACTGCATATGTTGAGTGGGACCAGAAGTTGATAGGTTGAAACAAATACAGGAGACCGTTGTACATGTCCCACAATTTAGTTAATTATTGTGAAGTTCCGTTTGTTTACATATTTTACTCAGTACTTATACATACTTATTTTAAGCCCAACCATGATGTTTTTCCTAAACCTAATGTTCATGTTTTTGCCTAAACCAAAAACGTTATATTGTTCCCGTGGCATTACGTGCAACCCCCGCGTAATGAGCTGTTAAGAGATCGTGGTCATTTCACATATTTATGTGAGATCACATTTGGCAGCATATGACCAAAAAGTGCAAAAAAAAAAGAAGAAACGCAAAGAAAAAGACATGCAAATCCCATTTCTTTGCATTCCACATTGTAGCTCTTATCATATTTCGGAACGATATGGTTTGCAATCCCTCATTTCTTTGAATTTTTATTAATGGACAGAATCAATTCAGTGACCTAACATCCTGTGATCCATTGTTAAAAATAAAATATATTGATTATAGGTGCTTTAAGGTTAAGGTTAGCGGCCAGAAAATGCATTATGCCAATGAGGGTCCTCACAAGCATAGATATACAAACGTGTGTTTGTGTAAATGTGTATTCATGCACTGCTATGTGTAAGTGTGTTCCCACAATAAGCACATTTTGAAATGTTGCCATTGAAAAAGGCTCAGTATTCTCCGCTGTGATTTCTCCAAATAGTTTACAAAATTACATGCCGAACAGACGTTTCTTTCATAGATTCAGTCTTTTCTTACAACATGGCAGAACCAGCAGACAAACTGTCATCCTACTGTTGGATTTTTTGTTGTTGTTTTGATCCATTGGATATAAGACATTTGCGCTCGCAAATTTTCAAACAGACTAACACTATGTGACAGCTAAAAAGCTGTAAATGGTTTCTTTAGAAAGGATGTATGTACTGTGATTTATTGTCTGTCACAACAGGAGTCCATGCAAATCGTTTTGGAGCAATTTGCATCTGAGAAATAAAACAGTATTTACATGTCAGATGCCAGACAGCCATGACGTCTGCAGCTCTTTCTCTCTTTTGAGAAAGCACAAATACATAAACAAGGGGGCTGATGTGCTAGTCTTCCAACTATAACACGTTACTCACAGCTGTTTACGCTTCTCAGGTGGTTTGAAGGTGAGGAAAACAGACACTTTCTAAGAGGAAAATTTAGAATTCCTATGAAACTAGCTTTCTCGCACACAGTTGACACCTGAGCTTGCAGAGAAGAGAAAAACTGAGAAAATTAGAGGTGAAACTCAGACAGAGCTGGTGAATAGAGAAACACTTCATTTGGGGTGCTTGGATGTGTTTACTCCATTTTTATATAGTGTATTCATTAATCAAGTTGTAGAAGAATTCAGTTAAAAGTGCAGTATTCAAATTACTTTTTCTGTCACCTTAAAATCTCAAGTGAAATTTATTGCACCAAGATTTGTTTATGTTGATAAATCTTTTTCTATTTTAAACCCCTAAAATAATTTTAATTTAATTTTGAATATTGTATTGTGGTCTTGTATTTATTGTACTATTTACTGTGTATTTCAACGCTTAATGTTAATTTACATTGATAATCTAAACGTAATCAATAATAATAGCACCACCTGGTGAGGGTGGTGCTATAGCACAGGTTTAACAATTATTTTCATACAGTCATAAACTTTAATGTTGATGAATATGAATAAACAGTGACAACTTCAAATTTGTAACAAATAAGTCGACAAAAGAATTTTTTTAAAAATGAACAGTAAATATAGCAAACTGTAAGTGAACAAATTCTCATTATCAATACCAAGAAGCATCAGTAAAAAATCAAAACAAGCTAGGCCTATGATAAATTATTAAACTGTTAAAACGGTTGAATCCACATTATTGCACAAAGGAAATGTTGATATTGAACAGTTTCATTGATATTGCACGAGTGAATTGTCAGTTTAGACTGGAAACAGTGTTGATTGTTAAATGGGACAGCAGGCAGGAAGGAAGGACCTCCGGTTTCTCACCTTCACGAACCACGAATGAAGCCGCCTGTCCCTGAAAGAGCATTTTACACAATTTAAAAGATTTCATTGGGTCGTGTTTTAGTTGCGATTTATGTCGTCCATCTTCATTGTAGTTTCGCCATGGAAAACCTACTTCAGTGACAGCCGCCGTTGCATCATAATTACTTAGTTTAGTAAAAGTGGAGTCGGATTCTCTAAGCTCTGCAGTTGTCTTTTCCTAAATCTTTATGAATTATCCTTCACATCCTTCCTTGACCCCGTGACTTTTTCCATCATCAAGGAAAAGAGGCAAGTTTTTGACTTTTTGACCATAGCCCTAGTATTGACCGTTAGTTATGCGTTGCTGCAAGGAACGCGTGGAAGTGAAAAAGAGTTTGTTTGTAATGTTAGTATATCCAGCTTCCAGCAGTAAAAAGTAAACTGCAGTCAACGAGTTGCAGCCTGTAAATTCCTGCTGTAGACAACATGCTTAAATTCGCAGATCCATGAACTCCGCCCCCCACTGCTCCACAAAGCTCTGTATGCTTGTTTATATTCCCAGTTTATTATTATTGAGCGTGTCGCGTGTCAAAATTGCATCAAATTCGACAAAGCATTCCATGGGGTCCCCATCAATACGCCCACCAAGTGTGAAGAAGATTGGATGACAGTTTCTCGAGAAATGCGAAGAACACACAGACAGACAAACACACAGACAGACAGACAGAGATTCTTGCTTTATAGTTAGATTTCCTTTTCAAACATGATATCACATTAACAATGACCAAATGACGAATGAACAAATTGAAGTCTGAAGTTTGGTTCATTTAGGCAGCTGAAAACAATGCCATACATCTCAGGTGTGCACCAGACCACTATACTCAGACTGCTTGAAAATAAGGGTCAGAATTTCCTCGCCCTCATTAAACTATTCAGCTCCTCGCTGGTAAAAAACAATTAGAATGATGGTCAGAACATTCAAGTAACCGTTTTGATGTTCCCCAGGACCAAAAGATGGATCTGACAGCAGGGTGACAGGTCACTAAATCTACTAAAACTATTAAGTGTGTTCATTTTTCATGGCTCTGGATGCCAATGTTGGTTAGTAAGTCTACCAGCAAAACACAAGCAGCCCATGCTGACCAATCACAAGTGGTTTCTCCGTAGCCTCAATGTGTGGATTTAGTTTTTGAGGAGGTGCACATCTCATTTTGTTGACCTAGCAAGTAGAATGCATTCGTAATAGAAGTAATGCACACGTATATAAGAATACTAATTGAAAAAGTAACATTTTGCGGTTACTTTCACAACTTCTGCCAGATTCAAAACATTTAGGTACCTGCTCTGTTTTCTCTGGCATGTACTATCTCTCCCTGCCACTTACTCACCACCCACCTCCCCATCTCCGCCATTCACTCACCTGCTCCCCATTAACATGATTAGTCTAGGTCATACATACAGGTCCGTCTATACTCCGTCTTTGACAGATTGCGTTGTGTGTGTGTCCCTGCTTGCTTTCCAGCTTTCATTCTCCCTACCTGGCCGGATGCTTAGCCCATGATTTGATGATGAATTGGATTTGTTTGCCTGAATGATGACTGTCTGCTTGGTTTGGACCCCGTGCCTACTTTTTGACCAAAGTAAACTTGCATCTTAACATGCTGTCTTCGAGTCATGTTTTTGGGTTCAAGCTTGCCTTCTTTCTGAGCTGTTAGTTACTTTATGTATGTACTATACTATACATTCTACACTCTTCTCTCTAACAGCAGTATTCCATTTATTCAGGTTATGAATTAATTGTATTTGGATTGTAAATTATAGAATTGGTTTACACCAATAAGAGAAATGTTGGTTTATGATCCTCATTCATTCTCTTTCACTCTGAGTCATTAGTGACACAATGACCCTTCAGCTACAAGCCCCTATAAGCATTAAAAGGGCTGCGGTTTCACCCCAGCTTCACTGTGGATTACTGCATACGACAGTGAATTATGCAGGAGCATGAAGCATCTTTGTTTGGCTATGAGGTGAGCTTGCCCCCTTTCTGTGAAGTATTATAGATAGCTTTGGAAATGAATGCAGGGACATGGAGCTACACTGCAAGCCTTGTTGTCAGAGAGGCCTTTCTCACAAACACAGTTTGAGGCCCGGATGAGTAAAGCCTTCATTCCTCTCCACTATAATAACGCCATTTCCTTCAGTCTCTACATTATTTTGCATTCTTCTCAAAGAAGAATATTGTTGAGGATTGTTGTGACTCCTAATGGAGTTCCGGAAGAATCACCGCGCCCAATGACACTTTTTGTGTTGTATCTTTTGTTCAGATAGGTGGCAAATATAACTGAAATAAACGCCTCTTTGTAATCCTGACAGTTCAGCACAAAATTGCAAAAATCATGGGTCAAACAATTTTTTACGTGATATAACATCAAAGCGGACAGGTTATGAAAGATATATATATATATATTGAGTAAATAAATCTGCTACATGTCTATATTTTCATCTCAATGTAAAAATAAAAAGCTTCAATAATGAGAAAGTGGGGGCTTTGTTATTCCTGAGGGCTAGGAATCCATCAAAAGACTTCTCCCCAGTGTGCATCGGCCTCTGCCTGGATTCCCCTCGCTGATGCTGGAACCAGAGCAAAACTCCACTTTACTGCAAACCCACAAACACACATTGATGTAGAATCGTGTCTACACGCTGAACCAAACATATTACTGAAGTCTCAGCAACTACATGCCAGGCAGTGATTTAAGTGCATATCTCTTAACCTCCTCCAAGATTAAAAGCACTGATTCTGATTCTCACTTCTGACAACTGCTTCAAGTTTTATCTTTTATTGAACAGTTAAAAGCAGGAAGTATATATTCATTTTTTTAAATGATAAACATTGAAAGGAGATGCTCATTTGGGAAAATCTCTGGAACTTTGCTAATCAACACGCGATTTGCGGTTTAATATACATTTTCAAGCCTCAAGTATCAGACAAATGAGGCAAACAGCTCAGACGCCGGAGGACATGGAGCCTCATGTTGTCAATCATCTGCAACAGCAACGTTAGCCGAAGAGATGACATTGAGTCAGCGCAGTGGAGCTCATATCTTTATGTTTATATATGGATTATTAGTGGTCACCAGAGCACAGGCCGAGTTTGACATTTGCGCTGGGGGAGGAATTTTATTAACTGACGTCAGTACACAGTCCAACTATTGCGTGGCGTGTTCTGCGTGTACATAAAAGACGATAGGGCCAAGCTTAATATAAAGCCAAACACAGCGCATCAAATCGGTTTCTGACCATTTTTTCCTCGGCCGATATCACACAGGCTTACGTAGGGTATTTGTCTTTCACACATGAGCGCATACAACTGAAGCACTTCGCTTCAGTTTTGTTTTTGTAAAGCGATTAATCATTTGATATTACATAAACTTAATGAGCCAGCTTTCCACCTTTTTCAGCCTCTCTGGACAATTACTACTATGCAAGTTGACAGTTTGCAGGTCAGGATTGGTTGATTAATGCATAATTCTGTGCGGATCAGCTCTCATAACAGGTTGGGTAGTGTGCGGATATTAAAAAACCCTGACCGGAGCATCACTACTTGATAGGCTTTGAGTGTGAACATATCAGAATTGGCAGCTTTGGCGGCTCGTTCTATTTTCGGAAATCATATGAATAAAGGCAGGTGTGCGCTGGTCTGCTTTGAGTCTGTTGTCATTTAAGTATGAATATAATTTAATATCCTGCAAGGTTTTTATGTGCCTCTATAATTCATTTTGTGTACCATGTGGTGTGTATGTGTGAGGGACATGTGTGAGGGAGTAACAATAATGAAAACAAGGTAAAAAATAAGACTAAGAATAATGTCTTAACCCTGAACGGCTTTTCTCTGCTCCTCTTCACAGCCTCCAGCTGCTTTGTTCTCCAATGTGTCCAGTAAAGACTAATGTTAGAGGACTGAGTGTTCTCCCTGCAGGCAGAAAGGCACATATGTAGCCATATTAATCCAGAGCAGCTCCTCCTTTTATGCCTACTTAATATTTGACTCTGAGGCATAGCATCTCGGGGGTTTGGACTACGAGAAGAGGGGGTGTTATGAGAAGGAGATCAGGGGACACCTGAGTGTGTTAATGCCTTCAGTCTTCACAGGGAGGAAATGGATGTAGCACATTAAAATTCGTACGGGCCTTCAGGCCTTAAGGTTCAGACAGTGAGCTCCGACCGCTGCATCTGCTGCTGAACGGGCAGCAGCAGGGCACAACTCTGCTGCCGTGGCTAATGGCTACATCTCATTATCCAACAGCAACCGATACCAGAGGTTTCCAGCCCCCAGAACATTTGCTACTAAGCCACAACAAAAACACATAATTCAACAAAAAAAGCTAAAGGATACTTATGGAACTATAGATTATCATAGTTTATCTTATCCCTGTGTTGTATTTTTTACCAACAACAATGAGTTGACTTTTAGTGCCATCCTAAGAGATCTGTCTGGAACCACACTGAATACAGGTAAAAAAATATATATATATAGAGAGTATCTGTATATATGTGTATATATATATACTGTATATATATTTTTGTTGCTGTTTAATTTTGTTTTAATGCTCCCTGCCTCTTTTTTTTGTGCTGGCCCATCAAGGCTAATCTAATGACAGGCAGACTGTAGCTTTAAACAGAGGAAATATTTGGCAATACTGCACTATTATTACTGTCATAGCTAGATAAGCTAAATAATATTGTGAATGTTGTTTATTGATCCAGAATGGTTTATCAATCGTTGAAGCTTATGCTGCTGCAGAACATTTGTATTTCAATTAATAGTTTGTTTGTTCAACGTTGTGTCGGCTATAATTCAGAAGTAAATTAGCTCCTGCATCATTACCCCAGGTTCTGTGGTTGCCAAGGTAACACTATAGACTGTAGATAGGAAGTAGACGTGTTCACCGTGACGTCACCTCTCGGTTTGTGGACTGCAAATTTTAAGCCTCAAGTTTGTGATTTTGGCCATCGCCGTCTCAGCTGAATAAGACATTATTAAGGGCGACCAAAACGGTTATAATAAACTTTCACCAACTGAGAGATGTGAAAGGGTTAAAGTTGTAAGACAAAAACACAGACAACTCCCAGACCGAACAATGCTGTGTAAGTATACCCTGCCCGATCGTCTATTTTACTCTTAATGAAACCATCATTTTCTAAATGAACATCATGCTGTATTGATGTTTACAATGTTTACTGAGGTAATAAATCAAGTGAGAAATAGCCTCATTTTATCATAGACTTCTATAGAATCAGACTTCTTTTTGCAACCAGAGGAGTCGCCCATGCTGGCCAATACAAGGATTGCAAGTTGAAGGCACTTCTGCATTGGCTTCACTTTTCAGACCCGCTGGTCAGCCCATTGACAAAATTGGCAAATAACTTTGCATGTACACCCTCTCGCAATGGAAACAACGGATGCAGTAGCAGCAAATGTTAGCTGTATGACAGTACCTTTAGCCTTAGTAAAGTGTATGGGTGAGGGCAATGCACGTACAAAGCATTTATAGAGGCATTTATCACGTCCATCACTCGCCCGACTCACAGAACAGACACACTTCTATTCTTTCAAACGGATTGATAGTATGAGACACGCTATCCCCCGACCTCCTGCACTTTTTTACGCTACAACTCTATTTTTGTTGTCTCTGGCACACTCAGTTAGGCATAAGCTCCACAGACAGCTGTTCAAATCTCTCGCTGTTCATCTACACATTTGAATCAACGCGTCTGCAGATATTTGTATCATCTCTGTGCATTTACATTCTCATGCTGGTGGAACAGATACACACACAGTTCGGGAATCCACACATTAGAACATGGTTGGGACAAAAAAACAGCATCTATGTTTAGTTTAAGACATTTTGGATGCACAAAATGTAATTGATATTCCTGTAACAGTGATTGAAGTTGGGTATGAGTTTAATCTGGTTCAATTCACTCAGTTCACAGCAAAATAAGAGACAATTGTGAAGCTGCCTCATTTCAGTGTAAACATTTCATTTTTTTTTCTCCATTCCCTCCAGAGAGGCATAAAGCAGTGTCATACCTCTATTTCACTCCGCTGGGACTTTGGCTGACGGCCATCTGGTGTGAGCTTTATGACATCCCGTCCTCATTTTAACTAACAACCAAAAAATGATTGCTGTCACATATTCAGCAAAACTATAAAGTCAGGAAAAAAATACTACTTCCTCCTCAGTCTAACTGACAGTGTGGCTAGCCGTTCTGGTCCTGCTGTCAAAAGCAGTGTGTTAAATTATGCAAGGAGGGATTACAATCCAAGTCAGTGCTCATGAACACAACCAGTCTTCGCCATGTCTTCTGCTGTGTAAACATGCTTAAAAGAAACCACACAAAGAAGCTGGTTAAAATCAGCAGAGAAACTAGCCAAGGAAGAATCCCAACAGGGAGCAGAAAAAAGAAACATCTTACTGCCAAACATTTGCTGTGTCTGTGATCACTTAGACTGACTTCTCACAGAATGCTGTCCTCCTTTTTTTTCTTTTTTTTTTTAAACAGATGCTTAAATGCAAATTGCAGTATTATTAACCTGTGATTATACTGCTTAACTTGGGTTGAGCAAACCAAGTAGTTTATAGGTTAATAGACAGACAGCAGATGAATATGGTGTAGCTTTAATGCTTTGTCAAGCTTTTTCAGAATATATTATCTCAGTCAACATCATCATCCTTGATTATCATCATCAGTGGTGACACAAGTAACTTTGTTGTGATGTTAGCTGATTTGGATTTATCAAGCATAAATGGCAAAAATCCAGCTGCTCAGATTTAAAAAAGATTTACAACTTATTTTTCATATTGTACATTAAAAGGAATAGTTAATAATTGTGGACAAATGCATTTGATTCTGAGAGGATTGATGTATAAATATCGAGCTATATTTGGCTCTTGGAGATTTTGAAAGGCATTTTCTACTTGGATTTCATAGGCTAAACAATAAATAAAACGGTAATACGATAGTAAAACGATAGTTCAGTATGTATGTTAAATAAATCAACATTGATGTTTGGTTTCACTTTTGGTGAAAGTCCTGTGTTTGTTCGATCCATCCCAACATTGTCACAATGCAGTCTTTGTCGCTCTTTATTTTACATTATCTGACTTCCTTCGAGGCAGCCCTGCATGTCCTGGCTCCCAATTACGTGGGTTATATATGAATTACAGTGCATTACTTATCCATAGGTTTAAGTACAAACAATGAATGAGAGCAGTCATGGTGTTTGTTCAGAACATGCAACACCTGCCCAGCTACAAAACCTTCATCTGCTCCGTCTTCTTTTTGAAAGAAACTGTGAGATAGCTCCCTCAATGCTCAAAGGCCAAAAATACTTCTGAGCAAGCCGTTGAGCAGTCACGGACCGGCCCACAAAGCTGAGGGCAAAGAGTGGGCACCGATTCGGGCCTTGGCAGGTCACAACCTTTGTCTTTTTAATTCTTCTAAGAGCACTGACACGGCACACTCCAATAAGTTCGGTGAGACTGATTTGGACACTATCACTGAACGTACACAATAATAGGCAATGGTATCGTAAGTATGGCTATTTAAACTTCATATCTTGAGTTAAGATAGACTAATTTAGGGATGCTCTTGTGTCAAATGTATTAGTTGTGATCAATTATTCAATCTATACGTATTATAACTGACATTGTGTTCTGTATGGCTCTGTACAACAGCATCTTGGATCTGAAATAAGTTAAAGGGCTATGAGGTCGACAATAATGTCTTTGTGTCATTGCCCTGCTGTGTTGGTCAGAATCCAGTGACCAAATCCAGTTACATTCCTCTTTGTACTGTGCTGATGGATGACAATAAAGTATCTCCTATCTCTTAAGTGTGATATTCAAGTTTTCATAATTTCTCACTACTGCTGAAATATCTTGCTGCACCACAAGAGTGGACAAGGACATCTTCTAATGGTTTTTTCTCTCTGTTTGTGGAACTACTGTGCTAAATTCAACCACTTTTCCCTCAATAAACAGCATAAGACAGATGGAGTGCTTTCATCCAGTCAGCAAATCATGTTGGGCAAGATTGATGTTCCCTCGCTTTCTTTCCCTCGCACACACACACATCCCCTCTCTCAGATTGTGTGTGTTCATGTGGTCAGCAGCAGGCGCTCGGAATTGGCAATCCTGTGAGAACTGCTTCAGTCCGCACTGCCGTCTTTTAATCATCACATTGTTAAGACATAAAAAGTAATATTGACAAAAGTAAAATTCACTGACTGAAATAAACCGTCATCATTGCCCTGCTTATTGTAATAGTGAGCGAGGCTGCCATCACAATGGGCCATTAAATGAATTGAAAGAAAATTAATCAGGACATTGGGGTTGAAAAAAGAGAAGATAGTGCTTCACATAAAATATAATATAATATTGCAATTAAAAATAAGTACACTCCTGCTTCTTTTCTTTTCCATAACTGATTCTGAAAGATTCTGCACCATGTTTCTGGTTCACTGTTAGCAGGTACTCTAAGTAATTGGTGTAAAATCCTTCTTGTTCCATTGTATTTTGGTGACAGCTTGTCGATGATCCCCGAGGCTTCCTCATTTAGCTGCAGGCATTTAGGATCCACATTGGTCTTCCACAACGTGGCAGTGAATTCTGTAGAGGTCAAAAAAAAATTGTGCTGGCAGTTGTACACTGGCAGTATTTTTCTGGTGAATATAAGACATAACTCTCTACAGAGAGCTTTAGACAAAACATGGGAACTTCAGCGGAAAAGGCAGCCAGAGAAAAAGAGAAGCGGTTCTGCGGTGAGACAAGTGTCTATATAAAACATGGCTGCCATTTCTTCTTTTGATCTTAACATGGCCCAGTATATGGATTATTAAAGAGGAGGATTTCTTGTCGATTTCAACACGCTACCCTGTAAAAGCACACAAAACGGCAGTGTTGTATTGTCTCCCACAGCTAAATCTAAATAATTAAGCCAGATATTTTCTGACCAACAGTCTCACGCAATAAAGATTATATTGCAGGGTCACCAGATGGCAGAAAGCTTGTCATAAGAGGTTAAATGGGACAAGAGGTGCTGGTTTAAAGGAAATATTTGTAAAAATGTGCAGTAGAATGATTAATAACAATATGACTTTATTAGCAAAACTACAGTTTGAGCAGCAAATTCTAGCTATTTGTTATTTGGCAAGATATCATCACTCACTTTCAAATACAAACAGAGAAAGTCACAAGAATTCTACAACTTAAAACAAGGAAAAAAACTGAATCTTTCCCTGAGGGAGACAATTAGCAGAAGCACAATCCTCTGTTTCATCTCAGAAAAATCTTCACTTAATCTCAGCAGTATTTTCCACCAGTTCCTCTGCTGTGGCTTAATTCACATTCTGAGCAGTGCAGATCTATCGCTGGCTGGCTTTCTTGTGAAAACTTCAATATGGATCTGGGTTTTTGACTGACTTTGTACTTTGGGAGGTCACCTGCAGGTTGAGACCAACAGTCAGAAAACCCCAGTTAACTTACATTCATTATTGCACTGCCTTACCCTCAATTGAAATCCCTCTGGGAGTTTTAACATGAGGGCATTTTTAAGTCAAAACACAAAAGGACTGTGAGACAAGAATTTGGTGATGCAGCGTTTTTACTTGTGACTGCATAGTTACAATAGACCTTTGACTATAAAAATTAAATAAAGTACATTTTGTCTCCTTTTGGTCACTAGGGGCCTGATGGAAAATACAAGGAATCATGTTCAAATAGCTATATCCCCAAATTGTGTTATATACTGTTTTTATGTTTGAACTGTATCAAATTTCAAAACTTCAAGACGAAACTCAGAAGAAATATAGCCATTTGGGGCCTCTTCTGCAAAAACAGGAAGTAAACATGTGGATTATGAGGTCAGCCATGATAACCTCCAATAATCCAGTGCAGCATCAACACTGACACTTGTATCTAAAAGTCTTCAACAAATTTAGATGACCCTAAGGGGCTTTGCATAGAACTGAGTCTTGATTTAGGCTAATCTATGTGCAGAAAAGCCAATACTTCTTTGATCTGAATCTCTGAGGACAGAGATTGCTTATAGTCCGTGGCAATGCTGGCCAACACAGCATAAACCCCCAAGTTTTGAAAAAAAACAAATTGCTGCAATAACACAAATGATACTGGTGCCACGCTGGGAAAAGCACCAGTGCTCAATTCCCCCAAGCTTAGGAGAAACAGATAAAGCCAGTGAAAAGGCTTTGTGTCAAGCTCTATTAATCCATGGCTGCGCTTAAGAGCTGGCTGTTAAATCATCTGTGAGTGTGCAGTAAGGTGGCTTAGTGCTGATGTTGCACCTCATTCCACAGATGGGAAAACACAGAAACAGTGAAGCTTCAGTTCCCAAACTAAGACTCAGAAACTCTGCTGCTCTTTATGCTCCAACCTCTGCAACAAAGTCTCAGTCACAAATTCCCTCCAGTTTCCTGAACAGACGTATGTGATTTACTGGAGCAGGTAACAGCTCACTGTTGTTTTAATGTTATGTTCAGTTAGCGTGCCATCAATTTTGTAAATAGGGCTGATGAAGTATGAAGCTGCACGCCATGGCTTTGATGTTGACATGTGAGCGTTGCTCAGTTTGTTATGCAGGAGAGCTACATGCAAATCGATTCAAACAATAGAAACGGGAAAATATTTGTATCTGTGTAGCCATAGTCTCATTTAGCTTATTCCTCTGTGCCACAGACCTGCATAGACCTTTTCCACAGCAGACATTTGTCTTGTCATAGCAGGAAGGCACATGGCATATTGATCACGTTAACGATGGCTCAGCTCCATTAAGTGTCCCAGTAAGCTATTCCAGGGAGCCAGCATGCTCAATACCAGGACTTTCCCTCATTCAAGTAGAATGGGGCCATTATAAATACACCTGCTTTCTTTCTGTGATATGTCAAAATGTCTGTTCTGATAAAACACATCAATGACCAACACTGTTGTACTGGGTGACATATTTTCAGTGGTGGAGAGTAACTAGTACATTTACTCAAGTACTATACCTAATTTTGAGGTACTCGTGCTTTACTTGAGTATACCAAAGTCTGTTGTTACTGTGTTAATATGGCTCGGTGCGCACAAATAGTTCCCCGGGTTAAAAGCTGGTCGCTCATCCTTTAACACAGTTTTACAGGCAGTGGAAACGCAACTGTGCATTTTTGCTTCAGCAAGTTTTCATTGGGCGGATGCGTGCTCATGATTGGAGTTTTACCCTGGAGCAGGGGTCACTAATAGGTGGACCGTGGACCTGGACCTACAACCAATAGACAATTGAGAATTGTAAAATTCCAATAAGCATCACGGCTTGAGTGAAACTGGCGAGAGACCGAGTAGTGGGAAAAGTATGTGAGTCAGAGAAGTTATTTCACATGGCATGCTCCAAAAAGAGAAAAGTGGACAACGAGACCGGAGCCTTTAACCAAGAATGGACAGACTCTCATATGTTCATTCGGACAAAACCAACATGTCTCATGTGTTCAGAGACCGAAGTGATTATTAAAAGCAGCAATGTGAAGCGCCACTTTGAGACAAAGCAAAAATCTTTTGAGAAACTGTACCCACTCAAATAATTTCACACCTGAATTAACTGAAATTACAGCTGCAGGGCATGGACAACTCAGTTAAATATTATTTTCTAAAATTAAGTAATTTATTTCAAGTTAAACATTTTTTCAAAAGCTTTCTGTTATGTAATTCTTAAATCCAAACCTTATTTTACTTGAAATGAGAGAAGAACATGTATTTATTATTAGATTATGTACTATTTATAACCCTCCAGTTGAATTTGAAAACTGACAATACATATTGTTGATATTATTCAATTGAACTTTCTTTATTTGATGTGTCAGTTTTTGACCTCATACAGACGTTAGTACAACTGCTAGGCTACATCAATATATATGGCACTAAATCACAGCGCAAGTTAGGGCTTCATCTGTGCTTATAGAACTAGGGTTACAATATTGTAACCTTCATTCCTTCATTATGATGAACATGGACACTGTAAGTCCCACATACACCCACATTTTAGGAAGGGGAAGTATATATTCATCACCAGTTTTTAAAGATTCGCGTCTTTAATAGAAACCAATGGGCTTGAGGTTGAGAGCCACAGGCCAAAATAGTCTGTTTCAAGATATAGTCTGTTCCAGTATAATAACAAAAACATAGCATATTGCCAGCTTTAGTCTTTTAGGTGTATTAGACAGATAAGCCTAACTGCTTTCACACATTTACTTATAGGAGTTGGATATGAATTAAAATGCATGATTTATATGTCGGAGAACAGAGGATTAAACCAGCACGTTGAATATAGTGTCAGGATTTTGTCCCTGCTGCCATTCTGGATGTCAAAAGGGAATTTCTCATCTGAGGAGCCTTCAGGACTGATGAATTACACCAGTGAGAGTTTTACCTCTTAATGGCCATGGTACATTGTGCTTGTTAAGAGAGATAGACTTGGCCCCAGGCGCAACAGAGAGGCTTCATTCTAATGTGAAGAAGGCTGATTAGAATGTATAACCACCTGTCCTTCAACAGAGAGTTCACGTTCCACTCATTTGATGCTAAATGAATTAATTTTAAAATCAATACAAAATTCTCTCTGGTGCCTATATTCTGCTTTATGAATCTATGAATATATAATCAGGAGGACACTTGCTTGGACAAATTATGAGATGAATGGTTATATTACAATGCTTTTGTGCGGTTTGAAAAAAGGATCTGTCGATGTTTTTCTGTCAGTAAAAAGACAATTTATGTCTCTATTTAAAGCTCTGTGAGCTGGTATAAATAATTCATGGCTTCAACAATAAATTATTGGCCCAAGTGACAATATGCTCATTCTGTTGCAGTTACCATCTCACAGGGCTTTATAGTATGCACAGCAAAGTAAATGAAAATGTTATTCTGATGCGTATACTACACAAATTCATTTCACCTAAATGTGTCACACTTATCAAAATAAATGTCAATGCAATGCTGTCATATGCACATATATATCAATGGCAAATATGAACTGTGAATAAAGTCACACAGTATGCTCAGCTTTTCTTACATTATAAGGGTGCAATGAGGAATATTTTCCTTCAGCGGGGGCTCAAATGTGTTGGTGATGAATTTGAGTCACTTCATTGCTGACATCTCAAGCTCTCTAAAAAAGGGCAGGGTGACCCAGCTCATTGTATTTGCCGGGAATTATCGAAATTCTCAGGTTCCCTGTGCTCACAGCTGGGCATCACCTTTTGCTGAAAAGGGATGAGGACATAAGGGCTCAGATGGAAAAATGTTTTTTTAAGCAGTCAACATATGCGAAAAGTCAGTTTACTGCTGTTTGATCACAGCTCTATACTCATCAACTGTAGTTATAATCACGCTTTAAATCACGAGACAAGTGTAGCTGTGATGGTGGAATGTAGCTAAGTACATGTACTCCAGTGCTCTACTTAAGTACTTCATCTAGGGACTTGCTGTTAACTTGGGTCTTTTCTTTTCATGCCACTTTCTACTTTCTACAGTGGAATGATAAATGCCCCCCCCCTCCCCCAATTGCCAAACATCCCCTCTTAGGTAACATTTTCAATGCAGTACTTTACTTGTAACACAGTGTTTTGCTAATTTTAATTAAATAAATTACATTATTATTATAATAACAATAATAATATAATTTTATGTATTTGTTTATTAATGGCACTGACTTCTTCTCAATGGGTAAAAATAGCTTTGATGCCGTTAAACTGCTTTTGCAATGTTGCTGTTACTTAACTTGCTAGATTTCTCTGTGTACCTTCAGTAAAGTGAAGCTTCATTTAATGTAGAGTAACAGGCTAGCTCTCTACACTCTCCAAGCTTGCCCAACACTGCCGACCAGTTAAGAGAAGTGAGGAGTCAATGAAGGTATAAAATAGTGAATAAAATATGTTTTTAAATAGTGTGAATCACTGCAACAACGAGAGAACCTTGATCGTACAGTTACAAATTAGCTAAAAAAATATTAGAGTGATGGTTCCAGCAGTATGCAAGATTAGCTATGGACGCACAAACAAACAGACACAGATCGCACACACTCACACACAAAAAACTGAATGTATAATCTCATGAAACAGTGGCCAAAGGGTAAAAGGAGCATCCTGTCAACATATCAATACCAATACACCATGAAGATGTTATTAGCTTCGGGTCAGTTACAGTTTAAAAAGCAGCGTCATGTGAAAGGGACAAAGAATAAACAACTGTGTGAGGGCTTTCTGGGGCATTCTGAGTCGTTGCTATGGTAGCTGGGATGTATCCCTCCAGCTTGTTCTGGGGTTCGCCCCAGGGTTTCCTAAAACTTGCATGCCTCCCGGATACCTCAACCAGAGACTACAGCTTCTTGCCGTATCACTGAAGAAGAATGTAGTCACTGTGTACCTTTTTAAAGTCTATTCATGTGAAAAACATTTGATTTTGAATAGACCGATTTTGAATGGAGTATCACAAAAAAATTGTTAAAAACAGAAATCAATTTTATTGATTAAAATGTGTGATTGCTCAATTAATTTTTAACATACCAGTGGCTAGCATATATGGTGTGCATAGAGTGCAGCCAGATATTATTGTTATAATTTACACCAGTGTTTTACAAGTCGAATAACCATGACAAAGGTTTGCTGTTGCAATAGGCTGAAAGAAATCAGGAAACTCTCATTTTAACAGAAATGTTTTTTTGTATATTTTCAAGGCATTTTATCCAATAGTTGTAGAGATATTACACTCTGAATCACAAATGTCATGGGATTACCAAAGTTAGGATTCATCCTCTGGAACATGAATGTCTGTACAAAATTTCACGACCATCTAATAGTTGTTGAGATTTTTCAATCTGGACCAAAATGGTGGATTGGCCAAATCAATAAAAGAAAAGTCCAAGGCACTCATCTGGCAAAATGTTAAAAAGTCTTTAGAGGGCTATTTCATGGTCAAATTCTACAAACATAGACAATGCTACTTGTTAACATAGAGTTGGGTTGTATCACTGGTCATTAAGTTTTTTTTTTTTTTAACTTTTTGCCTTAAGAGTGGCTTGGACCTTTCTTCTATTTTTAACTTTTGTGTTCCCTCCCAAAGACCACTCCTTTTTTTTTTTTTCAATCCAGAAAGAGGCGAAGGATAGAGGGTATCGTAAAATTGACTTGACAGCAAACAACACCCTCTGTCCTTTGACTCTCAATTTCGGATAAGTAAACCCCCAAATGGTATACTGTTGATTAAAAAAATGTCTTTAGTAAAATGTATCCTCTCAGACAGGTGTTTGAATGCAGAAGAAGAAAACTTGTGTGTGCGTTGATTTATTTTAACCGTACACTGAAAAATAAAGCAGAGCTCATGTAACGGTAAAATCTTTCAAATGAGAATTTAATTTTGACACCCTATCTTTGGAACAAGATAGGCTGAACTTTCTTTGAATAATTTACCATATATTATGATTTGTATGGAGTGACAGCACTTTATTCTGAGCTACAAAGGCGGAAGGAATTGATATGACAACACAGAATATATTTAAGTAAATCACATTCACACAAGGAAATTGTCAAAGGAGAGCTTGCCTGGGTTGTTAGTCTCTCGGTAAGTCACTTAAGACTAATCACTATCATGATATTGGATTCTTTCTCTCGGGGTGTGAGCAAGGTCCTGTTTGTTTTTCAGTTGGAGACAAAGCCCAGCGTAACCCGTTCTGGTTGATATCCAGCCACAGTTGGTGTCTTACTACATCAGCTCAGATGCGGACTCCCTGCGGTTAACATCCTGGTCTCAGTCCTCTGGGAGAGTCTCAACAGCTGAGGGCAGATCACCTCCACACTGACTCAATACTTATCAAATATTCACAAGAGGCTGGATACACAATGAAACTAACATGACTTGCATACGATCAGTCAGATGGAAATAACCAAGATGCTACTTTAGAAGCGTATTTAATGGTACATGAAAGCAAATTAATAGTGCCCATAAATAACTGCAGGGCAAACGCAGGTAAAAAAAAATGGTGCTTTTCATTCATACTGATGGCTGAACATTTATTCAGCTGTGTACAAAATACCTGGCTCCCAATCTGAGTCATTCATGTATCCTTTAAGGTATCACCGGTGAACTACGAACAGTTTTTCTTTTATTTCTCCACTATTGATTTCTTGCCTTCTGTCACTCATCACAGACATCCACCTGTAGTCTGTGGTCAAGTACTAAGAAGCTGAGGCTTAGAGAGTCAGGCAAGGTCAGATTTCATCTAATATACATGTGGCCTAGTAGAAAAACACAGTAGAGTGAAAAACACTGTGCTTGTTTTTATTGTGGGATAAAATACAGCGTGCTTGTCAGGATAGTTTGAAATATCAACTTTACAAACTTTAACAATTTCCCAATACATTCATGAAACCCGATCTCTGGTGTCAGATCTCATAAGATATTTATATGATATTATGTCAGCTGTGAAATACAGTAGAAAGTGGTGCCAATCAACCAGGCGAGGGTGTAAAATGATGGCCACTGATGCTAAAGCCCCAGTGAGCAGCGTAAAAGCTTCATGACAGACAATTTCTACAAGACTCCAACTCCAAAATATGTTTAGACATTTTCAGTTCGCTGTTTGTAGATGTCACAATGATGCCTCAAAATATATAAACAGTACAACTTGGTGTTGTGTGTAGTCAATGACAGCTGTTTCCCCGTAAACCAAGTGAATCATAGCTGTGTAGGTAGGATAAGAATGGGGATTTCATCTTCAGAGCTGTAGCTACCATTGAGGACAATACTCCATTTGGGGGAGGGTTTGCAAGACAGGAGGGGAGTTAATATTTTTTGACATCATCTGTTTATATTTTACTTCCTTTTTGCCATCATAATAATAAATAAATAAAGGCTTTAGCTCCCTCCCAACCCCCTGGAATTGTATTCCTGCCAGTGTGGAGAAAGCTTAGAAACAACACTGAGACCTTCATGTGGGAAATAAAAATTTGAGGAAAGTATTAATCTCATTCACCTGAATAAATAAGATATGCAAAAACCTATAGAGATTTTTTTGTATGGGTGCACTTAGGGACTCATGACCTCACTATTCTTAAAATCCTGGCTATGGCCCAGTTTATCTTCCTGTGCCAAAGGCAGAAAATTAGCCGCTGAAAAATAAACGTCGCCAAGCGTGGATGAGACTGATGTGGCTGCACAGGAAGTTGTAAGTCAATAATGACTTTTAAATCACCCCTAGCTCCAGCGACGACTGACAAAGGTGTTTATAGGACGGATACATCGCACGCTGCTGATTTGTTAGGGCAAACTGACAACAGCTCCCAAATAGAAATGGCTTACACCATTTGGGGCTGAAACAATTCAATCAACTTATCAATTACAAAACAACAAGAGTAAATGTTTGTAAATTAAATTCCTTTGGGGTTTAGACTGTTGGTGCAAGGAATAATTAAGCAATTAATCGAAGAATGAATCTACAGTTTAATCAATAATTGTTATTAAACATGAACACAATGTCAGAGTGATGGTCAAAGGAAACAAATCATTAGGCTCCCTGTGTGTCAGAAATAAGCTATGATTATTATTATGGTTGAATTAATTTGCCACATAAGACTGTAGTTATTATTTAATATTAAATTTAAGTTTTACCAGAACACAAATAAGACACAAGTCTGGCTAAAAGCATTGCATAAAAAAATAAACAACAAAGTACTAAAAGAATCTAAAGAAAATATGTCATTCAATTAGAGGAGCATGTCATCATAATTATACATCAAAATGACAACTGTCATGGCCTGAAAGGGATAATAATTCACTCATCATGCAGTTGAGAAAACATTTTTTATCGGAGCATCACTGAATGGCATAGCAACACACACTTTAGAAAGACAAGATGTTACGTCTGAAGAATGTTTCATAATTACGATTGTTACTTTTTTTTTGTTCTGCACAACTAAACCACTGTTGGATTCTTGCATTTGCTTCGTGAAAATGTCATGTAGACAGCGGAGGGAGGCTCTGTTCACCTTCCCTCACAAATAGTATCACATTCTCTCATTCAGTCCTGTGAAAGCTCAGATAACTGCGGATATGGACACAGTCATGAGGGTCAAACTATAATAGAATGAATAAGCAGAAGAGTACAATAGTTGACATCCATTGAATGAGAGACATGTTTTTTAGGTCTCCTGGGAGACACGGTGGACTGCTGCAGTTCCTTCTGAGTAAAACAGCAATAACAACCAAGAGATGAACCCCTGTGATTGAGGAGGAGCAAGCAGCAGGAAGTCCCTACGCCGATAATTCAAGTTTAATCTGAGCTCTGCAGGCATGCACACAAAGCGTGAGCCGTGCACCACCACAGATTTACTCCCAGTAGTCTAACATTATCAAACCAACAAACAAACACACACACACACACACACACACACACACACACAGAGCTCTGAGAGAACTCTGGATATAACCTGAATTACACTGATTGCCGAAGACGTTATCCTTGATAAGGAAGGAATTGCAACAAAATTGTGTTTACATGCTGGGAGCTGATACAAGGGGCTATCTCCTGCAATAGAGAGCATGATATGAATCACATTCAGCTACACCAGCGGGTTTGAAAGAAGCGTTTTTTCGAGTCCCAAAAAGTCAACATTCACATACAAACCGGTGAGGTAATTGTTACCATGGAAACATTGATTAAACTGACAGGAGACTGAGCGATAAGTCCCGCCACAACTAGAGAGATATTTGACCACATAAAATCGATAAAACAGCCGTGAAACAGCTATTGAACTTTGAAGAGGTTTGGAAAAGGCATTTTGCTTGTTGTCCAATTAGAAAGTATGATATGATAATTGTTGGTATGGACTAATTGATCACATATATTTCATAAAAAAGAGTAAGGACCTTGTCCTCACCTAACAGCAACATCCTTCGTAATTTTGCTGAGCAACCTCTTCTAGCCTCGTCTCCTACAAAGTTAAGTTACCATACAAATAAACAGCACTCTCAATTACATTTTGATGAAAATTAATTTTCTTCCGGTTGCAGTTTTAAACTGTTTAAAAGATTTGGAAAGTGAACAAAAAAAGGACAAAAATCGCTACAAAACTACTTTGTTTAGTAAAGAAACATTATGGTTTGGCCTGTAATGACTACGAAATGGAAACAAAACAAAACAGAAATGCAATAAAAGTCTCCTGGGTGACAGCGCCAGTGTTTTGTGGCCCATCCACCCACCCGACCTCCCGGCTTCATGGACTTCCAAGACGGAATTAATGCAGTTTTGTTTTTTTTTGGAGACAGGCTGCTTCTTGTCATGTTTATTCATGCTCACTCAATTTATTTACATTTTCTGTCTCTGAGGTCGTTCACACTTTCAGTTTAACAGATTAGATGTTGCCATGACCTCTGCGGGCCAATCACCTCGTGCTGTCAAACTTGAAAAGTGCTCCTTTCTCTGCCGCTATCGGCTGTCATGTCAGTGTCCGATCGATAAAGCCCCCGCCCACCCACATTCACCTCCAGTTTTCCTCAGAACCAGCGTCTATGAGTTCTTCAACTGAGCTCATCTGAAGTCCCACGCTTTGAAAAGGTGAGTGAAATTGAGACGTGTTTGCGACAACCTTTAAATGTCAGCCCTACTGTCAGAATGAAGACACCAAACCATCTACAGGTTGCTTTTATCCATCGTGTCTTAATTGGTGGATGTTTTAGCTCTAAGAGCTGATGTTAGTCTGCTTTGCCCTTGGGTTGTGTCAAGTCTTTTGTCAACAGCAGTCGATGCACCTTGAGTTATGCCCTGTTGTGCTGATGTGTCACATTTGGTAAGATGAATGATCACAGCAATATATTCATCCTCACTGTAGCAATCCATCAGGTGTCAACATTGTCAAGAGAGCAAAGCCTGCTGCACGGGTTGCCGCTTGCTTCTGGCAGAAAATTTGAAAAAGAAAATAGCATATGGATGAGGCATCAACAGGAGTTAGGTGAGTTTATTCAATGCAATGCAGATAAGACATAAACAACACATGACAGCTGAAAGACGATGTGATTCAACGTCCAGTGATTTTTTTTTTACTTCAAAATAAACTTTGTTTACCTATAACATATGACAGTAGTATACTGAGTTTAGAATTAGGCTTTAAGTAGTTACAAAACAAAGAAAAAAAGGAAATAACTCCCATCCAAAAAAGTAAACTGAACAAGATTTTAAAATATAAATATGAAATAATCAAAAATAATTCATGTAGATAATTATAATTGTTATTATTATTATTTAAATATTAATAATAAAGTTCAAATTTGGCTCCTGATCCTGTAATTGAAGTACCCCGGTGTAGGCAGTTTTCTGGAAAAGGCACAAAAAAAAAAAACATCAGAATTTGAAAATGCAGCACTCATCCTGCACCTCTCTTTGACTTTGGCAGCAGTTAGCAAAAGATAAACTATTGGCAATATTTCTCTCCAGCTCTGAAACACTTTGCCAATATTGTCAGACTCTCTTTTTGATAAGTCTGTCTTTGCTTTTTTGGGTTTGCTTTGAGGTGTAGGCGGCTGTTGTCAATGCTGGAATAGCAACTTCTCCTGCAGAATATTCCGCCGTTTTGTTTTCTCTAACAACTTCTATTACAACATGTTGAAAGGTTAATATGACATTTTTGCCTAATGATGCGAAATATACAATACCTACCCCAGCTTTAAGGTGTTGAAATGAATGAACAGAAAACACTCCTGCCGTGGCAAAACATTATCATACTCATCACACAGCTAAAGAGAAGCTACATCACTGCCCAACATGTTTTCAATCATGTCTCTTTGTGTCTCTTCTTCGGGTTTATAAAGCCACAAAATTCAATCAGCCGTGTTGTGTGGAAACTCCCATCAAGCTACTCCAGTTTCTCTGTTCGCGCTACCCGAGAGTGTTCCATTTTTATTACTATTTATTTCAGAAGATTGTCTGCAGGCAGTGCAAAGTGGTGGGGAGAGTGCTGAAACTAACAGAGAAGGCCATTTTTCTGCGTTAAAAGAAAACAGTGGGAGGCAGCGTAGTCTTTTTTTACTGGAATCAAACACACGACTTCGGGGTCAAGAATCATGGCACAGCTGCTATTCACAGCCTCAAGTTGGCTGCTGATCAAATGTAGTGTCACATATTAGGTGAATTAGAGGGGATTTTGCTTTAGGAAAGGAAAGAAAACATTTTTATTTATTTTTGTATTGAGATAAAAATCTGTTTATAAAGTGTGATAAATTAGTCACTTTTTAATTGTGCTGTATTCGGCAAAATATTAAAGAGGATAGAGATAACAGTGGGTTATTATAAATCACTCACGCTTACTGAACAACTCAAGTATGATGACAAGAGTTGAAAATATTGGTAAACAAAGTTAAAAAAAAAACATCTGTTTGTTTGTGGCATTCATTTATTTCCTAAAGTGAGAGTGCAGATAGAAGTCATATTTTTCATTCCATTCAAATGACAATGTTCATTACTGAGTTTAGTCCACCAAATTCCCCATTTAATCAGATGGACTTCAGCTCAATTAAATTTGTAATGAGCCGAAATGAAGTAAATAGCCTTTCATTAGTTTTTAACTTATTGTACTTAATCCATTTACTATTTCATCCACTTCCCCAAGAATAAGCTTTTGATATATGGGTGATAAAATTAAAGAAAAAACATCAAAGTATCTTAGTACGGTGTTGAATCACTGAACATGGCCGAGGATCGTGTCTTTGTCATTACTGATCAGCCTCATCGTTTAAGTCTCACCTGTCAAGCTCATTATAAACCTTTATAACCTCATTATAACCACCTTGCTGTTCCACATGTGGATCTTGGAGACTTCAACACCAGCTTACCTTCACTCCAGTACATGTCTGAAGCCAGTTCAGTTAGTTTTCTCTGTTCTTGTAGCTTTTCTTGTTTTGTGTTGACCTACGTAAATATCTTCATTAGGTTTTTGAAGAATATACGCATGCGGTGTGTTCTCTAACTTATTTATTTGCTCAAAATCCAGAGGCCTTAAATATGAAGGTATTTACACTGAAATTCACAGCTTTTTGTACTCTGTCATTAAATTATAGTTGAATCCAAATGAATATCTGTCAATATTCCATAGGATATTTATTTTATAATTTATTTTTTTTCTACAGCTCGTAGTCCGGATGAGGAGGATTTACACGTGTGCCCAGTGGCCCATTATTTCATATGTCTGTGTGTTTTGGGAAACCAAAACAGCTTCTGTAATCCTTGGCATTTTCTGAAACTAGCTGACATTCAAAGTCCCTTCAGAGTCTGAGAAAATGAAGATGCATTTAAGTTTCTCCACTCTATTTTAGGTTCTTCATGTATTTTGTCACCCATCTGTATATCTGTATCAACCATGAACTGGACATTCACATCTCCGCAGCACATAATGGACAGAGCAGGGGACTCCACCGTTCAACAACTACACACTGTAGGCAAATAAGCGTTCTAAGGAAACACTCAAAACCTCTGCCAACTACACAGGAGGACTGAAGTCTTTCTAAAATAAAAGGAACAAGGAGGAGGTCAAGATGACCTGCAGTGGCAACGTGACAAAAAGGACAAACTCTAAAGAAACAAATTAAATTTTTACCAAATGTGGAGTGTTCGTGTGGATTGTTATATAAGGATATCCTATGAGAACTTGGTGGGATGTGGGAAATATATGACAGGGTATTAGTTTAAAACTTCTTAAATCCCATGGCAGGCAGCTCTGTGAGCACTCTATCAGGCGGCGTACTTCACAAAATGTCAGGCTTATTTTATTCCAAAGTGTAGCTGATGACTTCACAGCTCAGACTGTGAAACGGCAAAGTGTTACTTTACTTAAGAGGGATGTCTTTTAAAGACATATTAGGAACTACATACATTTTCAAGACAGTGTTTAATTTGATGTCAGTGCCTTGTAATATTGCACAACCAGATGCTGTGTTGTTGTTGTTGTTATTATTATTATTATTATTATTATTATCATCATCATCATCATTATCATCTTCACACAGTTGCTTTTTCCCAGTTGTTTAATCCTCTACTCAGTCCAACAGTGTGGGCAGGTAGTGTGAATGATGTCCATGCATGTAGTTTACAACTTAAATAAAGTTAAGCGATAGACAACTGTATACAAAAGAAAGGAACAAGATGATCTGTATCCGTTTACTTCTGGAACACACTGTAATGAGACAGCTGACACTCTCGCCTTTAGACTGTGGGAACAGCCTGAAGCATATCTTTGTTTTACAATCTAGCAGATGGTTACGTCCTACAGCGATGAGTTGTATCATATCGTCATGGCAATAAAGTTGTCAGGAGTTTGAACTTATGTAAATCGAGGGTCTAAAGATAGACGGTGGCGTAGTTTGTAAAGCCTGTTCAGTCTACATAGAAATGAGATTGACTTGTTTTGTCAAAATATTAAGATATCAGAATAAGATGATTCCAAAGAATTATCACAAACCAAGCAACCTGTCATGTGATTAATTACAGGTCAGTTGGAGATAAAGACAAACGTATAATCTTTTATCATGATAAACTTCAATGGCTCTATGATTAAATAAAAGGCATAAAAGTAAACATTTAACAAAAAGAAAACACAACTTTATGTATTCATTCATTGCAGATTTTGACTATATTTAATGGAAGTTACAGCAAATATCAGTACATGACAAAGAGTGGCAAGTGGAAATTCAGATCATCAATGAAACATACACAGCAGAAAGATGTACGCTGTGCTCTTAATGAAGCTCTAGCGTGCGTTCAGTCAGGAATACCATACATTTGCATGCCTAAGCCTGTTGTTTATTCCTCATACATCTGCCATTCACTCCTCCCACGCATACTCACTCATTATTTGTATTGCTGTTGTTGTTGGGGATTGGCGATCATTATATCAGCTGTTTTCATCAGCTGGTCTCTTCTATCGGATAGCACAGTGACTCAATTACACCGTTAGCACTATCATCTTGCTGCCGTCTCTTTTTAAATATGATTGTCTCTCTATCCTAAGTACATTCATGTTGCTGCGACCCGCCTCTCCATCTCCGCACCGGCCATCGAAGATTAACCAGCTTCATCAACTCATCATTCTATCAGCCTCATCCACCACCACCAGCGTCCGGACTCATCTTGCTGCTCAGGTCAGACGCCCCTCGATTACACATCTCCCTGTAGAGTCCAAGCGCCAAAGACTCTGTCAAGACTTAATCCTCACATATCATTTGTTTATAGTAAACTATCTTTTCTTCATCTGACTCGTCTCTCCTGATTGAAATATATTCATGCAGAATCATATCTCTCCTGGCAACCAGGCTTTCACATCCACATGTCCTATGCTAGATCTGTTTTAGAGATCAATGCATGAATTGCACAAACCTTTCTTCAATTAAAAATATATAAATTAAATACAACTGAAGTTCTGGTAAAGGGACCCGAAGCACTGTGGGAGAGTGTTGTCATATGACTGTAGTCTCAAGATACAGACAACTGAATTGCCCTTCTAAAAGCTCTTTGGTTTGACTTTGGTGGCAGCTTAAATACGATAAGTGTTGTTCCCTGCCCGTTTTGCAAAGAACTGACAGTGTGTCTGTGCATGTTTGGTAATCGATGCCCTTCACTGCACCAAAGTCAGAGGAGAAGCGCCGTGGCGGCAGAACTTTTGATCTCGAGGATTATCAATTTTTGAGCTTATGTCACCAGCTGCTTTAGACCGGGTCAAAGGTGCAAAAGTTTGCAAAATCATGTTCTGTAATATCTGTTTTGGCAAATTGTATTTGACGTAAATGCCTTTTTAAAAGAGCCAAATAGAATACAGTGTTTCATTAAATCACCTCTAACTATAAGGCTGAATAATTATAATTGAACTTGTGGCACATGAGGCGGAGTCATTTATAGACATGAAGGTCTGACTGGTGGATGTCCACATTCAGTAGCCAAACTGTCACTACAGTTTACTTCCAGTTTCTGTTTAGCTCATTACCTGATATCATTAAAATGACTTCTCTACATCAGCCAATGATTCTCCTTGGAGCAGAGCAACAGGGTCACAAAATGTGTTATCTCTCCCAAAGCGCATTTAATTTGAAGCACCATATATTCCCTCTTGGCAGTTCTGTACTTTCCCATACAAGGACATCAGATTTCACTCGCGAGTCATTTTTTGTGGTGGGATTAAAACTGCTTTTGTACAGTGTGCAGTGGATTTTAAATTGAGGAGAAAGCGTTGATTTCATTGGCAATGACTAATCTAAAAGGAGGCAGTTTTGGACACATGTACGGTGTCTCTCCTAATCCCCACCTCTGGGTATGCCCAGCAATGACAACCAAACATTGTATTCCACACATGTGCATCTGTTACGCCCGGTCTAGGTAAAGCCCGAGCGCAACATCGGTGCGTCTCCTTTTTGGTCCCCTACTCCCAAATAAGAACCAGTGCGGCGGAAATATAGTTCACAATTATTTATTCGTGGACGGTGGAGACCAAGCGTCGGGGTGAGCCTGGCCCAAAACAATAAACAAAACAATCTTCACCCCTAACCTTACTTACCTACCGCCCCCCCCCCCAACAGAACAAAATAAATAACAGGTTTCTTACCTATCTCCCTAGCCGTAAACAGGAGAAACAGTTAAACCAAAAGGGCTTCTCACCCCTACATCTACCCACACCGTTCCCTCCCGCCTGGCCTGGTTGGGAGCAGGAGAGTCAAGAAGAGAGAGAGCGCCGGCCTCCACAGGTTCCCTCTTAAACCCCTCAGTCCAATCACCTGTAATCAAAACAAAGCAGAACACAGCCACAAGCAGAACAGCACCACCCCCAGGCAGGGAGGTGAACAGCATCCCTGTTCCTCATCTCCCCACGACGCTCTAAGTAGTCAGGACTCATAGTCAAAACAATCATGCTGCATTAAGTGCACTTTGTGTGCTTTCATTCAGAAAACCAGAGCTACAAGGATTTAATTATGTTCTACCAACAAGAAAAGGAAGTAATAGAAATCCTTTTACACTGAATCTGTTGTACTATGTCAGTGTATTCAGGAAGAATGGGATCAGTAATAGGATTATCTTTGTGACAACTCTGAAAACACTGCATTGTGGAAAGTTCACATTCATAAGATCTCCATTCCTATCATGGCTTATGGCCTAATGCATTCGCCTATGATGCAACATAACAACAAACCTGCACAAGGTTCATGTCATTTGTCAGACTGCTATGGGATGGATTCATCAACAACTTGAGGTTTTAAGTTGTACTGGTTTGAAATTTATTCTTGTCTTTTTATCCACAAGGACACAGTGAAGAATAAACGTGTGGTGACTTAATCAGTTTCAGGAAAGCCTTCTCACATTTCATTGCTCTGCCAAACATTTAGAGAGAGATGTGAGGGATTTAAGAATTTCAGTCAAATAAATTGTATTTGTAAGAGATGACACGGTGTACTATATCTTCACTGAGATCCTTAAAGTAGACACATTTTATTATTTCTTTCTGCAGAATCACTGTTCCAACCCATTTGAAAATAGATATCCACATACAGTACCTCGATTAAAAGAAAGAAAATATAGTGCAAGGTTACAATTTTGTGTGTCACTATTGTCTCTTGAAGTAATTGCATTTCCAGTCTCCAGTTAAAAAGGAAATATGGAACTTTTAACAGCCTATATAATAAATCTCCCTTAAGAAAAGCCCCTCATTTTTTTCCCATCCCATGGTGACTGGTGTTGGACATCAAAGCAAAATCCAATTAAGAACTGTTGGGTGAATTAAATACCATCGCTTTCTTCTTCTGCCCCTCTCCCTTAATTCACACCTCTTCAGCTATGTTTTTGAAGCTTGAAGTCTCTTATGCTGTACTTAACTTCTCAATGCTAAGTTCTACACCATTCTGAAGTTTTGTTTTGTTGTTCAGTTGTTCTTTAATGGGTCTGACTTTGAAAGAATTTTTCTAATTACAACCGTTTCACAGAATTTGCAACCAACTGTGTTAAGAGTTACAAAAAAAGCTATATGACGGTTTGTATTGAAACATGCATATCCAACGGGGACAGAGCAATAGCCAGGTTTAGATCTATTGAGGTCAATAGTCAACCACTGATAGCCAGGAAAAGTTTGACGATACACCAGAAATAAAATCCCTAAATGATTTATGAAAATGTTGTCTCTTTTTATTTGGAATTCAAACTACCATTGACACAAGGGAAAGTATTCAATATTTAATAATCATCTGGTCAAGTAAAGAATTATTATAGTGTATAAGCTCTACATGATGGGTCTTGTACTTGACCCATTGGAAGCCCTGTCAGTAAACTAGACCTTTGTTGTTTCTTTCCTAATGCAAAAGGGCCTTGGAACAAAATGTTGTGCCAGTCCATCAAGTAGATGTTAAGATATTTCCCTGAATGAGTGAAAAGTTTGACCTAATTGGTATTGTTTAATTCTCCCACCTCAGTGTCCTCAGTGGTAGCTACTGCCTTAGGATGACATATCTGGGGGGAAAACCATGGAAGGCTGGACAGAGCATTTTGCCTTATGAAGATATCATGAAGGCATGATGCACAAGCCTCATCGTTTTTTTCTATTGTCTGACCTTGGCTTCTAGTTAGTACCCCGTTACTCTGCTCTGAAAGCTTTACAGCCTTCATAATGGGAGACAATGGCATTATCAAAGCTTTATTTCGCCATAAGCAGCCCCTGGGTTCCAGCTCATCTCTTTTCTGGTTAACGGTAAAGAAGAGACAGGTTTATAAAGATGGGATTCAAAAATGCTGAACAGCTGCTCAATGATGTTTAACCACGGAAGGATCTTCCTAAGAAAAACTCTTATTTCAGACAACAATTTGTTATGCAGGTGTGTTAACACTACTGTAGGTTATTGTCTTAGAAGTCTTGGAAAAGTTTTTTTGACATCATTTTTTTACCATTTCATTGAAAGTAAATGTGGAAATGTATAAAAAAAAGTCTAAAATACTGTCTTCACTCTCAAATACCTCCACATTGACTCAAAGACTTCCATATTCACTTGAAGACAAGACTTGAAGATTCCTGTTTTTGTATTGCCGGGCCTGAATTGAAGAACACACACAGCATTGTGATGCAGCCTTTGTCTTTATCTGATCTATATTCAAAATGTATAAATCTTTACCCCACGTATACCATAGCTTATGCACTTAGCTGATCATTGTGTCTTCGAGTTTCACACTCTGAAAGTAGAACAGAGGATTTTTGCAGTCATATTTATTTGCAGTGGCAGTGGGTTCCCACTCTGACAGGTCTGCACGACTCTCCCGGGAATCTCATGAATATATTTGGGACTATTAAACCATTTTTAAAAAGCTATTTTGCATGCATACAGTCTAATCATTACGATGCAAATGAGATCGGTGGGATGGCAAATAAGGTGTGAATGAGAAAATGGAAAAATGGATAAGTAAAACCACTTGGATGCACATCTGTGACGGCAGCCATATTAGTTTGGATGCCCATTACAGTCAAGCTTTATTTATGGTTTTGTTATTTAAATATGTAGCTGCGTATACAAAAGCCCTTATCTAAAGCCATAGTAGTTCTCTATAATAATACAACTTAGCTGTAAATATGTTCCTGTCACACACGGAACACTGTTGCCTGCTGTCCTTTGCAAGATGCTCTGCATTTGCTATTAGCTCTATTTGAGTCTGTCACTTAGATATATTCCACTGGTTTCATTTACAAAATCAACGACTGTGGAAATAAGTAGCATCTTTTCCGACATCCGAGGTGACATCTTTCACTGCAGCAGTCTGTGATAGCGAACTACTGGGAGATAAGACGAGTCTGTGAAGCGACACCTGAACTTGTCATCCTTATAAACCATCAGGGGTCCTGCCTCACAACTTACAGACTCAAACAAGATGAGGAGCTATGAGCGAGTCTTGTGATCCATCAGATTTCACAAACAGGACTTGCGTTGTGTGTGGGGGAGCTATGGGAATATACAGTGCATATACAAAGATACGTAGGTGGTGTTTTATAGAGGTCTATGCTAATAAATTTGAATTATAGACTTATAAAACTCACAAATAAACATCATGCAAAATATGTTTGCCATAAAAACTGGAGGGCTTTGGTATAAATTGAGTTATTTCAGCGTCCTGGTGGCACAGGTGGCTGAGACATATGTATGTGACTCAAATCCAGCCAGGACCGTGGTTATCACTTGACATGTCCTCTGTATTCTTTCAGGAAATCGGGGGGAAGTTTACATTCTAAATTTAAAAACTGACTCTGTGGTATTTAATAGGCTGAGTCCGAGATGTTTGATATCCTTAAATCTGCTATAATCAATATCCTTATATTAACAATAGATGAAGTGACTATGTGTAATGTGAAAAGAGTCACCCAATGAGAATTATCACCCAAATCTGCAGCTCCCTCAGCTCTACTGAGCTTTTTATCATCTTTTTGGTTTCGCAGATTTACAGTTTTGGTTCACTCTTACTGCGCTCAACAGTGATGTTTCCAGATGTAGTAGGCAGCAAAAAAACTCCAATGAAAACACTATCCGCTACCTACCCAACCAATAACCAGCAAACTGTCAGCAAGGAGGCCGCTGTTCGGTCCCCATGTGAAACGAGAAGTCAACGTTGATGTTTAACGGCTCTTCCATTGTTATTTTAACCCAAACGACAATCTTTTCCGATACCCACTAAGTAGTTTTGTTGCCTAAATTGTTGTTGTTTTCTGTGAAAAAGGAAGTTAAGTTTGAAAAGATACAAACTATTTTATGAGGATAGTTTCAACTTTATAAGGTGATAATATGTTGTGTTTACAGCATGCTGCACTGCCCCCAAGTGGCTAGAAATCAATTAATGCAGCTATATATTTGACTACTTTTAGACAAAGTAAATTATTAAAGAGGTGTGCCTTCACAATACTTCATTTTGAGAATATAAGCATGTTTGACTATTATCTTAACAAAATATGCCAAACAGCTCAGTGCATCAATATTAGCCTGAAGTCAGAGAAGCTTCAATAATTTAAATCAGGAAATATCAAATCAATGAGTAAGAACCTAAACTTAACCCAAATCAACTTTCTATACAACACAGTTGTCAATACTCAATGCTATAAATGCATTTCCGTCCTTTCTCGTGAGAAGTTGAAGTTCAATACTCAGCACTAGGAAAGTCTCGGTGTTTCTCAACAAGAATTTCATTCCCAATGTGAAGAAGGCTTTGAAACAGCATTTAGACCTTAATGTTGGGGGATCAAATTTACTGAGAATATAGATGAACAGCTTACTGAATAACAAAATATGAAAATTCCATATCAACACAAAATAAAATGGAGGTTTAGGTTTGGTTGGTTGCTACATTAGATGGATGCGGACTGGAATGTATTTCTGAAATCCTACAACCTTGAATGCAACCTGGTACAATGGATACAGTAGATCAAAGACAGTGGTCTACTAGAACTATGTGTCTCTCTTATGAGAGCAGCGTTTAATCAAACAGAAAAGCCATCAAAATAATCGTATAACTAAATACCGTTAACTAAATACTAAACAGTATGTATGGATGGGTGATAATCAATTTGCATCTATACAGAAAGCTATTCTGTTAAATCTGTGGTACATCATTTGTCAAGAGGGGAAATAGATTCTGGTGATAAATCAAGCTGGCAAGTGATCCCATCTCCACACGCCCAGTATGCCATTAATTAACACTCTTTTGCATTACATCACACCAATGATCTTTCCCTTTGTATATGAACACCTATTTTGATTAAAAGAAATACTGCTGTCTGTGGAGATAGTCACTTCACTATTCTAACCTCATCCATCAATCTCACTCTATATATTGGGAGTCATTACACAGTGTTGCAGTCCATTTGTTCTATCATATTAATGCCTTCATGTCTCTACACTTAGACGTGTCCGACTTTAATTCATGTGCCTGATAGAGATGTTTGTTCTGTTTACTAATTACTTTTTAGCATATGAAATGGCTAACAGCCAAAGCTGACAATGCACTGCTTTGACATTCAATAAAACCAAACCATCTCAAGAGCTGAAATAATTAAATGTGATAGATAAGTAATAGTTTTGATGATTTTTTTTTTTTTTAATTCTATTCAACTTTTAATAAACAAAACACTAGACAAATTACCACATTTCAATCTGATTATTAGGGTAACGTGTACCTGGATTGGAGTTTAAAATGACGTTTCAGAAAACACAACATTTTACAAAAACATTTTAAAATTTGATTTTCATAGATTACATTTGTTTTTGTTGTATCACAAATATATTGTTTAGTCAAAGTCCACGGGATTCTGCATTGGAGAAAGTTGAGTGGGATGGGCGGGTCGAACTCATTTTCAGCCAGGAGACCGCTGATTGTGTCCTGTGAGAAACCAATCGTCAATGTTCACTCATTCCAATAAATAATTAAATTAAATTAGGTAACAAATTAATTTTAAGCCAAATCACAATGTTTAACTAAACTTCACCGAGTACTTCTGCTGCCTGAATATAACAAAGTAAGGAAGACGTTTTTACTGGGTTCAGCTCTCAGAGAAATTAATGGACTAGCGCATGACATTTAAATGAGCACTGATCCACTCTGTGTGCAAATGAACACTGAGGGCTCTTGAAATTTACAGAATTATCCAATGTTTCAGTATTTCTCTGTATCTCATAGTCCTCCATCACTCAACTTATTATTTTTTTTTTTTGTGTCATCCAGTTATTTTTAGACTTTATGTACGACTGTGACAGGCTGTCTGATTCCCTGAGGGTGTTGATACTGGGCCTGTTAGCCTGTATCAACATACCATGCTATGGAAAAAATATAAATTAGACATTTGCACGTTCCTACACATATAACCTACTACAGGCAGCACTCGCCTCCTCGCTCTTCTCCCTCCCAAACTCAGAAATGACACCTTGTCTTTCTCCTTTAGGTCCGGCCCTATCGAGCATCCTCACTCCCAGCAGAGCAGAAGTCCTCAGATGATTTGGTTCGATCAAAGACATAGAATTATTCACTCTGCGTCTGCAGGATTGTTCTGCATACCAGATTCACAACCTGATTGAATTCTCCACCTGCACACTCGCCTCCATAATGTCACTCACACCTCACTAAAGCAACACTGTCATAGTCCGTTAGCCAACTCGATATTCCCCTATTGCCATTTTCTTTTCTGTCTGGATCCGGAGTGTGAGAAAAACAACGAGTAAGGGAATATTCTCCTTGTTATTTTTCAGCCAGCAGGGAGGAAAAATAACAAAGAGGGGTTTTGTTTTGTTTTGCTGACAGAAATAGTGACTGGCCTTTCTCAGCAGGGAGTCGACTGTCATAGCATTTTGATACAGGTAGAGTTGCATTACAGAGCACCACAGAGAACTGTTAGCAATCATCAATTATGTTGCATCTCTCAACAACACCAGAGGCTTATTCACTCTCCTGGGAACACTCAAAATGAAGTGCTTGTTGGTGCTGTTCCCTAATAGCTTTACCTGCAACACATAGTTTTCTCTCTTTGACTGTGGAGTGTGTTAAAGTGTGTGTCTATGGTATGTGCATGGGAGGAGGTAAGTTCATTTGAATATTGTCTAAAGATCCAAACTCATGTAATTTAGTGGTTCACTTTCTGTATTCAACCCTTATTCATCAGGCATGGACAGATGTGGAGGATGCAAAGCTTTTAATACTTAATAATCTAAATGCATGACCAGAAAAGAAGCATATACATGCCAGGCATTTGTTTGCGACCATTTCTTGGCATTCAACACGATGCAGCTGGATCTTTTGATTAAAAGGTTGCGATGGGACTCTAATTTGCCTCACCAGCTTGTATTTTTGATCATGGACTTCTTGACTGACAGAGAGCAGAGGGTCTTTGTAAATGGACGTTTCTCAGACTCTGTAACTACATCCACAGGCTGGCATCAAGGGTGTGTTCTTTTTTTTATCTTAAAACGGTCACTAAAAGTGACAAACCTTCAGAGAATCATCAGCAATCTTGACAAAGTTTTTTTTTTATTTTCTACATGGTTCGGTCTCTGCAGTTCTGATCAATAATAATAACATTATTTAAAATGATTTAAATTGCATTTAAATAGCAATTTTCAAAAAGTACAAAGACAAAAGAGTAAAACATTCAGGTAAAAGAAGTAACTAAATATGGAAAAGAATCAGAACAAAAAGGAAAATAAACATTATAAGCATAAAATGATAAAAGCTGATTTTTTTTAAATAATTATTTTTGCATGGAGGAATTCATTTATTTAATTAAAAGAGGATTTAAATGTTTTGCCTCCCTGGTCTCCAGGGGCAGGTTCATTCCTAGTCTAACAACACTGACAGAAGCAAAGGCACGATCCCCCTTGTGATTAAATCTTGAACTTGGAATGACCAGGAGGAAAGCCTTTGCAGATCTCAAGGGGCAGGGGGAGTGACTCATTTTATCAACTGCACTTGCGTCAACCCTCATATGGCATTTAAAAATGGCTGCTGTGAAAGAGACGATAAAACTCAGTGCAAGGCCATGGCACACCCATCAAACATTCTCTCTGACAAACACAGACAAACACAGATGTTTGTTTGGTGTTCAGCGATTCCAAAGGCTGAGTTGGGAGCATATAAATCGGCTGCTGCTTCTTTGTTCACAGGTCAAATCATGACAGTGGAATTTTGAACACTCTACAGATGAGAAGCCAAACCCCATATGTATCTGCCTTCAGCAACAACAAAAGAAGGGTTACAAACTGACTTTGTCATACCTGCTCGGCCCAGCACCAAAGGGACTAAAAGAAGAGTAAATACTTAACTTACGTGCGGCCAAAAACACTATTCTACACGAACGACAGTGTTACTCTGTGTCTGCTGTAATGTTTCAGAGGAAAATGATTTGTTATCATTTCAGCCCCAACTGTTCTATAAACCAGAAGTTTGGTGCAGCTTGTGACTGTAGCGATGGGTCAGAGCACAGAGTAGGACCGCTGCCCCTTTGTGTTGCCTTTTTAGGTTATTCCTACATCTGATGAGGATGTGTCCTAGACACCTCCCTTTCGAGGTTTTCCAGGAGCATACATTTGGGAGGAGACCTCAGGGCAGACGCAGAACATGCTGGAGGGATTACATGTCCCATCTGGCCTGTAAACACCTTGGGATCCCCCAGGAGAAGCTGGAGGATTTGGCTCGGGAGAAGGAGGTTTGGGTTTCTTTTCTTCGCCTGCTGCCACCGCAATACAAACCTGGATAAGTACCCAAAAATGGATGTTTGTCAGCTTGATTTTTGTGTGGGGGGGGTTGCCCCCTCCTGGACAAAATTTGATAAATGCTGCTTTAAATTCTACAAAAATAAATCTCTGAAGCAGACTGGTATCCTTGTTACATCACTTTCAGTTTGAAGTAATGATGAAGAAATGAAAGTAAAACAATGACGCCATTTGTAAGGATTATTTTCAATAGGATAGGGCTTCAGTAACTCAGTAACGCGATTCATGAAAGCACTGGTTTAAATTTAGAGCTCCCTGTTGGCCAAAGGAGTGGACTTAATGAGCCTTATCTTTGACCTAGCGTGGGGCTGTTTGGCTTTGCACCTGCACCTTCATCACATCTTCAAAAGGAAGGTTCAGCGCTGCCTTGTGTTGCTAAAACACTGGCTCGAGTCGAACTGGCTCTTTGAGGGATAATACCAAGTGAAGGGGAGGGCATGGGAGATATTTCATACACACATGAGTGCCCATGCACTTACTCTTTCACTTACTTATGTAAAACTTTCCCTTCTTCTCTTCCTCTTTTTACGCCTCTCAGCCCTCTCTGTCCTCAACCGTCTCTCTGGTGCTTTACTACAAACACATTTATACTTTATATCTGTCCTCTTTACTTACTCTCACTGTCACCGTTTCTTCTTCTCCCTCTCTCGTCTCTCATCTGTGTCTGTCTAATGCGTTTCCAATCAGAGCAGCACCATGAGCATACTGAGAGCGTTTCGAGAGAGACAGGAGGGAGACGAGACAAGACAGATCCAGGGAGACGTAGAAGAAGACACAAGAAGGCAGGGGACATCTGGAGCCTGGTTGCTAATTCGTTCACAGATGATAAATGAGCCATTTTGTGACCGCTAATGGATGAGAGAAGGGGAGACAAACAATAAATGGATTTACTAAAATACATTTCTACGCCATTGGAGACATTCAAACCCAAAAGTTTCGAAAATCGGTATTTGATTGAGGTGAATCGGAGTGAAGTTATGAGTTAGATAGTTTTGAAAGTAAAAGTTCAACATTTTGGGAAAATTGCATTTGCATAGTGCTTTTATCAAGAGCAATTACATTTTTGCGAACCATCGGGAGAAATTTGGGGTTCAGTGTCTTGCACTCCCAAGACAAAAGAGTGGATCTAAGAAAGAAGACGTAAGCCTATTTGTTAAATGTTGAATTATTCCTTCAATTACAGTGCCTGGCTTCCTGTTAAATGCATCTGTTGTACAGGAAAAAATAACTGTGTTCATAGGATTTGAGTTGTGCCTCCTCACTGCACTGATAGCTCAGATAGAGTCAAAAGATGCGGTTCAAAAGCTTTAAAAACGTCTCAGCTTTCCAGCATGACCTGTTTCATTTTAATGTAAGCTTTGCTACACTCCTCCACATGGTGAAATCTTCCCTTTTCAGTGCAGCAGAGTTGAAGTTGAAAAGAACCAGAAACTGTAAGGAATGAGTAACCAACCTGTGGCCCGTGTCATGCTGTCTCGCCTCAGCGGATGGTAATGGAAAATATGCCTTGCATCGTAATCACCGGTGACCCTCATGCAAAGGCTTGATTGGCTCCTCTCTGGCCCCATGGGTGTCCTCTGAGCAAGGTCCTGACCGGCCACTGGTCCATACCTGAGGAGAATATTCATGACCCTGTATGTTTGAATGCTAGGAGAGCTTTC
This sequence comes from Ophiodon elongatus, assembly GCA_016806645.1. Taxonomy (NCBI): domain Eukaryota; kingdom Metazoa; phylum Chordata; class Actinopteri; order Perciformes; family Hexagrammidae; genus Ophiodon; species Ophiodon elongatus. The sequence goes on along the minus strand of JACSYO010001013.1, from coordinate 902,004 downwards.
ATTGATTTGTCTAAAATAACCCATGGTGCTGCTGCCAGGTGAGGAAGCCGGGATGAAGTGAAGATATCTTATGAATGGGACAGGGAGTGCAACTTCTGTGTGTACGTGTGTTTTATCTCCGCCTCGATAAACAGACTTGACTTGCATTTGTTTAACCTGCCGACACTGTAACACTGTGATGGAGTTGAGGTGTGAGCTGCAGTTTCAGTGTAAGCTATTTTAACCAAGATAACCTTCAAAGCACCATGACTCTGGTAATATAACGAGACCACGCTGCTGAAGTGATCTGTATAAACAGAGCCATATGGTTCTGCACACCTTCTCTTTCTGTCAGTATGTCAATACCCATGTGAATCCACCCCAACCCATTTAATAAGCTCATGTTTTTCCATTGTTCTGAAAGGTGGCAAAATGACAAGCTGGTATGGTAATATCACACCACCTGTGCGATGGAAAGGTTAATCGTTTGAAGGAAAACACTCAGAGCTCATTTCATTCACTTTGTTTGCTTTGTGTTTATTGGTGGATTCAAGTGTAATCATGCTATTTATGTGAGCTAAGAGGAGGTAATTTATGCCAAAATATCAGAGTGTGTGTGTGTGTGTGTGTGTGTATATGTGTGTGTGTGTGTGTGTCTGTGTCTGTGTATGTGTGTGTGTGTGTCCATAAATGTGTTTCAATACATCACTGTGTCTTTATAATATTTATTAAAGTACCCCTCAATATTTCATGTTAAATATGGGTCATGGTCATATTTTAAAAGATACTTGTTATTTATCTCCCTTCTAATGAACATAATACTGAGCCACAATATTCACACTTTCCGAAGTTAAATGCAGCACCCACTGTTATGAAATTCCCACAACCTTCACTGCATTTGTTGTGCTGTTATGAATACAAATGTACTGTGTCTGGTACCCATGGAGATGCTGTGAACCATAGTACGAATCGCACATCTAAACTGTGTGGCGGGATTGAAGATGAGTTTTGTACGACCACAGAACAAGATTAGAACAAATGCAAACAAAACCGTTAAAAGAGTCCATTTGTGAATGGTTTTCAAATAAAGTGCATTCGTTATGCTGAGGTAGATTACAAATATATATACAAAGACTAACTACTTACTCTTTTGGTTCACTAATCGCTCTCGTCAACCTTGTTTCCAGACACCGCAGGCAGCTGTTTTCATCTTAAAAATATTTTAGCCACTGAACATTACCTGTCCAGCAAAAAAGTTATTGCCAAGCTGGTGAAATTGAAGCATTCAGCAGCTCATGAGCCCTATTTTTTCTCAAGAGGTGCCAGAGAGAAAAACAGAGTGTATGTCAGTCTAAATTTGTGGGACGGACAGAAACTCAACTCAATGGCTAATGTTGACTCGTAACAACTTAAAGGTGATAATGGGCTTATTTGAGATGAACTGCGCCTCGCCTGGAAAGTAGACGAGAGCAGGCGGCATCATCAGGGGGCGTTAACAAAAAAGTCGGACAGTTTTCAGCTGCCTTCAATGAATACACAGGAAGTCATAGAAACATCCTGTGAGATCCGATCTGTAGGCTACTTGTAGTTTGCAGACCTCGTTCGGATTTATTCATATATTTTTGTAAATATATATTTATGTAGAAATGTGCGTGTACCTGCATTGTATGCTATCCTTTGTTCTTTTTACGTCTGGCTGTGAAACACATTACTACTCGTTTTAAATATGTGTTGTATAAATAAGCGTCATTATTATCAATCACACAAGATATGTTTTCAGCCAACAATCGAGCCTTAAGTATTACAACTGCACAGAAAATAAGGATTTCCTACAAAACGTGGTGTTTGGTGTCAAATCTAAGAGCCAAACAGCTCTCTGATGTGGCGACAGCCAGGCGTTTCCCATCATGCACTGGGTCATGCAGTCGGTGGAGAGCAACGGCGGCGCCTGGCTCTAAAAGCTGCGGCCGTCTCGCTCTCGTGAGGTTATCGTTGACCACGTGTGCATGACGTCAGAGCAAGTCGGGATCCAGTCGGACACGCATCTAACCGGCATGCATTGATCGCCTGTGATCGATTAAGCGCAGGACTGGCTCATCTCGAGCCAGTCCTGCGAGCCTAATATGTCTGTAGTCGCAAATTCAAATCTCAACCATGCAAATCAAGTAAAACAAACAGCCAGGATACAATCTCAGGGAGCAGATTGATTCACAGAAAAGTTTAAATTATCATTATAATTAGTATTTTCTCAAATATTCATGTAAACTGTGTATGAGATGTAATAAAAGCTGGTTAGGTGTCACGAAGGGGTACAGGCATACCGAATACCATGCTTCACTCGCTCAATTTTCTGGACGCCTCAAATGCAAATGAGTGTATTTGATCTAGTGGTTGTTGTTCAGAAGGCATTGTAGAGGCGAGGAGATTGCCCACTGAGGTTGATCATTTAAAAAGGGAGACTCTTCCCTCTGCTTCCTACATTTACAAGCAACAGAACAAAATTCTCCTCGCAAGAACCTATCTGAGCTGGCAGACAGACAGATGAGTAATGTCTGGTAGTTAAAAGGGAAGGCAACTATATGCTTCGGTTCAATGTGTGTCGGAACAAGATGGTGGCTTTCTGCAAGCCTCCATTACAGGGCTTTACTAATCCAAACATGCAAATCTGTGTCTAAAAAAGTGTCCTTTGTGCATAATCCTAACACAACTTCTAAGGGATTAGAATGGGGCTAGAAGAAAAGGACTGGTTGCCAATACAGTATCAGTAACATACTGTAGCACATAGCTAAATACACTGGAACGGATTATAATTTATCTTTTAAGTGTGTGATGTTGGTATAAACTCAAAAATATGACACACTGCATGCTTTTCTTAACATTATTTTAACTATTCAAGTGTGCCAAATTAGAAAAAACATTTGGAGCAAATTGTAAGATTTTTTTATTTTCCCAATGATTTGACCATTAGCATAGTAAGTCCCTCATCTGCTGGCACAGAAATTGATGGTTAATAAGTTCAAGAATTCTGCAAGGAGTTTTGCATTGATTTTCCACTTGAACTGTGTCAGTGTGGCTGATTATTTTCTACCAGCAGTGCATCTGATTGCAGGGAACAACATGAAATTGCTCTCATCAATACCTCAGTCCTGTTTAACAATCATGCAGTAGCCTTGATTTGACCATAGAGTTTAACAGGCATCATTCATGGCTGAAGTGAGAGTCTGTAAAGTAAGGCAAGGCTTGGGGAGTTTAATTATATAGCCAATTTCCCACCTAAAAGCATTTCAAGTGATTTATATAATGCATTCAAAACACAAAAAAATACCCGACTTACCTGTTTTAACATTTATCGTTATGTGAGATAGCCCCACAAACAATACCAAACACAATTAGCACCACATACTCTTCAATTCCATTGAATCCCTCCCTAACTCCTTCTCCTCGAAATATCCATTAATATGCAACTGGTGAGTGGAGTGACGGATGGCTGTACAAAGTGCTTCAACACTGAAGGCAAGAGTTTACATCCTGTCTTACCTCAAGTCAGTTTCGATTTTCAACCGTAACCACAGACCATAACCATGTGGTTCCACTCGCCCACACAGCCATAACCAAGGCCTATGGTGAAACCAGGTGTTCATACACTGGCATGGTCTCCGTGTGCTGCGATTCACTTTTGATTAGGATATATGAGTTCAGTTCTCGTCGGCACCTGGGAAGGTAATCTTGTAAAAATGATGCGGAAGCAATCATACTTTGTTGATACCTCAATCTTTAGTTGCCATAAGAGATATGAGGTTCTAAAAAAAAATGGCCAGTATTAATGTATCGGCTAAAATATTTGATCTATGTTGAGATTATTGCTTTGTCAATATGTTTAGGAAAAAAGACACTGTGCACTTTCAAATTTAGCTTAGCAAAACTTCAAGTGTTTTCCATATTCCATATTTTTTGTCATTGACAAATGTCTTTAATAACACTGGCATTTTTAAAGAGAGATGTAAGACAACAAACAACACCCTGCCCTTTTCCGTGAGCGTTGTAGGAAAAGTGTGTGTGTGTGTGTGTGTGTGTGTGTGTGTGCGTGCGTGTGTGTGCGTGCGTGTGCGTGCGAGAGTGCCAATGCAACAGCGGTATGAACAGACACATTGCAATATGTTCGGGAGAACACCTTGCAGGGAGCGCAGCAGACAACAGTTCATTATTGCATGATTACCATATGCTTGTGAGACTGTGGGTTCAAACCTGGTTCAGATCCAGCTGGTGATTCATGTCCCATCTCATTCCATCTTCACTTCACTGTGTGCTGTGTACAATACACTGCCTATTAATCAGAGGTGTCTTTAAAGCCTCTAAATTGTTTAGGATAAATGATGACGAAAAACATATTTTCTTTGTCTACGCTGGCCAGGCCAGATTCAGAGCGCTGACTGACTCCTGCCAGTTTTGTAGCAGGTGATGTCAGATGGCGTAACACCTTTCTTTTATAAAGTCAAGAGGAAAACAAGAGGCCATCTGTGCTGGTGAAGCTTCAGAAGGAAGAGAACACACGTGTGTGTGTCTGTGTGTGTGTGTGTGTGTGTGTGTGTGTGAGAGAGAGAGAGAGAGAGAGATTGTGAGAGTGTGAGTGTGTGTGCATCCCATGTATTTGCTAACTGCCAGTGATTCGTAGATAAAAGTCTACGGAAATGTGCGGTCACTAAAAGATTAACAGTGTGTCAGTGTCATATGATTCAATTTCTCTGCATTATAAATGTAAGGATGAGTTTAAAAATACACAAGACTGTGAATTATTCAGCCACTCCCCTCACTCTGAGAGGCTTTTTGACTTGATGCACTGCCACAGTGAGTAATGTGGCAAGTACCGAGGAGACCATCAGTGACGGTAGATACTGAAGGTGAAATGTTTGATGCGAAACTGCATTTATGTTCACAAACTACAAAACCTCCAGCGGAGGAATAAGGAAAAGGTTGCCATTCATTTATTAAGAGTAGAGGCATAATTAGGGAGGAGAAAATATACCACCCATGGAGTGTGTAAATAAGGCAATTAATTTGTCTCCATGCAGTTAAACTCACCCTTGTGGGCTATTTTCTCAAATCACTTTTTTAAAATGGTGACTCTTGGAATGTTTTAATAAAGACAATTCTCCTCTATACTATCTAGAGATGAATTAATACCATTGTATATTCATCTTTTTTGGATTATATGCACTTCTTCACCGAGACCCACTAGATACAATCTCACAGAAGGTCTTCTCTGTTCATCTGAGTCATACATATATGCATGACTCAAACATATCGATTCTTGATTCATTATAGAATGCTGTCTAAAATTCACACTGGCAAATTGCGATCAGTGGGGAGCATGCCATGCTGTGCTTTATGTGGCCTGTGCGGGATGCAGGGCCGTGCGTGTATACTGCCACCCAGTGGAGTTGTGCAAAACTATTAGCCTGGATGAGTCATTCTTGCAGGCTGACTGCCTTCCTCGGCCCTGCTGCAGAGGGACCAGGGTTGGTTAATAAATTAGTCTCTTTTAACATTCACAGCTGATGGAAGGCAATCTCAAGGTCTGTGAAGATGGGGTTGAAAGGACTGTGTAGACGGTGAGCATAGAGAGAAAGGACTGAATGGGGGAGGGTGGGGGGGGAGGGAGGGGGGGGTGGTGACAGAAGGAGTGAAGCCGCCATTTGGGGTGCTCTGAAGCAAGAACAAGACTGCGTAAGCCAACAGGGCGCAGAGCCAAAGACAGCAAGCACTAACCATTCAGAGCAAAAACGCACAGTGCTTTTCAATGAGAGAGAGAGAGAGAGAGAGAGAGAGAGAGACAGAGAGAGAGAGAGAGAGAGAGAGAGAGAGAGAGAGAGAGAGATGCAAGTCATCATTTTGAACTTGGAAAAATACACGCCTGCAACAATCCTGCGTCCATGTAAGGCAACATTGTACCAAAAGAAGTTTATTTTCAGTAGCTCACAAAATGACTGGTTTCATAAAGTTTATAATTAGACAGAAGTCAGTGTACTTTTTATAAAATCTGGCACTGAACATGGTCCTCAAGGGCAGCGGGCTGCTACAGGCTGTAAAAGTTTTTAACAACTCATATTTCCTCTGCAACCTTGATGAGTAACATATGTTTGTTTGAGGTCATTGATAGAATTACAGTAAGACTATTTAAAATACAGTTTCACCTACATAGAGAACACACTACAGTGCATGTTTGTACACCACATTTGTGTAGATATCAGTGAACTGTGATTCAATTATATCGGGAAGTCCACAATTTAAATAAAGTTGATGCAATAAATCAAATGCAGTATGTGATTTATGGATTAAAATAATTAAATAAAATCCAGTGTGGAGAGATTTTCCCTGCGAGGAGGCATTGAAAATCTAGCAAGAGAGAAAAGAATAAAGGTGGTGTGTGAATTGTTGCCTTGAACATAGTCTTAAAAGGAAATGTCACAGGTGTTTATCCATTCACTAAACTCCTCTCTTCCATAACCTGCAGCGAAATTGCCATAAGACCTCTAAATGACTGTAGACTCTAGTCAATTTCCAGACCCAGAAATCCATGAAGTTAAGTAATACCGCAGTCCAGTCCACCATGAAAAGTATTAAGGCAGGCACTCTATTCATCTGAGGATAAATAGGTCTCCTTGCACTTCTCAAGTTAATCTTCTTACTTTTATGTCTTTTGTTGATAAATGTTTTTGGTGCCCTCCCTTTAATAATACAAGAATATAAATGCATGTTAGGCACTCTCTTCTCCTAAGAGCCTTCCCTTTCACTCTGTGTTCAATCACAACCTGAGATGCAATATTGTATTTCACGATTACCATGTGACAGGTAATTTTAAAAAAGTGAAGCCTGGACTCATTGCAGAAAACGTAATGGTATTATTTAAAAAAAAAAAAACTCATTAAGATATGATAAATAAGATGTAATAACTGTCATTAATCAAGCTTTTACATGGATCTTTATGTGCTGTGATTTATTTCACATCTTACCTCAATATTGTTATCAATTTAGGTGAAATATAGAGTGAAAATAACCACGTCACAAATGAAGAATGGCCTAAATAGGCCATCAATTTTCATCCTCCACCTGTCCAACGCCTCACTCTCCTCCCCAGCGTCACTCTCAGGAAATTACATCATTACACCATTTTTAACTAAGCAGGCCCCGGGCACTGAGTCACTTGATCCATCTTCATCTGTCTCCCTCTCTCGGATATGTCTTCCACATCATAAAGTTTGTCAGTCTGCACAAACACACGCCGTGAAAGCAGAGGAAACCCATCGCGAAGGAGCGGTGACATTGACAAAGTGAGAGTGTGGCCAAAGTGCAATGTAACAGCACGCTGCCACTTATGAAAACACCTGCTCCACACTGTCAGCAACTTAACCTTCTATCACCTAAATCCCCACCGGAGGATTATATGTGACAGATGTAGGACAGGAGGGGTTCAGTGTGGGTGGGGGGGTTGAGGGGGTTGAGTGGGGGGTGTGGTGGTGGTGGAGGTTGGGGGGGGGTGACAGGGTGAGCTGGAGGGTGACAGAAGTGACTTCATAAGTAAAAGTTTCTTGGAGAGGGATGGAAAAACAGCTGAAAGAGGCACAGAAGGAAGGAAGTGAGAGGCACAACAAACAAGTACAAGGGAGAAGTAATTAGAAAAAAGGTGTGAGGAGGGAATTGAAATAAATGACCTCATTGTGCAATACAACAACATGTAGGAGCCATTTTATGTCCAGGCATTCATTTTCTGAAGCCAGACGTCCCTTTCCACAACACCGTTTTAGGGGACCAGCAAAGTCTTTGCTCTACATGCTCTGGGAACCATGAATGTCTTTATTACATTTTGAGCAAATCTTTCCGGCAGATGTTGATATTCATTTGACTGGATAATTAAACATTTTGAACTGCATGGCGCACAAGATAAAAAAAAAAGTCAAGGAATCACCAAAATCATTTGAATTACAGATTGAAAGATAAATTGGTTAACACCAAAAATATGTTTTGAGGCAATTCAGAAACAGTATTTTATATTTTGCCCCTAAAAAGCACTGACGAGTTAACTTTCTAATTGTAAAATGTCTCCCTCAGTAAACAGTTGTTGTTGTTGTTTTTCTGGGTTTTTTTTATAAAATAACAAATGTAACGGATGTTTAACAAACATGCTTGTTTATAGTTTAAGTTCATGCAACAAAAAAAAAAGAAACAGCATTGTTTCACATGTATGGGTACTGGCCCCAAAGATGTCCGTTGGACATTAATTGTGATTCATTCTCTAGAGACCTTTATTATCTTTATTAAAATAAATAATGTGAAAAGGATGGAAATCCATCCAACAGTTGTCGAGATATATCTCTCAAAACCACAAATGTCAACCTCTCAGTGATAGAAGAGGATCCGTCAGGGGATCGCCAAGTTCATTTGGATTTATTGTCTGGAGAACATGAATGTCTGTACACATTTTCATGGCAATCCGTTCTTTCTTGTCGAGATATTTCAGCTCTGGATCAAAGTGGTGCAGATGGTCGACTCACATCAAACCTTTTGGCTTAAACAAAAAACAAAACTGCACTTAATTACCATCTGTGATGCAGAGTCGGGGACAAACTGGAAGAAGATTTCACCTGAGCCTTAAGGAGTTAATTCCTTGTCAGTGCTATTGTGGGTTTTGTACAGTATATATAAAGGATGAAAAATGTGTTCACAGTTGAAAGGCGGCTAATGGAGCAGGCAGACTTGTTAAACAAAAGGCCCTTTAAAAAGGACATGAAAGACACAAAGGACATCGGAGTGATCCTGAATTAACTCATCCTTCACAAAATGACAGTTTAGACTGTGAGAGGTGTGGTACTGTTACATTATTTGCATAAATTCTATCGTCCTACATGTTGTGAGGAGGATTTTCTGTCACTCCACGAGCTTGTCTTTGTAATGGCACAGTATGATCACTGATATTGTGATGTGTCAGTGGAGCAACAAATATACAGATGACAGGAGGTTTAGGTAACAGCTGGAGAATATTTTGTTTTCTTGCTTCCAATTTGTGTTGGATTTTGTTTATAGGGTATCAGAGTTGTTGTTGCTTTAATGTTGAATATCTAAATAATAAGAGTCAGATTTGTTATATTTAAGTGATGTTAATGCTTCTCCAGCATTGTGCATTGTCTTTTTGGCTACATCTATAATTTATCATTTAGACCCCTAAATGGGCCACATGGCTCATTACTGCCTGGGAAATAGCTGCTGTGTCTGGACCAAAATTGCATTACATTAAAGTTAAACCACACTTGAGATTTACCCTTTTCCTTTTTTTTGTTAATTGTAAGCCAAGTGGATGCTGTTACGTAGGCTCGCTACAAAGTTATAATACTGACTGGTGCTATATTCGAAATTCAGAGCCTATAGAGTTCCTGCAAACAGCTCTCAACATGGCGGCATGTATAAAGAGAACTCGATACAGGTATATAACCCTGCCTCCCAGCCATCGGTCCAGCCTCCTTCTCAGGCTCATTCACATGAATGAAAGAAGTTAAATACTCTAGATTTGGCTATTCTTATTGCATTTTAAAAAACGTTTAGGACCTAATGATTTAAACAAGGGATATCCATGTGTCTGTACTAGGAAGTGGATTTACCTCAAAAAACCTTATCTGCTTAGTTACAGAATTCTAATTTCCAATGTAAGTCGATAGGAAAACGTATTTTGGGGCTCTGTGGCATCACATGACTGTAACGCCTCCATTTGGCCAGAATGTAAAATGTTGCTTAAAAGCCCGGCGCTCTTCATGTGAGGCTTAGTATGAGCGCAATGCAGAGGTGCGCCCATGAGCCAGTGTGGCACTAACACACACTAAAAGCATGCGCAGTATGTAAACAAAGCACAAAGAAACACACACAGAGGGAGAATGATTTAATTCTCTGCTCAGGAAGCCATCACCGCGCTATATCTTTAAATAGCAAATAGATGTTTGCTGCAATATTAATGCTCTGAATGTCATCGAGAGAACCTTGATGAATTCAGTCCTATTGTTTTGGTGATATCAGCGTTTGTGTATGTAACAGCAGGTTTAGGTTTAATACTAAAGCATACAGTTCTTAAGTTGCTACACGGTAACAAATAGGTTTCCTGTGACTGTTTCCGAACAGCAGCCACTCTGTGTTTCGACAGTTGAATGCTCGAATGTGAACTACCACAAAAGTCAGACACGGCGTTAGGAGTTAGACATTGGGAGATTGAACAGTAAACAGTGAGGCTGATATCAGTGAGATCAAATAAAAAAATAGTAGTTCTGGATTACATGCATGCAATGTGTGGCGACTGGCAAATTAAACCAGTCATTAACAATGAAAACTGCTACAATACGGAGATGTAATTACAGATTATAAATACATAATGACTATTGCTAAATAGATTCAACAATAGGGTTTGATTTCATTGAAATTTTAAGGATTATAACTTTAAATTGTATAACTACAGACGTCATGGCTTATTGGAGAGTAAAGTATAAAATATTTAAAGTATATTAAACATGTATGACTGCCTTACCAAATATAAAGGATAAACACCATCAAAATGAACTTTTCACAACTTAACAACCTATATGTTGCCTGTACTAAGAGCGTATAACTGATCATTGGTGAATTATTCATTAAAATGTATTAAGGCATTCGTTAAGGCACTGGAGTGATGTACTAGAGAGTGGAACGTTTATATCAGCCTGCAGAATCAGGTGATATAGCATTTGTGTTACCGTTTTGCCTGACACTGTCTTCTGTCAGCTCTTTTAAAGTACTTATGAGCTTAACCACTCAGCTCTCTCAGTACAAGTTATGACTGTTTAATCCCATCAACAACAGGGGTTGCCGTCAAAGTATCATTGAATTTGACAAATGACAGAGGGAGCACAAATGGGATTCAGTTGTGGCCGGCTAAAATGTTGATTCATGACTTCTGAAAACCCCACTGGCTAAGTTTCTCAAAGCTTACAAGACTTTTCTGCACAGATTAATCTTCCGTACTCTGAACCAACTTTTCTTCAGGCACAGCAACACCAGGAGTCCCACTAAGGTATTACAGTTTCTCCCCAGCATCAGTTAAGATGTGCTTTGTGCTGGAGTTATTATAGGTATAGCCTGGCTGAGTTTTGGGCTGCCGTCATCCTTTTTTCTCCAGTCTGGGCACTTTTTTCTGTTAGATATTTGAGTTCTTACCAATTGAGGTTTACTGCACTGAGCAGATAGCACAAGCTACTGTCTAATTTATTTTACTTCTTGACAGGGTCCACAGATTATTTAATGCCTCTTGTCACAGGCTCCTGATTGGGCTTTTCCTGCTAAATGAGGCAACATTAGCATATACAGTCATGTATGGACACCATCCCTGAGGTCACCCAAGCCTTCCTTACCAGCTGATTGGTGTGACTATTTTTTTATTTGTGGTAAGGATGTCAGAGGTTTGACTTGGAGAACATTTAACATTTCTGGTGCTGTGCAAGTGTGTGTGTGTGTGTGCAAGAAAAGACAAATGCCACTTCAGACAGAGGTCAGACCCTGACCTCAATCCTGATCTCATATATATATGTGTGTGTGTGTGTGTGTGTGTGTGTGTGTGTGTGTGTGTGTGTGTGTGTGTGTATATACATATATATATATATATATATATATATATGTATATATATATATATGTATGTATGGTATATATACCATCAGTCTATGCATCCAGCCACTATATGTACATATATATATATATATACGTATATATATGTAGTGTTGTAAACGTTGGTTGGGTACATAGACTGATGGTTTGAGTGACACTTGGCTCAGACTGTGAATGTACCTCCACGGCTTCCGTACTTGTGCCTGAACTACAGTAGTCGTGCTAACCACTAGCTAACTAGCTCGGTCGAGCAATGGCTGAATATTCTCACGTAAAATCAACCAAACTGGTTTTGAAAGGTCTTAACAAAGGGTAAGTGTTTATTTTACTCAACGATAGTACCACTCACCACTAACGTTACCATCTTCAGTATTATTTTCGACTAATTTACGGAGGTTTTGTAGCCGATGCTAAAGCTAGCTGAAGCCACAACGTTGGCGTTAGCTTCGTGAAAACACCAATTTAAACTGTTTATTTCTGTAAAGGACGTTCTTAAACTTTTGACTATCAGTGTGGGGACAAAGGCTGTTGTGAGCAAACACACGAGTACCTTCTTTAAATAGTTAGTTAGTTACGTTAATGTTCGCCAAACATCACTAATTAATTTGTCCACAAGTAGTTTAAACGTCAGCAGAATCGTTAGATATCCTCAGGTTATAACGTTAAGTAACTGAGCTGAAAGTACTTGAATATTTCCTACAGTCTGCCTGAGAGGATGGAAATGCCCGAGCAACAGAAACAACAGCCTACACACTAGTCTGTTTGTAATCACGGTGACTGGAGAAAACAAACATAAACTTGCATTTCTGAAGCGAAATCCATCCCTGAAGCAAAGAAATGCTCTCAGGTTGATTCGCCAGCATTATGGGATCAACCCTCAACCTAAACCCTAACAAGGAACCGGAAAAAACTCTCCTCAAAATCTAGTCAATATGGTATCACTGATTATATAACTACAGTTCATAATATAATGGCAAACTTTTGATTTGAAGTAGATGTAGAAATCCCCATAGTAGACGTATTAGAGCATACGTCCTAGAAACTGTTCAGAGGAAACAAAGAAAACTCAGTCTCTAGATTACAGAAGGCTTCATCATTGTAAAATTGAAAATAATAATAATAATAAGGTAGTACTTTGACTTTCTCCAGCAACCTGTGAATAAAAACAGGATATTCAGGGTGAGAGGATACAACCACTCAAACAGAAACAAAACAAAATCACCTTGAAATATTCTTTGCCTTTTGAGGCATTTCTGTGTTTCATATTTACAGGTTATAATTAACAAATAAATACATTTAGGCATCATTCACTTTATTGTTGGGTGGTATTTTTTATTATACTGTCTAGAAAAAAAGTCAAATTTCTGTCTTGAATTCATGATGCAGCTCAACAAAATGTGTTTAAAGAGTTACTTCACTCCCTTAGAACATCTTTTTGCTGACCTCCAGTGATTAAACCTCTCACCTTGCCGCGGCGATGTACAGGTGTACTCAGGGACCCTGTGACATCACCGTTGGATGTGGTCAGAGGTGAAACTCTTGAAATAAGACAGGGCAGTGAAAAACTGCTTTTCTGCCCGGTGTTAAGTTACTCATTTAATTCAGCAAGGTTGAAGACCTTATGAAGGTCCTGCAGCTTGTGTCCTAGAACCATAATTCATTTTTTTTTAAAAAAGCAACGGGGACTCAGTGATTTATTATTGACTTTAAGAGTCTTCCTGCATTTTCAAAATGTATTCACTTTCGACCAATGAATATGCGAGCCCGACAAGTTTAATATTATGGTATGCTTGCAAGGCCTACCTGTGTAATTAAACATGTAGCAAGTTAAATATTAATGACATGATGACAAGACATGTTATTATATTTGTTCACAGGAAAAAGAAGAAGCATAAAGATAAGAAGAGAAAAGCAGGAGATGATCAAGAAAAAGCTGATGTTGTTGGTATGTTTATGTACTGTATTTCTGAATTGTAGAAACAAACCAAAGACTTTTGATATCCTGTTTGTCTTTCCTTATGTTTTTCCTAGTATAATCTTTTTTTAGCTAAAGTGCAAAAAGTGTACTCTGATTGGATGCTTCACCTTAAGGTTGCTGTCTGCTTCAAGCACACAGCAGTGCCATGTATTGTTACACCTCGTGACATGGGTCTTTCTGCTCTCCAGGTGGTTGGTGGTCTGTCACCAACTTTGGGGAAATCACTGGAAGTGTTGCCATAGAGATGCAGAACAACGCTTACATCCATGCCATGGATAGTGGCCTATTCACAATCGGTGCACCACACAAAGGTAAGAAGACGCAGTGGAAAGACTTCAGAAATTTATAATTATAAGCATTCTTAGATGCTTAGATCTAGAGTGAGGAAGTTAAACGGGTCATAATTCCCTGTTTCCCTGTTCTGGAAACATCTCCTTAAACATCTGTATTTATTCAAGTTTTTTGCCAACAGCTACATTTTATGATTACATTTTTTTTCACAATTACATTTAAACACATCATGCAAACATTATAATTTACCTTCACCCAATACTCGTGTTTATAGAAGAGCTTGAATGCATCATCATTTATCCCATTGCAACCTCCATTAACATTAGCTATTAGCTACGTCAAAGAACTTACACGTTTTTTATGAATAAAAAGATCTGTATTACCCAGCCTCACCCCAGATGATACATCTATATATGTAGCACAGAATGAATGAGTGGGACTTTACCTGGGAGGAATGGAAAAGCAGGATTACAATGTACAAATAGCACCATGTGGAATGAAAGCTGTTTTGCATTTCATTTTTTCTGCAATTGAGATGAAGATGCAAATTGTACATCTGCTTGCTGACACCACAGTTGTACAAACTTGGAGAACTTAAAACTCAATTTGGAGGTTACATTTACTGTCGGCTCCAGGCGTTGTGGGGCTGACGGGGGTTTTGCCTTCAGACCACAAAGCAGTAGCCTAAGTATTTAAGTAGTAAATCCAGACACCAGACTCAATAAGGCTGAACCGGGGTTGAGTTAAGGGTAAGGACAGCGCTAACTCTTGAGCTTTCACTCACTTCTGCCTCTGGGCTCTTCTGAGGGAGTGTTGCTCATTGAAACCGTCTGCTCGGAAAGAGAGACACGACTAACAATAGAGTCAGTCCATGTTTTGTGAGAACCAGTGAAAATGGCTGGTAGATTGAAACATCCCAAATCCCTTAGTGGTCCCTCATCCTCTGCATGCACATAAGCTCATTTCTAGGAGATGAAAGTGGATGTGAGCTCACAGTATAGAAAGAGACATTAGAGATTTCTCCCTCTTTACTGGATTTTCTGCGGAGTGTCTGGATGATACAGCGTTTTAGAAGACTGCCAAAAAGTGTTCACATTCACCCTCGGGTCAGAAGAAACATGCTGATGTTCTCTCAGCCAACTCCGAGGGTCACCATCTGACATATTCCAAAGATAATGAGCCCTTTGAAGAAGCACATTTTACCTCTACTTTGTTAATGCGTTCCTCGTTAATGTCTCGCAGTCTCTGCTCTCCTTTGACCTGATGCCTGTATGATGCACTAGAAATTTTGCGAAACTTTGATTTATTGCAAAGGTCAGGAAGTGACCTAATCACAAGCAGGTCACTTAATGGAATCATGGGGAACCCAGGAGACTTCGGTATAGAATAAATAATTGAAATGCAACACAACAGTTCCCTTTCGTGTCTTATTTCAAATGTCTCATGCTGAAATGGATCCAGATGAACACAGCGCTGTGTAGCCAGAGGGTTTGCATTATTAATTACAAGGAAGGCATTACTTAAACATGAAGCAGGTCTCAAGTATAAACTTGCCATGAAAAAAAGAATTATGCACATTTTAATAATGGAACATAATTGTGACACAGTAATTAATTAAACACTGAATTGTTGTTTTTGTGTGGCAAAAGCTTTTTCTGTCTAATCTAAAAGATCAGTGCCCAAAATGTAGTTCCAGGTCAAACATCTTGCATTACAGAATATTATATATATATATATATATATATACACACACACATATACATATACACACACATATACATATACATATACATATACATAAAATCTTTAAAAGGTAAATGTTTTTTATGTGTTTCAGATGATGAAGGACCTGACCCCCCAGAACAGTTTACTGCCGTCAAGCTCTCAGACACAAGGTGATTAAACAAAGACAAACTGCTGATTGAATTTGCATCCACAGATAATCCTTCGCCAACAGACTAAGTACCCTGCTTCTGCAGGGATTTTTTTTATCGTGTTTAAAATGTACAAGAGTAATTTATCCTGTCCGTGTGGAGGTGCAGCCTGTGCCGAAGCCATTTCTTTAGTTAATCTTAGATCATCTCTTAACTAATATTAAACCGTTCCTGTTATGAAGACAAAATACTCTGCAAAGCCCTGGAAAAAAAACTCATTGGTTTTCCAAATAAATATCAGATTAGCCTGTTCGGTCTTTTTGAGGCATTGAAAAGGCCCATATCAGTGTACTGTCACCGTATAATTTAATTTGGTAATTTTTGCTGTTGCAGGATAGCCTTGAAGTCTGGATATGGCAAGTACCTGGGTATCAACTCTGAGGGTTTGGTAGTAGGCCGCTCTGATGCCATTGGCTCCAGGGAACAATGGGAAACAGTCTTCGAGAATGTGAGTGGATCTTCTGAAGCGTCTTTGGTTCTATGACATGTCTCTAGGGGTCAAAAAGGATATACTGTGTATATATAGATAGACATTTTTATGTATTCTCTCAACTTGGAAACATCAGGTAAACAACAACAAAGTAATTGGGTCACAGTGTGTGGCCATCTGCTCTTCAATACAAGTAGGGCTGTGACAATTAATTGATTAACAGAAAAGTAATCAGCAACGATTAACTATTGTAGTCATTTTTAAAGCAAAAATGGTCATATATCATAATAAGCTGAATAATTGGGGGTTTGGACTGTTTTGCTCTTAGAAAAAAACCCCACATTTTATTATGTTATTGTGTTAACTTGGGTTTTTGAAAATAGGGATGGGCATTTTTCACAATCGTGAATTGAGAAAATAATTTGCAGATTGATCAATGATGAAAATAGTCATTAGTTTCAGCTGTAGGTACAAATCGTGCAAGACTAAATAAATATGCTAGAATAAATATTGTTATTGAAATGGGGTTTTTTTCTGGGTTTTTTTTCTTTTCTTTTATTGATGCACATGTGAACACCAATTAGTATTTGCAGTAGTGGCGCATCATGTAAAAAGGGACATGTGCTGTCCTCTGCCTTTCACGTCCCTCCTCATGGCTGATTAGAGTTGAGCCCATGAGAGAGAGAGAGCACTTAACTGTGGTAACTGTAAAAACAACTCATTCATTATGCAGAATGCGTCTACCTTATCACTGTAGCGCACTGCTCGCCTCGATGCTTTGCTGAACCTATAAACAACCTGCCTGGCACAACCTTGAGACTCTTTTTCATCAAATATCAGGCAACCTTTCATGTCGGTCGCAACAACCAATCCTGCTGCAAATCTTTCTAATCAACTGCCTCCTCTCTGTTTTCTTCCTGTTCTGCCTAAGGGCAAAATGGCTCTCATGGCGGCAAATAGTTGCTTCATCTCCTACAGTGACAATGGGGACATCGTGGCCAAGACCAAGACAGCAGGGGATGACGAGATGGTGAAGGTGAGATGTATAAATGTGGCTCTTCCACAAGGTTGCATGTTAATCCTTTCACTTTAAGCATGCGATCGCCGTGGGGTCCTGACTGTTGAGATGGAAGGGGAAAATGTTTGTGACCTCACTTCGGGGGGGGGGGGTTCAAGATACTGATATTTAATGCAAAGCTTCTCCCTCTTCGTTTTTTTTTTCTTTCTGCAGATCAGATCGAGTGCGGAACAAGAGGTCAAGCGTAAAGATGACATCATAGAAGAAGACAGGGGCAACGTGAAGTCTTGCGAGGTCAATTATGTGTACGTAACTTCCATTTTATGTATACACAAGCATCCCAATCAACAAGAAATGAGGGCTTCTCTCTGCATATAACGTTCTCATTTACTGTCTTACCCTTTTCGTCCAGGTTCAGTTGCCCCTTTTGTGGGAAATTTAAGAGCCAATCAGAAGGTCTTTCACTCAAATGCTTTCAAATTAGGGCAGTGTTGGGGAGGCGGCTGCTGTTTTTAAGTTTGTTTACATGCATGTGAAATACAGAGTGACCAGAAAAATAGAAAGCCCTGTACATAAGTCTGTAATACAAACTATATTTGTTCAAAATTATAGAAACACAACACGTCCACCTGGGGAAAAGACAGTCTCAGGGTTGTGGGTTGATTAACTGGATAGAATCATAAACCAAACACATTTCTGCTTCACAAATAAGTTTATTTCCTCAAGCTTTCCTCTAAACTTTGCTTTTTGGGAATTACTTGGCAAATTTACCTCTTCAGACCTCTAAAAAAGAATCAATGCAGTCAGATATTGCTGAATTATTAAAGTGATCACAAACAAAATAAAGGTGGGCAGTCGTTGCCCCACAGTATAATGGACCATCACACCACTGGACAATACAACCACACAGCCTCACAACTGACCAGAGTGTAGTCGCCTCCTCTCCTCCTGCCAAAAATAATTTAAACAAAAATAGTGTTTGAATTTATTGTCATCTGCATTAAAATGCCCCCATTTTCATTTTCATACAATGAGAAACTTGTTTACACAGTATAGAGTTGCGCTATCACAGATGGTGTTGAATACACAAAAAAATATATCAACAATCACACATACAAACTATTTAAAAAAAAAAAAAAACTGAGATATATAAATAAAGTCTGTACTGAATTGTCACATGACCCAAATAACTAGTTTTGGTCAGTTGATAATTGGTTTTCTAAAATGCCTCAGAAGAAATCCATCTTGGCATTCACATGTTCTTTTGGAATGCTGTGTCCATGCATATACACAATTACTTTTAGTTAATGGTGTGAAAAATATATAGAATTAACGTATTGTCAGTTTAAACTGTATCTCTTGCTTTTCTTGGAAGTGGCCCCAGGATGTGACTTTTTTTTAAAGTGGTAATTGTCTTTAAGCTGTTGTCACATTGTATCAATAACTATACTTGTATTTCACAGCAGCTTGATGTTTTGTCGTTTTAAGTAGTCTACCTTTCAGCCTCCCCCGAAATGAGAGCTAAAGCACTATATTTTGATTGAGGGGAATTTAGGGTGATTTCCTTGCCATTATCTTCACATTGTCTCGGTCGGTGCCGACAAGAGTTTGACAACAAAATCACTGGATGTGAGATGAGGCCTTTGAGCTACTGCCTCATCAGTCCCGCGCCTTTTTTAAAGATGCAATTGATGGTCTGCTGTTAGTGGGAAGAGAAAGCGAACAACACCACATATCAGCTTCCGACGCTGCCAGTGTTTTATATACGGCCCGTCTGCAGCTTATTAAGTTCAAGGCAATATGTCTGAAACAGTTTTTTTTTTTTTTTTTTTTTTTTTAAACTTGGCATGCTTTGGCTGGTGTTCCAGCTCTATTATTTGTTTTAGATGAATGCTGGGGAAATGGACTCATCGTGTTGACGTGTTGATAATGGCTGCCCTTGAGCCTGTGTCTTGATGTAGTGTTTAGCGTCTAAAATGCCTTTCAGGATGGAGTGCAGCTTGGGAATCATAAAACACAGGCAGAGCAAAGAGAGACTAAATATTAAAGAAGTTTCTGACTGGATGCCTGAGTTGTTTATCGCAGTTGTGTGGTAGCTGTTTGAACATATTGGTAAGATTGCCTACTTTAGAATAACTATTTAACTATAAAATAATTTATATGTCATTATTTTAAGATGTCATGCACATTTTAAAGGGAAAATGTTAATAAAGTCCTCACAGCCTATCGCACAATGCAGTGGTACCTTGCTTAATTGCTGGCAGAGCTTATTTAGATGCATAGAGTGCTGCAGGGATGATGTATTTTAAGTTAGCGTCTCACTGGGGCCTCGACCAAAATATAATGGCATTTTTTCTATTGGATTTTGGAGTATTGCAGAAAATAAATCACTTTTTTGAATTATAAAACGCAATTGCCAGAAGTAAAAAGCTCATGTTAGGGTGCATCACTTCAAAAGGCAGACTAATGTTTGCCGTGGTGACAGTTAGGAGGCTCATTTAGCCACTTGTCAGCAACCACCTTTTTTTAAGAGTACTAAAAGCTTGAAAATTAACGAATGGGATATTTTATTTGAGGCTTCTAACCTAAAAAAACATTAAATTTAAAATTAAATTTGCAAAAAAAACATACTCAGTTCCGGATTTTACGTCTCATTCATGCAGAACTCTAAAGATTCAAGCCGGAATTTTGATTGAAGGATGTTACACTGTCATTAACAAATTCCACTTCCAGCCGTAGCTGAATATTTAAATAATAATACAGTATGTGTTGGTCTGTGGCAGCTTGTTAGCTTAGACATTCAGCATATTGCTATTTAGCTGCTACTGTCACCATTTAGATATTCTGCTTTAGTTAATACTTGGTCTCATTGTTTGAAATCCTTCTCAGAGATTTATCTTCTTAGAGCCTCAGTGCCGGTTCTCCAAAGAGGATAAATTGTGAAAAATGTGAAATGGGTGAGAGTTTTTATATATGTGTGGATCGGGTGGTGTGCCATTTGCCTCTGCATATCCTTTTGTGTAATAGTCTTATCATGTTTGCTCTGTGAATTACAGGAAGAAGTTTCAGAGCTTTCAAGATCGGCGGCTCCGGGTTAATGAGGGAGACTCCACCACGCTGAAGAGAGCCAGAACCGACGGGAAGTTTCATGAAACGTTGCTTGACAGGTGTGGAAATAAGCTCGTTAGATATTCATTCTCAAACACCTAATTTACTTATTTTGTCTTATCGCTCTTCCTTAATTGTTCCTTCATGTACAAAGGAAATGTATACGTGAAGGTATAACAAAAATTCTACTCGCCGCATTCAATTTGTTTTAAATTTAAATCAAAGTACTCACAGAGCCAATCAGAGGCTCCCATTTAAGTTTAATTTCTGAGTAATAAATACAAACAAATTGCAAACCTCCTTTTTATAATACATTTCTAAAGGATGTGTCTGCTATTGTAATTGTTTACCTTTTAACACACCTTCCGACATTGATATACAGTATTTGTGTAGACCCGGACAAAAATGTTACATAAAAGTGGAACAATAGGACCAGCCTGCGTTCATTTTTTGTGTTTTTAATTTGCAGCATTAGATATTTGTTATTTGCTCACAGGCAGGTAGTTCAGGTAGCCTGCTGCTGTCATTATAACAGGTTGAGAAATCTATTTACATCATCAACCTCACAGTAAAGTAGGTGAGAATTCATGCACCTTAATATAGCTCACACCCAGCGACATTAAATACACACAAATGTGTTAACAGAAGCACTAAGCAAAGCTGCATGCAAGGTATTAAAACCCAATTATTAGTTTTTTTTATCAGAACAATAAAATCTATTTCTATAAAAAAGAAATATGCCACAGTTTCTTTGTAATGGATCTTTGATTTTGGGCGTAGACATTGAATTAATTAATAATAACAGAATGTAAATTGATGCTGTTGCACTGAGTGAAATGTCTTATTTTTTCGTTCCAGGAGAAGCAAAATGAAAGCAGACCGGTACTGCAAGTGAAGACTCAACTTTGTGGGTTACCGCCATGTCTTTGTAAATATCTTGATTTTAAAGATTTGGCCATTTGATCTGACATTTAATGTACCTTTTTTTTTTTCTAATATTTTGAATAAAATGACATGGTCAAATCTGTTTTTTTGTTCTCTGTGTATTTTTAGCAGCCAGTTGAATTAATCTTAACGGTGACATTTAAAGAATTCAGATGACCCATTGGCCGATGTGTAAATAATGAACCATACATTTACTTTGCTGTGTCTCATGGAAGAGGTACACTAATCCTAATACAACACTGTAAAATATACATACAAAGTAAAAGTACAGAATTATTATCATCAAAATCAAAATAACTTAAAGGATCAAAAGTTAAAGTACTCAATCTGCAGACTGATGCTCCTGTGATTGATTCATCATATATTACATTATTAGATTGTTCATAATGTATACTTAATATACAGTTTTCTGGGTTTGTCTTGTGGTTCTCAACCTGAAACAAGCGTATTGTGTCCATTACTCCCACCGATTTAGACAATAGAAACTCTGATGTGATTGTGACGCACAGCAATAAATAAGGAAGTCAGCTTTAGTACATTTAAATGTCTGGGTTTATTTGGACCATGCCAGTTTTGCTACTGTTCATTTTCTTATAGCTTTTAAGTTAAATTACTAAATACGTATGAATGCTGTCAAGTTAAGTCTCTTCTATTTTGAATAAAAATGACCCTCTATACGAGTAAATAAGTGGTATTCATATGATTCAAAGTGAAACGTGTTTCTGTTTATCTCTATGTAACAGGTCTGAAGTATCTAAGTTGAAATGTTTTAGAATACAAAAAAAGTACAATGTTTCCCTCTGAAATATAGTGGAGTTGTATGAAGCATACATAGAAATAAGCAAAGTCCTATAAAATTGTACTTCAGTACAGCCCTTCAGTAAATTTACTTAGTTACTTTCCAACACTGGTTTGTATGTAGTTTATGTGAGTATATACAGGTTTATGTGAGTATATACAGTATATCTGACGGACCACACTGATTTCGCACAATTATTTCTGGGATTTGATTAGTTTTATTGTCTTATCGCCTTTCTTTCTTTATAGATTATATTATTGTGATTGAACCATTTTCTTTTTCAATTTCATAAATTGTCAATAAGAAACGGCAAAAATATATTTAAATGCATTTAAACTAACATCCCAGTGGGGCAACCGCAGAGAATAAAAAATAGACAGAAAAAAAAGCATAAAAGAAGAAGAAAAAAGGGGACACTAAGGCACAAACTCTGATTGTGTAATAACAAACATGTATCACAGGCCTTTTCGTTGAAACAGCTGTTGTCATGTTATTTATCTTCACTTCCGCATGGGAGAAACCACTAGGGATCTCTGTGGAGGGGGGTTTTGTATCACTTCCTTACTTTTTTTTGTCGAAGTTTCTTGCTTTTATGGCAAATACAATAAATATAAAATGTCTTTAAAAACGCGTGTGACGAATCAATTATTTGTGCAATCACTTTTTCTTTCTTATTTATTTGTACAAAGGCATTTGATGTCGCCGAAGGACTTCCGGTTGCCCGTCTTATATCAGGCGGGGCGCTGTCACTCGCTTAACAGCAGCAGCTTCTCGGACGAGCAACAGTTTGACTGAAATCCTCCAAAAATGGGTCTCTATGTTTTAATGATGGCAGCGGCTTTGTTTTCTGTCACATCGACACAGTTCATCCCGCCGGTGAGAGACTTGTTTGTGCTGTTTTACGTGTTTACTTGAAAAAAGACCTCTCAGCACGTTGAGCTGCATTGGTTTTGTTTACTCTGAAGTCACACACAAACATTTCGTGTTAATGTGTTTGCAGTATACAGAAGACTGTCGGGCAGACATGTATCCACCAAATGGCCCCACGTGAGTAACGTTAGTCTGTGAACGTGCGTTTATCCCTGTTTAACTAGTTAGTTGGATTTAAGTCATGCACGTGTTTTGTAACGTCTCGTAATGAACTCACTTCACTTGCTCCTCCTAAATCTTTACCTCCAAATTAAAAAAAATGGCGGTTAGTAAATTATCAGTTTGTTTGGAAATTTAGAAGGCAAATAAATGTAATGGATATTGTAGATGTATTGGTATGACTCTTTATGACAAATTGAGCATTTAAGTCATTTATCGAACCTAAATGCTGAATGTTTGCTGGTTCCAGCTTTTCAAACGTGACGATTTGTGACCTTTTCTTTCTAATATCAGTCCAAAACTCAAAGATGTTCAGTTTTCAATGTTAGTTGTGCAAAACAAGCCATTTTTAAGATGTCAACTTGGTAAATGCAGTATAACCACTGCTTCACCCGGCTTTATCTTAAATAAGGTGCTAGAGGTATTAAAAAAAAAGAAGCTCAAACTGGTAGAATAGATATCCCAACACTTTAAGATCTCAACTTGGGCAACGAGAACTTGCGTAATGCATGTTTCACTATGACACAAAATTGATTAATAGAAACTGATAATACTTGTTATCGGGCTTCAAGACAATAGATCTGCAACAGAAATACATTTCAAACTGGGTGCTTGGCATTTTAACGGTATGTGTGTAACCAAAAGCTATTGAGTTATTGATGTAGTGTTTTTGGAGTTTGACCCCTAAAAGGGAATAAAGACAGAATATGTTGGCCTCTGCTGCACCTGAGTTTTACGACCACTCTTGACCAGTCTCTTGAAAATCCCCCAAATGTATGAAAGTGCAATACTAAATTGCTGGAGTAATTGGATTAAACTGGGCTTTACATGAGAGAGAATTAGCCAGCATGGTCTCGGCGATCCCATTATTGTACAACTCCAGTGGCATTATATCTGAAGTTAATTAAAAATCCCGTTCTAGTCGGCGATGTTTTGACGAGGATGTTATCATTTGCACAGTTGTGCTTCAGTGGCTTTAAATAATTTCCTTCCTAATCAGGTTCAGAGGAACTGTCAGTTGGTACACGGTGGACCTCGACTCGCCGCCCAGCGAGAGATGGAAGGCTCTCATTACTGACAAGAAAACTGAAGTAAGAACAAGGAAGTACTTTTTAAACTAGTCTCACAGAAGTATTACTATTTATTTAATTATTTTTTTTTACTAATGATCTTTTTCTTTGAAGCTGGTCAACATGATCCAGGCCATCAGAGACTTGGCCAACGCTTTTGTTCCCAGTGGAAAGCTGATTGAGCTCGTTGACGTTACACTGGTGAGTTATCTATCTATCTATCTATCTATCTATCTATCTATACTATGTTTGCCTTTTAGAATAATTGCCACGTTTTTATTGTCACTGAAGGCTTCTTGACTGTCGTGTATTTGAATAATGTTCTGCAGCCGTTGATGGTGGATACACTCCCGAACCCTTTCGGTGATGAAATCAAAGGAATTGCGTCCGTTTCAGGGATTCCTCTTGGTAAGAGAAAGGAAAAAATCCCTATTTCGTAACTGTTTTTAAAATTGTTCCATTGACCTCTTGTCCTATTATTTAACTCGTCTTTCCTCATTTTTATAATCTAGGTGAAGTCGTCCTGTTCAACATCTTCTATGAGGTGTTCACCGTGTGCACGTCAGTTGTTGCAGAAGACGATAAGGGTGAGTCGTTGCCCAGAATCTGATTGGTTAAGCGACTTTAAAATAATGCTACAGCAATACTGACATGCTTTTGGGCTTTGCACTCTTACAGGTAACCTACTGCATGGTAGAAATCTGGATTTTGGATTATTTATGGGGTAAGAAATCCCCAAAAAATGTCAGCTTGATGGTCTTGCTTCAGATTCGGCTAAATAAAATCTCACGAATCCCTCTCCTCTCCTCCTTCACAGCTGGGACGTGAAAAACAAGTCTTGGATCATTAGCGAGAAGCTGAAGCCTCTGGTGGTGAACCTTGACTTCAAGAGAAATAACCAGACTCTCTTTAAGTCCACAAACTTTGCTGGATATGTTGGCATGCTGACTGGCATCAAGCCTGTAAGTCAACTCGGCATTAAACATTGTTAAAATCCACGACAGCTGTTGAGTTGTTTATACTTCTTGCACAGTTCTGGATGTAAAAAAAAAAAACTTTTCCTCTTTCTCTCCCAGCACATCTTCTCTCTGACTATGAATGAGCGCTTCAGCCTCGATGGCGGATACATCGGTGAGTGAATAACGGTTTGTACTGCCGTGAGAGACGAGGTCTCTTTCCGTGACTACTTGTCGTGATGTAAATCTGTTCCCACGCAGGGATCCTGGAGTGGATCTTGGGGAAGAGAGATGGGATGTGGATGAGCTTCCTCACTCGCTCCGTTCTAGAAAATGCAAACAGGTATTCGTTCCTCCTTTTTTTTGATATTTAAAGGTACATTGGGGATTTCTTTTGCTGACACATGTGAAGGGAAAAAATATAATCCAAGCTCCACAGGGTATCTTTTTTTTTTTTTAGCATCCCAAAAATATAATGCTGTTATCAGTTTCAAGGCACATTTATTTGTGTTGTACAGTTTAATGACGAGGCAATTTAAATGCTTTACATAAGAAATAAAACAATATTGGGACAATAAACACAGGACAATATAAAAGATGTACAGTGTATATATAAAAAGGACTTAGGAGTAGAATAAAATGGAAGATTTAAAATAAAAAGCTACATTTCAAATATACGGATTAATCAGGTGAATAAAAACTACAGTGTAGTTGCATTACAGTTCAACATGTGAATGCATTGTCCACAATTTTGTGATAAAAGGCGGTGGGAAACAGTAGTTTAAAGCTATGATCGTAAAAGAAAGCAGACTTCAGTTTTTTTTTTTTTCTGAATTCAGAGTCGTGGTTCATAAAATCTGAACGCTGCCAAGCGACCACGTCTCTGTACCAACAACGAGTCTTATCCCGTTCTCACCAGCTACGAGGAAGCCAAAACTCTCCTGGCTCAGACCAAGCTGCTGGCTCCAGCTTACTTCATCCTCGGAGGAAACCAGACGGGCCAGGGCTGCATCATCACCAGGTCCAGACTGCTCAGTATCGATATCTTGGAGTAAGTACCGGCGCTTTAATCTGTACTTCTATAGCGTTTTAGATCAGATTAGGCTTTATTATCTCCCGTAGGAGCAGCAGCAGCAGCACACAGTTCTCCATACACACACACAATCCATTTGTATAGACATACAATCAAGCTACACTTAAAATTCAATAACATACACCATATTATCTTGTGCCCGACTGGCCCCTTTGTGTGGAACAGGCTAATGTTTTGTGCTTGCGTCGCATGACTCAGCGTTTCTCCTGGTTTTCTTGTGAAACATCACTTGCTGAATTGGGAACTGGTGACGGATTTGGTTTCAGGTCACCTGATTAAACGATTGTTTGCTTAGTGTAGTGTAGCAGCACGTCACATGATGTGTTTCTTTATTCCTGTATTTCAGGATTGACCTGAAGATGGGCCGGTGGTACGTCCTGGAGACGAACTACGATCACTGGAAGGAGCCGCTGTTCCTGGATGATCGCAGAACTCCTGCCATAAAGTGCATGAACAAGACCACACAGACGGTGAGTTCTGATGACGGATGTGGAAGTATTCAGATATTTTACACTTTTCTTTTTCTTTTTTCTTTTTTAAAAAAAAAAAAGCAAGAATGCCACAATGTAGAAAAACTGTTGCTAGTAAAAGTCATGCATTCACAATTTTACTCGGGTAAAAAAAAAAAGTGTTGGCATCAAAATATACTTAAAGTACCAAAAGCAAAAGTACTTATTATGCAGAACGGGCCATTTCAGAACAATAAATATTATATTTTTGGATTATAATTATTGACACATTAATATGTAAGCACCACTAATGTTGTAGCTGTAAATGGCCGCTAATTTGAACTACTTTACTGCCAGGTACCTTTTTAAACTATAATAAGCCTTTGTAACATCTTATTAATCTGAATATGTAAAATACCTACTAGCTACAGCTGTATAATAAATCGCGTAAAAGAGTTTGATATTTGCCTCTGTTGTGGGGTAGAGGTACAAAGTGGCATAAAGTACTTAAGTAAATGTACTCGGGTACATTCCACTATTGACTGACTCCCACTTCCTGGACAAATGACTCTGATTTAGAGGATGTGAATGTTTTCAGATGTAGTTAAAAGCCGCGTGATTTTAAACAGGAATGTAACTTGTCACAAATTGTACTTAAGACCTCAAATCAAAGTGGCGAGACACCTTTTGATCTGTCCTTTTTTTTTTTTCCTTTTTTAGAACATCTCACTGAACACCATGTACGACGTCCTTTCAACCAAACCCGTGCTGAACAAGGTGAGTCTTTCAATGTCCGCTTGGATTTATTAATTAAAAGCATGTACGATTTGTTGTGTAAATAACTGTTTCCTCGCTGTGTTTTTCCCCCAGTTGACCACATACACCACACTGATGCAAGTGTCTGAGGGAAAACTGGAGTCGTATATCCGCGACTGCCCAAACCCCTGCATGCCCTGGTAACGGCCTAACGTCTGAACCCGGATCAGTTTGTAAATGGCTCCCTGCGCGGAGAAGCTGGGATGGAGACGCACTCCGCTGATCGTGGAACAGAAGTTGTTGCTTTTAACAGTTTTGCACAGCTACCAAATCACCTGAACCAAAGTTTGTCCTGACATTTAGGTTTTTTTTTTCAGCCAAATCAAGAATACTAAATCATATTTGTTTCTGTCATAAGGGAAAATGTCACAAAAGTGAATCAAACTTGTAAATTCCCTGTTATTTATATTGCAATTCTATGTGTGTCATGGAGTCCAGCAGTGGATCGCTACGTGGGCTAAGGGAGATGAATACTTGTGTGTAATTAAATTACTGCTAAATATTGTTCCATGTACGTTACATTTCTGAAATCTTCCCACACTCACCATGTTGTGCCTCCACGCTGTGGCTCTGCTTTAATTGTTTTTAATTTTTTTTTTTTTTTATCTGGGTTGCAAGTCAAAATGTCAAACGGTGAAGTAATTTACAGGAACTGTCTCATGACCACTCAACGCACTGATGACAACGCTGCCTCATAGCGGACCACTTCCTTTTTTAATTTGAAAGATGGTCAATAAAATAATTCCCAAATTAAAAGGTTCTAGTATTTTCTGACTTTTTTTTTTTTTTTTCTTTGTTTGATATACTATTGTTTCTTAATGAGACTATACTATGAACATAATATGCTGTTACTTTGCTTTCCTGACATTTTCAATATTCTTGACATGATTTAAAAAAAAAAAAAGTTAATTTAAAATAAATGTTTTATAACATTCTATGACCTTTTTCACATACTAGACTGGCTTTTTTTAAATTTTTCATATACAATGCTACTTTTCATGACCTAGTATACTGACTGATAACATACAATATTAGGACTTCTTTGATATTCTATGGCTTTTTGGACAAACTAAGCCGTGGCGTTCTTTAATTTTTTTACTCTATTTTGACTTATACCTACTTTGTCTTTTTATGACGGTTTGTACTATAATTAAACCTTTTTGAAAATACTATTCTAATCCTCATGAACGTAGACTAATACACTAAGGCTTTTTACAACATGTTAATATTTCACCTAAATATTAGTTTTTTGATATACTATGACCTATTTGACACTGGCTTTTAACAGTATTAAAAGTATTTCTTTTATGTACTATTCCATGGCTTTTATGGCATACTATACTATGACTTATTTCATACTATGACCTTATTAAGCATACTACGCTGCCTTTGTTATATTAAATATTGTATAATTTATTTGAAATACTATGACATTTAACGTACTGATTTTTTTTTACCTATTGCTTTGTCAAAAATTCATAATGTAGTTTTCTATGACTAGATATACAATTACTTATGACATTACTATCATGCATTTAATTTTATTAATTAAACTGATAACTCATTTTGTCTATAAAATGTCAGCAAATGGTTAAACGCCCACCACAATTACCCACAAGTGATCTTTTCAAATCTTTGGCTGAAATGATGAATACGTTTGTAAAGTTTGTCGATAGAGCTGATTAGTCAAAGTATTGTGCAGTAGTGTAAACCGCAGTGATATTAACATGAATTTAACAATAATGTTGATTTTAAGTTGCCTAAAGAAAGGCATCACTCTACAGCATTGGCATGAAAACACTCATGTACAAAACGTGCCAACACACTCACCACCATTTTTTTTTTTTTTTTTTTTTTTAAAGTTCAAGCATTTTATTATTTAAAACGTATTACTGTAGTCAACATTTTAATTACATGGAAATCAATGGAGACTAAACATTAACAGAACAGTATATAAAGATGTGTCTGAAGGGATAAAAGTTAAATCTGAGCTTTGAGCTCTGATAGAATGGAAAAGGTTTTCAAGCTGGAGAAACCATTAGCTAAAGTCAGTCAGTCTACACTGAACTTCCATCCTACTGGAATCTCCTTCGAATTAGGAATCGAGTGCAGAATAGACGAGCTGTGTAACAATAAGGCCGAGACAAATAAAACAAAAATAATAAAAATCACAACTCATGTTAAACTGATCCCAGAACCAAGAAGGAGACTAAGGCGAATCTGACCAAGAGTTTCAGGACTATAACGACTCCGACAGGTTTAACTGTCGTCATCAGCAGCAAAAAGACGAGCCCTCCCCCAGATTACCCATGAATCACATTAAACATTCAGGAATAAAATGAATGTCGATTATGCGTCGATGTTGTTTAGTTGTATCTGTGTTTCAAGTCACAGCTAACTTGTGACCAATAATATGAGCCTTTGCTCCTTTAAACTAGCAGATAAAGAATCAACAATCATACATCCAGAGCAGATTGAGGGTGCAAGCATAGTGTTGCTAAAAACAGTAGATTGAGACATCGGTATAAATCTTTACACACTCTGGGCACCAACAGTGTCTGAAAAAGAAAAACATGAATTACTCTCAAAGGGAAGGACTGTTAGTTAATGTAGAGGCAAAAAAAAAAAAAAAAAGCAGATAATTCCTGTATAGACGTACACATGATAACAAGAAACGGTGTCTTAGCTTTTGCAGGGTATTTGGCAACGACACAAACAAAACTGTGATCCATACCTGGTTCCTTCAGTGCCTGTGCGTTCCCCACCAGCCCAGTCAGCGATTCAGTGTTTCCATTGAGGATCTCCACAGACAGGTTGTTATTCTGCTGCTCCTCCACTATTCTCATCTGTAGTTCCTCCTAAAGTTACAGCACAGAGGGTATCATTGGATACAATGTTTTTATGTGCTTAATTAATAGTTTACCTAAAGTGTTGTAGAAGTGTTTCATTTGTCAGCCGTTACACACCTCACACATGACAGTGAGCTGCAATGGCAAATCTTCCACCTTCACGAAGTCTTCCTCATCAGACTTCTGACTGGTGTTACCCGAGCCCATCTCCTACATCAATAATATTGATAGAATCAGTACACAACAGCCACAATAAAGATTAAAGTGTCCAGTGTGATACTATTGAGCAACGGTGCTTTCGTTCCAGAGACTAAATGAAACGGAGCATCCTCTTGAACTTACGTCTACATTGATCATGACGGGAGAGTCTGTGTCAGGGCTGCTCGTGGGGTTTGACTCCTTGAGGACGTCCTGATCATGAGAGACTTCACGGGAGCTTCCTTCAGAAGCAACAGCTGCCCCAATGTTACTCCCCTCTTCAGGATTCTGGCACTCCGCCATGTCAGGGTCCTCCACTGTGGAGTCCACAGTCCCAACTGACTTGTTGATTTCTAAAAAAAGAAAAAGAAAAAAAATAATTATATATATATATATATATATATATATATATATATATATAAAAATTTAAAAAAGACAATGTTAATGTGATTAAATTAGATTTTTTTTTAAAAATACAAGATTTCTTTCAGACAAAAGCCAGTTTAACATTTTTGAGCTTGAAAGAAATTCCCACTGAAAATAGAGGAGGGCCTCACCACCATCATCATCATAATCTGAACTCCTCTGTTCAGCTTTGGCCTCCTGGGTTTCGCTGTGTGTCGTCTCCTGAAGCACGAAACAATTCCACAGGTCAGACGTGGTCAGTGTGTTAAAAAAAAATACAAGTTATAGTTGTTTATAAAATGGTAACACCGACCTCCTGCTCCACCTGTCCGTCAGCAGAAGCCTGCAAGGATGTTTGGACGTCAACAGGTCCGGCTTCAAACTCCTCCATTTCCTCCTCATCGTTCTCATCCTCTCCGCTGCCGTAGTTTGTCAGCGCCTGAGTCTCTGCTTTAGACAGACCTGAAAGAAGGACCACACACAAAAATGACATGTGTTACAACAATGCATGCATGTATACGTGTGTGTATACACATGAAATGGCATTTAGGCAGAAAAACATTAAAGGTTTTAGCATGAATTTCTACGAATTTCCTGCAGAACTGTTTTACTACACTACTAATATTACATCCTGATGTATCGTTGAAAAAAAACAAACAAACAAACAAAAAAAACATTATTGTCAATTTGTCATTGACAGTGATGTATTAGCACATAACCAAAAGTCCTGAGTATATTTTGTAATGGCATTTAGAATTCAGTAGCAGTAAATTAGCCTACGGTAGTTTTTGTTTTTGGGGGGGGGGGGGGTGTTGGCACAACTAATGTGCCGATGTTGTCCCGGCATATACACAATACAAATGACAGATTGATTATGAAAGAGAGAGGGGGGAATAAATGAATAAATAAATAATCGCAGATTATATTGCATTTTGGCTTTCTTTTGGGGGCTTGTTTCTTCACTAAATGATACCAAGGGGTCCTTTTAAATACTTTCACTTACTGATTGACAGAGGGATTCCCTGTCCATCCTCTTCATCCTCATCTTCCTCTTCCACCTCTGAAGCTTCACTGCTCCTGTTGTTCTTCATCTCGGTTTGCAGGTAATGCTCCTGGAGGGTACCTTCCTGCTCGGCCTCATCTTGGTCCTGGAAGAACAAGAGGGACATTATTGTAACCGAGTACTGGTGATGTAAGTGGTATTGACAATTTCATTATCAGTGTTACGACTGACCTTGTCTTCATCTGTGTAGACTGGAGAAGTGGATTTTTTACCACCAGCTACTGTATTTTCCTAATTGGGGGAATTAATTAACATAAATAATTGAATTAGTCTCAATCAAACAAACAAACGTCTGTGCTACAGCGTTAATTCATACGACCAAAAATAAAAAAAAAACTGTATAGAATAGAATAAAAAACAACCTTGAGACCGTGCTTTGCTCTACTGGTTTGCTCGGTCCTCTTTTTATTTTTGTGTTTGGCTGCCAAGGCAATGCTGCTGCTGTTGTCCAAATCCTGCATGAGCCTAAAGAAGGCGAGTTCATTAAAGAGGATCTCTGAGATCTCCACCAGAAGATCCTCCCCACAGTCCTTCAGAGTACGGCCCACAAATTTACTAAGAGAGTCCTGGAACAAGAGAGAAGAGAGTGAAAATATGAGAAAGGCCGTTCTTCATTTCATATGCTCAAACTATCGTCACCTGCACCGGAATAAACTGGTACCGTCATACCTGCAGTATGCCTCCCAGCTGTCTGTGGAAAAAGCGCACAAACTCCTTGCTTTCATCGTTCTGTTGCGTGAGCGTCAGGACCATGCGCCGCACAGACGTCAACAGCTGGAGGGAGCACACCTCATCCATGTTCTCCTAATAAAAAGAAAACAAGAATATTACGGAGGGATTTGACTCTCAAACAACTGCTCATATTCACAGCGGTGCAACCGGTGCTGAGGACGTTCAACTTGAGCCTTAAAACCTTTAGTGACTGCTCATTAACAAGCACCCTTTTAAATTCAGTACCAGTAAACGATATTCATAAATGTTCATTTCCAATAGATGTCCTGCAGCTCCCTGTGTTGTCCTACCTTCAGGAAAGGAATGACTTCTGTCATGATGGCTTTGATCTGACGGTCCAACTGCTGGGTGTCAATCTGAGGACAGTGCACATCAGCAGCTGCACCTCCTGCGCACAGACAGACAGAAATAATTGTATTCAAAAACTCTGCAAAATTAACCAGCAATGTGAAAGACAACGATTGTGTTGCTACGGGTGTTGGCATGTGGTGTACTCAGGCAGGCTTAATTGATTGTGTACCTTCCACCGGGTCAGCAGAGTTAGCAGAAGGATGCTCAGCAAAAGAAACTTCAGAGCCACCTGCAGCTGCAGAGCTGGCGTTGCAGGGGTTAAACTCAGCTTTAAGCTTCATGCGCTCATACTCCCTAATCCTGGCCAGAGCTTTGTCTAAATGAATCACTGTGTTGCCTATCAGAGCAGCAAAGAAAGGAGAGTGAAAAGGAGACAGAAAAGGGGATACAAAAAGTTAAAAATCAATGAAGAGAGAGGAGTGTAATGGATATTAATGCTTCTCGAACCAAGTTCACACTACAGGATCAAACAAAGCATGCCAGCTCCTAATCACCGCCACTCCTAATCTGTGTCAATTCCCAAAATCTGAGTCCCTTTTTTTAACTGCCAAAAAGTCCTTGTCTGAAAGGTAACAGTCTTTAGTTTGACCGTGTAGTGTTGAGCATGAGACCAGCCCACACTTGTCCTGCTCCATTTGATTTAAATAAAAAGGCAAAAAGCAAAGCACTTCAGCTGAATACCAGGATGTGAAAACGGTTTCAGATATACAGTTTCACAAGCTTCAGTCCCAAATAGTTTCTACATGCACACAGTAACTATACCCAGGTCATCGTTAGCAAACGGTTCCAGGTTGGAGGAGGTTGACATGGTGCTGTCATTGCCCACAGACTCGGCGTCATCCCTCTTCTTCATCGTGTCCTGTGTGAGCCTCAAGTTTTTCTCCACAACTTCCTGAAAAAAGAAAAAATAGGTAAAGATCCTGTTATTAGGCACCATAACATGTTTATGTTTATGTTTATGTTTTTATATATATATATATATATATATATATATATATATATGACATTTCCTAAACCGAAAAGGTTTTTATGCCCAATTGTTTGGATTATAGAACAATCGATGATTCCTCACAGATCCACTTTAAAATCAGCCTAACATCCCCCTTAAATTCCCAGCATATAGTATTAACAGCAATGGTGGCTTCACTTTCCATTCTCCTAGCTTGGAGAATTAGAAATTTCATCCATCATTCTTGAACAAAGGCATTATTTAGACAGAAAAAAGGCCTGGCATCCAATTAGTGTAACTCTGGGGACCTTGGCTTAGAACAAAGAACACATGTCTGAACTGGCAAAAGAGACGAGGAGAGATGATGGTCATTTTTTTACAGACTGGTTTCTGAAGTCTTGCTGTCAAGTTAAATTCAAAGACAATGGAGATGGTGGGAGGGGAAATTAAAATCAGAGAATAAAGAGAGACATGGAAGGATGAAAATAGACAAGGCGGGGGAAGGATGAAAGGAGACAAGGCTGAGAGAGGAACTAATGAAAGATGTATTGAAATGTAGAAGAGGAAGCAAGTAAAAGTGATTTAAAAAAAAAAAAAGAGTAGGTGGAGGTTTGACAATAAGGATTGAGAGAAATACTTCAGTACTGCTAGATACCTCACTATGGAGACACACACACTAAGATAAAAGAGAACAATCATTAGAAAAGTGTGAGAACGCCACACTGGGAAGCAATAATGGGCCTCTTACTGCATCACTGGTTGCCAAACTCTCACTGGGCGTGAGCTCAGACTGAGAGCCTGCAGCCCACACCACCGGACCAAGAGGGGGCAACTGGTCCTCAGCTGCACTCTTCTCTGCCAGGTGTCTGGTCACTATATCCTGGAAGGAGCACAGGGAGATACCGGTGTGAGTTCTCAAGGGGACTGTGTGTCTGTGTGTGTGTGTGTGTGTCTGTGGTTTAATACATGTTTCCCTCGGACGTAGAAGGCAACATTGAGGGTTGCCGTGCCGTTGGTGCCTCTGCCTCTGCCGTATCCCTATTCTCTGTCCCATCAATAACTCCATTGGACTGCATGTGAGAAAATGCACTGATGATCGATTTAACCTGAGTCAGAGGCATTGGGGATCCTCTGTCCAAAAGGAGCTTTAAGTAGCAGGAAAGTACTGTGCCGTTGTTGTTTCCGTGAGTCAATGGCTCCATCGCTTTCTGCTTCCTCAAATTAGCGATGCACCAACGATGGACCTGACTGCACCTCATTTTAAGCCCATGGACTCAAAGATGCTACTGACACAACGTGGGCGCTAACTGTGCAAATGACCGGGTTTAAGGTTGGGCCCATAGTCTCCACCAGCCTCATGACAGAAATGTCAAAAGTTTCCCTTTTCCTCCTCCTAATTGTCTCTCATTGCCACCTGCAGGACTGGTCTGCCCAGAAAGGAGAAGCATTTGGTCCAAATTCGCTCAAACATCACGTCTCAAAAGGTTTAAAATGGCAGAGACAGCCCTAATTATGTCTGAAAACAGTTTGAGAGATAAATCTTATCAATAACCAGTCCCATGATCAGACAATCTGCCAAACAACTATTCTGATCGAGAGCACAGACAAGAACTCGCTCCATATTCGCTCAGCCTGAATGTCTCGTCATGTGAGCCCGCCACAGAGGAAGTATCCATACATGCTACACACAGCAGTTACATGTGTCCATACGTACCTGCAGGGAATACAGTGCCCTTTGCCGCAAGTAGTCTGTGTTGAGCAACTGCAGCTCATGGAAGAGCTCAATGAGAAAGTGGGGGCGGGACTCATTCTGGGATATCAACGTAGCCACCTCAGAGTAGATGGTCTCCCTCAGTGCCTCGAACAGTGAGAAGTCGCTGCTTGCATCTACAGGTTCAAGATATGCCAGCATGAGATTTGAGTGGATACTTGCATAACCTCATTAATGAGTAAAAATAATAATAAAAAAAAAAAAACAATAGTCCGTCTTCAAGCTTTGGTTTAGGTTAAGACAAAAATAGAACATGCATGGGATGTTTTGGTGACATAATAACCACATGATGCTTCAGGTTGCATTGTGAGTTTACCTGGTGCTTCTGTGCATGCAATTCTGTTAGAGAGGAAGGGTGTTCTCCAAGCATAGGCTGCGAGTAAGATAAATTAAAGTGACACAAAGTAAATTAACCCAAAATGAAAATGAAACACGAGGTCATGACAAATGTGCAAATAAAAAAAAAAAAAATAGTAAAAGGACAAGATGTACAGAAAACAAAAACGCTGATGTAGATAATGAATGTAAACAAAGGAAAAACAAAAACACAGACAAAAGAGGGGTGAAGTGGGTGTACAACTTTCACTACAAGCAGCTTAATCCGCACCAGATGAGATGTCGTTTTGTTTGTTTCCAAGCTTAGTTTTGCTGTGAAGTTTCTCCCGAGTCAGCTTGTC
The DNA here is from genome assembly GCA_016806645.1 of Ophiodon elongatus. Classification (NCBI taxonomy): domain Eukaryota; kingdom Metazoa; phylum Chordata; class Actinopteri; order Perciformes; family Hexagrammidae; genus Ophiodon; species Ophiodon elongatus. Next base: position 865,383 of record JACSYO010001013.1, on the reverse strand, counting down.
CAACAGACTCTTATTCTGATCCTTCTGGTGGGACAGGGCTGCCCTCTTCTGGACAAAGTCTGCAGTGCTGCTAACACTGTCACTCTCATGGCCTGAAAAAAATACATGAAAAACACTGATGAGATTTTCCTCATTAAGTCTTTGCTAATTTGGTTACAGCAATTAATACAGAAGACTCGGCTCCATTTTGATACCTTCACTGTTCTTGTTGTGCCCTTTGCTCCGCCTGCGGCGACTCTTAGAATTGGGCGTCTTGCTACGTGAGGCCAGGTTGGCCTGTGCAGAGGCCTTGCGCCCGGCCTTAAAAGTCTTCGTGATGGTGGTGGGATCAACAGGATCAGGCATGCTGCTGAAGCTTTCCTGTGAGGCCCGGTCAAATTCTTGCGGCCTGGGGTGGCGGCTGGCATAAGTGGGGGAGGAGGTGGGAGACTCTTGGGGCTCCGGTTTGGATCGATGATGCTGGACGGTGTTGTTCGCGTAGGCGGTTTTCAGCCAGCCAGACGGTCTAAAGGGGGTCACAAGGAAAATAAATATATGAACAATAATGTCTACATGAATAAATAGAAACGTCCTCTCAGGCAAAAATGATGGACGTACCCTCTATCTGTGGTGGTGTTAAGAGGAGAGCGTTGCAGTGGAGGAGGGAAACTCATGTACTCCGTTTTAATTGAGGTGTTGGGGTCTAACTTCTGCTTTGGGTTGTCAGGGGTTGCCTGACTTGCCGCACCCTGGGGGAACTCGCCCATAGTAGGGGGGAAGAGTGGATATAAATTAAAGCCTGCAGAGTGAAAGAAAGAAAAAAAACTTAAATTTGCTCATGTTTAAGTGTTAATGGGCCAAAGAATCAATTAAATCATGACAGCAGGACCTTTGGCCTTTCATTTCTGCCCAAGTGAGTCCCTTCCTAATATATTACTAATATAAAATTAAAATGTACTAACTGAAAAAGATTACAATAAATACATGAAGAAAAAAATAATAATTCTAGATTTAATTTCTTGAATATTCAGATTTTCTTGTATTGCAAAGAGGCATTGCTAAGATTTTCATAAATGCAATGACCTGTTGAAGGTCAAACTTTCATTGATTTTAAAGAGGCTTTTTTTAGCACATAACCACAAAAAATCTTTAGTTGGTCTAAAATAAATCACTGTAAACCATCTTTTGAGCCTTATGCAGATTATTTAGCTTTCTGTTGCTTCTAATGCAAACCATTCAAGACATGTTTTGTGAATTAAGAAATTGAAGCTCAAGAGCTAAAAAATATCCACGTCATACCAGGAGGGAATGGGGATAAGGCAGCAGTTGACATGTTGTTGGTTGAAGGATGCAGAGTAGAGGAGAAGGGGAGGAAGACACCAGCGGAGGCTGAGGTGCCGGAGCTGGATTCCTGGGACGAGCCGTGCTTCTTTGTCTGCCAACCAGCTGTTGAAGAGGAAGCCTGCTGATGCTGATGCTGCTGTTGCTCGCGAAGGAGGTCATTAAGGACCTGCTTTAGTCTGAAGGAAAAGTACGACAGAATATAGAAAATATAAAAATGAGCTACTTGAGAGAAAGCAAGAGGTGTTCTGTTATATACTTCATATTCCTCGTTTGTTTGTTTTATACCTTTGTACGTTGGTTTGCTGCCAAGCCAGCTGGGTGTAACACTGGTTGAGCTGGTGCATGACCAGGTGGACCTGTGGTGATGACAGGTTGTTGGGTAACGCACTGTACTGACCTGTCAGCAGGGTTTGCAACATATAAGAGAGTGTCTGTGGAAGGAGGTGAGAGAATTTAGTTTTGTTTGAAATAACTGTTTCAATACTTAAAAAAAACAAAGTAAAAACAACAACACCTATTCGATGGCCACGTCTGGCCCATGTATTTGAAACACAAGAACATTTAGAGTTAGACACCGAAACAAAGACCGGATAGAAAGCAAAGTCATTGACAATTCCACTGTAACTAAGTGCACAAATGCAGCGCAAACTTGTGTCAATTATTACGGTCAGCGCCCGCGTATGTGCACGTATTTGAACTGTCCACAAACCTGCTGGTCCTGCAGGAGTGTCTGACACATGCTGGTGCTGAAGTCCAGCTGCCTCTGCAGCTGGCTGACCTGTTCCTGCCACTGACCGGAGCCCTCGGTGAAGGAGAGCTCCGAGGCCCAGCGCAGGTTCTCTTGTCGCCGTGCCGCTCCATGCTGGCTCGTGGCAGACTGGTTCAAACTTCTGGACTGCTGTTGCTGTTTCTGCTTGGCCTTAGTCTTGTTGTGAAGAGATGGATTCCCACCACCGTCACCTGAGAAGGCTGGTGGGGGCTTCAGGTTGCTGAAAACACAAAAAAATCTAAGCGTGAAGAGATTATAGATATCAGTGAAATAGAATTCTTTCTGCCTTCACTTCGTCTGACCTTCCTTGATTCTTCCGGTTACTGTAGGAGCACTGGTTCCTGCTGGCTGAGTAGATGTGGATGTCATCATCAGAGCTGCTTTCTACACATTCATCTTGCTCCTCTTCCTCCTCTGCACCCATCTCGGCGTGATATTCATCATCATCATCATCATCGTTATCTTCTTCTTCGTCGTCGTCGTCGTCGTCGTCATCATCATCATCATCAAGGTGGCAGGGAGTGGAACCCCAGGTCGCCATTGTCCTAAAGACACATTGGCAAAATGGTAGAAATTGTGTTTGTTGTCTTTGAAATAACCATCAGTTTTAATCTCTACTCCAGCTAAATATAAATAAATAACACAAAGAGTAATCACAACAGCTCTTACAATATGTTTTAGCTCAGCATAAGAGCTCATGTTGTACAATGTGGCTGCTTTGGGGGTTCTGCTGTTCGTCTGCAAAGATCTCCTATTTCACTGAATACGTTTATAACTAGAGGTGTCACAATTTCTATTCTAAACTGAAAAATGTATCAAAATAAGCTTTCTATTTCAATCTTTCAAGTCAAAAGCAGGATCTGAGATTCCCCCCGTATTTTCTTTTCTCCTTGCCCCGCCTACTTAAGTGCATCCGAAGAAAAGAAAATATCAGCATGGCAGGGGCATAAACCCAATGATGTGTTGATCTTTGCAAATAGCACAGCTGTCAGTGCTGACAATCAAATGGAATCATGACCGTACAATCAAAAGTCAAATAAAATTGCGGATTTTCTAAAAGACAGCTAAGTTAGTTGACTTCTGTCTTGGCCTTGGTGAGACCCTCAGAGGAGCATGTCTCCTACCTTTCATCCCTACTGACAGACTGTGACGGTGTAGCAAGGACTTCTGAGTCGTCCATCTGCCTCGGAGAGTCACCGAGACCACTACGCCTCTGGTGTTCGGCCATCAGGGACTCGAGGTGCTTTCTGCGCTGTCGCAGTTCTTCCCGCAAGATCTGGTGGCGACGCATCTCAGACCATAGCTGCTGACGATACAAGAACAGAGGGGAACGGTTAACTGTAATCTGTACTGTTCTGAATGTACAGATCTCATTGAGACGTTTGACGAGTTGTAGCCGTGGGTCTGTGTGTGTGTGTGTGTGTGCAAGGTGGAGTCTGTTACCTCATTTTCAGTGACTGGAGAGGAAGCTGCTTCCGGAGCCGTGGGTTTTAACAAGGCTGAGTTAGTTTGGGGTCCAGAGGAGGAGGAAGCCAGGACAGTGGCCGGAGTGGAAACTGCAACTGGAACCTTCCTCAGCAAGCCCTGCTGACTCACTGTGCTCGACACAGATGACTAGAAAAGAGAACGTAAAAAGTAAAAAAACATATATTTTCTAAATAAAATATGCAATCCTTAAAAAAAAGGTGCCAAATTATTAGGTACACCTAGCTAAATGCAATCCAGTCTAACACAAACAGCCGTATAATAAACCCTACGTTTCATGAAGGTTCTAGTTTTTGTTGAAACTGTTTTTATTCAAGTGTTTTTATTTATTTAAGTGTTTATTCAACTTTAAGGTCATTTTGGAGGCTGTATTTTGTGGTGTTCTTTACTGAGTCAGGTGTTCGTATTATTTAGTCCACCTCATCTTTGATCTAAATAGGGTGGATGAAATATTGAACAACACTCTTTCAAAACATGTTTTTTGAATCCGATTTCAATTCTACCTGCTGATTCCGCTTCATAGAAAAACCTTAGTGTGTGTGTGCGTGTGTGTGTGTGTGTATATGTGTGTGTAAAATACCTGGAGGTCCGGGCAGGCCCACTGCAGATCCTGAATCTTGCCTTGGATTTCAATGAGCCTCTGGCGCTCTTCATGGAGCTGCTTGAGCTCCTTCTTCTGCTGACGCAGCTTCTCCTCATACAGCTTCTCCCTGTGTCCAGAATAGTTTGGATGCAATGGAAATTAATATCATTATTAAAGCAATAATTAAGTAAACATTCAGAATACAGTCAAAATTATGTTTTGGGACAACTGTACAGACCGCCAACAGTCTTTTCAGACACTGTACTGTACCTGGCCTTGCTGGAGAGTGTGAGTTCTCTGGAGTTCTGTTTAGATCCGTCCCCCGACCCCCCAACCACAGCAGCTCTGGTATTATTTGGCTGTTGGTGTAAAGCTTCATCCTCATTAGCTGTTGTGCCATCAGTGTCGTCACTCTGGATACAGACAGAAACACACAATTTACACAGTGTTCAGCTTAGTGAGACATCACGTTTTAAAAAGTACAAAAACAAAAAGTAATAGACACCACTTCAGGATTAAAAGAGAAAAATCAAACCTAAAACCCTTTACAGCTGTTAAAGAACAACGGTTGTAAGTTTTCCTTGTAGTCAAAGGCTCATTATTTGTTTTAAGGGTTTTCTATTCCCATGAAAAAGGTGACCAAACAAGATCCAACATGTCATGTTTCATCAGCATCTGTTACTACCGATAGGAGTTGACAAAGTCAGGCATTTCTTCAAATCCTTTGCCTGATATCAGACAGAATTGTCAACTTGTTACACTCTGTTTCTATCTTTAGTCTGACATTGCCTCCATGGTAATCTATTTCCGTGGGGGGTGGGGGATTTGATTTTCACTAACCAATCAATAGAGACCAACATTGCCGCCTGGATCTAACGTAATTTTAAATTGACAGGTGATGCGTTGCCATGACAACATAATTTGTGGCAGTGGTTTAAGATTGAAGCAGACTCAGAACAAACAGAACTATTTCAGGTCCTATTCAAAAAATGATGTAACTCCATTTGGAAAAAAGAGGGACCTTGATACCTACAAAATGGCCACAAAAAAAAAAGAAAAAGAAGCTGTGCCAGAATCTCATAGCAGTATGACAGAGGTAAATAATACCCTTTTCCCAGACATCAAAACAGAGTGCTGTTCGTTACTTCTCCTTTCCTTCTGTCAATCAAAAAGTCATGCCTATATTCTTGCTATGGAATCTATAATATTGTTCTCTCGTCTGCCTCACCTGAACCATGGCCACCAGCTCCTGAAGCTGCCGGAGTTTCTGCTTCGCCGTGTGCCGATGAACCTTCTGGGCAAAACCGCCATTGTTTCCCAGACTGCTTCGTCGACTGGATCCCGATGCCTCACTGTCGGCAGCCACAGCCTGTGCCCCTTCATCATTATCTAGGCCGTCTTCATCCTCATCCTTCACCTGATTATAGGGGGTGTCCCTATTGTACTGACACTCTAAATGAGGGCAAAGATGAAATCAAACCGAGTTAGAGTGTAAAAAATGATGTCATTTAAAAGTGGGTGTGTTTCCCTCCTTAAGCTTTGCATTAATACAGAACTTCAATAACAAGCTCCTGAAAACACAGCACTCTTACAGAAAAGCCACATTACCAAACAAATGTAAGCGAATATCTTGTTTGTAATTTTATCGCAGGTGTCCAAAATTCAAAACAATTGCTAGTAATACAATGAATACCCGAAAAGGAAGATTACCATCAGCTGTAACATGGATCTGCGTACGCATGTGCACGAGTGTACCTATGGCTGAGGGGATGTTGAGGCTGCGGAGGTTGGCTGCAGACCGGTTGTTGATCTCACACTCAGTGTTGAGTCTTCCTTCACGGTTGTTCGTGGCGCTGCACCTGACACTGCGCCTGTTTGTCAGGCTGTTCAGGTCTGTCCAGTTCCCACTGCGCTGTGGGTTTCTGAGGGCATAAAGTGCAGTGACTGTTATAGATACATCACAACGCCGCTAGTAGAATTGCACACACTGAGACCTAACGCTCATCACACTTCAACTTGAGCCCAACAATCACCAACCCTCACATTGGCGCCGTTTAATTATAATGTAACAATTTCAACATAATGTAGGGGTACAACTGACACTTATTTTCATCATCAATTAATTTATCTATTAATCATTTGGTTTAAAAACCACTCCAGGAACTGATAAAAAAAGGGAGACTTTGAAGATTTTCCACCGGTTCTGTGTCACCCGCCGGCAAAACTCGTTTCTCATCATCCGTGGATGTTCATCTGAAAGAACTGCATTTACTGCCTGCGCTGCAGTGACACAGAGCTGGTTGAAAATATGTAGTTTCCCTGAATCAATTTAACCTCAGCCACATTGTTTTGGAAATAAATAAATAAAATTGCCCGCTGATATCCAAACACACATCTCTCGTGAAAAAGTGCAGTTTTATACGACCAGTGTGTCTAGGTAATCGCCCAAAGTTCCATTTGATTGGAGGATGATAAAACATTTGAAACCGTTTTACAGAAGACAAAAGACAGTATTTTTTACAACAAATGACAGGTATTTGGCATATAACAAGGGATAGATGAACAATGAACATACACAGGATGGTGGGTCTCTAAACAAACACACCTGATGTTTGTTATAGGCTGGCGGTTCTCCAGCTCAGAGTCAAACATGGCCTCAAACATAGAACCGTCCTCTGTCTCATCTTCCTCCTCCTCCTCTTCCTCGTCATCCTCCTCTTTCACATTCTCGTTGACCGCATCCACCATCATGTCAGAGGTCTGCTCGTAGTACTGAACCAATTCCCGCAGCTCATTCAGACGCTTGTGGACCTCCTTTAGCTTCCTGTAGGGAGTAGAAAAGAACAACCAATGCGGGAATTAAATGTAAATGTATACGAGGCTAAATAATTAAAACGGTTATGTGACACGCCAAAACAATGTCTTCACAATTCCCTCCTCGACTCAATTTCCAAGTACAGAGACACCTACAGAAAAGTACCCCTATAAAAGGTGGGGGCTGAGGTTCTTGTTGAAGACCACTTCAGCAAAGGCTGAACCTTGTGAGCACGAGGACAGGCAGTAGGTTTTGTGGCTGCTGCGAGGTTTCACGACGCCATCCCCACTCTATACAACACCCTGGTACTGATATCTGACCTGCCTATTCAGCGGCTTGTGTTTTTGTGCGTACCTGAGCTTGTCTGTGGAATTGGAGCTCTCCTGGTGTTGTGTGCGTGAAGGATGAAAGGGAGTGGAAGCTGAGGCCCCGTTGGAGCAGAGAGCAGATGGACATTCTGAAGGACCTCCCATACTCAGACTGCACCGTGTTGACAAGCCACGACCTGAGGGGAACCACATACAGTCCATCTACACTTTATAGTGGGAAAAGCCACAGAATTACTGCAACAACAAAAAAAAAAGGCCTCAGAAATACTCTTACATGAGTTGTTGTTAAGTGTCTGGTCTCGGAGAGAATGCAGCTCCCGCAGGATCTTGTCCATGGTTTGCTTTTTGTCTTGGAGCTCTTGGAGCTTAGTGAGTTTGGCACTGGCAGCTGTGGCCCCCGTGTCTAGACCAGTGTGGGGACCAGATGCAGAGTGGAGGAGAGGCCTGTGTTGAGGTGGACCAACAGCATGGGGAGCCCTAGACCAGCCCACTTCTCTGGAGAGGGAAAGGCTCTCTGCCTGCCGACGGTTGTCTGGCACTGCTTTAGTCTACAAGGCATAAACAGCAGAACATTTGATCAATAAATGTGTTATTAAACAGTTTAAAAACTAATTTCTTGATGAAATAACAAAGTTGACATGGCTTGTCAAATGGGAAGTAGACGAGGGGTGGACATGCCAATATCACAGGTTATGTCCAACAAATTTCGTAACATAATTATCTCCACGTACTGACAATAGAATGTTGTCATCATTATTATTAATACTTACTAAAAAAAAAATACAGTATGAGTCAGAAGACAGTTAAATATAGGAAGCATTTCTAGATGACATATTGCTATTATTTAATTAGGCTATAGCAGCCCAAATGCATAGTCGACTGTACCTGAGAATCATGGAGCTGGTTGTGGAACCGCTGGATCAAATCGTTCAGCTCATCGTTCAGCTCTGATGTGATGCTCAGGCCTGACACACTGCCTGTGGTTTCTGTGACAACTAATGACAACAAAATGTCAAATTAATTCAACGTATGGAAATATTTGTTGATGTGTTGTTTGTTTATTTCGTTTAATCATTAAATGTGACTCCAAGTGACAGATACTGTTGACATTTCTATTTAAAAAAGAAAAATGATATATAAATATGCCTTTCAAAATATAATTAGTTCCTGCAATTATATTGTGATTAAAATGTTTCCAACTGAGTTGCCATTGACACGTCTCTGTTTGGAATTAAATTAATACATACACTATTTTTTTTTTTTTTTTTCTGGAAACACAAAAAAAACTATTAGTCTGCACTTGATTGTGAATTGGCCTGTGACTGCGTATCTCACCAGTGTCTTCAATCACAGCAAGTGCTTGCTCTGCACTGTCCTGCATGGCCATTAGTGCTTCCTGTCTGCCCTGCAGGGCCCGGAGCTGCTCCTGCTGCTCCAGCATCTTCTTCAGCAGCTCGTGCTGCTTACGCAGATTCTCCAGCTCTTCCTTCTGGTCAGCTCGCACCGTTTCAGGCCTACCGCCCTGCAAAGTTCACGTCCACAAAAGCTTTACAAACACTGACTTCACCAAAACACCACACAACAACAACAACAACAACAACAACAGTGCTACATGTCTCATTTTCATGTCTGAATTTCAAAAAGACAAGATACAATTCCCTCACACTAATTATAATGGCTACGTGTAATGCAACAGAGACCTGCTTCCGTTTTGAGAAACAGTCCACAAATGTACACACCGTTGCATTTGAGGCATCTGAGGAACGGACCTCGATGTTAAGAGAAGTGCTCTCAGCCAGTGAACCTGAGCCCACTGCAGAGTCCAGGGTCCCCACATCATCCTCGTCATCCTCTCGCGTCTACAGAGATAGTGGAAGGAGGAGACAGAGAATGTTAATTTTCAAATCACTGAAAAAAAAAAAAAAAAAAAAAAAGAGTGCCGCACAATCTTTTGTCCAACAATTGTTTGGCATTGTTAAAGTAAGCTACTTAGTAATTGATAATAATTACACATGCCATATGTTTCCCAAAATGCTCCATATATGAGAATGCCTGCATGATCAAGCTGATTAAATGTGTGGGAATATGGGTTACAAAAAACCTGCTGTTTGCCCAACAAAAAATATTGTTTCTGGCAAATACTACTATATACTTCAGAGAAGTTATTACAGTCAATTCAAAGTGATAAACACAAAACAATGCCATACTGCAATAGAAAGTAGCATTCTACTGAATGTTCTAATTTTATCTTCACGAGACAGGACTTGGCAGATGGCTACAGAGAAAGACAGCCATTAAAAATATATGAGTGACAAGCTCCCAAGATAACACAAACAGGCTCCATTTCTACCACATAGAAGCTAACAAACAAGCTTTCCAACAAAAGACAACTTTTTTTTTTACTGAAAATGTATTCTCTTTTCTGACAGCATGAGAAAAGCAAAGAACAAGATTAACTTTGAAAAAGATAAAGAGCAAAACAAACGACAAACTGACCAGCATTTTCTGCAGGAACCGTAAATAAGACCTCTCCTGCTCCTTGAGGTGGTCAATGAGATGGGAGAGACGCTCCACGTTGGCCGGCACATCATTCTTCTCCACCAGGTCGTCCCGCATGGAGCTGGCCTTACTGATGTACTCCCGGATCTGTACCAGTTTGCTCACCACCTGACACCGTGCCGAGAGAGGAGGGTGGTGTACGGGTGTGGGTTTCAGAAGGGTAAATGAGGAGAAGTCAGAGAAAGACGTAAGAGAAAGGTGAGCGAGCCTCAGAGTGGGCTAAATAAGGGCAGAAGGGGGTTGGGCACAAAACTCACTGGGCACCACTGGTGGCTTATTTATAAATTGCCCTAAATACAGCCTAGTTTTAGCTGCACTAGCTCTCCCTCACTTTCATCCTAGTTCTGATTTCACAGAGTAGCATGGAGTGAAGTGATACAAAGACACTGCCACGTGTACACGTGAAAAGGGACCCATTATATCATGAAATGTGAAATAATGCCTTTCTAACCAGGATTAGTACACTTAAACCTTCAATAGCTGATCTTTGTGGCCACTTGGGGGCAGCGGAAGTTCTCAACATAACGCTAACACTGACATCCCCTATTCATTTTATTTAACAAGCTTGTTGACAAATAGTTGCTTATTCACACAACCAATGGTTACGTAGCAACATTATCATTCATTAAGAGTTGTGTTTCTGTGTGAATATAACTTTAATTCTCTCTCTTTTAGCACCGCTTTTGGTTTCTACAACTCCTGAGCGATACATCTGTCTCTTTAGCTGTTAAATGCTCCACTTTGTTCACCAGATAGTCACTAACTGTGTCTTTCTGCTGTTTAGTGCTAAGCAGGTCGTGTACAGCAGTTTAGAGCTTTTTCACCAAAAACAGTCTGCGATTGAACCAAAAAGTTATGGACAAGACAACAAAACAATGAGCTCACTATAGAGCTCCATTTAGCCAAGGGGAGCAGCAGAATCAGGTGATAATTATTTGTAGGTTCATCACTACTAGCAACCCCTTTCACATTGTGACACAGTGTTGTTACGTGTCATTTGATACACTGTTACAACAAAAACATCAATTATAGCCGCTTTAACTGAAATGCTGCACATCTCCAGGCTCCCTGTTAAAGAAACCTTAGTTTACCATGCACTTGGTTTAGTTTCTCAGAAACTGAAGAGAACATTGGTGTCGCACTAAAAAGATGAAGAGAGCTTCAGACTTTCCAGAGACATTCGTGGTACACAGAGGATGAATCCTAACGACGTTGGTGATCATGTGACTTTTCCTCCAGCACCAACAGCAAGTCAAAGTTTTCACATATTCAGTAAAATATCTCAGCATTTACTTGATGGATTGGCCCCAAATTGTACATATAAGTGCGTGTTTATGAGACCAACGCCTCGTTATCCCACTCCCTCCTCAGACTACAAAGTATCAAGTGGCAGTTAGACGAGAGTAAGCGCTGAGCAAAACCATGGCAACAACAAAACAAAATGTTACCTGGCTGCTGTCTATTCTCGGTTCTCCTCTGCTGTATTCTCTGTGCGCTAAGGGTCCTCTCTCAGTGCCACCACGGCCGGGCCTCGGAGTTTCCTTGGTAGGAACCACAGGGGTTAACATATCCCTGAGTCCTGGGCTCTGCTTCTTAGTTTCCTTGGTGATAGCTGGTGTGGCTGGGGCGGAGGAGGAGGGAGGGAGCAGCTCCTTGCTTTTGTTAGTGTTCACATGCAGAGGTAGGAAGTTGTAGGGCTTCTTGTTCTCTCCAGCTAACTGGCGCTGGTTGTTGGCAGCTGTGGCACGCCCCTGGGAGTCACTGCCAATGCTCCTCTGAGTAAGAAAAGAAGATATAAGTCAGACAAATCATTTAAACCACAACATATGCAACTTGACAAGTAGCGCCAACTGCAGTCAGTTATTGTCAATGCTGGCTGATAACTATTGCTGTTATGAGTTTGTCAAACCATCAGCTCATTGTGATCTTTATGTCCACAGACTAAGCCACTGCCCACATATTTATTTATCTACCAGAATATCACACATGCCACCCTAAGTCAAAAAAGGTGCTTGGGATGTGAATTACCAACTACATATTGACCCCACTGAACAGAAACAATTCATGATGGCACAGCAGCTTCTCACCTCATCCAAGTCTGTGAAATTGATTCTCTGACGCAGCTTGTCCAGCTCGGTCTGGTCGGGGACAGACATCTGGGTGGTGTATTTGATGTGGGGAAAGGTATGAGGGGTGCGTGCTCTCCTGCGGCCGGCCCCAGGGGTGGACTCTGGCGAAATATCATTAGTCAGGCGGCTCTCCACCACTGTAGCCGACAGCTTCTTCTTGTTCTTCTCTGAAGATCGGTTGGCTTTCTTCTGCTGAACACCCCAGTCCTGATCAACCAAATACATATGAAATAATGATGATACATGTTTACTTTAAATTCGGGGCCGATGCATATTCTCTATAAGATACACATCAGACACACCGTGGTATAAATAAGCCATGACAAGACAGTAAGATAAACACAACGGAGCAAATCGTATTTTAGAGTTTGATTTACTAAATTCCAGTTGGCAATCGGCTGGATAACAAACACAAAGTGTTGAGAAAACCACGACAGTGTAACATGATGTGAAAATGCAAACAACCGGTCAATCGTCCTCTCTAAAAGGTTCTGATGAGCCCTCACCAGATTGTTGAGTCTGTCCTCCAGACTCCCATTGGTTACAGTCCAGTTGTGCAGCTCCTCTGCACTGTCATCAAAAGGAGTGCCTCCGGTTGCCATGTTGCCAACTTACAGCTGGCTGGAAATCACAAAAACAAAGCACACTTGTCATGAAACAGAAGAGAAAGGTGAGTTATACAAACCTGCAATAACAATATTAGACGAAAAAAAGGACACAAGGCATTCAAGGAAACAGCTTGATGGAGTTCACAACAAAGGAGACACTGAGCACCGACCAGGATCAGAGAACACTGAGCACCGACCAGTACCAGAGAACAACATGCACGTTACACAATGTCGACTTAAAAGAACAACAAAAGCTAATCTCAGAAAAATACGTTAAAAAAAGGGTTGATGTTAACTAGCTAACTAACTAGTTAAAAAATAAGGTAATGCCTAAAAACGACTACAAACTTGACCTATTAGTAGTTAGCTAGTCAACGTTAGGAACTATTACAGCTCATAATTACATGAAAGCGTCAAAGTGCGTTAACTCTCCGATCACGAGCGGCTTGTTAACCATCAGAACGTCGACGTCACAGCTTCTGGCTGTTTGGTGACCTGTGTCCGTTGCCGTTAGCGGCCGTTGGTAGTATGCGCGTGGCCCGCTAGGATTCCCGGGGAAAAAAAACAAAAAAAACAATGCGCGAGTTAGCGCGAGCTCTCTGTCGCTGCTCCGCCGAAGGGACATGAGCTCATGTTAGCTAAACAGCCAGAGGAGAGCAGTTGGATCAAACAAAACGTTGAACAAATGAGAGTGTTAACGTCGCGTAGAAACTTTACTAGCGGAACGTTTGTGACCTAAGTCGGTCCTACAATCGCCATGGCAACACGCAATACCCCCCCCGCCCCCCAACCTCCCCGATGTGCACAAGCTAGCTACCCTGCTGGTTGACGTTGCTTCGCGTCTAGTTATATCGATAGAAACACCGCGACTCTTCACGTTTGTTTGTGTCCATCAACAAGACGAGATGCTAACGAGCGGAGAAAGTTACACACACACAAAGCTGGGGTGCCGATAGCTCGCTAATGCTAACGATACCTAGCTGGCCAAGAGCTGCTAACTTTAAATGTCACGATAAAAGTTGAAGCAAACAAGCGTCTCGGCGTGATTAAATCTCAAGAATCACGTCAGTAATCACACCGTGCGAGGGGTCTGAAAACTGTCGCGACTAACCAACACGACCATTAGCTGAGGACGAACGCAGCAGGTTTAAACACTAGCTTCCATGTTATTTACAACTGCACTTGCTATGGTAGCTTACGATGTAAGATGGGGACCGCTGGCATTACCATGCAGAGGGGAAGTGTAGGAAAGGTCGTTCCTTTAGCGTTAGCACTTTATACACTGCAGCTGAGTTTTTTTACAAAATCCCTCTGATTCTGTTAAAAGCCATTTGGTAAATAACAACGTCTTATAGGTCCCAACACGCAGCTATTCGTGGACGTGCTCCTGACGTGAAGCCTCCCGTACAGCAGGGGGCAGCGTTCACGAGCTATCAACACTGCAATAAGTAGGAACACATGATACAGGCAAATGCGACTATTGTGGGCAAGAGGAAACAATATGACATGTTATTGTACACTGAAGTACTATTTCAGTATCAACTAATATTATTGAGAAAATATGAGCCCTTATTTTATTTATTTTATTCATTTTATTCAGTTTATTTATTTTATATAATGTAAGTACTCTACAGCCTGATCCACACTCCATACCAGTTGGTGGCGGTAATGCGCCAATTAGTTGTTTTCCAACCGCTAATATACCTCAAAGAAGAAGAAGAAGCAGAAGAACGCGTCACAGCCGGAAACCGTAATATTGTCGTTCGTCTCACGACGTCGAAAGTTGTAGCGTTATACGAGGAGCTTGGTGGTTAACCTGGTGGGAAGAAAACAAATAACGTTAGCTAAGTATTTTTTCAACACATCCTCACTCGTCGTCGGTTAACATCGGATCGTGAGCACGAGGAACCATTTTGTCTTCGCTCTGCGTGAGTTGTGTCGTCGGTTAGCCACTTAGCCTTCAGAGCTAACGTAAGCTAGTCCGCGAAGGAAAAGCAGCAGCCGCAGCTTTTCCTCCTCATCAAACACTTCGTGTTAACAAGAACATTTTGATAACAGTTGTGTTTTTTTTTGTGTCACAACTGTTGTAACCTGCTAAGGAAATAATGGGGTCGTCCAAGAAACACAAGGAAAAGAGTCGCGACAAGGACGCAGAGGAACGCCGTCGGGAACACAAGAAGCATCGCCACAAGGACCGAGAGAGAGATGCCTCGGACCGGGACGGGACTCGGGATAAAGATAAGCGAAAACGCTCCAGGTCCCGGGAAAGAACCGGACGGGACCGCAGCAAAGGTGAGCGGAGCGCCGGCGAGCCACGTGTGAAGAAGGAGAAAGTCGATCTCGGCTATGAAGGAAACAACGCAGAAGTGGGGCCTCAGTCTGCAAGCGGAGACGCGTCTCTCAGCATTGAGGAGACAAACAAGCTCAGAGCCAAGCTGGGTCTGAAGCCTCTGGAGTTAAATGAGAACAAGAAAGAGCTCGGCACCAAGGAGGACCCGCTGGTGGCGGAGACCATCAACCCTGTTCTCATTAAAAAGCAGAAAGATATGAGGGAGAAGCTTGCAGCTATGAAAGAAAAACGCATCCAGAACCAGAAACTGGGAAAAGTCAAGACCATAGCGGAGGAAGACTGGCTGGATGATACCGCGGCGTGGGTTGAGAGAAGCAGAAATATGGCAAAAGAAAAGGAATTGGCCGAGAAAAGAGCCAAACTTCTGCAAGAGATGGACGAGGAATTTGGCGTCAGCAGTCTGGTGGAGGAGGAGTTCGCACAACGCAAAAAGGATCCGTACACAGCTCAAGATCTAAAGGGACTCAAAGTGCAGCACAAGGTGGATTCCTTCAACGAGGGCCAGACTGTCATCCTGACCCTACAAGACAAAGGTGTACTCGAGGAGGAGGAAGATGTGCTTGTGAACGTGGGAATGGTGGACAAGGAAAACGCAGACAAGAATGTGGAGTTAAAAAAGAAAAAGCCTGAATACAAGCCCTATGAAGAAGATGAGAGTGTGGACGACATGGTTACGGTGAAGGTCCACTCTGTGCTGTCAAAGTATGACGAGGAAATTGATGGTGAAAAGAAAAAGAGCTTCCGGTTGAACACGGGGGGCTTTGCTGACGGGGAGCGAGAGCGGGAGATTCAAGCCATGAGAGAGGCTCTACGAAATCAGGCCCAGTCCTTGGATATGCCTGCTCTAGCGATCGCCTCGGAGTATTACACACCTAATGAAATGGTGGGCTTTAAAAAGACCAAACACCGCGTGAGGAAAATCAGGAAGAAGGAGAAGCAGACGGCTTCGGACGAGCTTCGCATCGATGACACTCGCAGCACCGATTTTGGCTCCAGGACTCGCGGTCGAGGCCGCAAACAGTTGGAGGAAGTTGTCGAGGAAGTCGTTGAGGAGGAGAGCGCCACGCCCAGCACTGCCCCCCAAATGTCTGATGATGTTAGGATGGCAGAAATGGAGATAAGTGATGACGAAGACTTCACTGTTCCTGAGTCAACTGTATTTGAGGAGGATGAGGCAGAGCAGGAACTGCAGAAACAGCTGGAGAAGCAGAGGAAGCTGAAGCAAAAGCAGCTTCTCAAGGACTCTGGGGAGAAGGTGGCGGAGAAGATTAAAGAGCTTGATAAAGGCAGCCTGGAAAATGATCCTGAGCGGAAGAACAACATTGTTTTCAACGCCACCTCAGAGTTTTGCAGAACCTTGGGTGATATCCCAACGTATGGGCTGTCTGGCAACAGAGAGGACCAAGAAGACATTATGGACTTTGAAGAGAAGGAAGAGAAAGATGATGCTGGAGATTCAGACTCAGAATTGGATGAGAATGTTGGCTGGAGCACAGTTAACCTGGATGAAGAGCAGAAGCAGCCAGATTTTTCGACAGCCTGTGCCACCATTTTGGACGAAGAGCCCATCGTCAAGTCCGGTCTTGCTGCTGCTTTGCTGCTGTGCAAAAACAAAGGTCTATTGGACACTGAAATGCAGAAGATAGCCCGTGTCAGAGCAACGAAAGGCGCCTTGCCCAACGACAACTACTGCATCGAGGACAAGATGGGCTTCGACGACAAGTACAGTCGCAGAGAAGAATACAGGGGCTTCACTCAAGATTTCAAGGACAAGGAGAGCTACAAGCCTGAGGTCAAGATCGAGTATGTGGATGAATCTGGGCGACGGCTCACTCCAAAAGAAGCTTTCCGGCAGCTTTCGCATCGATTCCACGGGAAAGGGTCTGGAAAGATGAAGACGGAGAGGAGGATGAAAAAGCTGGAGGAAGAGGCATTGCTGAAGAAGATGAGCAGCAGTGATACTCCTCTAGGGACGGTGGCTTTGCTCCAGGAGAAGCAGAAATCTCAGAAAACCCCATATATTGTGCTTAGTGGGAGTGGGAAAAGTATGAATGCAAATACCATCACCAAATAAGTCTGGGGGAGGAGTTAATTATCTTTAACGCAAACATACACTGACACATTCATTGATACACACATATATACAGGATGTTTTAAGTAAAGTAAATGCCTACTTCATACAAGCTTTGTTGTTGTAGTAAAGAATTGTCCAATAAAATTAACACAAATTGGATAAATGTTTTATTGTTTTCTGTGTTGCTAACGTACAAGGTGAAGAGTAACTCAGAAGGTTACTCTTTTCAGGATTAAAATATTCTTTTAATGAGAACCTAAATGTGTTAATGTGAATATTTTAAAGTCCTTCGGTGAGTTTCATGACAGCTATTGCATTTTGTGGCATGAGGTTAGTAACCGGTCCAGTAGTAATGAACAACAAGGGAGAAGTATTTTTTTTTTTTTAAATAGTTAAAATGCATTTGGGTTCTGATTTTAAATACTAAAAGTATAGCCAATTCAGCTTCGTTTAACTAAAGTTAAAGTAAATAGTGCAAAAATGAACACTGAAAATGCTTTGTGGAATTGCACATTGTGTAATCTTTTTAAAACCCAGAGGATTAATATTTCCACTGCTATGGTCTCATCCTAAAAGTAAAAAGTATACATTAATATACAATATGTCACAGGAACTGAGCTGATAGCCATGCTTTAAGAAATACCTTCAATAATATATTCAGCAAATTAGAGAGAATATAACCCCACATAATGAATATACATTTAACAAATATTTATTATTAGACTGTTTAAAAAAAATGGTGAAAGATGATGACCTTGCAGCGCCAGCTCCATCCATCAGCTGTGGTGGTTCGGGCATCTAATCAGGATGCCTCCTGGACGCCTCCCGTTAGAGGTTTTCCAGGCACGCCCAACTGGTAGGAGGCCCCGGGGAAGACCCAGGACACGATGGAGGGATTATATCTCCCAGCTGGCCTGGGAACGCCTCGGGATCCCCCAGGACGAGCTGGAATGTGTTGCGGGTGAGAGGGAAGCCTGGGTCAGCCTGCTAGGCCTGCTGCCACCACGACCCGACCCCGGATAAGCGGATGAAAATGGATGGATGGATGGACCTTGCGGCGCTTCGTTAAACGGCTCATGACGGTGTTGGGTGATATCTTGCAGGTTTTCAGTTTTATCAAAATTATTTAACTGGTATGACCTATCAGAGCTGTCTGGGTATTCCAACATTAATGTGTAGATCTGAACCTGCAGAGGATAAAGCACAGTCACAAAACCACAGATTTGATTTGTGAATACTACAGTAGGGGGCTGTAAGTATATGGACTCTAAACAGATTTTTCCATATGGATCAAAGGATCCACAAATGTATGTGAGAGGGTCTACATTTGTGATTCCCAGTTACCGGGTGGAAAGCATGAAGAGGTGCAGCCAGTGATCACCAGGATCTGCTTTATGAACGGTTCACCATAAGATTAAAGTTAGTCAAGGGAGAAATATATTCATGTGGGTCCCAAACATTCAGGAGATGTAAAAGTAGACAAATTATGAAAAGACGTGATCAAAAACAAGTTGTTTAATCTATTATAAGACTTTTGAATTCAGAGGGGAAAAATAAACCAACAGTGGCAACAGCACTAGGATAATGCAACAATAATAAAAAAACTAAAGTAGGTAGGGTAAGAAATAGGGGATGTAAGTAAATAAGCAACAATAAGCAGGTTGGGAAGTGGACACCAGAGTGCACTTTTCACTATGGGACAACATCATGAAAAAGAGACAGTGTAGCATGTATATGTGTGTGTGTGTATATATGTATGTATATATATGTATGTATATGTGTATATATATATGTGTGTGTGTGTGTGTATATATATATATATATATATATATATATATACATACATACATACATACATACATACACATATATATATATTAGACTGTGGACGGCAAGAAAAGGCTATTTGGTTTTATGAGTAAGTTAACTGGACTGCTTACACGACTTTAAACAATATGACCATCACTAAAGGTTATAACCAGAGGGAGGCAGTAATGTAACGTTATGTCCACCAACTGCCGCGAATAGAAGAAGAAGAAGAAGAACCTGTAGCTGAGTCGCTGTTGTCCTATGTCCTTAACACATCCATGAAAGTAGTTAGCCAAGCTAACACTGGCGAGCCGACATTGCTTCACCCGACACGACATGCGCGACGTGAACAGCTGAAGTCTTGCACGGTGAGAACCATGACAGTTTAATCACGTCTTAATGTCGCGAAGACGAAGAAATGGGGCGACACTATAAATGATTGTTGGCACACCGTGAATGTGGGACGTGTCCGGCTGTTTTGACAGCTTCCTGTTGTGCAGCTAGCAGCGAGCTTAGTGACGGACACTATTTTTAAGTAGCTTTGATGCTTGGAAGTGCCGTCTTGTTCTTCGAAGTACCTCCACAGTACGTGACTCTCCTACGTCACCTGGGCTTGGAGCCAGTTTGGTGTTTTACGTGACCGTTATCGGTACAAAGACGTTTTATTTATTTCTTCTTCTCATTCGTTACATTGCAGTAACGTTCAAACGTTAACTGTTAGCTCAACACATCATTC
Organism: Ophiodon elongatus; assembly: GCA_016806645.1. Lineage (NCBI taxonomy): Eukaryota > Metazoa > Chordata > Actinopteri > Perciformes > Hexagrammidae > Ophiodon > Ophiodon elongatus. Next base: position 845,814 of record JACSYO010001013.1, on the reverse strand, counting down.
CGAAGTCACGTCGACACTGGACCGTTTAGTTAGTCGTTATGTAGTAACGGTTATTTAGTGACGGTTCTTTAGTAACGGCTATATTACTGATTCCACGGTGACGTTGAATCCGAGCGGCCAACGGTCGAAGCGGAATGATTCAAACCGTCACATGTTTCTGAGGGATTCGATGGTTTTATTGTTGTGGCTCTTGTAACTTTTAATAACGTTGTCAAATGTGATTACGTTGTCACGTGAATTGAACCAATTTGCAGGCAACATTTTGAAGGTTGGTATTTATGTTCACTATTAAATTGCATATTCAGACACCTGAAGCAGCAGGCTGGCATTTACTTCACGGTTAAGTAGATACAAGTGGCATGTTTGTTAATGTCTAGCTAACTAACGTTAGTTAAATCAACACATCATTATTCTTTATTTGACTAATTATAAGTTAATTAAGCTTCTGTCACAATAGGACGACACAATGACCTCATTCATCTTAAGTTGTTGACATTAATAAGCCAAATTACACTGTGATGCTGGTGTTTTTAGAACCTGCAAGACTAATTTCTGCATATATTTCATGTAAGTTAAAGCCGGGCAATATATTGATGTTATGTCGATTATTGTGATATGAGACTCGATATTATCTTAGATTTTGACTTTTGTAATCTCTCAATATGGCACGTGTTGTCTGTTCTTGGTTTCAAATGCTGCTTTAAAGTGGTGTGATTTTCTGAACTTACCCGACAGTTATATTATTTTCTTTCCCCAGTTAGTAATTATACACATGAGTATTTATCAAAAATCTCATTGTGTAAATATGTTGTGAAAGCATCAATACTCAACCATACAATATTATCGCATTTTCTTCATATAGCCCTAATTTCTGCATTAAGCAGGCTGAATAGTAGCAATGTCCAACAATTAATAGCAATGTAAATCGTGATTGTTTCTTCCTCGACAGGCCATAACTTCACCCAGTGAAACTACCGTCTGTTGTGATGTCAGAGCCTAAGCCCCCTACTCCAACCCCTGGAGACACGTACAAGGGTTGGCTTTTCAAATGGACTAACTACATTAAAGGTTACCAGAGACGCTGGTTTGTTCTGAGCAATGGACTTTTGTCTTACTACAGGTACGTTACATGTATATGACTGAAGTTGTAGTTATATGAAATCGATTTTACGGGTCTGACCTGGCTCAACAGGAGCCACGGTGGTACCAAAGGGAGCTGGCGTGAAACACAAATGATGTGTGTTGAGTTTAATATAGAGGTATTCAATAAATGTATAACAATTTTCTAAGGCAGTAACCCAGTGTCTGTTCATTTAAATTACATTTAAATGAGAAGTGCATTCAAAGTAGTACTTTTATTTTATACTGTATGCACAATTTTAAACACGTGCAGTTGCTTTACAAGAAATAAAACAATTACTTCACTAAACAGGGATCTATATTTGTCCTTCATTCTGTTGTCTGCAGGACCCAGGCGGAGATGGGTCACACATGCCGAGGCACCATCAACTTGGCCACAGCCAATATTGCTGTGGAGGACTCGTGCAATTTTGTCATTTCCAACGGAGGTGCGCAGACCTACCACTTGAAGGCTAGCTCGGAAGTAGAGCGGCAGCGATGGATCACCGCTCTGGAGCTCGCCAAGGCAAAGGCCGTCCACATGCAGGCTGAATCTGGTGAGAGGGAAAACAAATATGTTGGAGAATGCTGGAGCCAGAATATGAACATGCGTAGAAAAGTCTGCTCGGCTTGTACAACAGCACCTATGTCAGGCAGTAATGTGTGTTTTGTATCTGCGTGTGAAGCATTTTCTCCTTGTATTTGTTCGGTTTTGGTCATATTCTCTTACCCATTCTCTCCCTCAGATGACTCGGGTGACGACTGTCCTGCAGTGCCCTCCACCTCAGGACAGGGGGGAGGCTGCCGTAACTTAGAAATCCAGTCCACACTTCGCACACTCGGCAGCAAGGTGGAGGACCTCAACACCTGCAATGACCTCATTGTCAAGCATGGGTCTGCCCTCCAAAGGTATTGATTATCAGACTGAGCAGTTTGATTACTTTAGAAAAAAAACAATATTATCTTTATTTGTTTAGTTTGCCTATTTCTTTATTTTCTTTCATTCTTTCATTCTTTCATTCTTTAATTCCTTGATTCCACACACAGATCTTTGTCAGAACTGGAGGGGATTCGTGTCGCAGGAGACATGGGGGAAAAAATGAGACAAGTTACAGAGAGAGCCACACTGTTCAGAATCACCTCTAATGCCATGATTAATGTAAGTCAACCAAGTGTTAATTTGCTGACAAAACATTGTTTTTGACTCCTTTTGTCGTGTAACGTTGCTCTGGTTTTTGTATCTTCCCCAAGGCATGTAGAGACTTCCTCTCCCTGGCCCAGAACCACAGTAAGCGCTGGCAGAAGGCCTTGCAGGTTGAACGAGACCAAAGGATCCGGCTGGAGGAGACTCTGGAGCAACTGGCCAAACAGCACAATCACTTGGAAAGGGCTTTCAGAGGAGCTACAGTTCTCCCCCCTTCATTCAGCAATCCCGCCTTGGCTAACAAAGGTAAGCTTCTCATCCCCGACGGCACTTCTGAATGTTACTCAAAGTGTGCTTGCTGTGCTATGTAGCTGCGCCATTCAGTCGTTTATTCCTCCACCGTCTTTCTTCACCAGACAAAAAAGGGGATGCCAGTGACGAGGATGACGACAATGAGTTCTTTGATGCGATGGAAGACCCAGCAGAGTTTATCACTGTGCCTGCTGACCCCAAGTATCACAGGTTGTTAACCATCTGTCTTTTTCTAATGTCACGGATTACTTTTCTTTATATCAACCTTGTTTTTGTTTTTGTTGTCACTTTTTATTATTTTGCCTCATGTGTACTGCTTTGTTTTAAATGTTGCTTCTCTGTCCATCAGAAGATCTGGCAGCAACGTTAGTGGGCTCAGCAGCGAGACTGGAATGGAAGATCAGTCAGTAAATGTGTGTTAAGTTCGTTTTTGTATGGACTTGTCTTCTCTGCTTGTCAACGTGCCACAGTCTCTTGACCCTGAAAGCTATTTTCCTTCTCTTCTTCCAGTTTGATGAACTGTCTTTGGCATCCAACCCAGAGTCGCCACAGCCCCTTGAGCTCGAGCCTGTTCGACAAAGGCGGACTCGTATCCCTGACAAGCCCAACTATTACCTCAATCTGTGGAGCATCATGAAGAATTGTATTGGAAAGGAGCTCTCAAAGATACCAATGCCTGTAAGAAACATGTACCCATGTTGGTATCTAAGTGGCCTTTGCTTGTGCGAGCACTCTGAAGTAATCAGACATCTTCTCTCTGTGACTATGTACCTACTAGGTGAATTTCAATGAGCCCCTCTCAATGCTGCAACGTCTATCTGAAGACCTGGAGTACTACGAGCTGCTGGATAAGGCTTCTAAATGTCAGAGCTCTCTGGAGCAGATGTGTTACGTCGCCGCTTTCACAGTCTCCTCCTACTCCACCACTGTCCACCGCACGGGGAAACCCTTCAATCCTCTGCTGGGAGAAACCTTTGAGCTTGATCGGCTAAAAGATTGTGGCTACCGCTCCCTCTGTGAACAGGTACGTCGAAGGATGTTTATGCAAGCATGTTTAATCTAATAATTGTTATGGTCAAAACATGACTTTGCGAGCCCTCTTCTCTTCACTCACCTCCTCTCAGGTGAGTCACCACCCACCTGCTGCAGCTCACCATGCCAGCTCTGAAAAGGGCTGGACCCTCAGGCAAGAAATTACCCTGGCCAGCAAGTTTAGAGGAAAATATCTCTCTATCATGCCTTTGGGTGAGTGTGTGAAGACCCAATGGGACATTTATATTTTGGGTGAGCAGGGTCTAAGATTATTCCCTCTCGATCCTCAGGTTCTATCCAGTGTTTATTTGACAAGAGCAACAATCACTACTCTTGGAAGAAAGTGACTACAACTGTACACAACATCATTGTTGGAAAGTTATGGATTGACCAGGTAAATTTAAACCTTAATACAACTAACTAACTACATTATGTCTTTACTGAATGTTTTTCTTACAATTCTACTGGGGTGTATCCTTTTCAGTTCTCAAGAGCAAAACATTTGTCTCTTTCCTTTGTCCCCTTCTAGTCAGGGGAGATAGATGTGGTGAACCACAAGACAGGAGATCGCTGCCACCTCAAGTTTGCTCCGTACAGTTACTTCTCCAGAGATGTACCAAGAAAGGTGAGCTTTTCTTTTTTTTTTGTTGATGCTTCTTCACAGGAAGATGTATAATACACAGTCACACAATACTGTATGTAAAAAGAAAAACAGAAAACAATTAATTAAGAAACTGTAATTTAAATTGAGCTTTTTTTCACAGAAATGTTGATGTTTTCATTCCTGGTTTATCAGTATAATTGTCTTTCAATGAGCAGGATATTTAAAAAAAATTGCTGATATATTTCTGAGAAATGATGTGACTAGAGAGGCCAAAGAGAGGCTAAAGAACAGCTGATTCGATTTTTTGCAGTGATCTGGTTTTTCCAGCATTCTAAAATATGTTACAATAACTTTAAAAGTAATATAGATAAAGATTTGTTTGTTTGAGTAAATAAACACATTTTTCACTTTATGAGGTGTAATGCGACCAAATACAAATGTTCTGCCATAAAGTCTACTTTTAATATTCAGTATTTTGACACTGTTTTAGAGGTGTTAATTAGATAATATTTTAGCATTAAGATCATAGTTAGTGATGGTGTTGGACTGCATTATATTGAGGTGTTTCTAATTTCCTGCCCCCATACAACCCATTTGAAAGGCCTCAGCACACTAGACTTCTTTCACCTTCTTAGATGTGATAGATATTTAATCTAATGAACACATTTCTGATAATTTCAACAAAAACTGAACATTATAAACTTTGTGAAAGTAGAATTAATGGCAGAGCTGTAGTATTTAATTGTGTTGAATGTGAATCCCTGTACGGCCTGCTGTTTGATCTGTGACTACATTCTTAAATGTAATCCGTGTTTGTGTCTCAGGTAACGGGAGTCGTAACCGATAAGGATGGGAAGGCCCATTACGTGCTATCAGGAACCTGGGATGAGAAGATGGAGTTTTCCAGGATAATGCAGAGCAGTAAAGGCGAGAACGGCACCGAAGGCAAGCAGAGGACAGTCTATCAGACCCTCAAAGCCAAAGAAATCTGGAGAAAGAACCCCTTACCGTGAGTTTTAGTGGTGTTGAGGAAGTTGAAAGCGCTTGTGATCTAATGGAGCTTATACATTGTTGTGCCTCTAACCATTAATGTTGATGACTTGACAGAGAGGGAGCAGAGAACATGTACTTCTTCTCCTCACTGGCCTTGACGCTCAATGAGGCTGAAGAGGGAGTGGCGCCGACAGACTGTCGACGGCGCCCTGACCAGAGGTTAATGGAGGACGGTCGCTGGGATGAGGCGAACGCAGAGAAACAGAGGCTAGAAGAGAAACAGCGCACCGTCCGCCGAGAAAGGGAGAGGGAGGCTGTTAAAGCAGCCAGCTCACCCGAGGAAGGTAAAAAAAAAAAAAAAAAAGATTACTTTTGGAGTTTATCTATTTGTCTTGTGTTTCTTTCCAATGTTTGTTCTGTCCATTCATCTGTTGTCCACTTCGTCCGTCTTGGAATACCTTGTCTTTGTCTCAACCCTAAGCTGTCACTGAGGATTCAATCAATGATTCACCCTCGAAAAGCAAGTACTCTTCTATTAGTCTTTTCCCAACCTTGATCAACGCTGTATATATTTAGCTCTAGATGCATAGCAACACATGTACAATATGTTTGCGTATGTAACAGGAAGGTGCTTAATGTCTTCTACATCATCTTTCAAATACTTTTATCATCCCTTCATCCATTTCTGTTCCATTTAGCTGATGCAGGGGAGACTGGCACAGAAGCAGTTGAGGTTTTGGATGAAAGCAAGTATCCCTTCATAGCTTAACATAATATGTACTTTTAAGGTGCTTTGTGTAGCATCTTGATGGATAGTTTGGGTGTTTTTGAAGTGGGGTTGCATGAGTTTCTCAGTCGAGGCAGACAGGAGTACCAGCACGGGAGCAAAGTGATGTACTGCTGAGGACGGGGGCAGCAGAAAAACGTATGTTAGCCACCTAAAAGTAAGTTCCACTTAAAAAAAACAATAATATCGGTGTACGTTTACACTATATTAGGCAACAAGTGAAAGCAGTGAACATATGCCATACATTCCTTTTGGACAGGAAACTGAACTGAAAGTAAAATAAATGTATGCTCACTTCAAAGATATTGACTAGACAGACAAAAGCAGGATACCAGTAGATAAGTTTCACTTCCAGTTGAGCTCCCCTTTCGAAAAAACAATGTAATTATAGCGTACACTAGTTGGCTGAAACACCTTTTGCTGCTGCCCCTATTCACAGCAGTACATTACTTTGCTCCCGTGCAGGTACTCCTCTCTGTTTCTCTAAAATAGGAGCATGCTGACTGCCATCTACTGTAGGTAATCCGCTGACTATGGATAACCTCATTCAACCCCACTTCAGAACACCCAAGCTATCCCTTTAAGAGAGCAGTGAGTAGGAAATGACCATATATAACCATGGGCGGTGGATCGGCTTGTTTCTCAATACTGATGACTTCACAGTTACTCAAACCAGTGCTGATATTTGTGGAGAAATAACTTCTTGTCACATTCTGCCATTTTCAACTTGTTCATGGTGGACAGAGCTACAAGTGAGAGGTTAACAAACTCGATACCAATTTGACATTGCTACATTTTTTTTTAAGTCACTTAAACAACTGAGACTAGTCTTAGAAGATTTGTAGCTTGTATCAGCCTATACACTCCCACCTAGTCAAATTTAAATTGGCAATCACCTGTTTTATTGTCGGAAAATTACATTTCTTTGTAACAGGAAGTGAGTTATTAGTTGGGTCAAAAATTGTCTGAACTATGTTTTGTTTCTTTGACAATAAGTATATTTAGCTGTCATGGTATTTTGCTTAAAATGCTACACACAGCACCTCTAAAATGAACATAAAAAACTGTTTTGTGTGGATTTTGGATGCGGATTGAGTTGTAGATTCACATCTTTTTTTTTGTGCTGGTGTTAAGCTGACACAGAGGACTCTCATCCCCATACACCTGTTGCATGCAAGTAGCCTCTTTCATTTAATTCGCTGTCTCTCTTTGTGTCATTCATCTTCAGATCCAACCCAACCTTTTTATGTCTGAACTTTCAAAGATTCATCGTTAATTCTTCTATTTTCAGCCCCTTATGGACCATCACTCTCCCCATATCTAAGCAAGTATTCTGACCATGACATAATACATACTGTGCCATTATCTCACATTTCCTAGCAATTTAATTTGATCTAGATTACGAAGCCTTCTGTTAACCATTTCCCCTTGACATCCAACTTGGTCTCTCTTAGTGGAAGGCAATGAAGGTCCTTATGGAGCTCAAATCAAAAGCAAGTAACATCAGCGTTAGTCTCAATTATCCCCTGTCTTATTTTATTTAGATTTGTGTTGGTAGTCTTTCAGGAACCTTGTAGAAAACTCTAGCTCATTGTAGAATTGGCACAAACCTAGTACTTGAATATTTTAGAGTAGCATTTTGTCATTGCTCAGTTGTCTGTGGTCCTGGGCATTCGGGGCATTCGTTGTGAGCCCGATTCTCTCCATGTGTAGCAGAGGCGCAAATTAGTGCTTTCATCGAGTCCTCATCTATAATTTGTCATCTTTTTGTTTTTGGTCAACCATCTGAGGGCATATCGGCTGAATTTAAGCATGGTGTGTCGTCATGGCTCAGTGGCTTCTAAACCCTCACCTCAGGTCCAGCGAAAGCTTCTTCTTTGTGAGAGATTGTCTCTCTTTTCCCTTTTTAGGCACCCATCCCGACAACTACCAAGCGATGTGGTTTGAGAAGTTAGACGACACCGTATCCGGAGAGACCTTGCATGTCTACAAGGGCGGTTACTGGGAGGCAAAGGAACAAGGCGGCTGGGACGTGTGCCCGGACATCTTCTGATCGCAGCTGAGTCGGCCTCTCGTTCTCTGTTGGTGTACAAACCTTTACATCAGCTGAAACGGGGATTCAAGTCTGGCATCAACCTGTCTTCAATGTCTGTAGCTTCAACTGATCACCCCACTCGGTTCCCCAGTGATTTGCTCAGGGTTAAGGGCATCTGGACTCCACCCTCAACGCAGATACGATGCACATTGTAGCATTGTTGTAACATTGCAGCTGATTAGCGTTCAGAATTCCCTCTCACTGCCTCTCAAACACTGATGTTTATCTTGGTCCACTGCTTGTTCTCAGTCCGGGGTTCTTTGGTACAGCCTTTGAGTTGCAGTTGGCAGAAAGTTATTCTAATAATGTCATTATGCATTTTCTTTAAAAGCATTATTAACAAAAGCATAATTCATCCAGATGACGTCTTACAATATACTCGGTTTGCTTGGAGAGAGTGAGCGACTACAGAACATGTCATTTACGTGTTCGTTTTTGTTGTGCACTCCTGATCATGAATACTTTTGAAATTACTTTATTGAAGCTTCCCCAGCACTGTCAGAGTTTAACCTAAATAAATTCACTATACCAGTTTCAGATCGCATCAAACGCATTGGTGGTTCTGACAAAAGACAGATAAATGCTGTTTCTTCAAGAAGTAATTCATGGTGTATTTTAACATGATGAGAAGTGTCAAACACTAAGACATGATACGTTTGCCTTTGAATTTATGGAAATTTGCGATGCTACTTAATTACCTGAAGTGAAACGACTCCCGAAGGTATACTACATCTACATATTAGCCTTTTTTTTTTATTTTTTTTAATTAACTAGTCCATTCAAAAATGTGTTTGTGGTATTGTTTTTCTGACTTCCTCCTAATTCCCCTGTAAAATACATAGTAGCTGTGAAGAGATGTGAAATTAGTTCCTTATGATTATACCGCTCCTCATATTTAGGCCCAGTTGAGTTTGGTTTGGCCATTTAAAAAATATTTGTGGGTCTACAAAGTCATTACATATATACGCAGTTTTTTAACCTTTCTTTTCACTATATAAGAATAAATTGTAATGTTTCTTTTTTTTAATGAGGAAGAATAATTACATTTTCTATTTAGCACATTAAGTTGAATACAATATATGTTCTTTATTTTATATAATACCATTTTGAATACTATATGAATTAAAATAGTGGTAAAAAAAATGTAAGTACCAATGAAAATATGAAGTAAAGAAATTACCAACGGCACAATTTTTTTCTTGTATTTTGTCCTTTACATTTTAAAATTACATGTACAGTCACTAAATGACAAAAAATAAATAATTTACAGAGAAAAATCCCATAATTCTGTCCTGTAGAATCTCAAGAGCCAGTGAAAATCTCTATTTTATGGTACACCAGGACCTGAAAGTACAAGGCAAGGTCGCGTTCCCCCTGACCTATTGGATAGCCAGCTGCAATTTATTTAATTTGTGAAGGGGGCTTGCTCAAGCTAAAACGGGACGTTAAGTCACCGTTGACCAGATTATTGAGAGCAAGAGTCTTGTAAGATTGACTCTAATCATTGTGTTTAAAATATAATTCTGTTTTGATTTTCCACCCAAGTACACTATTTCCAGACTTGTATTTTCACACCTAAAGTGTGTGCCCTCACTAATACTTAGATCCATCATTTAAATTCTGCTCTCAAGGTAAATGTTGAGGGTCACAGGCTGAGCTGTGTGCTGATTTCTGCTGGCTTGATGCTCGGTGAATTGAAGGAAAATGTGAGGCAAGTTTTTTTTTTTTTTGTCTTTCTGGTTTCCCTCAAACGTATCGATAATAGCTTTAATCTTGATGTAGGTAATTTTAGTCGTCGTGTTGTTCGAGTGTAGTTTTTTAACAGACAGCAATAAGAGTGCCTCAGTGCGTGCGTATACATGTGGCACAAAATGAAATGTGTGAAGTGAGATTGCTAAAACTGAAATCTGTCATTGTATTTGTCCGTGTTGTTGTTTGTCATATGAATGGAAGGACTGTGTGGTTGATGAAAAATCTAAATTTCAATTTATATTCAAGTGTACTTAAAACACTGAAAATGAAGATCACAAAGCATAATGTTATATTTCTGTAAATAGTAAAGTAATTGTGATATTAACTGGTTATATTGATAGAGAATCTAATGGCGGTGATGCACTTTTGCTTTATCTTTTGTTGCTTTGTTCATTGTTGTTTACTCAGTACTGGATGTATACTGTGTTACACGAGTCACCCTTTACCAGCTAGGATAGCTTTATTTAAATTGTATTAATCTGTTTGGGTCTGAACCATCCCTTCGTTTGATTTACTGTTTCGTCACAACATTTAAGTACATGATGAAGAGGAGTGTGAGGAATGTAGAGCTTGATGCGACGCTCTGTCTCTTAAATTTCAGATCTTACAGGTTTTCCGTCTGTTCTGTCTCTTTCAACATTTGTTCTTGATTTTTAGCCATGGCTCCTAATTTCTGAAGTTTCTACCATTTCCAGCCCTGCAAAGGTGGTCACAATGCCATAACTTCCCTCAATTCTCCTAAATTGACTCAAGGTGTTCTTGCACTAATGTACAGTGCATTATTTATCGTGCCCTACTTGATTTGACAATTTGTCAACTTTTGATGCTGGCTACTGAAGTGTTGAGTTTGTTCTGAAAACCTTTCCTGAGATATGTTAAGTAATTGCAAACATACGTACATTTGTTCAAATATACATACGTATTGACTCACTGTTCTACTGAGTACTTTTAACCTTTTGTGTCCTTTAATGCAGTTTTTTTTTTTTAGCAGGATTGTCTTTAGGGGTTGGCAATATTAAAGTCTGAATGGAAATTAAGTGCATATTAGTGTTTTTGATTTACCAAAACAATGCACCACAAAGTGGCTTAAACTAGTTGGGAAGTGTTTTGAAAAGTTTTGTGAATTTAAGTATCAAAAGTAAAATGACTCATGCAAAATGAGAGTATTATACTGTATTTATGTGTCCTCACTGATAATTTAGCTTGTTGACATGGAGATAGTTTTGAACATTTTATTATTTTGAATCATTTAGTCTATACCATTGTATTATATGTTATAAACTGATCATAAATTAGAATAAATTGGAGAAAGTTAAAGGTCTCATATTGTAAAAAGTGAGATTTTCATGTCTTTTTCTTTTTTTGTTATTATAGTTCTAAGTGCTATATAAATACTGTGAAAGTTTTGAAAATACCCAATCCCTAGGGCATTTTGTGAGAGAGCCAAACTGAAATTCCACCAAATTCTTAATTACTAAAACAGTATAAACAACATATTTTTGAGACGGCATCTGATTAATGCATCTATACTTAATGTGTGACTGTCAGCTAGAGGCTTGTGATTACATTATGTGACTCCAGGATTAAATATTCTGGAATATTTAGGAGAGGAGTTTGAAATATACCCTTATAAAGAAAAGAAAAATCAGCGTCAGAAAGAGGGACTTATTTATACTGGGAATTTGGGGGCTTTACCAACCAGGGTGAATTTACACTGAAATTGAAACTGACACAGTGGATATTTTACAGGCTAATTGCGGTATTTTGGGAATTATATATATATTTAAATTTGACTATCTTTTTTTAGGCCAATAAAAACAAGACGTAAGGACCAGAACTGTATTCACAATATACAAATAAAATTAAAAAAATCAATAAAAAACCCACAAAATGTTCGGTTTCCTTTCCTTTTGACCGTAGAGTTCTAAAGCGCTTGGCTCCGCCCCCCTCGTCACGTGGATGACGCGCCCCTTCACGAGGCAGGCTGCAGGGTTTAAAACCAGCGCATCTATACCGCTGCGCATGACATCAGCATCTTTGTTTACTAGCCGGCCGCAGCTAGCCTCCAGTTTTCCGTTAGCAACTAGCACTGCTCGTCTTCTGGGTGTGTACTTTTCATCGTGAGGAGGTTAATTGCTAGTTAATCAACAACATGTCGGCAAACGGACCTGGAGGAGACTCCACAGACGCAAAGAATGACGACGGCCAACAGTGAGTCACGGTTTGTTTATGTATCTGATCTCTTTATCAGCAGCTCATCGTGGTAGTGCAGAGATGAGCATGCTGTTCTCCGTTAACATGGTGGACATGTAAGCAGCATGTTAATCCACCCGCTTATTATTACACATTATTATCCGTCTGTAACGTTATACTGTTTTATCTCTGAGACACTCGTGATGTATATGGAGCACTAACTAAAGCGGTCCCGTGACCCTTGTAAACGCTTCCTTAGCCTCTCTTTGTCCAGCATTACGTAAAGGTGTGGCTATCTCACAGTTAGAGTGTATATATATATTTATATACATATACTAGTGTTGTGGTCTCGTTGTCCCGCAGGTCAGAGTCGTCTTTATCTGCTTCTGCCTTGGTGGCCGTGGACGCAAAGCCCACCGCCCACAGCTTCAGATACAGTCTGGACTTCCCCATCGTCGGCCAGTGCATCATCATCAACAACAAGAACTTCGACAGGAAAACAGGTGCGTATCTGATGGGACACCTGTGAGATGCATATCACTGTACACTATTGTATTTGATGCAGAACCAGGTTTAAATGTAATCTCTGGTTTTTACTGAGTGCTGAAACTCGATAACTTGATAATAAGTTTAAAAAGAAGCATCTCGTGGTAAAATCGACTCAAAGTTGAATATGTACCTGCTTTTTTTTCCACTCTGTATCATTGCACAATAATTATAATAGTAAATACCCTTAGGTTTCTTTTTGTGCAAGACAAAATAAGTTGGTTTCTCTTAGTTTAGTTGGTTTCCCTTTGCGGTATGTTATGGGCTGAAGGTTATTTTCCAGCAATCCATGAAAAAGCCTCACTGGGATTTTAAGATTGTTGCCATTTTGAATGTGCTCAGTTAATCGAGACTAAAGCAACAGGTGAGATCCAAGGTTAATGGGTCAGATGCCTCATATGTTCACCGTTAAATATGTCATGAGGAGTGAGGGATAAGCTGGCGTTAGAGGTGTCTGTGGTGTCAACTGTCCAGCTCAGAGTGGGTGTACACAAGCATCTCCTTCTTGGAACCTCAGTTAAGGTAGGTTCCCTTTTGGTGCGAGGATATCCTTGTCAGAAAACCAGGAGAAGAGGCTCCTTCCTAGGATGTCGCTTGTGAAACCGCCTTTTTTTTTTTTAAATTTGTGTGAGCTCCATGAAAGTTCTGTCAAGCAGGCGGCTGTACTGTTCCTCGTGTATGCATCATTGCATTTGATGAGACAATTCAATAACTCTCAGTGCAGCAAACTGACAGTTGCTCTTCAGGAAGTTCCAGAATCCACATGATTTTCCACGTTTGATGGTTCTGGTCAATTGGGTATTTCGGTAGTCTAGCGCGGCAGGATACAGTAAGACAGCCATTGCAAAATTGGCATGTGTCATTTGGGTGTTCATAATTTCTTTGTGAAGCATCACCATGTCTGCCCTTTAAGAATCTATAGGGGAAGCTTACTATTTGTTGGATATAAAGGGCTGATGTCTACAATAGTTGGAGATGATGTGTGAAAACTTGAGTTGACCTTTTTATTGTGCACATTAAGCATGAAAAGTTGAAGAACAGTAAATGCCATTATTGAAAGAGCCTTTTATCTGTCTGAGAAGACCTTGGATATCGGTGAGTCTGCTGTGCATCACAGTTACTTTACGATTGTCTTATTTTGCCGTTGAACTTGAGTTTGACAAACCCGTCGAGCAGGACTAACGGAGTACACATGACTGCTCGGTCAACAATGTTCCAAGAGCAAGTGCGTCATATGAGCTGGGTGAAAAATCAGCAGTGGTCGAGCCTGCTCGACCAAGAAAATATTCCCGTTATGGTAAATATGTGCTTTATGTAATTCCCCACGCACGTTTCCACGAATACTGCAGCATCTTGTGCGAGAGCCAATAGGATCGAGGGTAGAAGCCAGCAGGCGAGGTGTGTTCCACAGCCCCGCTCTGAGAAACAAAGCAGGGGAACGCAGTTACTGTGGCCAACAAACTAGAGGTGTTCGATCCTGAACACAAGGGCTACAGACAGACATTGTCTAGGTGGCTAGACAATGTAGAAATGTTCGGCCGTAAGTAAAAGTTAGATCAATACTCGGTTTAACAAGATGCACTAAACACTGTAGAAAAAGCGCAAGCTTAACCTGGTGAAGAAGGTCTGAGTAGATTTTGGTTGGGATGATGTATTTACAGCATCCATAAGAGAAGTAAAATAGTAAGAGAATCCAATAAATTCATTTAAATATTGAATCAAAGCTTCAGTGCAACGATTTATACAAAATTAAGATTTTAGGTATCTTTTCGCATTCGACTGCCTTTTTCACAACCGACATTTTTGACTCGTCATATTGGGAAAGCAGAGGCGTTAGAGCCATCGTTAATGTCATTAGTGTTTTTGTAATTCAAATGTCCCAGTCATCCATGACGGTGTGACAGCGAATGCTATTCAACCAGCAATCATTTTATTATTTACACCTGTGCACTTTCTCTGGCTGATTAGGTTGAAGACATGTGGAGCAACCAGACGCCGATACAAATGAGAAGGGGTGCGCTCCAGAACTGTCACACACTGTCCTGAATCAGTGGCTCTGTGCCGCACGCGAAGGAAATACCTTGAATATCAACAGAATTGTAAAAGAGAATACAGACTAATGAAGACATTTTTTCACACGAGTTGTCGTGACTGAATCTAAACAATTCCACACAGTCACGAGAAGAGGTCTAAAAAATAATCCCCTGTGTGTAGCAGTGCATGGCCTTTTTTATTTATTTTTTTTTTTTTTTTTAAATGATAGGAAATCAATTTCAATTAAATTTATTTTGTATAGCCTAAAATCACGAATTACAAATTTGCCTCAGAGGGCTTTACAGTCTGTACACACACGACATCCTCTGTCCGGAGGATCCCTCTATCAGGATGGACAGAAGTACAATAGAGGTCATGTGTACAGAATGAACAACATAACAGAGTTACAACACATTCAATGCATATGACAGAAATGAGTCATATGAGTAGTAGTAGGCATGATGAAAAAGTTACAACTACCAAAAATAACAGCAACAGTGGATATAGTAGAATAATAATGATAATAAAAGCAGTTATGGTATTGGCAATACTAATAGCAATGCAACTATTAATAATAATGATAATAGCAGTAGATGTCGGGCAGGACCAGGGTCCAGATATAACCACGGTCCACGTAAACCTGAGAGGCGAGAAAGCACAAAGACTCCGGAGAAGGAGCAAAGTTGGTAATGTGCATTAATGGTGCATGAACTCGTACAGAAGGAAACGGAGAAGGGTGGGCGCCAGCGGGGCCACGGCAGGAGGCAGGACCAGGGTCCAGATGCAACCACCATACATAGAAACCTGTGAGGCGAGAAAGCACAAAGACTCCGGGGAAGAAGTAGCGTTAGTAATGTGCATTGATGGGACATGAATTCATACAGAAGGAGGAGGAGCTCAGTGTATCCTAAGATGTCCCCCAGCAGTGTAGGTCTATAGCAGCATATCTAGGGGCCGGACCAGGGCAAACCTGAGCCAGCTATGTGTTTTGCATCAAACTGTCTACAGTCTGTCCGAACAGTTAAATCTACTTAAGAGTCAGGAAGATGCTGGTTCCTTTTTTTTTTCTTTTTTTTTCGTATTATTTTTATGTTTTTTTATTGCGTAACCATATCCTCTTTTCTTTTGTTTTTAAAGGCATGAATCAACGAAACGGTACAGATGTAGATGCAGCCAACGTGATGAAAGTATTCGGGAAGTTGGGTTATAAGGTGAAGGTTTATAACGACCAGTCAGTCCAGCAGATGAAACAGGTTTTAGTTTCTGGTAAGTTTGTTACACAACAACAACAAAAATGTACACACACACACACACACACTAATACTATAGCTGCTGGCTTTCATATCGGCATTTATTGAAGATTAAATCCTATTTATTTTTTAGTTTCACAGGAAGATCACAGCTGCTACGCCTCGTTTGTCTGTGTTCTGTTGAGTCATGGAGATGAGGGCGTGTTCTTTGGTACCGATGGCTCAGTAGAGCTCAAGTATCTGACATCACTTTTTCATGGTCATCGCTGCAAATCCTTGGTGGGAAAGCCCAAACTCTTCTTCATCCAGGTATTGTAAGAGTTTGTCTTGTTGTTGTTGTTGTTGTTGTTGTTTTGTTTTTTTCTCCTCCTGCACTTGCTTATCTTGGGCTTTGCTAAAAAAATGTCTAACCTGGTCTCGTTTTGTTTGTGTAGGCCTGCAGAGGCACCAGTCTGGACGCAGGCATTGAAACCGACAGTGGAGATGATGGCACTACCAGGATCCCTGTGGAAGCCGACTTCCTCTATGCCTTCTCCACAGCCCCAGGTTAATACTCATACACACAAACGGAGGTCTTTTTGCAGACTAATTGTTACCCTTTTGTACTTTTATTATATTGATGGCCCCTTTTTTTTATTCTGTCACTCATCTGCCTGCAGGCTACTACTCATGGAGGAACATCATGACTGGGTCCTGGTTCATGCAGTCGCTGTGTGACATGATCAGCAAATATGGCAAAGAATTGGAGCTCCAGCACATCATGATTCGAGTGAACCACAAGGTGGCGGTAGAGTTTGAGTCCGTCTCTAATTCACCAGGCTTTAATGCGAGGAAACAAATCCCATGCATTGTGTCGATGCTGACCAAAGAGATGTATTTCTCCCGTTGACGTCGTCTTTCCATTGGAAGACTCCAGCCTTTCATTTGCAGAAGGAAGAAGGCTGGAGTATGTGTCTGAGGTGGTGTTTGTTTGTGACTCATTTTTTAGTTTACGCTTTCTGACTGAATATCTTATGAAGGTTCAGCTCTCATGTTTCTGGAAGAGAAGATGTGACACAAAGTCACATTTCACAAGCTTGGCATTACACGGCTCTTTCTGTGTGGAGTACAGTTCTGAGATGAGGCATTAAGTCGTTTTTTTATTTATCCCTGCAGGACAATAATTTTGAATTCTCTTTTAAACATTTAATCTAAAATTATTGTTTAAAACAATGTTAAACAAAAGCATTAAATAATGTAACAGAAATCATGAATCTGAAAGATGAAATGTAATTGACCTTGTAATTCCAAGCTCATAGTTTTCTACCAGTGAATGCCTCTCTTCTGTTTATACTAAACACATTTCAGGGAAATATTTTTGGAGACAGTTTGACCTTTTTATATTTGTTTGATCATGAAAACGTACATGGGCTTCCTGTCCTACAGCATTTTATGAGTCAGCACTTTTTAACTCAAGTTTCTAAACAAGACTAGTCTATTTTGAAGGGATCATGTGTCATTTCTGTGCCTGTTTTTTTTTTTTTTTTCACTATTGAGTCAATGTAGTAACATAAAGGTTCACAAATAATTATTCATTCACTGAAATATCAGCATTGTGACGTCTACATGAAGGCTGCACTCCGTAAGTAAATGAAAGGATGTTGTGTAGCAACTTCAGGAACCCTCATTAAGCTATCTTGTGTCCTGTTGGTCTTAAAGCTCAGAATTTATTTGTTAATGTTTTTCATTTTCTAAATGTCAGACTTAATAGCTTGCATGAGAAAAGTCGGCCCACTTACACAAAACTTTTATTTGCTCATTTCCATATTTGAACACACGTTTACATTTCATCTAAGACGATAGCTGTTGTATTTCTTGTGGTTTTTAAAGTTAAAACCAGATGCTTTTTCACTTTGCTACAATTACAACGTACAATTTGATTGTATACTGATCTAGGTTCTGGTCATTTGTGAGTAAATATTCCAATATTTACAGCAAACTAGCTGAAATCAATTTTGCTGTTTAAAATATTTCACTGTTTGACAATCCAGGTTTTATATCCTATCAATACTCAACTTTGCTTGAGCACCACTTTGGGCTTTTTTTTTTTTTTTATATCACTATTTTGTATGCAGTAATACTGTGAGGTTGGTGTAATGTTTTTTTCTGAAAATTAAAAGCCACTTTTCATTATGTTGCACAGCAGTGTCACTGATTTTTGTTTTTAGCTCTTACAGTGGGACAATAGTGACAAATCATTAACATCCAGATTTATCACTAAAGTTAAAGCGCTCAATTTCTCATCAAGTCTGGCGAGTGTTGTTCATTATCCCAAAGATAGTTAACCTCTACAAACACAGTAAATAGTCTACTTGTGTACACTGTCGAGTGTAAACAACCAGGATTACTCCAGATTTGGCGTGCCGCGAGGTGAGAAGAACTGGGCCACCAGATCCTGAGGCCCTGGGCCAAAAAAAACTGGGCTGCAGATTCCTTCACTGCCAGCAGAGACGCACTTCACTTAAACTAGCTCTCACACACACACACGACAAGCCACTCACTGTTGGATACGGAATACAGCTGACACTCAAACGCCTATACACCAATAACTCATCATAAGTTGATTTAACAAATTGCAATTTATTCACCTTTGTTAATGTTAAGAATAGTCTTAATAAAATCTGCAGGATACACAATCAATAGTAAATCATTCCTAGCTCATGTGATTGTATTAGCTTTATGGTACGATTGTTGTTTGCATTAGGCCATACATTCTCAGATTTAAAGAGTAACTGCGCACTTAACACGTTCTTTAAGCTATAAACTAAAGTATAACTGTTACGGGATGAAACTCCTCAATCCTGGTGTTATTGATATTCCGTACCTAATAATGATAAATAAAAGAAAGCATCTCATGGTTGTAAATGGCTCAAAACAGCAACTACTGTTTTAAATCAGTCCTAATCATAGACTGTCTGCCCTTCTCTGCTTTATGGTCTATTTTACTCTAAACAGGACCAGAACTTACCAAATGAACATCATGCTGTACTGAAAAATACTTTAAACTCGCGACTGAGACCTTTAACTCATGTTTACAATGTTTACTGAGGGAATAAATTAAGTGAGAAGTAGAGTCCTTTTCTCATAGACTAGAGTCCAATCGCCTTCTTTTTGCAACCAGAGGAGTCGCCCCCTGCTGGTCAGTAGAGAGAATGCACGTATAAGACACATCCGCATTGGCTTCACGCTTCAGAACCGGGGGTTGCTGTCTGGTCCTAATTTTACAAGGACAAAACTTGGGACGAATCAACGTCATTAAATAAAATAAAGCTAATGCCCTCTAATCAGGCCCGTGTTAGCATGCTAACGTTACAGTGGTGGCCAGCGGCAGCGCTTGAGCTCTGCTCGCCGCCGCTAGCAGACGCCTGCTCTCCTCCTGGCCAAGTAGCCTCCCAGCGGCGGGTTGTGAGGCCCACAGGGTGTCATTCTTGTCTCATTTGTGGTCTGATGAACAGCAAATTCATCAGTTCAGTGCCCCGTGCCATATCATTATTTTCCAAGCTACTGGAGCTTTCATATTTGTCATGTAGGCTTTCCTAATGTTTAAGTGCCCGTGGTTTTATCTCAGTCACTTAGTTAGTTTTCTGTTGATTGACGAATCAAGCCATGAACTATTGCAGCTCTACAATCATGCGTTAATTAATATGGGGTTAATTTAATTTAATTAACAAATACTAGTATTTCATGGTAGTTACCTTTGAGAATTGTATTTAATGGTGTTGATTCAAATATGTTTGACATATTTACTATTATTATTATTATTATTATTATTATTATTATTGTGCTTTATATGTAAACCTGTGTCTGTTCTGTATTAGCTTGCAGTAGAACACATATCCCTTTGGTGACAATGAAGTTGAAGTAGATTTCACACTGAATCTGCAGGTGTTTCGTCATTGCTGGACACTTCTTTGTGTCAACAAACGTTGCTGAGCCAAAACTTTTTAGCTGAACTTCTTTCGGTGTTTTGAGTCACACATCAAATCAATCGTTATTTTTTGTCAACAACTAGATCAGCATAAGATTGGAAAAGAATTTCTAGCAACAAAAAAAAAGGCTCACATTGATGGTCTTCCAAAGTGTGAAATGGGAGTTTACGTGTGGCCCTTGAACGCAGCACAAGTCCTCGCCTCTTTTGTCGCTGAAAATAGGCCCTAATACTCTTTGACATTGGGTTAGTTGGCTGCTGCGGACGGCGGCTCATTCCCCTGGATTTACATGCTGCACCTGTGTTTAACTTTTCTAACGTCGTGCTGCAAACTCTGGACCCGCGCAGCGTGTTTGTCTTTCACTCTGTAGTCCATTTCTTTAATATGAGACTGTTTTTCGGGGAGGGGGGGGACAGAAACGTGAGACATGCGTGGTCTCTAAACAACGTCCTGCAGAGAGGAAACAATAGTTTTCTTTGATTTCCACCGGTAACTTCGCCTGACGCGGGAATGGAGAAGTCCCGTCCCGTCGCTCCGCACTCTCTGGCGCTGGTGCTGTCGCAGGCTCGCGGAGAAGATGAAGGGGACTCCCCACTACTATCATCATCACCACCACCACCACCACCGGCCGTGCTCTCGGTGAAGGTCCAGCATCTCTCCGGCTACGAGGTATTCGCAAACTTCAAATCCGTGAACATGCAGCACTTCTGGAACAAGGCGCTGACGCACGCGCTGTCCGAGATCTTCTTCCTCGGCTGGATTGATGAGCGCGTGCTGCTGATTCAGGGCAAAGAGGTCCATCTGCAGATCCTCAGGAACGGGTGGACCAGGCGGACCCTCAAACCCCCACAGGGCTTTGACATCAAGTACATAGGTGCGTGTGTTAAGATGCTGTTGCACTCGAGACTGAAGTCACACAGGTCGTCCTGACACAAGAGTCGTTGTTTCCCACTTGATCTCATCCTACATGGATGGGTTTTGGTATAATGGAGAAAGGGTTTTAGAGACACACACTGAAGTAACTGTTATACATGTGTTTTGGGGACAAGGTTGTCTCCTCTCTTTGCCTGCAGCATGGCCACAAAGCCATGCCTATACCAAAGCAGAGAAATATTTTAAATAAGTTGCACGAATTAGCAGTAAAAGCGAGCTTTTAGAAAGTTTAGAGTTTTAACAATATGTAATGTGTGCAGTGGCAATAACATGACTGTCAGAAGACGACTACATGACACAAATAAAGGGATTTAAACTTTAAATGTAAACTCCGGTTGGCCATATTAACTTGCACAGTGCCATTTAGCAATATTTCCGTTTAGACTGGAGACGTGAGACTTAAGTCAGACTTAAGTCACAGAAACATGGACTCGACTGGACTGCTCTCAGACGTCACTTACTTGAGACTTGACACCCTAAAGACTTGACCTAACTTCAGGGTTCAGGTTTTCACGCCGTAACAAATCCTGGAACAATAAAAAAAACAAAAAAACAGCTGCACACCTTAAATAATGTTGAACTGGGGAAGACTGATTCCAGGTATTGTTATTGTGCCCTTGCTACTGGAATAAACTGCAAAACAAACTTAAGTTAGAGACACTAAGTTTAAAGTTCTGCTTACTGATATTTTAGGAATACTTGTTGATGTTTGAGTTAACGTGGTTATGATGACTTCATTGACTTTTGTTATTGGGTCTCTCTCGGAAAAGCGATCTTTTAACCTGTGGGCCGACTGTGGCTCAGTGGTAGAGCAGGGTCGTCGGCGGTTCGATCCCAGGCTCCGCTAGTCCATATCGATGTGTCCTTGGGAAAGACACTTAACCCCAAATTGCTCCTGCAAGCTGTTCCTGCGGTGTATGAATGTTAGATAGTCCTGATGGGCAGGTGGCACCTTGCATGGTAGCCCCTCCCATTAGTGTATTAATGGGTGAATGATGACAAGTTGTGTTAAAGAGCTTTGAGTGGTCGGAAGACTAGACAAGCGCTAAGTACAAGTACAGAACATTTACCATTTAACCTCCAGAATAAAAAAAAAGCTAACTTGTCATTTTAATGGTCGGCACTCAAGAGACCTGAATGACTTGCAAGAGTCTCACAGTTTGACTTATGAAGACTTGAGACTTGGTTTGTAGGATGAGTGCACTGTTGTTACTTCAAACACAAACTAGGTGCTCAAGTAACAAAGAACCAAAAGTGGAAAAAGACAACTGACTGACTGAGATTCTTCTTTAGTTTACCAACGTGTCAGAATATGTTTATACCCCTCAAGAAGGGGTTTGAGAAGACTTGAGATTTTCTCAACTGACTTTATTCACTCGAGACTTTGGAGGTGCCACAAGAGACCTAAAAACATCTTAGTGTCTTGTCAGATTACATTTTCGACTGCTGTTTCTCTTTGTCCACGCGGTTACCTTTTGATAACCGTAATATCTTTCGGATGGATTTACCTGCGGTTTGTGGCTCCTCAGAGCTCTGCTGGTTGTTTCATGTTGATTTCCACAACCCCTTTTTATAGCCAGCAAATACTGCTGATGGGTATTAAACCTAATATGACTCTCCTCAGTCGTGATTGTGAGTGAAAATGCTTTCCCCTGAGGTTTTTATAGGATATCGTTTACTCCCTCTGTGAGTCAAGACAGGTTGCATGAAACCAGTCGTGTAGCTAGCCCGATGCATTTGCTCCTTCAGAGAGTGGAGACGGGACTCGGGCCCAGTTCTACTTCAGTTCAACATTCCCACACTCGTACTCATCTTCTGGCAAGGCTATAACTCGTGTATGTGCTGGGACAGGTTTGGATAACTTTATTGTCAGCATGTCTAACCGCTGCACCCATCACACTACCCTCGCAAGCTTCTTTATCCCAGTATGTGCGCAGATGAGAGCAATGTCATATATTACCTTGTTTGAGTCCGTTTCCCAATAGAGCCTCAGTTTAGATCGTCCGTTCCGTCAGGGAGCAACCTGCAGCAGAGATGACAGAAAACGTCAGAAAACACCCGTTTGTTTGGTATAGTGATCACCGTGTCGCTATCTCACACAGCACATGCAGCGTGTTTGAAGCTGCACTCATCGATATTTTTATTTTAACAATGGGTCAAATGAGTTTGTGTGTTATGTGAAAGGTGTTGCTTGTCATGACAAATCCAAAGACAATTATCACCCAAAAATGTTGCAGTTCTCTTTAGCTCTAGAGAGCACGCAACCATCATCACAAATTGATAAACATTTATGAAATAAAGCAGGAGCCTTCTGAGAAAATGAGCAGAGGTGTTGTATTTAACATCAAATTTATTTATATTGAACAATTCTAGCTATCGTTAAGGTCGTAAATTTAATGACTACATTTAGTTTTTTTTCTATTTCTTATGATGTAAATTCATGTATAGGTGTATTTCTATTTATTATTAATGTAAATCCTGCTTTTATTTAGGTGTCAACTGTGAGCATTGATGCTAATAAATTCAAACTTAATCCGGAGAAACATCTGGATCTGTATATTGTTGTTACAGCTGCTATGATCAATATTTTTTTTATAAAAACAAAAGGTTTAATTAGTATGTTTAATGTGAAAGGTGTCACGCGTAGTCACTTATTGCCAGACTATGCAGCTCCCCTCATCTCAGCTCATTGTTTTGGTTTAACGACCTGCAACTTTGCTGTGGTTTTCTTTTCTTTTTTTTTCCCACACTAACTGTTCTCATTTGCATGGTTTCCAGCAGCTCTGTGTCAATGGATAGCTGATTGGTTATTTTCCTGGGGGAAACCTTGTGCGATCTGTCTGTAATTTTACAAATATTTTAACTCAAAGTTTGGGATTAAACAATTTGTCTCAAATCAGGCAGCTGCTGCTACGGCTCAACGCTGACCAGGCTCTTCATTGTTCTGATTGAACTGTTGGTTTTAATGTCTGTTCAAACACTTCTCCTCTGCTCCTTTCATGTTATCAGATGTCTACGTTGAACTTCTAGACATTGATAGTATTGACTAAAAAAGGTACGTTATAGTCCAAAGGTGTATCTTAAAATGATGGTGATTTTTTTTTTTTTTTGTGTCGCCGCTTATTTTCTTGTCTTGTCTGTCAGAGGAAGTGACGTAGCTTCGCTGACACTACTGGAGCAAACACAGATAAGCTGTGGAATGTTTGTCTTATAGCTAATAACTCACCAGACACTGTAATGCCAAAACCAACAGAGCTTATGTGCCGTTGGTCCACATGCAGATGAGGTTCTGATATATTTTTCACCACTAAACCCATAATCTACGGGAGAAATTAACTTGGATTGGGACCAACGGGGATAAGTAGTTTAGTTGCGTCGTTGCAGTGCATGCAGCATAATCAAACTGTAGTTTAATAGTAAGCTCATTTGAATTCAACCAGGAGTTACATTTTAACCATTTGGCCTCTTTGAGATCACCGGAAACAGCTCTAGCATGCAAAATGTTTTTGGGCGGGTGTTGTTTATTCTTATGGAAAATGTCCGTGAGTAATGATGATAGTATACAGATAAAAAAGTGATTTTATAGTATGGGCTGCAAGTTGCTTTGTGACTAATTTAGCCAGCTGTAGTGTCAAGATTTGACTTCGCGAGACAAGTTGAAACAAAGTTTAGACAAATTACGCTGTTCATGAACTGCGAGTGTAGACGGTCTGCATTTGGAATAATGCATACTTGCAAAAATTATGCAACAATGTTGTCTTTTATTAACAAGATTTTGGACAGTTGAATGCATCTGAAAAGTTTTTATTTTTACATTTTTTATGAACATGTCTTGCACAAAAGACTGTAGGATAAAAACTAACAGACAGGCTGGAGGGAAACAGGAATGGATTAAAATCTCCATTATTTAAAAATTAAATAAATCTAGATTATTCAAATTTTCTGTAAATATTAGATGGCTGAAGTCATATAGCTGTTGCGAAATGCATTTTTGCATTACTCACATACGAGTGCTACATGTTTATATAATGCAGATTATCCACCAAACTGCCTGGGAGGGTTTGATTCAGGCCGAGAGCCAAAAAAGTAGTTGGATTACAACAGTTAGACTAAAGTTGTGGATTTTCAGCTGTGTGGAAACAAAGTGTTTTTTTTTAAAATACTGACAATTCAATCTGATTAACCGAGGGACTTTGTATCCGTTAGCAGGATATAAACAATGGACTGGGAGGAGTGCGCTCTTAAGGAAGGAAAAGTGGTGCATTTGTTCAGGAAAACACTGGCACTGCATTCCCTGCTATAGCAGAGGTCTCCACTGGAAGGAAAGGGAGGGTCCCACTGGAGAATTGGGGGAAATGTTTAACGCAGCAGAGAGATTTGCTGCCGTATATCTTAATGTCAGATGTGTTATGTCGGCTGTGGGCCGTGGGCCGTGGTAAAAACTTCTTTTGTCTCTTTATTCGGTGTCTGGCCTTAAGAGCTTAATGGGGGAAAAGACATGCGTTGTCCTGAATGTTCCACTGGAGGGCAGACCACCGGCAAAAATGGTCCTGTTTGTGAGGAAGTTGGATGAATTTGTAGCAGGCCACAAATCCTTTAAAGCTGAGAACTGGTGTCTCGTACAGCAGGATGGTACCATCCCACTACTGATATGTTAATACGAACACAATGTAACATCCGTGTAGGATTTATCCTGCATGCAGAGTTCATTTAATTACATTTTATTGGTAACACAAGCCGTACTAGGAGTTGATGTACTTCACCTAAAAGACATATGACACAGCTATAACGACCCTTTAATGGGATTCCAATACAATGTCACATATTTAGCGACGGCTCTATGGATGTTGTTCTCTCTGACTGGCGATCCACTGACTTTTCATTTGACACCATCATCGGGTCAGAATTTTAATTTGTCTAATACTTTACTTTACTTTACTTATTGGCGAATGTTAACATTCGAAGACGGTCAACATAGCAAACATTATACCTGTTAAACATCAAAAGGCCAGCATTGTGAGCATGTTAACATGCTTACAATAACGCTACACATTAATGACATTCATTAGCCAAATGCCAATTTAGCTGCATTAAGTCCATTATTGATACATTTTTTTTTTGACAACTCAATTACATTGTTTCATCTTTTCGTCCGTAAGATGTCAGAAAATAGTGAAAAATGTCCATTATAGTTTTACCATAGCTCAAAGTGATCTCTTCAAATTTTGTATCTGTCCAATAGTCCCAAACCAAAAGATATTCAGTTTACTGTCATACATGCACCCCTCAAAAAAGTATTAGATTATCACATATGACCAGTGGATGTTGCACATTCTTACTTGAATAATGACAAAACAATTAATTAATTAATTACATTTTTATTGTCGACCGACTAATAAATTAATCGACTAATCGTCCCGACTCTAATTGCCTCTCATTTGGAGTGAGTAGGATTCTCCTTAGGATGTCATGCAAATCATTGTCGTCACTGTGGATACATGTATTTTTTTCAGAAAATGCCTTTCCATTATCAGGACATGTTGCTGTTTATCTCTCCCAGTCAGTGTAAATGTTGTTTTAAGACGAGTGTTGAGGGATCTCAATGTTTCAGCTGCGATGCCGGAGTGTTTCCTGTCCGTGCAGCGGGCAGCTCAGTCCCCGTCTCTGTGGTGTCTGTCTGCTTCTATCTTGAGTAACTGGCTCTTTAAGGGAACAGCACTCAAAGGTAACAGCTATGAGATCATCGGCTTGCGTCGTCATGGCAACAAAGGCTGTTGCAGCACTACTGAGAAATAAAATGGCTGGCGTGGTGTCGCTCTCCCTCCTCCTCACCCCTCCTCTCCTCTTTCTCTTTGGTATCAGTGAACTGGAGCAGATTGGTTGTGACACCGCCCCCCCTCCTCCTCCCCCTCCTCCTCCTCCTCCACCCGTGGCCCGTCCTGCCCTCTCACTTTGCTCCTTATTCTGTCCCTCCAACCGTCCATTCACACTCCACACATGTGAGTCAGCAGGAGTCTGCAGCTAGCAGGAGCTGCCACTCCGGACGTGATTAAGGTGATGCTTTGGGGTTTTTCTTTTTCCACCGACGGCTCCACACAGTATTAGTGACTGAATCAACCGGTGGGAAAGCACAGATCAGACACAAATCAAGACGTTGTAAAAACGATTCCCTTTTGGTTGTGGCCCTGTCAAGTCTTTAGCTTCAGGTGAGACACAAAAAAAGAGGACGGATGGTGGTTTAAGGGACCCCTCATCCTTCAAGAGCAGAGGGTGAGGGAACACGAGAGGAGGGTGAGGAGGGAAAGTCAGCCAAAGATTCGGAGCCTGAGCTATTCCCCGGACAACATCTGAGGGCTGAATGTATATATATATATATATATATATATATATATATATATATATATATATATTGTTCTTGTGTGTGTTTGGAGCTGTTGATATTTGCTCTCCTCTCTGCCTTATGCATGTCCTCGATCTCTCTCTCTCTCTCTCTTGCATCCTCTCCTCCCCTCCCCTCAGCCTCAATCACCCAGACACAGACGCATGCATGCTCACGCAGAATCGCGCGCAGCAGGCGGATGCGCGCATACACACTTTCTCTCACACACACACACATACACACACACATACACACACACACACACACACACACACACACACACACATACTCACACACCCTTCCTGGAGGTGCTGGGAGCAGCTGCAGCATTAGCGTTGAAAGAGATTTGCCGTTGACTGGAGTTTGCATCCCCCCCTGTTAATGAATGGATGCTACGGCGATAGAATCGGGAGCTTCTTCCGTTGGATTGCGGGAAACGGTGGATTTCTATTCTTGAAAATTTATTTATTTATTTCTATGCTCTCCATTTTTTTCTCCCCACCCTCTCCTGGTGTGCTGTTGTCGAAAGGACGATGGGGTCTTGTGCTTGATCGGATAAAGATGGAGGTGAACGTGGCGTCTCCGGTGCTTTGCATACTATTGAGGTTTCACTGCCCATTAGGGTGAATGGAGCTTTTATTTTATTTTTTTAAGTGGGCTCTTTTGTTTTCCGGGGATCGGCCGAGCACTCCTGTGGTGAATTGAGCTGTTGTCGAAGACTGGGCCTCTTAAGCTTTGAATATTTGACCGTCCATCTATCCCCTCCTTTCTCCCCCTGTTACCTCCTGCTCGAAAAGGAACAAGCGGATCCCGAAACCTCCACTGAAATCTCTCCTCACCGTCCTCCTCGCTTCCAATGCCCCATTTCCCTCATCTCTACCCCTGCCCCCCCCACCTCTCTCCTGCTCCCTCCTCCCACATCAGAGCGGCTACGTAATGTGCCTCCCTACGCATGCAAATGGGGATGCTACAAATGGTGGCTGGGACTGATGCCGATGAAAGGGTGATGCCTCGCGCAATCACCTGCACCTCCGCCGCCGCCGCTGCTGCTGCCGTCGCTCCAGATCAGCCTGGGAGAGCCCAGCAGCCCATGACAACCGCCCACAGTGCGAACACAGTCGTTTGTAGCTTGCCCGTGGATGTAAATGAGACGTGTGTATGTGTGTGAAGGCGCACACTGGTTCCTGCCATGTCTGGTGTGTGATCGCTCTAGCGGGACGTTCTTACTGATGCGGGGGAGGCACTGAGCCTGAGGTTGGTCGACCTCCCCCTGCACACACCCCCCTTCCCCCTCCCCCCTCCCCTCCCCCTCTTCCCCCCTTCCCCACCTCCCTCCTTCCTTCCCTCTTCTCCCCATTCCACCAGCCACCCCCCTCACCCCCCCCAACCACCACCACCCTCCACCTTGTCCCAGCCCCCGGGGGTGAAGGCCACCTGGTAAAGGGGTCACGATGAAGAAGAACCGCAGCAGCAATCTGCGGCGGGCCTGGCCCAGCTCGGAGCATGCCGAGCGCCCGCTGGAGCACAATCCCTCCCGTAGTGAGAAAGACATCCGTGTGCAGAAGCAGCATCTTCCTCCCCCTCCTGCTCCTCATTTCTCTCCGTCCCCACCAAGTTATCGTGCGCCAGGTGAGTCTTTGACACTCCCACCAACAGAGGCTCCACCCTCCCGCTACGCAGAGCAAAGACGGTTTGATTTGGGGGCAAAAGGCAGAGTTCAAAATGGACAAAATGTTCGTACCATCAAGTAGGATGTGATGGCAACTTCCCCTTTTTATTACTTGTAATGTCTAATGGATCAAGTGAGGTCAAATAGAACTAGAGAAGAAATATTTTTGATTATTTCCTCTAAAGCTTTCTATTATTATAACCGCTATTTGACACATTTTTAAATTCAAAACTGTATTTCTGTGGGTCCAAATAACGATTTTACTTCTTGACATATTATTCCCACCTCCTTCATATTTACTGACCTATATTTTAAAAAATGTTTTTCCCCCCCCCCATCATATTTTCTGTATCTTCAAAAAAACTTCAGTCAATGTACAATACATCAGTGGCATCAACCCCTGTGCCAAATTTTGTGTCAGGTTCATATTTTGTGTTTGTTGATATTACAAAAGGGCTTCAGGGCCACCTCTCCTCATGAACTAATGTCTTTACCAAGAAAATCTCATCCGTTCTGTCCCTTTTTTATTATAGATATTGCGTATCTCTTTTCTGCTGTCTTTGTTGCTTCATTGTAAGATGGGAAACATAAATACGACAACTCGTTCCTGTACTATACTACACAAGCACAGGACGGGAATCCAGCTTTTCTCATGTTTACAAAAAAGGAAAAAAAATTGAGTGAAGCCACATAAAGCTTAAGGGGCTGTGATACTAAGCAGAGATAACGTCATCGTGTTGCTTCACTGACCGTTCAGTTGAGTGTGGTGAGGAGGCAGGGCCCTGCACATATTTCAGCCCAGGCAAAAGAAGTGTAAATAGTAAAACGATCACAAAACTTAAAACGGCGATCGATGAGGCAACATCAACTCGTCCGTTTATCCGTCCACATCAGAAGACGTAATGTAAGGTTAAAAATCAAAGATGGAGGCTGCGATGGTGTATTTTCTCGTTTTTAATCGCATAACTCTCTTATCGATCACCAGATTTAGGTCAGAGGACAGGGTCAGCTCCAGCAAAGATGCTGCAGCGATGGATTCAGTGTGTTGCTTTACAACCTTTTAAGCAGGGCAGATGTTTGCTCTCAGAGGGGCTTGAAGCCGGGCCCGTCTGGTTGTAGGATGATCTCACTACTCACTACTCGCTGACAGCAAAGCCAGCTTAATTCAACAAAGGCTACAGAGAATGTCTGCGTGTAAGCTGTCAATGTGGCGCTAAAGTCAGCTGTGTTTTGTTAAATTTAAAATGCGTTGGGTTTGACTGTGTAAGCTTCCTTTTTTTTTTTTTTTAACGTTTGTGCGGTCGTGTGAAATGAATAACGACGCTCGCAAAGACTCAGGTGATCTCGCACCACGGCTGCTGCTGCTGCAGCAGCTGCCTCGTTATGCTAACCTACGAGAAAACGGGAGGAACGAGAGGCTAAAGGAAGCACAGAGAGGAGGGGTGGAGCTGTTCGAGGCAGCATGCAAACTGCTGCTGTTTGACCATTACATCATAGCTTCACACGCTGCGCCTGCTGTTCATTCATGATCTAACAGTTGTGCCTCCTCCTCCTCCTCCTCCTCCTCCTCCTCCTACCCCATCCTGCAGGTGACGTGTCTCCGATCAGCATGTCACCTATCAGCCAGTCACAGTTCATCCCGCTGGGGGAGATCTTGTGCCTGGCCATCTCTGCTATGAACTCTGCCCACAAGCCTGTCAACCAGGAGGCTCTGGTGGAGCACCTCACTGCCAGCTTCCCAGGTACGCTCCTCTGACCTCCTTCTTAAAAAGAAAATAGGACTGCACCAAGCATGCACAAACAGATTTTTTTTTTTTTAATACATTGTGTGGCATATCTTGTGAGAAAATAAGCAGTTACTGTAAATAGTAAGGTGAAAAATGGTGACTATATACATCTGCCATGCGTCATAACTGCTTTTATTATCTCCTGATTTGTTATTTATTAACATCAGTTTCATTTTACACACGCCAGGTTCAAAGAGCAAAGTAATGAAATATGTAGGCTTTAAACCGCTATTGATCTCACCTCTGGGCTCCGACACATTTCAGGGATTGATTAAGTATTGAGATATTTCATCCTGTAAGATCTTGCAGACGTCAGCATAATGTTTCAACGGGGATAGATATGAAACAATCAGTCAATTAAGCGATCAGTAAATCGGCCCATATTTTGGTGATCGATTAGAAATTTGAATAGTCATTTTTCAAGCAGCTTTTCAAATGAGAGGATTTGCTGCTTTTCTCTATCATATATGATAGTAAGAAGAATACCTTTGGAATTTGGACTGCTGTGTCTGCAAAATAAGACATTTGAAGATATCCCGTTGAGAAATGTCTCACTGTTTTCTTACATTTTATCGAAAAAATGACATGCAGCCCTAAACTTAAATAATACAGGCCTAAAATGGAGACAAACACTTCAGCTCCCTGTCACAGTCTCCTCTCCTTTTTCTCTACTCATATACTGTGTTTGGCTTTATTCACAAGTGATATATACACATTGATTCATGAGACATTGTCTATGAACACATCATGTTGTGATTTGAAGATCCTCAACCAGACCAGTATGCATTGTTCAATATTAATTCAGTGACATCATGGAATTAGCACATTTCCTCTTAACACAAATTATAATCTAATCATATTTATTATCATTATTATCGCTCCACAAAGGCACAGTTGGGATTATTTGGGGTTGTATGAGGTACTTCTCCATGGTCAGTGTGTTATTTACAGTAGATGGCGGTCATCGCGCCCCAGTTTGGAGAAACCGACTTGGGTACCGGCACGGGAGCAAACCGATGTACTGCTGTGGACGGGGGCAGCAGCAAAACCAATTGAACAACCTAAAAGAAAGGCCCACTTAAACATTAAAAAAAATAAAAAAATCAATATCCATTGATATATGCTAAATTTAGAATATTATCTCAGCTTTATCTTGCTGTCAGACAGCCCTATACGACGGGGAACTGAACTTCAAAACCACGAGACTCTGTTGACAAAAACAGTATAGATAAATTTCAGTTCAGTTCCCCGTCTGAAAATATTCTAAGTTCAGCATACACTTAAACTGATGTTGTTTTTTAAGGTGGGCCTTTCTTTTAAGAAGCTAAAATATGTTTTAGCAGTACATTGCTCTGCTCCCGTGCTGGTACTCTTGTCTGCTTCTACAAACTTCAGCCGTGCTGACCACCATCTACCGGAGGTACCAGACTGATGGATAAGTACCTCATACAACCCCACTACAAAAAATCCAAACTATCGTTTGGCAAATTCTAAATGCCCTTTTCACACAAAGCAAAACAAAGATTTCCCAGTTTAAAAAAAAATACTACAAACTGTTTTTTTTACTGGCTCCAAATTGTTGCCTCGTTCCAAAAACAAATGTCACAATGTTGTTTGTTTTAATGGGTTGAATTTACGTAATGTTTTAACATTACTAAACATACTAAAATGTATAAAACAATTAAATACTGAAATGTATCCAAACACTATGTTTAAAAGCACAGGTTTTACCACCGTGTAAACTAGTTGTCAGTCAAATTAGGGGAATGGGAATGGGAAGCATGTCCCTCAAATTTATCTTTATTTCAATATGATGCCTCGGTGAAACGCAGTTGATCTTATAGGTTGCATCACTGCTTTGTAAAAACACACAGGGGTGATGTAATGTCAGGCAACAAACGACCATGCTAGACAAAGGTAATGAATGATGTTTAAAATTGACTACTTTTAATGTTGATGTGGTAATTTGTAAGCTAAGCTCTTAAGGTGACTGATTAAATATCCCCAGGAGTCACCTGGGAATGAGTGTTCAGTTTATTAAGTTTGTTTTTACATATTAAATCTTAGATCATGGTATCAGTTTTATAGTATATATAAATGGATATTACTTTATATTTAGAAAAATCAGGTCAGTCAACAAAAAATTAAAATGCTTGTCTAATATGTAAAACTCACCAACAGGTTTTTAAAGAGATGCAGAATCTTTTTTTTTATTTACATTTTTATTATTATTAATGATAAAAATAGAAGGAAACATTCAAACAATGAATAGCTGTGAAAAAATGATGTACCCACCAGTGGGTCTCTGTACAAATTTAATGTTTTATTCATATTAATTAATTTATTGTGTTTATGTGCTGTCAAGCAGAATTCAAACCAATGCAAGTTTAACTTAAATTCTAGAGAGATCATAATGTTTCTAAACGTGAATAAAAACAGGCACAATACATCTACAATATCTCTGGTGAAATGGTGCATCAATGAAAAACGTGGCAACTTTGGTTTGAAAATTTCTTAATAATTAGTAAAAAACACATCATCCTCACCCATCCTCACCCTGTCCCATCTTTCACTCTTAATTTTTCTTATTTTGAATATGCCTTTGGTGAGATTATATATGTTTAATTTAGATTTTAATTGATCTTAATACATGCATTGGGTGACTGAAACATTTCTTTTCTTCAACTATAATCTGGTAAATGTGATTATTTATTTATTAATTATTATTATCTCTAAATTGTCTCCATGCTCAAAATTGTTTTTCAAAATGTCCTGTGTTTGAACAATTTCAATGTAAATACAAAATTGTATCTGAAATGTATTTGTGCGGTTTCCTGCAGGCGTGCCTACACCCAGCTCAGAGGTTCTGCGACACACCCTGAACATGCTTGTGCGAGAGAGGAAGATCTACCCAACTCCAGAGGGCTACTTCATTGTCACCCCACAGACCTACTTTATCACTCCTTCCCTCATCAGAACCAACAACAAGTGGTATCACCTGGATGATCGGCTGCAAGAGCGCCAAACGCAACAGTCACAGCAGCAGCAACAACAACAACAACAGCAACAGCAACAACAACAGCAACAGCAACAGCAACAACAACAACAACAACAACAACAACAACAACAGCAACAACAACAACAACAACAACAACAACAACAGCAAACTCAGCAATGCACTTCGCCTCAGTCTGGCAACGTAACACCATCTACACCTGGCTGCCTGAGAGACAGGCCTCCTCGCAAGAATCACAATGACTCATACAACTCCTATCGCGAAGACTCGTCCAGACTTCATAGTAGTAAGTCACCAAAGGAGCACAGGGGAGATTCTTATCAAAGTAAGCCCCCCAAGGATCACAATGGCGGGGAACCTCCACCAAGCACGTCAGCCAAGGAGCACCGAGGAGAACCTCCGTCATACCCTTATCCCCCTCTTCCCATTTCCCCTCCTGCCCAGCAACCGCCGCCTCAAGAGCCCGCTGAGAAGAGCAAAAGCATCACTTCTTTCCCTTATAAAAGTGACACTCTGACCAAAAAGAAAGAAGGAAGTGGTGGCAGTGGAAGCGGCGAGAAGCAATCCAAAAGGTTCGGCCTCAGGCTCTTCAGGCTGAGTTTCAAGAAGGACAAAATGAGGCAGCTGGCCACCTTCTCAGCCCAGTTCCCCCCAGAGGAGTGGCCTCTTCGTGACGAGGAGGTGCCAACCACGCCCATTCCCCGCGAGGTGGAGATGGAGATAATCCGCCGAATCAACCCTGACCTAACAGTGGAGAATGTGGCAAGGCACACGGCTGTGATGAAGAGGCTGGAGGAGGAGCGTACGCAGAAGAACAAGGCGGGGTCCTCCGCCCAGCACAGTGCACGGAGCAGGAGGGGGAGGGGCCACAGGAGGGCCCTACATGGGAAGTCCCGCTCACACAGCAAGCCCCGAACTTCCAGGGGAGACCCGTCTGAGGGTTCAAACTGGGACCTTTTGTTCATGGAAAGGGATTACCGCTTCTTTAGCCACTCGTTGGTTCGCTCGCCTCGGGAGGCCATGTACACCGTGGAGCGCAGACGAAGTGGAGGCGCAACATACCTGGTCCATAGCAACCCCAACATTACTGAATCGTACTGCCCGGTTACCCCTGAGTGGGACGTGTCTGGGGAGCTAGCCAAGAGACGGACGGAGATGCCCTTCCCAGAGCCGTCGCGCGGGACCTGCCAGTCCAGAGTGCAAAGAAGTCACAGTCACAATCAGGACAGGAAGTCGCGTCACGATAGGTCAGATCAAGCGAAGGAACGCTCTCGGTCCATGGACAACTCCCTCAAGGGCCCGTCACTGGGGGCGCCAGAAGACTTTGAACCCACTCTGGAGGAGCGGAGTCATTACTACACTGATGACGGCACCCTGCGCGCCACGCAGAAGTCCTCCCACTACTCAAGGATCATGTTCTCTGCTGCTAAGTTCCACTCTGATTTTAATGTGCCTGATTTGGGGAAAGGGAGTTTGGACGAGTCAAGGATCCGGAGTACGATGGAGAGGAACAAAAGCAGAGACAGCTTGCCATCGTACAATGAGCTAATGGGACTTTCTCCTAAGCCCTCAGCAGATGAGTACTTCCAGTGCAATACGTCAAATGAAACAATCCTAACTGCCCCTTCGCCTCAGGCAAAATCAGAATATGACACATTAACCTCATCAGGGGGACTCCGAAAGGGCTCTCCGGCTGACCGCCAAACGCCTCACCTCACCTCTCCTCACACGATGGAGTACAAAGAGGACTTGTCGGCAGCAAAGGGACAGAACGGCTCAGTGCGACTGACGCCAAGCCAGACGCCGGAGCCGGTGCAAAATGCCCGTTTGACGCCACACCAACACAATGTAGATCCGGGAGGGGGAGGAGGCAGTATGGTGATCAAGAGGAAAGAGATCTTCAGCAAGGACACTTTGTTCAAACCTCCACACAATGCCTTGTCCACAGGCTACGTGGACAGCAGCTACACCAAGTCCGGCACATTGCGGAAAGCCTCACATGCCAAATCAACAGAGGCCCTAGACAATCCTGAGCCCCAGCAGCCTTCCAATTCAGCCACTTCCTCAGCGTCACCGGCAGTTTTACAGGGCTGCTTAGAGCCAACAGTCCCCTCCGCCTCCTTTGACTATTATAATGTATCAGATGATGAGGAAGAGGAAGAGGCAGAGGAGGACTCGCACAAAGAGTTGGCGACAGCAGAGGACAACAAGGACCATGGGGAAGTGGGTGGTAATGGTGGAGGCAGTGGTGGTGGTGGGGAGGGGACCATGCAGTGGTTACTGGAGCGGGAGAAGGACCACGATCTGCAGCGGAAACTGGAGACCAATCTGACCTTACTCAGCCCCAAGGAGACGGAGAACAGCAGCAGCCAGAAGTCAGCCCACTCTGCCCGTTTGGACAGCATGGACAGCAGCAGTGTCACGGTGGACAGTGGATTCAACTCCCCCAGGTATGTGCTGAAATTAACAGGAACTAATGTATCGTCATCTGACATTACTGTTTTTTTTCTTTCAAAGTTTGCTCTTAAAATGTTAGGTCTCAGTGGGGGAGGTAAACTAAAGTAGAACACAGTGGGACCTAAAATATCCCCAAACATCTGGATTGCTGTCAAACCGGATGTTGATATATATGGAGGTAAAAAAAAAATTCGATTTTTAAATTGTAAAAGCTAAACCGAAGATGATGGTAACTCTGAACGCTTTTAGGCCAAATAACCTTCTATTTTGACAAAACCAAAAACTTTGCTTACTTGTCACCTCTAGATTTAACTATAGAGGTTGATGCATTTATAAATTATAGTTCAATAAAAAATATAATTGTAAAGAAGTTCATAATATTTTTGGTGAAAGAATAAATTAGATATGTTAATTATTGAGGTCGGATTGTACAGGTGTACCTAAAAGAGTGGACACTGAGTGTATATCTGAATTCTATATTTATATTGAATATAACACAGTGAGAAGGACCAGTTTCCTTTAGTCTTGTAACATTTCTGAGGGAAATCCAGCTAAAACAGAACAAATCTTGGTTTCTATTAAAAGTGTTCAGTGTTTTCATGCTCACACTTCATAAGTTTCGATCCTGAACTTGGCTATGGGGTTAACTGATTATGTGTAAAGCACGCTCTGACAAATTTCATTACAAACATCAAAGTCTGCAAAATAAAGAGCATAACTGCCAGTTTCATGCTTAACACTAAATACCTCTATGGTATTCCAATAATGTATTAATTATATTAATTCTGCTGGTTGGTGTGTGGATAACTGGAACGGTATTTAAAGCAACTTGGATCACACAGCTGTGACACTGCAGTGTCTTTGTTTTATTTCCTTCATCTTAATGGGACAGACAGTTATCGTAGTGACAAGCAACTAATTTATAAATGCATGTTATGTACAGAAAAAAAAACCCAGCTGAGGCAAATTATGGATAAAATGCATCGACATGAAATGAATCGTTTCGACTTCATACGAAACAACTGCAAACATCTGTTTTTCAGACAAACAAACGTAGTCGCTAGCTGCTCCTTGAGTAAAACGTGAACACACGCCGCTGCCGTTTATCATTGGCGAATCACGTGTAAACCATTTAAGCGCGATTAACCAGAGCGTTGCCAGAGAGAGAGAACTCCACCAATTGAATGCTGCACTTCCAGAAAGTAGTTGGACAGATCAAATAAAAAGAAAAGTCCAATTAAAGCAGCAGAGGCAGAGATATCTTGACTTTTATTGTCTAGTTTGGATTAATCTCCGAATACGCTGAACGCTACACGTCCTTAGACCCTCCTTCCTGTAACACAACCTTTCTGTCAAAACATTAAGTTAAGAGAAAATAACCCTGATGACATCATCTGGGTTTTAGAAAGCTCCCATCAGAGCCACAGAAGACATTATACAGCTCTTTTCACAGGCTGATCTTCATGTGGAAAATTAATAGAATTCATTATTAAAAATGCTACATGTGTAAGCTCCTAAGAAAGATTACTCTTTAAACATAAATATTGGGCGAATATATATTAAATATGAGGAATAAATAATGTAAAGTTTGCTATTACACAACTTGAAGCATGTGCTACATATTTATAATGCATTATATTAATATGATTTAATTAATTATCAACTTCACATATGGTTATGGTTTCTACTCAGAGTCAAAGTTGCTTTAATCCATTTGATTTTTTATATATTTTCCTGGATGAAGGACAAAAAAAAGTTTGTGATTATTAGTCTTTTTTTAATGAAGGAAACCTGGAAGAAATTAGCTTCTTTTTAATTTTCTTTGTTCTCAGTAGCTACAATTTATCTGCATTTTTCTTCAGTCTGCAAGATATTCTGCAAATTGCTTCCATGTATTTTAGTGGTATTCTTCTTTCTAGCCAAGCACACCTCATGAGACACACAATGTGAGATGTTCCCGTGCCTTTTGAAAGCAAACACTTGACTTTCTGTCGTCTCTTGTGCAGAACACGTGAAAGCCTTGCGTCCAACACATCCAGCATAGTGGAAAGCAATAGACGGCAGAATCCAGCGCTGAGCCCCGGCCACATCGGCACGAGTAGTATCGGACTGCCATTCAGCTTTCGCGCCATCCCAGAACCCCCCACCACACAGCCTGAGAAACTCCAGAAGTCATCGAACTGCCTGGCCTCCATCACCAGCGTCTGACGGGCAGCACAGACTGAGACCATGAAAGGTGGTGGAGGAGGAGGAAGTGAGGTGTTTCACCATTTTGACCCTCACTTTCCTCAACCAATACACACACACACAAACACACACACACACACACACACACACACACACATCTTCAGACTCCTGAGAATCCATTTACTGGGACTGTTACATAAACAGGCATGGCTTCAAGAGACTGTTCCCACAGCTTCAAGAACTTTACTGCAAAAAAGAGAAGAAAAACTACAGAATATCAAGACCAACGTAGGTGAAGAAACCTACCTGAAGTACTTTGATTTTTGGTGACATGGACTCTAGTTTGGCTTATATCAAGATTATTGACTATTGGTATTGGAAAGTAGTAGACTATAGGATTCAAGTTACATTTGGAAATATCAAAAAAACTTTTTATATTACTTAACAATACATGTCCAATTAAATGTTCTCCTTCCTGAAATAGCGTCAAGTTCTTCAGGACAATTCAATGTCAGCACAATGTCGAGACAATAAAAGTTGATTCTGAGAACAACGAATGAAAGATATAAAAACATAAATCAGCTCAGATTTGTGTACCGCAATGCAAATGATGTATGTATACTCGATACTTTTGATATCCTAATTATTATAATGGTGGTATTAAAGATGCTATGTGACCAAAAAATGATGTCTGGACAAAATGAGCTGCACCCCAACACTCACATGTACATCTCACAAAGCGATCTCACCACGAGGTTCATTTAGTGTCTGATCTGGAGCTTTTGATATCGTCACATGATCTTCCTCGGTAGATTGAGTTTGCTAGGTTGTCAGAAAAATGGAAATATTAATATCTACTATTCCCTGAGCACTTTAAGGACTTATATAGTCCATATTTAAGCGTAATAGTTGAGATTGAAAATTGGCATAAAAAAAAAAAGGGCATCAACTGACTTGTTTCAGCTTCTCAAATGTGAATATTTTCTGCTTTTCTTAGTCTTAGTGTATGATAGTAAGCAGACAAAACAAGACGCTCTGCACATCACCATTCACTTTGGAAACTTGATGAGTATATAGACCATATGATTAATAATCAGTAGATTCATTAAGAATTGTAGGCAGAATGAGTAAAATGTGTGACGACAGTTGCTACTACTGCCGTAGACTCAGCAGTGGTGGTTGTGAACTGACACCGGCTCCATCTGTGCATTATCTATAATAACCAGACTGTTGTTTCTAAAAAGTAATCATTTTAGATCTGAAACGATTAGTTGATTGATCAGCAACTATTTTGATAATCAGGGGATTGTTTGAGTCATTTTTCAAGCAAAAACGACACATTTCATAGTTTCAGCTTCTGAAATGTGATCATTTGCTGCTTTTCTTTGTCTTATATGTAAGTAAACTGAACATTTTGGCCTTTTTTTAACTGACAAAGAAAGAATCTGAATATGTGACCTCGGGCTGAGGGGAATTGTGATTGGTATTTTGACTATCCTCCAATAGTTCGTGGACAAAAAGAGGAATCTGTTTATCACGAAAATAACAAGCAGATGCAGCTCTCAATAATTTTTCAATTTTTCAGTGAAAGTTCAGAAAGTCTTATGATGCACCCAATTACTTTTTTTCCCACTTTTAAAGGAGCAGAAATAACCAATGTGGAATTTATAATGAAACACCTTTCACGAGTGACAAAATAAAGATGAGATTATTTTAAATCCCACATCCTGCTCCTATGTGCATTAGTAACTCGAGTTTGCTTTTGGTTCATGTTCCAAAGCTTTGAGCAGCACAATCAAAACTCTTTTCAACCTAATTGTATTGGGATGGTAAAAGTCACAGTGGCGTTGATCCCGAAGCAAATACAACTAACACTGTGTAGAAAAAAGATAGTGGCCATTATGGGGCAAGAGAGAAAAGGTGTCTCTTCTAATTTGGGTGACCTGTTCCTGAAAGCTTGGCCCTCAACATACAGTGACGTCACGGCAGTCTGACTGCAGTTCTCTAGATGAACTGTAGATGGAGTCAAAGTTAAAACATTCGAGCAGATCTAACACATTGCAAGTAAAAGCACTAAAAACAATCACTTTGGGGGGAAGGGGGGTTGAGGGGGACGGACGGACGGGGGGGGGGGGGGGCAGTTGATCAATTTCAGATCTCTGACCTTTGAAAAGCTCAAACTGAGCGCCTTCTAGTGGTCGACTGGCTGTATAACTGGCACCGAACAGCTGTGTGTTGCATCAAATGTGACACCTGAAGCTCATCAAACTGATCCTTTAAAGGTAAGTAGCTTTTCCTCAAGCTGTTGTGTTTAAAATGGGACAAACGTACATTTATATCAATGTTTCAAGACTAAAATGATTGAAGCCTTGACGCATTTTGGTATTTATTTATTTTTTTATAACTACTCATAACACATAATTATACATATTAACTCACTCTAGTACTTCAGTGGGTGGAAGTCACCATTATGAAACGATGGCAGCAGCTGCACAGTAGGCAGTGGCGTTTTTTGAGTAGAATAAATGGTTTGGGAACAACTTTGCACAGATGCAAAATCAGAAAATTGCACTATTTGACATATTTCCCATATAGTTTAACAAAGGAGATAATCAGAGAGCACATTACCTTTTCTCCTCAATTTGCTGTTATTCAGTCAGTTTGGGTCACTTCACTATGTTTGCCCAATTTCACCAAGTTGTCCTGCTGCCTCCATGTTTGGTAATCCTCTCACATCGATACTGAAGCTCCTAAAAGCCTGTTGTTGACCAGGTAGAATATTTTTAACAGCGGTTTGGTTTATAACAAAATCCCGCGGCTGGTGGGCACCGAGGTGTTTAATCTCAAATGTCCCTTTTAATTAAAGGACATACTTTAAAATCTGTGCTGTATAAATTAATACCACACCGCTCATGTTGACACCAGTAATTTATAATATACTAATACTCACATCAAAACACGACAGCCAATCAAACTGCAGCGGGGTAACAGGTTATCGGCCGCACGTGGCCAATCTGGTGAGAGTTTCACAAATCGTCGGTTACCTTCTGAACATGCGCGCTGTTGATTTCGCACACTTGACATTTGTGCGTGTGGCTATCGACACATAGCAGCCGCTAAATTGTGGAACAATGATAAATAACACCGGCAACTGAGTATTTTTATTTCATGCATTAAGTCAGAATTATATTAATTAAAATATTACCCTGTAGCCTTCCAATAAAATCACACTTTCCTCTGCAGCCAGCGGGCGGGGCTTCAACTCAAACACTATGGACTTTAATATGGAGTCTGATGGTGTTTAATTGTGCTGCGTTTATAAATTGATGTACACTATAGCACTTCTGCATATTGTTTGTGAGATGGAACTTATGATAGGAAGTTACATAAATAAATAGAACAACACACACTAAGTCACAAAATAATCTACTAGCTTTAGAGATGCTGGTGGGCTAGTTGTTGGCTTATTTAGGCTGTTTCCAGTCTTAATGCTAAGCTAACCAGCTGCTGGTTGTAGCTTCATGTTTAGCACACAGACAGGATAATGGTATTCATATTTTCATCTAACTCCCAGGAAGAAAGCAAACGCAAAAAGCATATTTCCCAAAATGTTTCAACGTATAAATTGATTAATATTGACTATATGTACTCTAGTTGTGCACTCCAGACTCCATAGAAAACACGTAACGTGGCTGTTGAGGTAGAATAAGTGACAGAAACGGCTGCAGACAGGAAATAAAGTCTAACAAAAACACTCAAAATGGGTTTACAGATTATTTTACGGTGACTTCTTTTACTAAACCATTGCCACGGACTACTAGTGGGAAACAGAGTAATAGAGTAAGAACAGACCTAATCTGAGCCATTAAACACTATCAAATGTGTTTTATAAGTATAATATAATCATCAGGTCAAAAGAACATAAATGAATTCACCAAACACAGCAATAATCCACGAAACACAGCGGCCTGTAGTTTTTACCTGTGTGTATTTTAATGACTGATGCAGAGGACGTCATGTCAGTGTCCCTGAACTACAGACACAGAGGTGGAATGATAAAACAAAAACTACAGTGGATCAGGGTCACCTGGAGCTTGGCACGTACAGCGATGAATGATTCAACTTAAAAACATACGGTTTACAGACATACACACACATTGTTTCTCTATAATCACCTACAACACACACACACTTACACGTTTTCATTTAACAAAACAGATGGTGCACCCTGTATGCACCTCGATCCTCCTTCAACTTTACACCACGTTGCTCTCCACGCTCCAAATATACAGAAGGGGACGTGTGTGTTGAGATGTTTTGGGGAAAACGCACACAAATGGGTTTTTGGGGATGTGTAAGCATGTGTGTATGTATCTCTGAGAGCAGCTACAAAAATGACACACAAACACACATGCACCATTGACACTCTATCTCACACACAGACTACATTTCCCATGTTTTTTGTTGTTGTTGTTTTTTTTTGACAATAAAACCATTCAAGATCTCCAAACAAATGAAATACACTGCCACAAGAGCATAGGAGCGACCTTCTATAGCATACATTTTGGTTCTAAGGCAATATTGTAGTTCCACAGGACTAGTGCTGTTGATGCAGTGTGCTGTTTGCACGCTGAC
This sequence comes from Ophiodon elongatus, assembly GCA_016806645.1. Taxonomy (NCBI): domain Eukaryota; kingdom Metazoa; phylum Chordata; class Actinopteri; order Perciformes; family Hexagrammidae; genus Ophiodon; species Ophiodon elongatus. The sequence goes on along the minus strand of JACSYO010001013.1, from coordinate 802,922 downwards.
TGTGTCTCCACAACCGGATCCTCCAACCGCACTCGTCTGTCATTCAGTGTATTTTTTTTTATTTTTAGCACCATGGGAATCTCTCCTTCAATCAGAATCACGTCACTCCGAGAGACGGCTATGAAAATATTCCCTTCCGATATCCACTTTTTTTTATTTTGGGGTGAGGTGGAAACTGGAAACATCCATGAAAGTTTGTTACAAGACGGTGAAAACTCAAAAACAGCATGGACACACACACACACACACGCACACATACATACACACACACGCGCACACACACACACACACACACACACACCATAATGCAAGGCTTAACATTAACATCACATATCATTTGGAAATTCTCCATTTGCATTTTTTTATATTTTTTCCCCATTCCACGATGGTCGTCTGCATAAGCTTTAAGCAAAAAGGGCAAATGACGGACTTCAGTCTTTTGTTTCTTCTTTTTCTCTGTACACACATACAAGTAAACACAATGGGTTTTACAATAATACATGAAATAAAATCATCTGCAGCCGTTCTGAGCTGGGCTGAAGAGACCAGTTCCCAGGCATCAAAGGCAATAAAAATGTCTCGAGTTTCCTCTCAGTTACTGTGGTTTGAGAAGCCGTCTGATCACAGTAAGTCGCACTTCAACGAGTCGGAAAAGTCTCTAAACTCGCTGGTTGGATGCATTTTGTTTTAGACAGACGCTCCTCGCGCATCCGTAGTTTATACTTCTGAATATGAATCTTGTGTGTTTTTGTGTTTTTGTTTGCACTCTTTTGTTTTTGCGACCGTGAGTATCCATAGCGAGTGTAGCTTGATGTGCAGTAATGAAAACCGTCTCCTCCGCAGAAAGGGCTCACTTTTGTTGACGTCTCATTGTTTTTTTTCTGGCCTCATATCAGAGTGCGATGACCCGTGTGGAGCCGCGGAGGGAGACCAATGTTCACAGAGAAGTGTTGTCTTCCTCCCCGCGGCTGGCGAGCGTCCACAAACGTCCACATCTATCCGTTGGGTCCGAGAAGTGGGGACAGGCTGTACTTTTCTCATTGCCATGGTGAAGGTCAGGGTGACAGTGGCGTGGGGTCAGAGGTCACGGGCTGCGTGTGAGGTCATTTCCTGGTGTGAAGGCTCTCCTGGAACTTGGTGCTCGTGTAACGGATGTGGAAGCCCTTCTTGCTGATTGTGTCGTCGCTATGGAAACGGATCAGCATAGCACCTCCGGGCGAGTAGATCCCCTCCCTGGGCTGAGGAAGGAGAAGGAAGTATTCTTATTAATAATTATAATATAATAATATAAAAGGTAATATTATTAATTATTAATTCTGTACATACATCAATTAGAAAGCTCTTGAAACTTGTTTGAGCTGTGTCATCCTCAACAAGGTACAATTACAAATACTGTACTTACAGTAAGTACAACTTTGAGATAACGTTACTTACAGGGGTCATTTTTCCAGATTGAGTACTTTTATTTGTAATACTTTAAGCCTGTTTTGTTGATAACGCTTATGTATTTTTACTTAAGTTACAATTTAGGTGTAGAACTTTTACTTTCAAGGTGTCAACGCAATACCTGAATTCAGTATCAATACCCAAAATATATATTTTACCAAACAATCGACTTTACAAGAACTTAAATATCTGTTGATGTATACTGTGATGGGTTACACAACTCAAGTGGTGAATGAAACTAATGGCTGCCTGCAATGATAGGAAAAATCTAAAATAGTGATAAATTATTTGGAGTTAAAGACAAGGCTGATGTTATTACATATTTCTCAGATTATGTATGAAAAGACCAAAACCAACGATGTGTCACTCTCTCAATAAATTCTGACTTCCCAACCCCGTCTATGGCTCTCAGCCACAAGCCCATTGGTTACGTTTTTTATTTTCATATGGACACAGTAGTTTTTAGTCAAACTGTACTAAATGGCACATTTCTTGGGGACTAAATTCATATGCAGGTGATTTGAGTATTTACAGCAGAAGGATGGTGCATGTGTGATCATCACAAAATAAAGTACAGTGCCCATGAATGAAGGAACATGTCACCCAGTGTTTTTTTAGATCGTTTTTAGGACAACAATGGAGCTCTATAGGAAAGAGGAATACGATATTTCCGGCTTTGGTTATAAAAGCAATACTTCTTAGTGAAATCAATTAATTGTTGGTCCCCTGAACCTGGCTGAGTTTTCAAATCGCAGGTGAAAAACGAGCCTTAAATAAGAACATAAAATCTTACCCCTGAACCGCAGAAGCGGCCGAGTCGATGTGAGTTGGCGTCGTACCCGTTGTACAGCTCGATGTAGTCATAACCACAGTCCGCTTCCTCCTCGACCTCAAACGTGATGAAGGTCAGCTCGATGCCGTAGCCCTGCTCGGCCGTCAGCAGCCACTCGCAGTCGGTGTGACCCGGATAATTGTTGTCTCCGAACTGGGAGTGAGAGTAAAGGTTCTTCTGACGAACTTCTGCTTTTAGACGACCTCCACACTCTGCAGAGACACAGGATCAGGAGGAAAGAGTGACATATTACTCTGATAAATTAGACATTTGTTAGATTTTGTTTTGTCCAATATAGTCAATAAACTCCTATCAGATTTCATGAATGACTTTCATCTTGCATGTGCTGTTGTGAACCACTAGAGGGAGGTATTACTCTTAATAATCTAGTCAAACTTGAGAAATCAATGCGGGTGACTGAGAGAGATGCTCTTTGCAGACACAAAAACTCACACACAGTGTTGCACAAAAAGTGAGATATTATCACTGATACACATAAACACTTAAATATGTTTCCACACACCTGTGGAGTGAGTAGCTTGGAAGCCCTTTCTTTGTACTGAGGCATCAGAAATGAAGCGAAGGTACATCTTGTTGCCGGTGGAGACCAGCTGCTCCGGGATCTTGCTGCCACACAATCGACCCAAGATGGTTGCCGTGTCACTGTCCCCGTCGAAGGCCTCCAGATGGTCATATGCACATTCCTGATGCTGCTCGATCTCAAACTCATTGAAGGCCTGGAAAGGTAGAGGCACAGAGGATGAGAGGTTGCTGGGTGCGACGTGAGAAAGTGGTGAAAGACTAAGGTTTGACCTCCCTCTGCACAGTTTTAGAGGGACTATTTCTTTGTTAGAAAGTATTACCATTGAAAAGATTTCAAGCTGAGGTTCCTAGATTATCCAAAAATCAACAGGACACTGTTTCTGGAAAGACATTTTAAAAATGTTTTACATCTCAGATTTAAAGATGTATGTCCTACAGTGTATACACGTATGCATACGTTCAGAACAGTGCATAATGTCAGACAGAAACGAAAATAAACGTTGTTCAGAAGGAAATTAGAGAATTAGACAGAGACTAATGACAAGAGTGTATACTTCGTTGGAGCCTTCATTAAACTGTGTGAGTCATTTCCTGAATTGGAATCCAATCATTTCATTTAAATAAAGGCACAACTGATTTCATGTGGCTGGATAAAGAAGCTACAAAAACATTACTGAGCTTTACTGAGTCTTTAATCAAACCTGCAATAACAGATTTAACATTAAACAATGAGCTGAAAGTTGCTATAAAGGAACATATTTAAAAAAGAGTAAAACTATACTTTAACCAAAATAACCCAAATTTCTGTCACGTCAATAACGTCGAGGTTTTGCTACAATATCAGACACCTTTCGTCGAGATGCTTAGAGTGCCATAAATATTTCTAAGGCTCTTCCGTCAGTGTTACACCCCTTTAAAATTCTTTCAAGCCAATATGAATACATTTGCATTTCATATTCTTTGACATATCTGCAGAACAGACGGCCTGCCTCTTTGCCTCTTTGCCTACACATTGCTTACACACTGACATGCATGTACACAGTGTCACGATTCCTAATCTAATCAAGTCACCGTGATCTGAGTCATAACACCTTGCAGGCCTCTCTCCCACACAGACACACACTTCTCTGATTGTCTCCTGAGCCGTGCTCCATCACGCCACCACAAGCGCCACACCGGATTGGTTTTTAACCAGCCAGGCGAGAGGAGAGAGAGAAGGGCGAGGGTGTCGTTACTGAGAGGGGGAAGTGTTTGATTCTGGGGTCGTGATGGCCTCCAGATGTTTCTTACTGTAGCTCGGGTGAGACACTGGTTTGTGGATCTGTTCTCTACTCCCACGAATACTTTGTGTGTGTGTGTGTGTGTGTGTGTGTGTGTGTGTGTGTGTGTGTGTGTGTGTGTGTGTGTGTGTGTGTGTGTGTGTGTGTGTGTGTTTGTGACCAATAAAGACTGAAGAGGCAATAACAGATTGACCTTCAGGTCGAAGCTCAGATTTCTGGCATTAAATATATCTCACTCAGATGTCATTACGATGGAAACCCTGCTAATCTCAACACACACACAAACAAACAAATTTCCCAATTTGTGTGACAATCCCATGTATTCGCACATTAAAAACAGGTGCAAAAAGTACTACAGTAAATGTGTTATCACAGCAGATGATGTAATATGTTTTCAGTTACGTAAGTGGCGAAAAGAGATTATCAAAACTAAATGACAGTTGATGACAGTTTTGACAACACGCAGCGAGCTCAGCATGCGGCTGCAGGGAGGAAGTGAGGTGAGGAGACAAATCCTAAACATTTGACTGTGTCTAGATCTGGAATGTGTGTGCATATTGTAGAGATTGCACTGTTTTGTGTGTGACACTATTTGCATGAGGAACACGAGTGGATTTTAGGAGGATTATCTGTGTGAATGTGGGCATGTGTGCTCCGGTACTTGTATCTTTGTGAGGACAAATTTGCATCTTGGTATCAAGATATACGTGCATTTTAGATGAGCTGATTAATTAATTAGTTGACTGAAAATGAATAGACAAAATATTAAATAATTAAATCCAGCGTATACAATGTGAGAATTTGCACATTTTCTTTGTGTTATGTGATAATAAACTGAATATCTTTAGGTTTCCAACAAAACACGCAGTTTAAAGACGTCGCCTCTGGCTTTAGTGAATTGTTACTTTCTTATGTTTTATAGACCAAATGGTTAATCGATAAATAGTTAACACTTTTAACTACACATATAATGTGTTCCTGTGGAGCCCTGTTTGCATGCATCCTCAGAAACGAATGTTACATCTTGGCAAGAACCAATTCAGCACATGAACAGCGATATATCAGGAAGTGAATTAAGGTTAACATGTTGCCAGTGAGGCTTTATCTGTCCTGAGCTAAACGGTAACAATGTAACCACCTCAAGAGTCACAATGTTTAGATACGTTTACGTCATGGTTAGACTATGAATGTGTGTCTAGACCACTCAATCACCTCTTGCAAACAGCGTTAAGCATTTTCTGTGAATCCACCTGAGTCAGGAGAAACTCCATTTGCATCAAAGCTAACACTGTTAACGTCATTTGTCTTCTATCACATCATCTCCTCTCCTTTCTCTCCTCTCGGAGTCTCTAACTGGACAAATAACCTACGCACACATCACACTTTAAACGTTCAGCCTCGACTATCTTCAATCCGAGATGCACACGGCGGAGCAAAAATAACAATGTCTGTTTATTCCTAAATATGTAGCTGCAGTAACTCGAAAGAAATGTGGAGATGACTATTTGCGGTGACACATCAACCCTTAAATGCACAAATGCATGCGTGTGTACGTGCAGGCATGCATACACACACACACACACACACACACACACACACACACACACACACGCACACACGCACAAAGCCACAAGGACACAGATGGCCACTGCCCAAGGCCTCTTTCTAACGCATGAGCACACGCTTGCAGTTAGCCCGAATATACAAACGTGCACTTTCTCCAATGTTCACATTTGGGTTTCATAAGTGGAACATGGGAGGAGAGATCATAGAGAAAGACAGTGGGGGAGGGCAGCCCGAGGGTTTAACATAAGATATGACCCCACAGATAGAATAATGCATTGTTCGGAGGGAGGGAAGAAGGCTAATAATGGTGAAGTAATGGGTTTAAAGAGGCTTCATAAGCCCTCGAAGTATCTCGTTTTCAACACACTTACTATCTTGACTCGGTGTCCTGGCGTGGCTGTGATGTCCCAGGTGCACTCCTTACGGCTGGGATACTTGTCTGGCCAGTTAGGGCTGCTCAGGGTCCCACTGGGGCTGTGGATCTTATGCTCACACTCAGCTGAACACACATATCCACACACACAGAAACACACAAGCACACACACAGAGAGGAAGTTAAAATCATAGCTGCACAGGAAAAGGTCAGAGGAAATGGAAAGGGAACAGGAAGGAGAGAAACAAGAGAACCAAAAGAGAGAGATTTCAAAGGAACACATCCTGATGACAAGTTCAGTGTGAATTTCACATGCACGCATGCTTTAAACAAACACACTGCGACAGTAAGCCTTCTGCACTTTAATTAAGGTTATTATTCTGGATGTCATTTAATCCTCGAATTTGTATTTATCCATATTATGGATCCAATGCTGGGAAAGGGTCATTTTTCGTGCTTATAGTTACACCAAAATACAGTATTTACTGCAAACACTGCTGTCTAAAATCTAAGACCTTGTTAATTGGATGTTTAGGAAACGTATCCTTAGAACACAAGACGTGAAGGATTGGTTCCTCGCACACAAGATTTTTACGAGATTTGTTGATGCATCCAGCAGTTTCAATCGAATTATTTTTAAGATTCAGGATCCATTCTGGATGAGTTCAGAAATAAGGTTCAAAGAAAAGGAAGAGAGTGCTTCGATACATTGAACGATTCGTTGGAAAATGATGCGAGTCACACAATTTGGCCTTTACGGTCACCAGATATCAACCCACTTGAACACAACATCTCTGGCTGGGGTTTTCTCCAAAGCAACAAAACTTAGTTTCTGTGAAAAATAAAAAAATAAAAAAACTCTGAGGCTTTGCTCACCTTTTGCTCACCTTGCTGCCCTATAATGCTACTCTATAATGTTACTCAGTGTTGCGTCTGTTTGTGCTGCATCCTTCGTGAAAGTCCAAGTCAAGTCTCCAGTCTTACAGAGACTCAGTGAACAGAACTATAGTGACCACCGTTGTTTTTAAGCAATTCAATTTGCGTCCAAAGTTATTTGAAACGAGTCCAAGTCAAGGAAGAAAAAATCTCTGGCATCTGCAGCTTTGCCCACACTGCTTCTCTTTAATGTTACAGAAACTGTTCCTCAGTAGTCAATGTTATTCATGTATTTATTAGTGCACAGGGGCAGTGCACTAATAAATATTGCTGTAAATGTGCCAGAGTTAGCTCAAAGTCTATTTTTCATCCGTATTCGCCTGCTCTGTTATTACTTTGTTAGTTACTCTTAAGCTCTGCACTGCCAAAAAGAATTCCAGCAACTGATCAACTATAACTCTTAATACTCAACATGAAACACGTCAGCTGCAGGCAAATATTGTATCCTCCTAACAACTGTGACGACTTTCCTCCTGGAATGTTTGTATCTGATAAAAAAAAAAACACAACAAAGGCTATGAAGGCAGCCCTCACAGTCCCACATGGCAATTGTGTGTGTGTGTGTGTGTGTGTGTGTGTGTGTGTGTGTGTGTGTGTGTGTAGTGTGAGTTAAATGAACAGCTTTAATGAAGGCGATGGGAGGCAGGAGGCATGCACAAGACAACAAAATGTATTCCAGAGTGACATTTTTTATTTAGTCAGACAAACTGAACCCAGATATACAGAATGAGATGGATGAATTCACAAGACCAATGTATAAATGTAAAGGAGAGTCTTCTAACACACAACGTATTAAATGCAGACACCATACTCCACACACACTGTTGTTACAGAAGACCCTCACACCTTTAAACAATTTAGCTACAATATACAGATGTAAGCTCTGACAGTAATAACTGTGTTGTCTGACATAGCAAACTCTTTTCACATTATCATAACAGGAATAGTTTATAATGCCACAGCATCATAATAATACCAGTATTCAAGTAAATAACCCAACAGCTTCGAGTTTAACAGTTTTTACTTTCTTTTTCTTTTGCTGGTGTCTCATGATGTCACACACTTCTGTCAGGTGACCACTATCACTAAAAGGTGATGTATAAATCAAAATGTCACGCTATCCAAATGTCCACCTCCACATGTTGAAACTTTCACACGTACACACGGACACAAGCTGTGTGATGGGGATATGGATTTACATGAGTCTGCAAGGTTACTGGGTGAAGCTGGTCTAATGCACATGTAAACACACACACACACACACACACACACACACACACACACACACACACAGGAAAACAGCGCAACATACAAAGCTTTCAAGCTCCCAGATGTTTGAAACACGAGTGTTTTTATGAGCAGCACAGGGAGCCTTTAGTGAGGTGAGTATGTGTGTTGATGTGGTGTGTGTGTGCACACGTTCAAAAGTTCAACTTCAAAGAGTCGAGTATAATATGGCAATTCAAAAGTGGTGTGTTTGTGTGTATATGTGTGTGTGTGTGTGTGTGTGTGCAGGGGAATTTGCTAATAGCTTCCAATAAATAATGTTTTCTGTCAAACTGAAACCTCCTTCCCTCTCTGTGATTTGCAAGCAGAGCGGTTTTAAGTCTTCTGAGACGAAGTTCATGTCCATGTCCATTCTCAATTCATTTGACACAAGTCGTTAAGTCTCAAGTCCTTTAGTGCTAGTCCAAGTCCAGTCTCAGTGGGCAGAGCTATATTGACTAGCAACCAGCTGTTTAATATACAACTAAAGTCTTTCATTTGACACTACCCAGAAACCTGGGACGTAAAAGTTTCAATCTCTTGTGTATTTTTTGTTTTCAGCAATTATGTGCAATTATTGGTCATATTGCAGTCTGGCATCCAAATAGTTTGAAACCCACGTAGCAATAGTTTCCTGTCGCCAAGTCAAGTCTTAAGTCTTTCCAAGTAACCTAATGTGACACATGCCGACATCTACAGCTCTGCTTGCAGGCACCAACTGTGGAAACGCATGTAAAAAAAAAAAAAAAAAAACATCCTCAAATGGAAAGGACCAGTCTGTTGTCATGCGGACTCTGATGTGGGTAAACAAAGGAAGGGCTGTATGAGGGACGTTGACTGTTCTTGTGAATGAGCGCATGCTTGTGTGAATGTGGCAGCACGTGCATATGCACTCCGATGCTTTTATGCCAGTGTGTGTGCTGATGTGAATGAACGTGAAACCCACCTTCCTTACAGTCATGTTTGTTCTCATGCAGCACAAAGCCATGGCGACACTGACAAACGTAAGAGCCCACTGTGTTGATGCACTCGTGCTGGCAGCCGCCGTTGTCCTTGCTGCATTCATCTTTGTCTGTGAGAGATACACATGCAACACATCATTCATGTGGGAACAGCAAAAAAAGAAAAAAAGAAAAAAAAAAACAGGGTGGAGGGAAGCAAGAGGTCAAGCAGGGGATAGGAGTGGAAAGATGGAAGCTTAAGGAAGGGGAGGAGGGTTTTTGAAAAAAAAGGGAAAGCAGTACAGGAGGACAGCAGAGGTGGAGAAACCAAAAGTGATATAAAGAGGAGGCTAGACGGAACTCAAACAAGAGTTAAAAAAGGTACAGTACTTATAAGAGAAAGTGACAAATAAACAGCAAACATGAACATTAATATCCAGCAATCATGGTAGGCAAACATGATCACCCAAATTAACTGTAAGACTGCAAGATATTGTTCATAATTCACCTTAAAGAGTTAAAGTCAAGAGAAATGGTCAATGAACAATTCGTCCCCAAAACAGCTTTACTGTCAAGCTTTGGATTTCTTCACTTGAACCAAACGCACGAGAGCAAAAGTGAAATTAACGAGTCAAACTTTGTGTTTATCTGCTCTAAAATAAGCTGCAAACATTAACATGCCCGCTTGACTAGCTTACTACATACAGTAGGAACCAAGGGTTGTTTCTATTTCATGAGCTATCTACATCATTTTGTGGGCTTATGTAAAAAAAAAAGTAGTGTTCAGGACCGACACAACCACTGTTTAATATAACCCATTGTGTGAATGCTGGTCCTGGATACTACGACTGTTTATCAGAGTGTTAGTGGCTCTGTCCTGCACATAATTGGATTTGGGGACGTTTACACTCCATTACGTAAAATAGCATTACTTTTGCCAAACTCATTGGCTAATCCAAATCCTCAAAGCCTTTCCTCTTGTAAACGTGAAACATACGTTTTACAAGAAACAATAAAGCTTAATGAATCTCAATGATGCTTGAAACATAAGAACAATGCCGCACCTCTATCTTCGACAGTTTGTGATGACGCTGACTCTTTGTCCGGGACAGGTAGCTTGAGCCTCATCATTACGTATTTAAGATCAGCCAGAGTTTTAGTGAAGTTGATGCTGAAGTTTGTGTGTTAAGTGTGCTACTGTTATAATTTTTAAAATGCGTATGTGCCTTGCTAGAATGGAAAGCTTGACAGGTGTAGCAGCAGTAACTAAGGCGAACAGGAGCTTAGCAATGTGTGAATTAAGTACTGTGGAGCCATCACAGCTTTAAATATTGTCTGGAGAACAATTCTTTTTGAAATAATTACGAAATCTAAAGATTTTCAAAAGAAAAGTGAGGAGAAATGAAGGTGTAAAAAAAGAAAGCATTAACAGAAGTTAACAAAAGCAGACAACTACAAATGGTTCAGTTGTGTGTGTCTGGTTTTGTTGGCCTGTAAAACTGTCTCTGTGCTGCTCTTGGGCTTCATGGTTGTGGTTGCTTTGTGGTCAGGTCATGACTCTGAAACGCCTCTGACTGTAACAGCTGGTTTCAGATCAGCTGTGCTCTCTCCGGGCCAGACAACCACAGCCAAATAAAGTCTGACGTGTTCCCTCAGCCAACTGAGGAGAAACTGTAAAAATGTGATGAGAGCTTCTGTCGTCACGTTTGGATGTTGTGAGCCACACGTCGTTATTCTGGAAAAATGACTGGAGACCTACTTAACTGTGAATTCATACATTCACCAACACTGTACATGGTAGGGTGAGACTCTAAGTTGTCATGGTGACACCTAATTGTAGACCACAAATTCCCCCAATTAGTAAAGTGATTTGATTTTAAAGCATTTTGCTCCTAACATTTGCATACAAACAAGGAGAACTGATTTTCTTGAAAGTAAAATAACAACTTACTGCTGTATATAAAATGGTTGTGCTATGTGTTTTTTTTTAATCTATTTTTATAATGGTGATACAGTGATGTAAGGAGTTGTTATAAGATTTAAATAAAAAAAAAAGTTAAAACCGATTAATTAAAGAAACGGTAAAAGAATAGCTTGATGCCTAATTTTCTTTTTGCAGATTTAGATGAGAATATTTATTTAATGTCTGTTTGTGTTGTTGGGTGGTTGTTGTTTGTTTTGTTGTGTGTTGCTACTACTATGTCGCTATGCCTGGCCAAGAAAAAAGTTTCTACACTTTGGTACTACTTTGTACGGCCATTACAAAGGTTTTCTTAGTGAGCTTTAGAAGCGCTCTTTCATGGAGGTTGTTACCTGTTGGACAGAGCCAGGCTAGCTGTTTTTTCCATTTCAGTCGTGCTAAGCTAAAACTAACCAGCTGCTAACTGGAGCTGCATACTTAACAGCGGTATTGATCTTCTCATCTAATTCCTGGCAAGAAAGTGAACATGCGTATTTCCCAAAATGTCAAACTAATCCTTTAACAAACAGTTTTCCCCCTTTGTTTCACCTTAAGTAGCTTTAAGCTTGTTAAAATAATCTTCAACACTGTCTGAAAGTACCAGACATATTCTGGATCAGCTTGTCATTCCTCTTCATTGGAGCTATATGTTTTACAGTGAATGAAATATTCAAACCCTAAAGACTTAATTTTGAATTGGCTGTATCATTTCCCCCAAAATTCACATTTGGCACCTTTGGAGATTTAGTTCTCGACAAGTACTTGGAAAAAAAGTTGTCTGTAAACTTGTACTATGTCTGGCTGTACAGCATGAGTTTATACTGACTGGAATGCCGCTGCTTAAGAGGTTCAGGCGTTAAGACAAAGAACACAACTGAGGTGTTTTCTCTCCCCCGTCCTCTAATTTGTGGCTTCTCTTCGGTGTGACTGGGTGATGACAAAAGCCCTTTTTAATGGAGCAGAACACTGGAGGCTCACAGGGTGGCGGCGGAAGCAGCGGGGAAAGCTCGCTCTGTGTGGGGCTGCCACGTTGACAACAGTGATGGTGTTAGAGACGGAGACAGAGAGGTGGGGATCTTTAGATGACCGCACAGGAAGACAGAACATGTGAGTGTGGGAGACAGAGCAGAGCATGTTTGTGACTGTGAGTGAGAGACAGATTCCTATAAAGAGATGTGAGATTAGACACAGACGCCGAGTCTCACCTCAACTCAAGACCTTGTGAATCAAACTAGATCTGCTTTTAATGAAACCACTAAATCCTCCTCTCCCGGTGTGTGTGTGTGTGTGTGTGTGTGTGTGTGTGTGTGTGTGTGTGCGTGTGCGCGTGTGTGTGTGTGTCTGTGTCTGATGTGGTATTACGGTGCTATTGTGGGCTCAGTCTCACCCTAACACAGGCTAAGAAGCTTTGCGGTTGATGTTACACAGCGTGCATTGTAGCTTTCTTCAGGTTAAGCACACAATGTCCACATGCACACACACACACGTGCACACACACCACACATGCACACTCACATGGATTTGTAGTTTGTGGGAGGCCAAAGGGACCTCCCGAAAGCCACTGGATCTTTGCCAACCAAAAGCTTCTGACAATAGCAAAGACACTCACACAGTAACTTTGAACACACACACACACACACACACACACACACACGCACACGCACACACACACACACACACAATCTATATCTGAGTAAGTAATTTCTCTGAGAAGCAACTCTCCACTGGGCGCTTTAACTTCGAGGTGTTCTGGAGGTAGTTTCATCTTGATGAGCTCATCCAGTTGACAGCTTTACTTCCTCTGACGGAGGAGGAGGCGGCGGAAATGTCACACTGAAGTTGCCTTTTGGATCAGTTTTGCCATTTACCTTTTCAGTTATCATAAATGTGAGAGTAAGAAAAGAGATTTTTCTTCAGGAGAACTTCCGAAAAGTGTTATATAGAATTCAAATCCAACAAATGTATCCCAGCAACAGCGAGTAGGGGATATTTGTTGTCATTTTACTGGGGAGTCATAGCTGTGTCCCAATTCCATACTACGTCCAAACTCTTTCCAGTATGTAGTGTATTCATGCTTGGAAAGCAACAAAATTAAGACATGCTACTTGTTATATTCACTTAATATATATATATATAATTTTTTTTGAGTGCGGTACTGATGATGATAATGTCCTATGACGCAATGCACAACAGAAAAGAAGGACCTTCTCACAGCTCCAACAAATTTAAACTAAATTGAATTTGAAACATGAATAAGTAGTGGGCAGTTGAGACATTTCTGGACTACAGACAATAAAAATCTAATGATTTAAAACTAGCAATTGCAGCTGTAGTTTGATTGACGAAAAAATATGTATGTCTTACCCGTATAAATATATATACGCATCTACATATCTCACACTTGCAAAGTCAAATAAAATAAGACCAAACCTTTCATAAGCGTAAAACAAAGCTCCAATAACAATTTTACTGACACGATTTTAATGGCAGCTTGCATAAAACCCTTAATTTAATTTAATTTAACGGAATGCTTAAGTGGCTAAATGTTAATATTGTATTGTGTTGTACTAATATGAAATTGGGACAAAGCACATGTTTCCCTCTGGAGGAGAATGGATTGAACGATGATCCCGGCCATTAAGACGGGATCCATCCATTCCCTCATCACACGAGAGACCAGAGCCAATCAGAGATTCCGATTGTGAGGTCATGTTACCTCTGACCTTTGATGCGGTCGCCAGCTTGTTGTTGAAATGGCCACGGGCGGGAGAGCGGCTGCGCTTAATGTCCTGGCATGACTCAAACACAATCATACGCTCGTGACACAGAGACAACCTGTCTGAGGGAGAGAGGGCAGAGCGCAGGGTGATGTGTGCAGGAGACCTGAGAGCCGGCGCAGGCTCGGGAGACACAGCATGACGGACAGACACATGGAGACAGGCAGAGGAACAGAGAGGGGTTCACACATAGCAAATGGGTGATTCCACACATGCTAAAATCACGCAAGCAGACATACACACAAATGAACACGCAATGGAGGTGAGCAGATCAGGAATCAGGAATGGTCAGCGGTTCCATCTTTCGCCATCAATTAGCTGTAATTGTTTTTGATATTTAACCGTGACTATGATTTTTCTCTAATCCTAACTACATTTTAGGCCCAATCCCAATTCCCTTCTCTTGTCCCCTAGTTTTGGAGCTCCCTTGAGCCACAAGGGGTAGGGGGTTGAAGTCTTTACCTAGGAAGTGAGACGCCACTCGATGCGTCATTAGTAGCTGATTCAATTATAAATTAATATCAACCCACGGAAATGTTTGCCCTTCACTGACATCAGATGAGCGGGGAAATGCAAAACAATGTGCTGGTGGATCATTTTCACAGCTTCATACAAGGGATTTAACTTCTTCATCTGTTCCAAACAAAATACACTGCTCTGCCCAACACACACACACACACACACACACACACACACGCACACACACACACAGGTGTAACATGTAACATGTGTCTTACCTGAGAAGAAATGAGCCTTGAAGCCTTTCTTGGAGACGGTGTTGTCGGATTTAAACTCAATCCTCATGTTGTTATACTGAGAGGTGATGACTTCAGGGACCTCGGTGCCGCAGTATTTACCATGCAGCTTAGAGTCGGATGAAAGGCCGCTGCGCACCTCCACAAAGTCGTATTTACACACCTAAACACACAAATAAGGCTCCTTTAACACACGTTTGCCACTTTGCTTAGCATCTCCCTATTATTAACGGATAACACACAAACACATACTTACCTCATTTCCCTCCAGCTCGAAGGCCTCAAACTGCATGGAGATGCGGTACTGAGTGGGAGCGACCACCTGCCACACACAGTTCTTGTTGGGCGGATACTCTTTCGGCCAACCGGGAGTGCTGATGGTTCCGTTCAACTTAGAGAGGAGACCGCCGCATGCCGCTGTAGACACACACAAACAATAATTTAGACCCGAAAACACACGCCTAGGAAATGATACACGTGTTTACCTGTTTCACAAGCCACAAGGACAGAAATGCAAAGAAAAATAAGGAGTTTTGAGCTGTTTTATTTTACATCGTGGTGACAGTGGGACATACTGTGACATACTGCAAGCTGTGGTGATTTAATGCGAAGTCAGTGGTTTTTTCGACAATTTAGATTTCAAATGCACTGCTTTTCAAAAGTTGTGAATTATGACGTTCCAGGCTGCACCAGCTGGAATCCGACATGTAACATGTAAAGAAACAGAGCTGTCGTTTTGAGTTTGAGTGGTCGGTGTTGTGCAATGAGGAGACTTTGCAGACTGCATTTATTTTAGTCCCAGAAGGGTTTTATTTATGATATGATGCAGTTAAGGATGCAGACTCTGATTCAACTGATTCAGCTCAAAGGAAAAGTGAAATGTGGAAGGAAAGTCATTACTACTGATGTTTGCTTATTTCAAGTAGGTTTCGTGACCTAATGCAAGTCCCTCACCAGATGCTATAATACCTGTACAGTTCACAACAGCATTTTGCTCACAACACAACTCAATTCCTGCTTTGCCCGTTATTTCTTCTGAACATATTTATTGCTGTTGTTCTTTCATTTTGAAGTGGACATGGTGAAATGAGCCGAAACATCACTGTAAATGTAAATACAGACTACAGATGTTTTATTATGAGGATTGATTGTTTTTTTGATCGGTTCTCGACTTGATTTTTTCCACACATTAATTCACTGCCAAAGTAACTACTGCTCTCTAAAGAAATACAGCAAAACCACAATTTGGATATTTCACCAGCATAGCTTTTTTCTCTCTGCCTCAGAAGTG
Source organism: Ophiodon elongatus (assembly GCA_016806645.1). Taxonomy (NCBI): domain Eukaryota; kingdom Metazoa; phylum Chordata; class Actinopteri; order Perciformes; family Hexagrammidae; genus Ophiodon; species Ophiodon elongatus. Next base: position 786,956 of record JACSYO010001013.1, on the reverse strand, counting down.
GTTTGTTCAGTTGTTTCAGTATGTGGGTCATTACGGGTATTTAATCTATTTTTGTGAGATTAAAGGACCTTCACAGCATTTGTGGTATTGGAGCAGCGAGGAATGTGGCTTTGTGTAAGGAAGATGTTTTTTCCTGTTGATGGAGGCGATTCGGATGTTTTTTTTTTGTAATGAGTAAGACTCATATCCTACAGAAACCCGCAGAGCTATACAAAGGAATGCACATACAAACATGAATTTAGCGTTACACACACACACACACACACACACACACACACACGCACACGCACACGCACACGCACACGCACACACACACACACACAGTTACCTTCACAGCTCTTCTTGTCAGGAGCTAGTTCGTAGCCCGGGTCACAGGCACACTTGAAACTGCCGAGAGTGTTTACACACCTCTGTTCACATCCTCCATTGTCTGGCTTGGCACACTCATCCTCCTCTGAAAAACACACGCGCGTCAACGCACAAAATTATTTTCACACACGTAAGGAATGCTTTGGCTGAAAAGCCATGTGAGAACACACAATCAACCTTCGCACACACACCTTTGAAGAAGTTAGCAGCAAAGCCAGCCTTGTTAACCGTCCCGTCTGAGACGAACTTCATCCACAGTGTGTGTGAGGTGGAACGCACGTCCTCGGGTTTGTCGTAGCCGCAGAATCGCCCAATCAGGGGGCTCGTCTCCAGGGGGCCGTCTCGAACCTCCAGGTAGTCGTAAGCACAGCTGTCATGCCTCTCAATCTGCAAAAACATCCATGCAAGTTCACACACACACACACACACACAGAGAGTGAGATGCACGACACAGCTGTGAATATCAACATCCATCCTGCCACCATCAAATATCTCACAAAACCTATGAAGGAAAATTTCATCTTCCTACAAGCTCGGACTTATGTGTGTAGTTTCATTCAAGAGAAATGTCTAGAGTGATTTTAAATGAGGTTGATCTTTGCTCCTGTGTAACGGTAAACTTTGACCTTACAAGAGTGAAGGGAGGTTGGGGACAGATTGAGTCCTTTAGCACACTGACATTTTTACAGCACTTTACTAATCCTCAACTGCTCTGTGGCTCTGTACACTCACACACACACACACACACGCACCACTAACATTATTAACTTCCAAGCAGCTATACGAGCGTGAAATCTGACCCAGACATTCCTGAGCACAAACACACACACACACACACACACACACACACGGAAGGGGGGAGGAAGAGAGAGAGAAACACACACACACACACACACAAACATGAGCGCAAACACACACACGCGCACGGAGTGACTCGCCTCGAAGGCCTGGAAGCTGAGCCCGACGTTGTATCCCTCTGACACAGTGATCCTCCACACACACTCTTTGGATGGTCTGTAGTCATCAGGGTAGTTGGGGGACTGAATCTGTCCTGAGTCCTTGGTGATTTCCCCTCCACAGATCGCTGCACAGGAGAGGCAGAAAGTAAGAGAGAGAGAGACAAACTGTACAGATGAGCATTAAGTGCACAGACCAACAACACCTGAACACGTGTAAGTATGAATAAGACCAAAAGAATTCTCACAAAAGTAATTTATTAAGATTGAAATCTCATCGTGTACTGTGGGTTTACAATCAGTGTATTTATACATATATATTTATGTGAACACTCGTGTTTCTAAGGTTGAAGAGTTACCTTCATAAATGGCAGCGAAGCCTTTTCCCACCCAGTTGCTGCTGCTGCGAAACTCAATCCACATCCTGCTGTCAGTGGAGATCAAGACTTCCGGAACTTTATCGCCACAAAACCTCCCTGTTAAAAACACACACACATAAAAACCAACTATGTAAGAATCATAACTTGTGCTGTTCAGTGATGTCTTTGAAATGTGATGTGAAACTCCAGGAATTGGAGAGAAGACTGCTTGGAAAATACTATCAGATATTTTAAGACCCCGCACCAGGAAAAACACAAGAATACGACTTTGACGTGCTGGAGACTATGTGGCTCAACGGAGGCGAACTGAGTTTATATTGGAATGGCATTCACAAAACATTAAGCACAGTATTCAAAAACTCAAAGACCCCTAAACTTGGAGACTCTTTTATCTGGGCCATGTTTTGTTTTTGAAACAGAGTAGGGATACAAAGCAGCTGCAGGCCCTTTTAAGTAAATAGTGTAAGTAAATCATAAATCACTAGAAAGTGTCTAAATCCAGTACCGCCTACAACGGAGGGTTGGTATGGAATAATTCGGGAAATATTTAGAATGGAAAAGTTGACTTATTCTGTGAGGATCCAAAAGAACAAATTCATTAAAATGCAAAGCAGACTTTGTATAACTCTACTAACGTTTCCTGTTTCTTTCCTCTACTTGATGGGAATAGTAGACTGTGGGATCGGCATATGTCTGAAAGTTAACCACAAACAATTGCTGACAAATTAAAGTAGAAGTACACATAGGTATGTATGTAGTCTGTATACGTGTGTATATGCGGGCGAATATAGATGTGTATGTGTGTGTAGATGAGTGTAAACCTGTATATAAGGGTATACATGGATACATTCTCCTGGAAGAGAAGATTGATGACTGAAATTTATACTGAGGACTTTTAGATACCCTTTTCTGTGTATGTGCAAATATAAATGTATATAAAAAAACGGAAAAAGAGGGTTTATGTCAAAATATGGAAATGCTTTTGTACACTGCAATATTAACTTTTCTAAGTAAAAAAAAAAAAGAAGAAAAACATGAGGACAACACATACATAAATGTTTGTACAGCGCTATAGTCAGCCTGAACATGGCTTTACAGTCACGGCATCAATCATGTGAGGGGATTTCAGTTTATGATTTCAACAGAATTAAAAAGCTAATGAAAGAGCAAGCGAAGAAGAAAAGCCAGTTCATGAAAAGGTAACCAGTGCTCCTTTGGCTGAGTGTCCCTTGATCTTACCGAGCAGTGGAGCTTTCCTCCAGTATCCATCCCGAACCTCGATGTAGTCGTACCAACACAGACTGCTTTTATACAGATCCATGGTGGTGAAGTTAAGAACAATCTGAAGGAACAAAAGTAAATATGTATAACAAATTTGATACAGATGTTTGCACCTCGAAGACCAGACGAGGAGAGGCGGGGGAGAGGAAGCGTGTTCCTTTATTGTGAGGATATCATCAATAAACAGTCACTCTGTCAGCAGCCTCTAATTGTTAGTGCATGCACTGCAGTGCAGGTTGCTAGCGTGTGTGTGTGCGTGTGTGTGTGTGTGTGTGTGTGTGTGTGTGTGTGTGTGTGTGTGTGTGTGTGTGTGTGTGTGTGTGTGTGCACCTTTTCTCCAGGTGTAACAGATATTCTCCAGACACAGTGTGTGTACGAAGGGTATCCATTGGGGTAACCAGGAGACGAGAAGTTGCCCGTTGACTCCTGGAGCGTCTCTCCGCATGCTGCAACACACACACACACACACACACACACACACACACACACACACACACACACACACAGATGGAGTTACATTTTTGTGGTGAGTCCTGCTGTTATGCTTAATCCTTTCAGCTGTGTACCAATACTTAGAGTTGGTACATTACTAAAGAACACGTGGCTCTCCTATCTATTATTATTCTCAATCTTTTACTGCCAATTACCAAAATAAACATACTGCAGAATCTTTTGACAAAACAACAGCCTCATTCTCTAATATCTGATCTGTCCATATGGAAACAGTTAGATGTGTGCTTCTGATTGGGAAAACAGCAGTAAAGGAAATAAAATGACCATCCCAAACAAACTTGTGTTTTATGTTTGGCTTGGTTCTGTTTGGCACATTGGAGTCCACATGCCTGGTCACCATTTAGCAGAATTAAACTGAGTAATCTACTGGAAGTGAATAAGACTGACAGACCTTGAATCTATCTCAATGAAGGCAACAAAAGAGAAATATTACAGCTGGATTGGAATTCAGGGGAAATTATCAAGACAATATTGCTCTCTTCATGCTTCATTCTGAGTTTAATGCCGTTGCTCCCTCTCAAAAGGAGGTTAGCCAAATGTGCCCCTCCTATCCCATCATGCATGCTGTTTTCCCCCACAATGCCCTGGGGCTTTGTTCATCTGTCAGTGAATATGGTATCACTTATGACCTTATAAGGTTGAAGTTGTATTTATTTCCAGCTGGGACACGCAAACACAGTCTTGTTCTCGCCCCAGTATCAAAATTAATTTAGTAAAACGATATATATCCTGTAATATAAGTGGAGTTATTAACATTAACAAATAAAATAAATGCCACACTTGCATGCTGTCAGCAAAATTGGATTTTACCAGAACAAGATTAGTCAAAATGAATAAATACAGATACAAAAACACTACGAAACAGAGACTTTGGTAAATTCAATAATAAGAATGGCGACAAATATTTCATCAGTGTCTCAGATACAGTACATTGTGCGTGACCTGTCCTTGGGGTGTGTGTGTGTGTGTGTGTGTGTGTGTGTGTGTGTGTGTGTGTGTGTGTGTGTGTGTTTGTGGGCCAAAAAGGGATGGCAGCATTTGCGACGTCAACCGTTGTGACCGCACAGCTCGGCTTGAGAGCAGATCCAGATCGTATAAGCACCGTCCAACAGGGACCAGAGGGACGTTTCAAACAACACAGTTGTGCGCAATAACTGATGGGAAGAGTGTGTGTGATGTGTGTGAGACCCAAAAACAGAGAGGGAAGCGTCACATGGAAAAACAAATTACTCAACTTCACCTCTGTGCCTTGGAGAATGGAGGGGCGGGCACATTTTTATGTCAAAGATGCGAGCAGATAAACAGAGGTCATGTTTTGTTTCACACACTCACACACACACACACACACACACACTGTGGTCTCATAGTAAATAGATCAGTACCTGGACATCTATACAGCTTCCTTGCCTGTGCAATGTCTCCTTTACTGAGCCTGGTTCGCTGGCCAATAGCTGGCCGGACCCCGTTTTCATCTCTGGATGGAAGGATGGTGTCGAGGAACATCCCTCTTCAGGAAGGAGAAGAGAGAATTAGCACACATCGTGCTCTGATTTCAAGGAAATCAAATAAAAGATGTAAACACACTGGACGCAAGTTATATAATTTGAGGATACATGACAAAGAGCAAATCTTAACCCCCCCCCCCCCCTCTCCCCCTGGCGAATAGGCGGGGTCATGAGAGAAGGTATTGTAGAGATTAAAAAGCATCCTCACACGGAAAGAATCATAGAAAGTGAACCCATGACTCTGCTCACTGCCAAATAGATGTCAGATTTCAGATAGTGAAGAAAACATAGGAAGGGATTTCATGATACTGAAAAGTTTCTGTTTGTTTTACCGTGCTGGTAAGTGATTATTTCTAGTTTCTTAAGTGTGATACACCTGATCAGAGCTCAGATACAATAAATCAGTGGCTTTTTTTGGCCAGATAGCTCAACCCTAAAGCTGATAGGAGCTACAGATTCAGGTGCTAATTCTCTGTAGGGTCATCACTACCAGTGAACCCGTTCACATCGTCATAGTAAGAAAATTGGTTATCGGTGCTTTTTATTTGAACTGGTCAGAGGCGGAAGACATAAACAACTCGTGCAATGGGGCCACAAGAAGATATTGGTTTGTTTTAACGAGTCACAAATCAGAAAGATTGGGAAAAACTGCTACAACTTAGTAAAAACCTCACTGTTTAAAAAAACAAATGAAAAATCTCTTATGTAAATTGAACACAACTCGTGAGATGGTGCCGCTGGTTACCGTGAGAAGGTGTTCCTGGCGTAGTGCATGATGCTATCAAAATCATATGGCTCCCCGAGAGAGTTGACCTCCCCTGGCTCCATCTTGAGGAAGTTATACTCCTGGCCTGGGAACCGTACACACAAATACACACACATTTGCACGTATGCAAGGACAGCAGCGGTAGAAGGTTTTAGTTTGATCAACAAAATAGAGTGCAACAATAAAAAACATACACATACATTTACTTTACACAACCCTGAACACACAAAGCATAACTTAAATGATTATGTCTGCATAGATTAGGGCATTTATCAAAATACTTGTTGTCTCATAGAGCAGCATAGTGCAGAGCTCTGGTATGTTAAACAAAAACTTGTGTCAGGTCTGATTCACTACTGCGTAATTTTATTTAACACCTGCAGAGGAGTGTGTGGGAGGAAAAGGTGTCTGGGGGTCGAGGTGACTTCACAGTCATTAAAAGCCTCATTCACACTCACAGGGTCGGACACTAGTGTGAATTTAAAAGTGAGGACGTTGTCCCTTAACGTCCTCACTTGTCTCCAGCTAGAAACAACCCTGAATGACTCTAACCAGAGACCCAGGTGCATCGTGGGTACTTAGTCTCACCTGGTTGGATGTTGTCGCGGATGATGGTCACGTGATCGTCACGGTCGGGCCGCGTGTGCTCGTGCCAGAAGCCGATGACGTGGCCCAGTTCGTGCACAACGATGCCGAACTTGTCACAGTTCTTGCCAATGGAGATAGCCTGGGGCCCGTTGCCACGACGACCCACATAGGAACAACACCTAATAAGGATCAGCAAGAAGTTGATGGCAGGGAGATCGGCAGATGATATTTACTACACATTTGGCAGTGGAAAAAAGCATATGAACACACACACACACACACACACACACACACACACACACACACAAAGAAACACACACAGTCTTTTCAGGATTTCCTGCCCCATACTACGTCCACCAGAGGGAAAGCGAATTATTTACATACAGTGCTGCGATAACGCTGCACTTTCATAACCAAATGTGAATAAGCTGTAAGAATTCACATATCACTGATCACAGAACACACACACACATACACACACAAAAAGCATACACACTTTGTTTCTGGTTAGCCGAGACATCTGTGCCAGGCTAACAAATCTGATTAAAGTTATCCAAAGAGCTGATTGCAGGGTAAGGATCAGGAGTCACTGGAGTAGATATAGAGTATTTTCTTCAAGCATTTGCAGCTCTAGTATCAGCACTTCACCTAAAACAGGTGCATCGAATTTACTGTGGTTCTGTTAGAAAAAATTCTACTTTTTTTTTATGCATTCACTGTCTTTGTCTGTTTCTGTCACACATCCAAGCTGCAGGGTATTTATACATCAGATTAAAGTGTCTAATCTCTGATGCAGCCAGCCAATCGCAGAGCAGGAGACAACTGGCATCATCTGTTAACATGCAGCTCTTTCACTCATTTAAAAATCGGTTTTATTTCAAGTGAACTGCTTTAGAATTTGCGTCTTGTGTAACTGTGCTGGACCAAACAAGAAATATTAAGATGAACACAGTAGAGTCTGCACTGTTTTTCTTTGTTGTAACGGTGCAACACTTCGTTCAAGATCTTCAGCGGGCATTAAATATTATTTTGAGAGCTAAGAAACAGCATGCAGACTCTTCTTTACAATTATTGATCAGTCCACAGAAGTCCAAAAAAATTATGTAGCTCTGGGTATAATACGAGAGGCAATACAATACAATAACTGAATTTCTATATCGATACCAGCGATATCTATATTGAGGTTTGATACCAGCCTTGTTAACTTATAGTCAAGATATCACGGTTTCTAAAGATATCAATTATGTCTGAATGCTGCTGAATGCAAAAAGACATTTGATAAAAAATTATGCAACCATAACACAACTTGACATGACGGGACACGTTTTCAAATTGGTTCTTTTGTACGACCAAAAAAGTATTTAATTCACAATAAATTTAAAAAAAGCATGAAATCCCGACATTTAATATGCTGGAACCTTTTCTCAATAAAAAACTCTAATTATTCAATTATTCCAATTGCTTTTGGTTCATTCACTCTTGGTCAACTAATCGATTTATGAATGTATCATATTAATATGCTACATGTCCTACTCCTTCAACCATCTGCATAACAACAGCTTGGAGCGATAAACCAAAACGCTCTGATTTCAGCCGTTCTAAAACTTACAAGCCACTCTGTACAAACACACTATGACCCCACCGGGCCGCCACTTGGCAGAACAATGCACTTCTGCAGCGTATGAACAAAAAAAAAAAACTGCACAAACATACAAAAACGTAGAGTGAGCAGCGTGATTGGTGGGATGGGGAAACAGCAGCAGGACAGGAAGGAAAGTGGAGCCATTGTTGAGTGACCATATCGTCTCTCGCCGTGACACTACCGAGGTCACTACTGAACTCTAGGTACACACTCGTACGCAACCACACACAGGTTCACCCGACTCACCCGCAGGGTCTGTAGGTGAACACGATGTAGCTTTCCTCATCTGTCTTCTCAATGAAAGTTACGCACGTCTGTTTCTCCCAGTGACGCATGGCCTGCTTGAACATGGCCCTCTGACTACCTGAAACACACGCATTTCACATCCTACTTTTACACAGTCACACGTCGGTGTGTATTTTACTGTTGAAACGTACGGGCATCGCTCCAGTAGGGTTGCTTACCAGTGAAGTTTCCTCCTATGACGTAGGGAATGACTCCTCCGGGCCATATCCTCTCGGCTCGGGATGTGGCCGCTCGGCGAACACGGCTCTTCACAACATTCCCAGTCTTCCCACCTTTCCCAGTTTGGCTCTTGGGATTAGCAGCTCCCTTGCTGGAGTTCTTGGGTAGATAGTCTAACCGAGCAAGAAACAACAGTTAAATCCAACTTAACCACAAGTTCTTGTTATGCATGTTCAAATTTAATAAATTACTGGTCTATTATTGTGAATACCAGTTCATAAATGTGCTGTGAGATTATTAGATCACACTATTTCTTTATATACGTGACCTTTCAGAGTTTGTTCTCAGATCAGAGGGTAATAAAAGTCAGACAGCTCTGGCTGTGCGATATACTGTTATATTATACATTTCATTTAAAAAAGTTTATAATGTTTACTGAATGAGTTGAGTTGCGCTAAAAAAAGGTAACTCAAACATTCTGTAGTTCTGGATTTGATCAACTTGCTCTTTGAAAAGAGCATAACGTGGGAAAACAGTCTTGGAACAAGACTTGAAGTATTGAAAACAGCTTTATTATGAAACTGAATTTTAGCCAGTAGCTTTCATCAGGGTATGATTGAAGAGCCCGTCTTTCTCATCACAAAAAAAAAATCGGAGTCAAAACACTGAAAAGGACATTCTTCATTGAAAGAAGCCTAAAAGGACCAGCGGTTGGCATGATTTGAACTTTATTCACATTATAGTGGAGAATAAAGCTTGGCGCTTTGCTTCGTGTAGGATTCTTGAGGGGAAAAGTTGAGGCTGATATTTTTTGGGTGTTCCTCGGTTGTTAAAATGAGCCAAAATTACTTCTTGCAAGGACCTACTGGCTACAATGTGAAAATTGTTATAATAACTGTAGATAAATAAAACTTTGGAACAAACCTGGTAGCTAAATTGGAAGGCTTCTATTTTGTCCAGCAATGTGTTTGTTTTTTTAGCTTGGTCTCCCAAGCTTGGTCTTTTTATTATATTGATATATATAAAAACACTTTCTGTGCCGTACTGATCCAAGCAAAGACCTTCATTTAGTTCCATTTATTTCAAATTGACATAAAAAAAATGCACATGCAGATATTTAAACTTGCTTGACATTGTCGTATATCACAGTAAACATTTTGTTGACTTGCATTCAAAAAACTGTAGTCGTAGTGTATTCAAAGTGTCTCAGAACTGTAGTTAAAGCTCCAAGCCTTTGCAGAAAAGTGAGCTTTCATACTGTATGGAAATAAATGGAGATCTAGGATGCCATTATGGTATGTCTGCAGTAAGGTAAATGATATAGGATTTGTGGTTTCTTGGCTGAAACATAAAGAACCTGAACATGAAGAATCATTACAGTGAGAAGTGAGGTTAGTGTCCTTACCGAAGCCGAACCTGCGTATTCTATCAAGCAGTAGATATAAAGAGCCGCTCTTCTTAGAAACTGCATGCTCCTCCAGGCCACCTGACACACACAAGAGCCAAGAATCAAAACACGAACAATGCACAATAAAGGATGATATCAGGTGGCCCCTGTCTGCTTCCTTCCTATTGACGCTGCTTTACTCTGCAGCCGATGGGTAATGAGAGAGAGAGTTTCAGAGGAAACATGAGCGAGATCATGAAATGATGATTACTGAGTGAGAGTGACCGCTTACCAGACGTGTGCCCCTGCCGGGAGTGTGTGTGCACGTGTGTGTGCTGCGTGAGGTCTATCGTCCGGTCAATCTGGAACATGCGCAGGTCCTCTTCGTCTAAAGCGATGTCGCCCCAGAATGCAGCTGGAAGTTAAGAGAAAAACATCTGTAACAATCACAATCAACAGCAGAATCACGGACATATTATCGACATCTCTGGAAATGATTAATAATTAGCCCAAATTTGTTTGATTTGTCTTTATAATAAGTGTCACTGAAACAAAGTTAGTGCTTTTCTACCTTTTCCCCTTTTTGTCAAATGTATGTTTAACAGATCATCATATGGTAAATTCGAGAGCTCTGCCCTCTGGGTGCGAGGCAGCCATGTTGGCTTGTTTGTTTTGGTTAGTGAGTTCGATGCCCATGTGGGTGTGTGGCATTTGTCCAGAGTGAAGGAGAGTAATTATACACACATCATGTAGATTTCAAAGCTATCAGAAAACGGCGTCAATGAAGTATAAGCTAACGCCTGCACGCTTACTCTTTGCCACTAAAGTCAGTGACAGGTCATTCTGAGATGATCCAGGTAGGATCAAAATGTTTTTGTGGCATCGAGTAAACGTGTCGGCATTATCTTTCTTCTTCATTTGTCCAGAGTGAGCCATCCCCAGTAGAGATAACAACTTTTTTAACACTGCCTGCGTGGCTGCGTCGCTGAACCGCCGCGTCTCTCACTGCTGCAAGCCCATCTTTCTACATAGAGTTTACTTTTTATACTGTCCAGAATCATACTTTCGAGGGCTGTTGTGCTGCAACATAAGAGAAAATTGCCACTGTGTCTGGTTTGTTTGTTGTTTTGTGTATGGTTTGGCAACTACTAATAAAATCCTTAGAAAAAGTAGCAAGCCGGGAAGCTTGACAAAGAGGAAGTGACTCAGGATCAGTGTGCAAAGTGAAAGAGCAGCACTTGCTCCTCCTTTAGTCCCGTGGCTTAGGTGTGCTCGAGTACGGCCTTTAAGCCCCAAACACTCACAACAGTGGAGCTACTCAGTAGCTGTGGCCGTACTGTTGCAGCTCCCAGGTGTGTGAGTTTTACTGTGCGGGTGTGGACAGACAGCAGAGGTCATTCCTACTAACATGGTTTGAGTCAGAAATGGAAGCAATAACAAAAACTCTACAAGGGCTTAACATTATTTATAGGCTTGGCAAATAAATAGTGCACAACTGACCACTTTTTCTTCAGTATGTGGGCATTAAAAATCACTGGACCCAAACAAAATCGGAAACATTTAACAAGAGTCTTTCTCAGAATGATGCCCTGTTTTGTTTTGTGTGTTTTGTGTGAGGCTTACGTTCAATTCGAGTACAAACAGTTTGACCCGCTCAGACAGGCAGTGCAGCAGAGCTCCACGAGCCTTTGATTGGGTAAATGCAATGTGCACTTCTACGCTGGGCAGTAGGTTACAGTAGCTGACACACCAACACGCACAAGGAAATAGCTCAGGTGCTTTCTTTATCTGTAGAGGGGAAGTCATCACATAAATGTAATCCTCTGGTTATTGATTCTCTGAGTTACAACACTGGCATACCACAGTACAGATTCATCGCAGTTTCACTCACTCCAAGTACACGCCCGATACTACAATCAAATGCCAATAAAGTTGTGTTTTATTTACGAATTTATGTGCGCTTGGTTGATTTCAGCCCAGTGTGAGAGTCTTTCATGCATTGTGTGTAAAAAACAAGAGTAGAAGAGTAAGGAGTAGAGGATAAGCCGGCTAGACGCAAGGCTAATTAATGCACGCGCCGATATTTTTTTTCCTACTATGGCAAAGTCATGACCTGCCCTAATCTGCCTCTGATTGGCTTAGCCTTGGGAAACACTTGTCAGCCCTTTTCAGTAGGCTTTCCCTCTTTTTGCCACTAACCACCCACGGCAACTCAGCAGGGCAATGCCGTCTGTGGAAAAAAATGAAAAAAGGATTTACTAGAAACGTTTGTAACTTTGGAAGATACCCTGGAAAACAACTATTTAGATGGATGGATAGATGGATGGATGGATAGAATTATTTTTTTTGTAAATGTTTGAGCGTTAAATGACACAAAAAACCCATTGCTCCTGCTTCAATTGTGACTCACTACAACCAGTGTCTTTCTTTCTTCTCTCCTTCTCCTTCCATATCTACAAAACATCTATTAGCCTTCAACAAGGAACAACTGAATGATAACCATCGCTAAATGATTAGCTGAGCGGAGTTACTGCCCTCCACAGGGACTCAAGAGACTAATACATTAACAATGGCATGGGAGAAGCTTGTCACTTAGCTAATCAGGATTGCCACTAAAGGAAATGGGGGGTCAGGGTGCCATTGTGCTCGACTTCAAGCTATTGTTGAAGAGAAAACCAAACCACAATGACCACAGATGGTTTACAAATCATATCTGATACAGACTGGGAGTGTGTGCTGTTGAATGCTGGTATATGATATGTTGGTTAGCTGAATACGAGGATAATGTCTGATCTGCAGGATAGAGCTGCTGTGAAGTATCTCCTGTATTATATGTATTATTATATCACGCATCTGTCATGTAGACAATACTAAGTATAACAGACTCTAAATCCCCCCTAATATTCAGTTTACTGTCGTGAAAGACAATTAAAAGCATCAAATCTTCATATCTGATAAACTGGAGCCTCGACATTTTGGCATTTTTGTTTGAAAATGTATATTAATTGATTACGTCAATAGTTGCCAATTCATTTTCTGTCACTCTATAATTCAGCTGATTCAAAACAAGGGTTTTTTATTATCAATTTGGTTATACTGTATTTATAGTGCTTTGTAATGTGGCTACAGATGGAAAACCTGTATTTATACCACAATGAAATGTGCAGATGTAACAAACTTTGTTGTACAGTAAAATGTCTTTCCCATGTGCATGTTTTCTTCTTTTCTTTTACAAAAAAAGGCTGCATTAGTGAGTTGAAAAGTAAAGCAGTAAAACTCAACATCTATTAAAGAGGTTTATTTGATTCTGTAGAGCTTGATGTTGGTGTGACTTTGCCATATATAGCCACAAACATAACACAATTACACCATTCCTGTTGTTAAGATGTGGTCTGAATAGACGCTGTACAAATTGCACTGTGGGCGACACGATTTCTACTGACACTCCCGTCTACTGCAAACTCTGCCAAAGTGATGTCATAGCGAGCCACAAAAACTACCAAATGTGTGCAAAAGAATCCCCTCAACACCTAAAGAAACTCGCACTTCACCAGCAAAAAGATCATCCGTGTGAATTCTCATTTAAGGTAGTATCAAATGGCACCTGCATTTGAAATGATATTCCCCTGGCATTTGTTTCTATTTGTGGGACAGCGTGTGTGCGTGACAGTACACACCTAATGGTTTCGGATGTTTCAGGAAAAACAAGAGAAACTACTGAAAGTTTTTCCGGAGAAAAGGAGCTGACACAAGCAGGAGATACAAAGCGAGAAGAGGAGGGAGAGTACGGTGATAGTAAGTTTGGCCCATTGATCGTTGGGGTCTTGTTAATCCATAGAGATACCATAAATAGCCCAAAGTCAAGCCAGTGGGTGAGGAGGGGTGAGGAGGGGTGAGGACGGTGAAGCAAGGAGATGCAGGAGGAAAGGTATTGATCCAAAAACCCCAGGACGTCCCAGGAGACCTACATCATGCTGACCAGGGCCTTACTGTTCGCCCTTCAGCAGGGGCACTGCAGCAAACACATACACACACACACACACACACACACACACACACACACACACACACACACACACACACACACACACACACAGGAATAATGCACCAAACACAAACTGAGAGGCAGACGTCCCTCACAGGCATCCAGCAGCTCACACCACGGTGGCTGCTTGGAGAGCGAGCAGATCGGTTTGTGTTGTATCGATCAACTTCTCAGGCACACAGGACTGATGTCGGCTTTCTGCAAGTTTACTCTGCAGCCTGCGAAGAAATGTCAAACGCACAATAGTGGCTCTGTGTGGCGGTGTGACAGTACATGCGGAAGTCAAACACTTGCCTTGGTAAAACTGCCATGACAAATGTTCAGCTTGTGCAAAATACTGCAGCTACGATCTTAACTGGCCGTAGATCTCACATCGCTCCTATTTCAGCCCCGCTGCGTTGGCTGCCAGTGACGTTCAGATTGATAATTAGAGATTATTTTCATCACTTATAAGACACTACATGGCCTAGCTCCTGCTTACATTTACAAGCTACTAAAGGTCATCCACCCAAACCCTGTTGGCTATGCGTGCAAAACCTAAAACCAAAGGCGACTGCTCTTCAGCTGCCTGAGCACCCAGACTTTGGAACAATCTATCTGATACTTGTTGGGGCTCATGAAGGAAATATCAGCCCAGTCATTTTTTCAATGCTTAATCGAAGTAGTCTGTTAATAGATTAATAGGATACAGAAACAGTTTATAAATCCAACTGACAGTGAAATAAATAAAAGAATGAATGAAATGAATAAATAATAAAAAAAAAAGGCTTGTGTTATTTATTTAAGGAGGCATTTCTATGGCAATTTATTTATATTCTGCTTGAATATTAGTTTATATTCTTTGATCATTTCAAAGCCACTGTGTTAAATATTTATGTTATTATATCATCTTCTCAATATTCTGATGACAAACATTTTATTAAAAGAAATAGACAATCTTGGAGACAGTCCTAGTTGTTTAATTGTTTTTCTTTTAACATCTGGACACTAAAGATTGATGGTTTTCTCTCAAACTATCCCCATAAGTCTGGCACCAGATTCCACTGCTGAAGAATATATTGTTTCCAATCAGATAGTGCTGATTTAATGAGAGCTGTTAAGAGATTTATCTCTTACTTTGACATTCTACAGTACAGTACAACAGTATAATACACTCATGCTGTTATGCAGTCATGCTGTATTCACTGCTGTGTATCTAACACAAACACACACACACACACACACACACACACACACACACACACACACACACACACACACACACACACACACACACACCTCGCTAAGCTCCTCATTAAGCAAATATAAGGTCACACTGTAGGGGTCTTAAGATGTGTGCGTGTGCATGTGCATGTGTGATATTATTATACTGCAAATAACTGACTGTGAACGTACTGTTATATTAAAAGGAGATTATCTCGGCCCTGTTTGAGGATTTTCTCCAAAAGTAATTGTTGTGCAAGCTGCTTGATCCACATTCACCCGTTCTCAGCAACAGTTCAAGTTCACTGTGCGCTGACAGTGTTGAAAGTGTGGCAACAACTGTACAGCACAACAACAAATACAACATACTATCGTGTGTGTTGGCCATTAAAATGATACTCCCCAAAACTTCCCAACCTGTTCCTGTAGCATGTATGTATGGACATTTTTGGTCAAAATAGGGCCAAATCCATTACACTGCTAATGACTCAATCCTTACAGTTGAAGAGTTGAAACAATTCATCGATCGATCGGAAACAGAAAATGAATTGCCAACTATTCTGACAAACGATTAATCGTTAAAGTCGTTTTGGACCATTGGTCCAAGACATTTAAACACTGATATTTTATAATATTTTTGGTTAAGTGAAAAAATAATTGACTGCCTGTCCAAGCTTATTCATTGGCTCGCCTGACACCTGCTAAAACTCCTTCATCGCCCTGACTGACTACTGAGAACGTCACTTAAACAATTACTTCCTCTGTAAACCAAATATCAGACTTTACCTTAATTCACGTTTGTTTATCTTCACTACATGCATTACGCTAAATGTGTCTTACATTTCTACACAAATTTTGTTTTGATTGCAGGGTTGTCATGCTTTGGCAAAATTGTTTGAAACTTATTTAGATTACAAATACGACAGTAATGAGAACACAACCCCAACATCGGACAGAAACGTGAATATACAATTCTGCAAAACTATCACGTTTTTCAAGGTCTCCCTTTCTACAAAACCTATGCATGGAAACTACTAAACTGTGTTTAAGACATGGTTAGGGTTAGGGAGAGACTCCGGTGTCTTGCATGAAAGTCAGATCCACCACCCCAACTCTACACACTCTTACTTTCCACCTTGCTACATATCGGGAACACTGCTTCCTGCATCTGCATTGAACGTCGGCATTGGCCGTAAATCCTGAGGCGTGGAATCGTCCATTGTGGACATTATTACTGCGCCTACTGAGCTGGATTATGCCAGATTATGAATTCAAGTTTTCTTTGTGAGTATTTAAAATGGAATAACAATGTGCCACTTGTATCGCCACACATGTACAGTGTTGCAATGTAATGAGATGCTGGACTGGAGTCTGTGATGTCATCGGTAAGAAATGTGCTTTTTAGTTAAAAAAACCCGGAAAACTGTAGTAGCTCAGGCCAAGTATAAAAAGTTCAAACCCCCACCCTCCTGCAAGTATGTGTGTTATGTTAGAGAGAGAGAAAGAGAGAGAGAGAGAGAGAGAGAGAGAGAGAGAGAGAGAGAGAGAGAGAGAGAAAGAGAGATACGACCAGATAATCTTGACCTCTGTGATTTAAAATGAAATTATCATGAAGAAAACAGTTTAGTGTGTATGTGTCTCTGTGTGTGTGAACATGTAGGACTGAAGGAGAAAATTTAGTTATTTTATTACACATTTTTTAATTTGCCAGCAACTCATGCAAGCTATGAGATGTGAGTTTGATCACCATTTTTCTTTAACATATGTCTAATGTGTAGAGTAAACGATATTAAATATGTAATGTCATAGTTCAACCCTGAAATATAAACATTGGCACACACACACACACACACACACACCATATATTTTTGCTGGCTTAAACACAGTCCCAGGCGCTGACAAAGAGCCAATCATACATCTCTACACCGACTCACTGTGTTTACCTACCGCACAGTGTGTGTGTGTGTGTGTGTGTGTGTGTTAATTGGGGAATGGTATTTCAAGCAAAAATAATATTTGATAATCACTGATAACTGTTTGATCATTCATCACAAAAAATATTTGAAAGACGATAGTCATATTAACTATTACATTTTTTTATTATTTCAAAAAGTTGCAAAGCATAATTGTTCCCTTGTGTGTATGTCTGCCTACAGTCAAAAAAGTTTCCTTAAGCATGAACACAGTTAAAAAGATGGCACGGCGGTGAGGCGAACAACAGGACATATGAAACAACCCGGAAATAAAGCCCAGACTGATCATCGACAAATCCAACCAATCAGGCTGTCTTCAGTTGCCGTGGACAACACATTTTATTTTTTTAAATAACTTGCCATGAATGCAATTGTGTGCTGTTGTACGAAACTACACAAGACCAAAAGCATTGCGGTGGAGAGCGCACCAAAATATAATTCTGAAGTCACAGTAGAATTAAAATTATTTGAGTAAAAATCAAAATCAAAAAAGGTAAAAAAAAGAAAGATTATTATTATTAAAAATAAATACATTTGTCTGTAACAATGTACTGTAGCTGAATTTAAAATGTAGATATTTAAAATGCTCAGTAAAATGAACATCTGCAACTTCAAAAGAGCACACACTTAAAGAGCACTCCACATAACCTGAAGGTGAAAACAGGCAAAGAAATGTTCGGTATGAGACAAAATAACATAATATCATATGACACACACACACAGAGAGAGAGAGCATGGTGTAATGGTCCTAATCACATTACTGTGACAGAGATTCCTCTCCAGCAGGTCATGGGTTTGGCCAGACATTGTGACGGGAAGCGATCATGGCTCGGTTAAACCATCAGGGTGTCCTGGGTCTGCACCCAGGGAGCCGGCAGACAACAGACTCTTACATGAATGGAGATCAAATGAAAGATATATAACAGAGAGCAAGGTTATTTTTCGTGAGGATGGTGGATATTCTGTATGTCTTCCAGTCTGTACATCAAGTGCGACTGAATAGGACACATTTTTTTCAAGGTTTGATGTCACATTGATTTCAGTTTAATTGCTAAGTAATGAGTTTTGTAAACAGATTACAATGACTAAATCAAGTTAAGACATGAAATCAGACACAGTTAAGGCTAATATTCAAGAAGTGTTTGTGAGAAAGGCAATGTGGGAAGGGTCCATCGTCGGGATGAACCTACAGAGAGTTATCACCCAAATATGCATCTTGATCAGCTTTACGGAGCTTTTTTTTGTTGCAAATTTTAGCTCATTATTTAGCAGTAAGGCCTACACCTTTACTGTTTGGTTCACTCTAAAAGCTCTCGGTGTCAATATCTTCCTTTCTTCGTTGATAGAGAGAAGAAAACAGAGCTAAAAGAGAGTGATATTGGCCCAATAAAGGTATACAGTGATTGTTTATGGGGCTGAAACTCAAGTAACTGGATTATCAAAAATCCTTGATTGCCCACTCCGCCCACACCACTGCCGGTTTGCGGTGTCACCAATCAACTGTACGGAGATTGAATTGAACAACAAATCCTTGTTGAAAGGTCAGCTAGTTAACGTTAGTTGTAAACAGCCGGTGGGCAGCACAGTCCTGCTCGGCTAAGTAACGGACCAAACAACTAAAGTTAATGGAGGTTGCATTGAGTTACATTATGATGCGTTCAAGCTTTTAATTGCATCCCAGTTTCCCTCACTTGCGTCTTTTCCTTGCGTCTTAGTCCCGCCCACCAGGGATGCAGACAGACGCAAGGAAACCATGCAGGGATAGAGGAAACGAGGAAATATGTTTTAAGAGAAATGAGACGTACTTTCCTCGAAAGCGTCACGTGAAGCGACGTCTGTTTCTGATGACGGAGGATCAGCTGATCACATCTGGATCAGCTGTTAGTGGCTTTAACAGCTGGAGAGACGTTAGAGGAGATAATGTCTGAACACATGATCAGTCTCACGGACAGTTTTTAGCTCACATTCCAATAACAATCCACTTCAAATATTAATAAAAATGATCGTATAATGTTTTCAGTTAATTTAATGGTGTTAAACTACTATTTATACTAATAAAGACACTGTAGTTACCTGTTTAACAAACGGCATTGAGTATTTATACACAGTGTGTGGTATTTATACTGTGTTCTGTGCCCTGCTTATAAGCGCAAGGCCGAATTCTACCGGCGAAATGCGTTTGTTTTATTTATGAATTATTTGCATCTGTATGTTTTGCAATTATGGCGATTATGGTTTCTCTTGAACACTGGAATTCATTTATTAGGCTCAATGTTTCAGGTTAAACTAAAATTATATAACTCATAAAACCCAACACTCAGAAAACAAATCAATTATATAGAGAGTTTAATCTGTGATCGTCTTCACTCTGGTATGAAACTCCAGCGATCAGTCCGACCAATCACATAACTGACGAACAGTGAGGGGGCGTGTCCAGCGTTAAAACACTTCCTGTAAACCGGTTATCTCGCTTCCTCGCTCATGGCTCCTCCGAGATGCCTCCTCGATCCTCGATCCTCGCTCCTCGCTCCTCAGAGCAGAAATAAGAGCTTTGGGACGGCCGTCAATATGGCGTCGCAGAACAACTTCCGGTTCAGGCGAGAAGCGAGGAGCGAGGAAACGACAATTAAGAGACTTGGGATGTACCCAATGACTCGCAAGGTGTAAACGTATCTACAGAGGTTAAATGTCTTTTACTCCCCACCAGTCAGCACGAACTGAAGAGGCCTTTTGGTTGAGAGGTAAAATATCTCGAAGAACGCAAAGTCCAGTTGCCCTGGACTTAGAACTTCTACGTGCAGTACTGTCTTTGCATATTTGTACAGCAAACACACACTTGTTTCTGGCTAAAATATCCACCCAGCGGACATAGCTAAGAGTGTGTAGCTGTGCATCATGTGGTGTGGGGGGGCTGCAACTGTGACCTTAGCTAGGTTCCTACAATACGAGGGACATCTGAAAAACATAAAGAGTCTGACTGGCTTTTCCTCAACCAATAACGTGTGTATGCGAATGACTTTGCTGCTATAAATACCATCAGGAAAAGCTAGGTGACATAAAAGCATTTAATAATTGAGCAATGTGTGGCAGGTGGGCTGAGTGATGGCGGTGCTGACTCATGGCTTCTGCAGCTCAAGAACAATGACGCTCCAAAACAAACAGTCGGCTCTCAGCGCGGCCGCAGAGTTTATGCTGAGCCGGGGATCCTGAAGAAGACTTCGGAAGCTCAGTGGCATTAGCACTCTGCTCGGGAAAATCCTGTTTAATATAATATGAGTGAGACCGCTCGTCCTCTTGTTCACACACACACACACACACACACACACACACACACACAATGCAGCCTCAGTGTCAAACACACACATACACACATTGCTCTAGCTTCCTTCCCACTGAGAAATGGGGGAAGGGGTGAACAGTAGCTGCAGCTCACTGTCACGACATGGTGGGCTTCACTCTCTGACTGAAAAACTCAAAAGCCCACATACTGTACACATTGGCATGATCACACACACATTCAGCTGATTAAGATACACCTGACGCTCTGATAGAATACAAGTGCAGGGTCCAAAATCAACTTTTTGGCTTACTGGCCAAAGTGGCTGCCAAATTTACCGACCAGCCAGATTTTTTCCTGCCAAAAAATATTACACTGCTTTTGACTGTTGTATTTGGCTATTGCTACTTTTTAGCATGTCATCTTGGTCTCATATGCAACTCTCAGTCAATGTTATGGTAATGTGCAGTAATAATAGTAGTAACACTAACTGTATGCACAAATATTCATTCAACTGTTTCAACACTGAAGTGTAACACATTTGAATTAATTTGCCTCAATGTGCAATAAGTAAAATTTATTTAAAAAATACACTGAGGAGGAATTAACAAAAAAAGGAACACTTGTTAACAGTAATAAGTTCAGAGTTATAATAGTAGGCTATGGTGGAGCCTATAACTTAAGCACAAGTCGCAATTGACTTGCATTTGGCAACTGGAAAGTGTTAATTTGGGACCCCGACTGTATGTTCAATTCATATCAAAACAGCTGTGAAAACACTTGCAATAAATGTCACCTTAATCCAGAAAAGACCAAAATGCAGATGTTGCTGGTTTCACTTGACGGGATTGCTGCTGCGTGATTAAGTGATTTAGGTGACGTGCTTAAATCATGATTGCAGGATTTTTGACCAGATATTCATGTCTTGTTAAGAAACTCGCAAGACTTTTCTTTGTCCGAGCTGAGATTCATCATTTAGCCTTCAGTAAGTTTGTTCCTGACATTTAATCAGCTGTTTCTCAGCCGTGGAACCGAAACAGTAAGAAGAGAATGTGAATCTGTGTGTATTAACGTTTATTTATGCAATGTGCTTATTACCTCTGTGTATGAGGACTGGTATCTTCCCATTTACTATGCGGCCAAAAAACTACTGTATACTTGTGATAAGGGGAATTCCCAAGTGACATCATGCATAATATTAAGGTAGGGATTCCCCCGGAAAAATGCAGCGTGTTTTTATAATTGTATGACTCAAAAAAAGTTGACGCAAACAGCTTGAACAAACAGCAAAGATGTGTCCATGCGAGTTGAAAATGATTCACAATTCACAATTAGCCTGATGATGTAAGACTTCACTTCACGAATGCACAAAGACAAGAGAAAAGAACAAAGGGTCTGGAGAAAATTCACAGAAAGACCTGGAGTTCCTGGTAAGTTTTGAGATCAGTGAGAGTCTGAGCTGTCACAGAAACATCTACATGGACGAGAGGTTTTTATGGGTTGCTTAGTTGCTGGTAGCAGAGATCCGATCCGGACCCTAGAAAAGGTTAAAGCAACTTTAAGTTTGTCCACAGCCGGTCTCCATCTGAACAACAGAATGAGCTTCAGCCGTCGTAAACCACTTCATGTATTGTAGAGAGCAGGGCGGAGATCTTCCCTCAAGTGGAAGCTCCTGCTTCAGGCTCCACATGGAAACTGTTATGTACCTATCTATGATACTTTAAATCATCGTCAACTCTTTTACCTGACGCTGCCCTCCGATCCCTGTGTGGAGACGAGAGAAGAAGAACTCCTCACTCCAGGATTTGGGGAAATGTTGTTGCAGTCAAGCTGCATCATCGCTGTGTCTTCTAAACAGAATCGCTCAGATTGTGCACAATGAAGAGAACAAAACCAATATTCTCCATTTTTTTTATTTTCTTTGAAATCAAAATGCTAATTGTAGGGTTTTTCTTTTCTTTTCTTTCCACTCTATTGCAGAGTGAACTCTTATTTTAATTCCTGTACTGTAACATCTGAGTTCAGAGATGTACGCCCATGAGAAAATGTACATCATGTATTGTAACATACTGTTGCACACTCCTGTGGTACCACACTATTGTATTTGAAGAACAGGCAGTTGGTCTCTAGGGTCACTCCTGAAGAAATGACCCATAGCTTCACTCCGACATCGTGGTTTGTTTAGCTTTCACTCTGTTTGTGTGAGCATTTTATGAGAACAGTGATTTGGAAGGAAGCATGAATGACTCTTGAGTGAGCGTAGGAGCTTGTGCGCGTCCGTAAGAGTGTGTGTGTGCATGCGCGTGTGTGTGTCATCTCCAGCTGAGTAGCAGGATGCAGACAACCAGGAAGAGATAAGCGCGGGTGAATGGAGGGAGCTCTGCGTGTGTGTGTGTCATGTGTGTGCGTTTGTGTGCATGTGTGTCCGCGTAGGGAAATCACTTCACAAAGGCCTGGAAGTGTGTGTTCTCCTGTCTACCAGCGCGGGACTCGGAGGAGATAAGCAGACAGCCAAATATTCCCGTTGTGTTTTCCCAGCAAAAACAGGAGGCGGAATACCAACCACTCAGACCGATGCCACAGGGTCAGGCCTGGAATGAGGCGCGCTTCCACTTCTTACAAGCTGCACACCCACATAAACACACAGCCACCAACTATTTTCCAATCGAGGGGTTCAACCAACAATTGTCTTCAGTATTGATTAATCTGCTGATTATTTTTTGATGGATGTGCAGATGCAAAAAGCAAAAAGACACTTGTGAATTTTTATGCATGTATGCCCATGTGTGGACTCCGCCTGCTGCTCACATTGTATGTGAACACATACAGAAATTGAAATAATAATAATTGTAATAATTGTACACAGATAAGTATGTGCTTATCTGTGTATGAGGGATGTTCCCGAATGACTTAATTCCCTGTTTAAACGGTAGTTTAAGATTGTCTGAAAAAATATCACATTTTTCAATAACCAAAACGTATTTTAAATGCAGCTGATCAATATGTCCGCTCCAGTCGCCTAGGGAGGAATGAGCATGATGAAGCCAGTGTGTGGTGTAAGATGTGATGGTCTAACAAAGTGTTGCAGTTTCGCAACGCGCGGACTATTAGTATCTTAGCGTGTAAGTTTGATTCATTGAGCTAGCTTGCATTACCCCGCTTTGTTGATTCCCGGCACGGTAGGTCGCTGGCTTTAGTCTATTGCGTACATGCTAGCCGGCTAGCTAGCTAGTAAGTGGCTCTCCACCACAACAGCTAAGAAAGCATATGTCAACATGTAAGTTTAATGTGTAAATTAATAAAATAAAATAAACTTTAACCGAATAGTATTTCTGGTGCCGAATAGTGAGTGGACTTATCGCACACATCCCTACTGTGTGTGTATTTAGATGTAAGAAGTTTATGTGTGTGTATTTACTGTACATGTAAGAGGTTTATGTGTGTGTATTTATATGCAGATGTCGGGAAGATAAACATTGACATGTATTATGTTCACGATCATTATTTTTTCCCCTTTGGTGTGGGGACAGTGGGAAGGTGGCTGTGTAAATGGAAGATGAGCGTAAAATGGTGTAAGAGAAGAGTTTGTATTTGTATTTACAGTATCATGTATACAGTTATTCAATATATGAATTTTAGTCAACTGTTGTGATTATATGTAAATCATGTGAATATATTAATAGAAAAAGTATAGAAAAATAATTCAAAAGTTTAAAAAACGCTCACAAGAGAACCCATGCAGAATTTCTTGTTTTGTCCTACAAAGCGTATAAACCTCAAAGATATTTAGTCTACAATGATATAAAATAATAATAAGCAAATCCTCATGAGACAAGCAAGAATTAGCGACTGTTTTGCATTTTTGCTCATGATACTTAAATACTTTGCTTGAATAAAGATTAATTGCTTATCAAAATTGTTCATTAATTTGCTTGTGTCCAAAGTCAATAATTAACTTTGAACCTCAACTAGAAGTCAACATGAATGAGAAGTCCGAGATGTATTACAGCATCCATTGTTCCATGGAAATTAAGAAAACATAATCTGTGGATAAGGACCCTGTGATTCAGCCGAAAGCCACATAATGGACCTTGAGGTGAGATTATTTTGTCAAACGATTATTTTTCTGTCAGTCGACTAATCGAGTAACCTACTTACTATTTCAGCACTGCCAATTATATGCAATACAATTTGAAACTTGTCATGATATAAGAGAATGTATGAGGAGGATGAAGACGAAGTGAATGTGAATCCTAAAAGCCCACTGAACTGAACACAAAACGAAAATTAGAGATGTCACGGATGTTAATTTTCATGAAGACATAACCACTTCATTTGAAAATTATTCAACTTAAGCAAAACATTTAAGGCTACCCTGAGGTGTGTGACTGGTGATTAATGTACAGAAACAGGACTTAACAGAAGTTAAGAGTGCTTGAATAAAAGTTTTGAAATTCAACACACATACTACATATAGGTGTCTACAGAACATGTCCATGCTGTCTCTTGGTTATTTGTAAAAACAAGGACTTCACTCCAGCAGAATAAAGCGAGGCCGATGTTTGTAAATGTAATGTTCGCAGACAGGGGACCTTTTCCGCATGTTCACCCACTGACCTTTCTTTCCTCGCGTTATTGGTTGCTCTCTACTGTCATATAGCTAATGAAGGCAAAAAGAAATCCTTAGAAATTACATTAAAAAAATCCCTTAAAAAATGCACACATGATTATATAGGAAGAAACGGGTATCAGTTGAGGTGTATAAGGGAAATGGGATACTCGTGTGTGCGATTGCTGTGAGAAATGTAAGTACATAAGTATGAATACATTCTTTATGTTCACTGATATTTCCACTCAGTTATTTTAACCTACGAGAGTCGCTCAGTTACTCAAACATATGTAGACTGACTGTCTCCCTGTAACCTGCCGGGCTTCAATCCAAACACAAACACACACACACACACACACACACACATACACACACACGCACACACACACACACACACACACACGGCAGGTCTCAGTATAACTAAAAACCACAAGTCATGGGATTGCAGTATCAACATAAAATCACCCACACAGAGAACAGTGTAACATGAACATGAAAAAGCACACACACACACACACACACACACACACACACACACACACACACACACACACACACACACACACACTGGCCAGTGTCCAGGGTTGTCAGGTTTGTGTATTTGGTATGTGAGGAATGTGTGTTGGTCAGCGTGTGGACGCTCAGTGTTCTGGGTGGAGTCCTTATTGGTCCAACGTGTCATCACAGACGACATTAAGGCCTCAAAGGTGCCATGAAAACACATTTGAACATATTTGTGTACACACACACACACATCTGGACATACACACACAGTCAGACAGGTGTAACCAAAGCAGAAAATCTAGAAAAAGAAGAACACAGCAACATCTCTCAGGAAACTTCAGATTCCTCCACCTGCTCAGTAATGATGTGTGTATAGGGTTAACATGCAACAATAATCCTTACTGGCCATTGAGCTTTGCTACATGGTCTGGACAACAAGCGGTGATCGTGAACAGAGTGTTCTTCATGTTAAAAGAAGATTGACACACGTCCGTACACCTAAACACACAAGTACATAGGTGCAAGATTAAGGCAGATTTAGGACTGGCAATTGAGCCTTGATACTTGCTTGTTGAGGTTCTTAGTCTGGTTTACTTATTTTTTGATAATACATCCGGAAAGTTATATGAGTGCTTACGTGCACTGTAGCATATTTTGTTAAATTTGGCAAAAGAATTTAAATATAAATGCAGAAATGTAAATAACTTATCACATATTGAAAAGTACCGTGCCATCATCATTACTGAGCTTAAGTATCATATCAATATTTCAAATCATGAAAACCACAATAGGTAGATATGCTAGACACCAACAAATACTGCACATAATGTATTGTAAAATAAAGAAGTAAAGACAGAGAGCTTATTTAAAACTGGGACTGCATGAAAGCTTAAGTGAATCTCCAGCTTGAGCTCATTTGGGTGGAGCACACAAAGATACCATGACACACACCTATAAAGGACCTATAATATACTGAGGAAAAACTCATTTTTAATGTATACATTGCTTTAAATTGTGACAATAATTTGTTGACACAATTTAAAAATTAATGTATATCATCTTTCTTTCATTATATACACACACATCTACTGCCTATCTTATGAAAGCAAACATGGTTTCACTGTTGTTCCCTGCAGCTCCAAGACCATCATTAAAGGTCCAACAAAAATTGTGTGTGTGTGTGTGTGTGTGTGTGTGTGTGTGTGTGTGTGTGTGTGTGTGGGTGTGTGTGCGTGCGTGCGTGTGTGCGTGTGTGTGCGTGTGTGTGTGTGTGTGTGCGTGCGTGTGTGTGTCTGTGTGTGTGGAAGAGAGAGAGAGAGAGAGAGCGTGCAGGGTTTTGGTACAGTTGAGTCCAGCTGTTTCTCATCTTCCTTGGTGGTGGATTTAACATCTGGATGCACGCGCAAACACACACAGAGGTGGTGCACATGCACAGAATGCAGCAGAAACAACATTTCGGCTACAATCAGAACAAAAATTCTGCCTACAGGTAATGCACGCACTGAATGTGTGCGCGTGCTTTTCAGGAGGACACCGGCTTAGCAGGACGGTCACCGGGCTGCACGTGGCACCACCGAGGGATCATTACGAGGAATCGTGGGTAAAAAGGGGCATCTTGACACACATGCGCGCACACGCACACACACACACACACACACACACACGCACACACACACACACAGACACACGCACACACACACACACACACACACACACACACACGCTGTCATTTATCATACACACATACACGTGCCACCTCAGAGCCAGCGCGCTCGAGCGGTCGGATCAACGCAACCAGACGCGTAAAATGATTAAAACTGAGTAAATACAGGACTCACCAGCTTTGCACGGGTCTTTGTAGTCAATGGTCTCCGCTCGCTCCTCCTCATAATAATCATAGTCTGGCTCCTCGTAGTCGAAACAGTTACAAATAGTCACTTTGCCCCAGAAAGTCAAGCCGGCGAGCACCAGCGTGATCCAGCGCATCTTAGCGGCCAGTGCCGAGGGCACTCGGTCCATCTGAGGACTGAAATAAAGGAACAAAAGGCCTCCCTGCTCGTCTCCTCTGTTGTTAGGAGATGGGTCTATCCCCTCTCCAAAGAAAGCATCGGCGGCAGGAATTTAACGGATCATTGTGAAGACCGCTCTCCTCTCTGACAGTCTGGTTGCGGATACTGTCGGCTGCTGCAAGTTAATCTTCCCGGCTCTCCCCCATGGTAAAAGTACACTGAGTTGTCCGTCCGTCCGTCCGTCCCGGTGTCTGTCAGTCAGCAAAGTGTCCGCTGAGGAGCTCCGCTGTCCTCCGCCGTAGCTTTGCAGGTGAGGCTGCAGTGTGGGAAAACACAAAACAAGAGAAAGACGCGGTGAGTGGACCTGGACTATATGATCTCTGAGCGCAAAGACGCACGGCTGTGTGTCTGCTGCTTACGAGAAACATCCGCCTCGCATATTTCCAACCCGCACTGACTGTCTCACACTCTCTCGCGTAGAGCAATCTCTCTCTCTCTCTCTCTCTCTCTCTCTCTCTCTCTCTCTCTCTCTCTCTCTCTCTCTCTCTCTCTCTCTCTCTCTCTCTCTCTCTCCCTCCCGAGTCAGCGCACCGCCTACACACACACACACACACACACACCGCCAAATACCTGCACTGTTCCACCCAAGTGGTGCAGAACCAAAACTTTCTTTGTATCTTTTGTCCCTTTTCAAAGAGCATTTGCTGCCGTTTTCATGTGCAAAGACTCTCTCGCTCCCTCTCTCCCTCTCTCTCTCTCTCCCTCTCTCCCTCTCTCCCTCTCTCTCTCTCTCCCTCTCTCCCTCTCTCCCTCTCTCTCCCTCCCTCTCTCTCTCTCTCTCCCTCTCTCCCTGAACAGAAACACCGCATACGTTCGCACTGTAATAAATAAACTTCAGGAGCTGCATCCTCATCACAGCGTGGTGACAGCGGAGGAAACGCGCACTGATCTTCACAGGTTATTGGACCTTTACTCACACCGATCCGTAAAATAGGCTACAGAGAACTTACAGTAAAAACCGGTAGCGGTAAAAGTAACACGGCGGCTACAAATTGGTGTGTGGGTTTTAGTATCTATCAGCCCTTAGACCCTGTTCGTGATGGGTGTTATCTGGTTATTTAGAGGCAGGTGCTAAACCATAAATGCTCAGAGGTAATAGACTAGGTCGCCTTTATGACTGTCATTATACTTCCTCCTGTCTGCTCCTTTTCTGTCCTTGAAAGAGAGAAATGGAAAAAGATCAAAGGCTATATTAAATGCAATTGTTGCAATAATTAGGTATTGTGCGTAAAAAGACGTTGCACCTTGAACACTGGCGGTATAGATACCGGCTTTCCTGTACAGTAGCATGACATAAACAGAGTACATTTGTAGAAATAGAGCCAGACATCCGCTTTGACATTCAGAGGCTGATCCTTATGCAAAACGCAAATCACTTTAGTGTTTTGCTTCATAACGTGTCCAACTTGAGTGTTAGAGGGGGGATGTTCTCCAATCACGAAATATAAACATATTAACTGGAAACCAGCACTTGTAGACGATTTTGAGTTTAATTTCTAATTATTGATTTAGTTAATGTTTGGTTTTGTCTGTAACATTTGGCAAAGTTGGATACATTTAACCAGGCATCAGTCTGTAGGTCGGTCAACAACAGAAGAACCAGAGTTCACGCAGGTTCACGATCCTCCACCGCATCACTGGTAGACGACACTGAGTGAACCTCTGTGGTGTCTGTGTGTGTGAAACCAAACGAGCTTTTTACATTAGAGGACAGAACATTTCCCACCACTTAAACTTGGCAGCTTTTCACCAAAATCCTGCACGGACTGTAAAGTTGTCAACAAATACCCCGTAATCTCCCAAGTGCAACCTCCACGCACACGTACCGCAGACACAAGCAGTAAAAATAAAACAGCAGCAGTTGTTGACAATCAGCGCAGCCAGTGAACACCCTGCCGAGGTAAATCCTCCTGAGACGAGTTCACCCTGCGTCTCCAGCTTACCTGCTGCGTTTACCTGCCCGGGCCGCGTCGGTTTGCTGCGGCGTCACGAAGCGACCCATCACGCCTCAAATGCAGGAGCCTGATCTCGGGAGTCTCAGGGGGCCCGCGGTATCACTTGGTACCGGCAGTTCCGAACGTGCCCGTCTCCCCCCATTTATTACCGGGAGATTACCGGAGCGCTGTCTCTGCTGCTCCCGACTAATCCTGCCCTCGGGGAGAGGTAGCGGCGCGCTGACGTCACTCTATCAATCCAGCCGCAAGCTGTCCACTACACACGCCCCGAGGCATGGACACAAATCCCCTGGTGGCTGCACGCGCGCGCGCACGTACGCACACACACACACACACACACACACGTAGACAGACACGCGCGGAGTTTAGTTAGTGTAGGTCAACACACCTCTGATTTATGTGCCAAAGACAGGTGATAACCTGAACCACCAGATTATAGGAGCAAGTAGTTGATTATCGACCTTTAAAACAGGAGGAAGCATCACTAATTCTCATGGGAAACCTGCAGGTTGAAACTGTTTCCTCATCATATCTGGGAGTTTATATTCATGTGAATTTGACCATGCTTTCCAATACCCATTGACATTGCAGCAAATAATGTTTACTATGGGTTAACTAACCCAAACACTACGATAGCTGTGTTGCCTAAACTTATCAATAATAGTAATTATTAGGCCAAACCATGATGTTTTCCTAAAACTAACTAAGTGTTTTTATTGGATAAACCTAACGTTAAATTGTTTCTGTGTTGGTGGCACATATACTTTTAAAGGACCCTAATTTACTTTCCATTGGCATTGTTTCCGTGCCACCAACACGTAATGCCCTTAAGACGTTGTGGCCATTTCACAAATTTCTGTGACCTCCCGTTGAAACAAACATTTGACCTGAAAGTGGGTCTTGAAACATTTGAATAAAATGCGACACTTGCCTGTTTCAGGTGAATCCCTTTCGGTCGTCTTTTATTGATTAACTGATCAACTGTATTTAATACACAGTTTGATAACGGCTGTAACACTTGAGACACGAATATCCACTTAATTAGCAATTCTGAGCAGTTGCTAATTAACGCTGGGGAAGACACTGAGTGGCGTATGGGCCTCTCCACCCACTTACTGTACCTCTGTGTGGTTGCCATCCGGCCAATTTATATTCAGCAAAATGCTTCCTTCTTAAATAGGATCCAGCTATTGAGATTAATGCTGTGTGCAGGTATTTGTGTCCCTATTTAAAGCATTTATTGATCAGTGCGACTCTGAAACTCTGTGAAAGTACCTCGCCAGCATTCTGACCCAGCACACTGACCACCACCACCACCCCTCCCTGACACACACACACACACACACACACACACACACACACACACACACACACACACACACACATCAGGACAAACCTTAAATCTGAGCAGCAGTCCCTCGAGAATCCCCCGAGTGCTGTGGTCTGCAGGTATTGAAGCACTATTATTAGCATTGTTTTCCTCAAACACACTCTCCAATCAATTCTATATGCAGTGGGTCGACTCCACAAGGTTTGCACTGTACTTGTTTAACTTCAAAGGCATATACTCGCCCCTAAAAACCTGTCTTTTTTTAAATATCAAACGTTGTAAACAAATTAAGTTGTAAAATGTTTAAAGTTTTGTCAAAGACTGAGATTAATTAGTTGTGTCTATCTTAAATTCAGTCAGTTGGACTTGGAAGGTGACCAATTCTCACTGCAGAGAAACAGTAAAACATCAATAGAAACTTCTTGAACCCCTCCCGCAGCATAATACTCTTCTCTGGTGTCCATTAAAATGCTTACTATTTTCTACATAATTGGGACTTTGTTGCTATATCTCTAAATACCGCAGCTGTAGACTTGAAACATTACTCAACTCAGATTTTAAGCTGCAGTAATCAATGTCTTTGTATTAACAATGGATCAAATTACTCTCTGTAATGTGTAGGGGCATCGTTCGTGGACTAACCCATACAAAAGTATCACAGTAACACTGCAGTTCCCCTTCAGCGCAACAAAATGTTTAGCTTCTTTCAGGTCATTGATGCGTTTTCTGGCCTGCAACTTTAGTTTTTAGTCTCACAACTCTCATCAACCTCGTTTCCAGCAGTAGACAGCTATTATCAGTCAAAAAGCTAAAAAAAAACCAAAAAAACTATAGTATCAAATGGCAAATTTAGCAGTTAAAGAGCCATTTATGTCTCAGGAGTTGATGGAGATCAAAAACAGAGCCAGAAGGAGAGCAAGTATCGGACCTAACATTCGTCCGGTAGCCAGAAAACACAAATCTGCTTTGCTATGTTCTTGATGTTTTTCCTAGTTACCAAAAACAATTCCACACTCTGCCAACAATAAAATATCCAAACCAGCAACTTTTTCTACAAGGTGTGCTGTCTATAACATTAGACAGCTGATAAAAGGTGGCAACAGAAGAAATGAGAAAATATTATCTTTTCTCTCAGGCCTGCTGACTCCGATAGTGTCAAGTGTTCTGTAAAATCCCCCTGAGGGAGCTGAGAGGTGGCCAGAGACATCCATCACCTTTTGGCTGAAACACCGGAGGAAGACAGTCTGCTGACACCACAGCAGAGTACAAGAGAAGATGAAAATGCTTAGATACTTTTTAATAGCTCCAAAAATGTCTTAACAGTTTAATTTCTCTATCACTTAATTTATTAGATTTGATTGGTGCCAAATCGAGAGAAAAAAACAACACAAGAAGGCATTCACTTTGACTTAAGGGAAAGTTTAATGGGAATATCTTTTGAATGAATGATTCTCACTTCCACTAAACACGTTACGATACAGTATGAAACTGTACAAAATAATTGATGGCTGTTACAGTCCTGTGTTTGTTGAGAGAGCATACACCCCCACACGCACAAACACACTCCCAGATCCTCATACAAGCGATGTGAAGTAGTCGCTCCTTATGTAAACAGAGAGAGCGGATGGGAAGACGAGGTACAGAGGAAATCCTCTGTTTAAATGTCAAGATGTGCGAGGCATTCTCTCTCTCCTGATCTTATTTCCTCTTTTCTGCACCCACTCGGGGCTCAGATTCTCCACCTTCGTCTCTCCTCCGCTGCCTCTTGTGTGTTTCGTGCATGTGGGCGTGACTGCGTGGGAGTGCACGTGCCAGCTTGTGGCTCACATTCATGATCCCGGTCGTGTGTTTGGAGAGATGACACAGACCGCTTTTTGTCTTCGTGCCACCAGAATTAAGCAACAGGGAGAGGAAGAATGAATGCAGGAAACATTTTTTAAAAAGTCTGCAGCTGTGAGGAGGAAAAGATGGAAAACAGAGAAATGAATACTGGAAAGGACACAGATGTGATGGGATGAATATTTTCCAAGTTCCAGTTATATATCCTCGAGAAAAACGTCTGATTATTAAATGATGTTGGGCAGACCATTGACTTTTCACACCCTTATGTTCCACATATTCCAATTTTAAAAGAATGGTTAAACATTTTAGGAAATAAGCTATATGCTGAAGTTCAAAACTACCCTGACCAATAACTCTAAATGACTAATTAACACGATGTATCTTGTTTGTTTAATCCATACACAAACAGAACGCAAGAAATTCCATTTTTCAATTTAATTAAATTTATTTATACAGCGTCAAATTCTACCAGAATTTATCTCCAGACACTTTTATTTAGAGCCAGTCTAGAGAAATATAAAAGTCTATTAAAAGAGTCTATTTCTTGACATTTACCACTTCACCCATCACATTCGTGCAGCATCACCGGCTATAACGCAGGCTGCTAGATACTTCCCGTGTGCACAGGTTTGTGGTCCAGGTATAGGAGTCTGTGCATGCACGTTGGTACCACACCTGACAACTTCACTGTGACAACACAACTCCAGGAGTCACTGTGTCCAGCTGTTGTACGCCAAGAAAGAGGCCAAATAACTCAAAAATACACAGAATACAAGTACTGCAACTTGTATTCTGTGTATTTTTGCTATTTAGTGAGTGTTAGTGTTTTTTTCCACTGAGGACAGAGCCAGGCTAGCTGTTTCCCCCTGATTTTAGTCTTTATGCTAAGCTGGAGTAACAACTCTCAGAATAGGCGGATTTCCCAAAATGTGTTTTATTAAAGCCAAGTTATAGTATATTACATGTACACTGTGTGAAATACTCAAATCCAAGATATTTTCTTTATCTGCTGCATTACATAAAAACAAATAATCCTAGATTCATTTAAAAAAAGAGATTTCCCTGTAATCCACATTACACTTTTGGTGAAACTCTCATTCATTTCTAAAATAAAATTGTGCATTAGTGTATTTAAACAGCACTTGCACAGACAGTATGAGTTTATAATGATTGGGTTGAAGAATTGAATCTGATGGGGACATTACAAATATTTATGTATGGTGTAGTGACCCAGTAAACGCATTCAGGAACCCTACAAACTAGTATTGTGTGGTGAAATCTCATTTGGAATCAGGTGAACTAATCTCATCCCAGGTGCAGATTTTCTAGTTCGACTCTGAAGTGGAAATATGTAATTATTTGTTGATCTGGACACTTTTTTCAATGCAGCAAAAGGAGAATGAGTCGGATAAAAGACCCACAATGCTGAGTTTGGTGAATTGAACAGTGACAGAGAGAAAGAAGTGTACTGAGCGAGCAATAACAGAACAAATCACCCTCTTCACATCATCCCGCTGCCCTGAAAGCCCAAGATGCTGTGCGTGTGTGTGTGTGTGTGTGCCTGTGGGTGTGAATGTAAACAGTAGTCCTTTGCTGACATAGCACTTCTTCAGGAACTTGGGATTGTGAGCGTGAGTGTGTGTGCGCCTTGGCCTCTGCTCCTAGCAGATATGCTTCCTTTCAGAAAGACTGAAGAAATAAGCAGCAAAGACCTTCGACTCTGTGTGCGCGTGCGCGTGCGTGTGCGTGTTTAGGAAGAAACTTTAGTACACTAAACATGTATGTTTTCTCCAGTAGTT
Source organism: Ophiodon elongatus (assembly GCA_016806645.1). Classification (NCBI taxonomy): domain Eukaryota; kingdom Metazoa; phylum Chordata; class Actinopteri; order Perciformes; family Hexagrammidae; genus Ophiodon; species Ophiodon elongatus. The sequence goes on along the minus strand of JACSYO010001013.1, from coordinate 752,498 downwards.
CAACATTTTAGTACAACTGGAAGCTTTTTTTCTTTTGTTTAAATATGAAGCGCCTCTTGTAAAGCGCTCACAAACTCACTCACTTCACTCACTTCATGGGTCAGCCTGCACCACCTATGGGAAAATAAGGTATCATTCGCAACAGTTTAGACCTGTACAGTGTGTTCACAGATACAAAGATTTACGAGCTGTCTAGAGGCCACACTGTGCATAACAAATTGGGGTGCCATGATTCTCCAAACCCTCGATTCGGTTTGACTTTTGATCTTAAGGTCACAATTAAACATTTTCTTTTCAGCACTGACGGCTATGCCATCGAGTCTTGATTTGTACAGTTCAACAGATCGTTGGTTTCATGACAATTGGTTTAAGGCCCTTTAACAAATGTCTTTACATTTTCAAATTCTTCTTTAACAAGATAGGCTACATGGTATCAAGCGTAGTATGAACGGCATATTATTTTGAAATTTACCACACTAAGGACAAAATGTCAAATTTAAAGAATGTACTTAAATATATTTCACCAGTCAATTGGGAACTGTTCAACACAAAAACAAAAAGAGGAGACACTTAAAAGGCAGACGGGTACTTTACAACAACAGCTCAGGAGCTTTTGATTCAAAAGGTCGAAGGTCGAAGGTCAAATTAAAAAGCTAATTTCCATCGATTTTCAATTTCGAATCGAATTCATGACACTCTTAATTCCAAAGTAGTTCATTTTTTCCAGAGTGATGTGTTTCCATGTATTGTTTTCCTATTCAAGCCCTGTTTTCTATAAGTTAAAGTATATCGTAAGGGCAATATCACCTAAAGTCAGTATCATGATTAAATGACACATTTACCGAAAAGTAAAGTTTAATAAATTATCCTACACTTTAGCTATTATCAATTATTTGTACTGACAATAAACAGAAAATCAAAGATTCTAACTGAGTAATATTTATTTATTTAACTTATATCAGCCATGTCAGCAAAGCAAGGAGAAGCTCGGGTTACAACACACACACAAAGAGACATTTCCCTGATATGTTTTTACAGAGCAAATAGTTGTTTGCAGTTATGTTAATGCTCTGAATCCTATGTATTGCACCTTTAATAATGTTGAAGCAAAAGATTACAGATAAAACAGAGATTAACTCTACTCACATCATTGCCTCCAGAAAATGCATTTTTTTTTAAATAAACAAAGTATGAAATATCAACATTGACACTATTTGAGTCTTGGGAATAAATTACACTATTTAAGATTTCACAAATGAACATAAATAGATCGCAGGTATTTATGTTTTGGTTTCTTACTCTTCACTTTGATGATGCAGTATTTTACACTGACACATTTTCTGAATTGTGTGCTGGCTGTTTGCTCTACTGACCCTCTGCTAGGCCTTAAACTCTGAACTGAAAGTAATAGTAACCAAAAACACACGCAGCACAGATGACGATGGATATGTTCTGTGTTCTCAAAGCTTCTTATTGTTCTCACGGTCAGAGTACACCTTTTCCTACATATCAGATGTAAAAGATTAAATGTACTATTTTCCAGTTAGGTGATTTAGTTTAAAAGATGGGCCTGCAGCCACATTTTCTGGGAGTTGGGGAAACCAGTCTTAAATGAAGAACAGACACAGAGTCCACAATTACCACAACAAACAACAGCCACTTAGATGCATGAGCTCAAATCCACACGCAAATAATGATCCGTGACCGTTCCGTGAATCACTGATTTAGCTCTTTAAGTAGACTAAACCTCTCTCGGTGACTGCCAGGTCATCAGCATACTACTGTCATCTACAGGATTAAAGGAGTAATGACAAATGAAGATGGACTGCTGTCAAACTGGACATCTGTGACACCAGGCAGGAGTGTAAAAAAAAAAAAAAAAAGACAAATGATTGACAAACATTTCTTTGATTTATCAAAACCCAAGTCGTCTGAGATCATCTGTGCTGTGCTGCTGAACTGTTTACAGCAATGACGCTGAACAATTGTGGGAAATAATACCTCACTAAAATAATATTGTAATGAAATTACAATGATATTGACATTTTATATTTTATATAGTAAACTGCAAGGTAAAAAACAAACACATTCTGGAGATTTCTAACCTAAATACAGTGTTTTAGCTCTAATGTCAACATGTTCAATGTCAATTAACTAATGTCAATTAATTTACTCAAAAATCTCAATAAACTTCCACTTGTAAGACTAAAGTTATATAGTGTTTTTTATGTCACTGAAAAGCATCTCTCTCTCTCTCTCTCTCTCTCTCTCTCTCACCAGGTCTCCTCTGTGTCCCGCTCTGCCCTGAAGCCAGAGAAGCTTGATCAATGGTATTGATGAGGGGATGCTAATAGCTGATGCTAATAGGGCCGGTATGACTAATAGGCCGAGGGGGCCATTGATCTGCAGAGTTAGCATCTCATGCTAAAACAGCTGATTCAACTACATAGTTGGACTAAAAGTGCCACCCTTGCTCTGTCTCTCTCTCTCTCTGTGTGTGTGTGTGTGTGTGTGTGTGTGTGTGTGTGTGTGTGTACTTGAGTAGCAATGCAATCCTGCTTTATGCTGAAGGATACAAATATGCACAGATGCAGGAGGACACAGAAAGACAGTATACCTGTACACCTGGATTCACAGCTAAAGTCAAGCTTGCATTCACTTATAAACTCAGAAGTTACCGTCGTCCAACTACAGGCCTAACATTAACCCTCAACCAAACCTAAATAGTTTTATTCAGACCAGCAAAGACCGAGAATGCAACCTAAACAAATTGACTTTCCAGATCTGTGTGCTATTAGTGAATGGCAAGATTACATTGGCAAGTGGCCCAATATTTAGTGGCCAGACATATATATATGTATATATATATATATATATTTGGTGGAGAAACTTGGTACAGAACGTTAAACCAGCGAGACATTACAAGCGTACAAGTCCTCAGATGTTTATCTGTTATCTGTGGTCATGTGCAGAACGTCACATACAGTAAGTACCACAACATATACTCCAAAGTTCTGAGTTTATTGAATTTTAAAATGGTGCTACAAACGAAAGCGTTTCTGATTATTCCAGCAGTATTCAACACATTTAACAGCTTGTCGCAATAAACGCCGCCGGTGTTTCGGTTTAATGATTGACCGTGTTAACTGGTGACTCAGCCGTACGCATCAGTGGTTGCTTGTAGTGACATAAGCTGTTAAAAACCCTAACAGAATATGTAGGTGTCCTTGAAAAAGCCTTCAATTCATTTTAAATTCATACTCATCGATGTTTATTATCTACACCAAACATTTACTTAAGTTGCTATGAGAAACCATGGAATGGTTGTAACCTGAATTACAAAAAAAATGAATGCAGCTGCGGTCCAGTCAAGTAAATATTATTTTATCTACATAGCCCAGTTAAACAAATCTCATATTTGCCTAAAGGCGCTGTAAAGGAAAAATATAAATTTTGGTCAGTAGTCTATAAATGATAAATTGTAAATGGACTTGTACTTATATTGAGCTTTTCTAGTCTTCTGACCACTCAAAGTGCTTTAACACTACACAAACTATACTATACAAAACAATATTTAAGCACTTTTATAATATAATGTAATATTGCTGAAATATTCATGATAGACAAAGTGACAGAGGGAGTGTACTATTGCATACTATTATAATTCCTAAAGAAAATTAACTGTGATTGTTACTTCAGACAAAAGTACTGGTAATGCCATTTTAATGCCTTTTTTTGACAATTAAATGGTGTAAATGCTCAAGAGCCATAAGCAAATTACCTTATTACAGTTTCAAGGTTACAGGAGGCTGAGATTCTAAATACAGACGTGACTCACACAACTCCTGAAAATGTGGTTTAAACGTGTATAATATCACCAGTTAAAACAGTTAAGTCACATGAATGAATGAATGAATGAATGGCCAAGTCTTAAACATTTCCTTTAACGTTCTCAGTCTCAGCAGTTGGTGAGGACCAAACAAGAGCAAAAACATAAAGAGAATATTGAAATTACAATCGTCAGGTGGACAAAACAGGACTTCAGAGGGAGATAATGTTGTTGTTCATAAAAATAAATAATAACAACTTTGTATCCCAGATAGATACACCAACAATATGACACAAACAAACAATCAATGACAGGCAATGCCAGGTAATAAACACAAAAAGAGGAAGTGATTCAAAACCCTGCATAATTCAGAATTGAAACATATTTTTCACATTAATTAATTTATGTTTTATTTCATTATGTACTATATCCTATTACTATATGAATACAGACAAACACTAGATACATTACTTAATTATATTTTATATCATTCTGGTGTACGTTGTCACAGTAACATGGTATAATATTACTCTTATAGGGTTTATACGCTAATCCCATCACTACCACTTCATTTGTGACAGCAGTACACTATTAGTTGAAGTACCACACAGTTTGTGGGTACTGTTTTTGAATATCATAATAGTACTGTATGTGTACTGCTTGCCTGTACATTTTAGTTTAATTACTCTTGTACCATATAGTTTTTTTATTTTTCTTTCTATTCTTATATCATTCTATATACTTTTAATTATTTCTTTTTTTACTTTTTTTCTACTTGTCTGTATCATGTATGTCCCTGTGATGCTGCAACAACTGAATTTCTCCTCTGAAGATCAATAAAGGCGTATCTTAACTTATCAGATCTTACCTAAATGAGGGTCTTTTTGTAAGGGAATATATTTAAAATGTAAAAACAGTTATCTTTCCTGTCGCTATTGCTTTCTGTTACCCCTTCTTTCTACACTTCATTATGAATGTTAATTATTACGAATTTAATTCGTTACCACAAGCAAGGCACTTTGAATCCTTCGTGGTACAGCATTCACAAAGTGTGAGACACTTTATTTCACTCCCATCCATCTGAAGGAAGGATTCTGAATATCTCATTGTACCACGCCCGGGGCCGCCAACGCAACCCATTTTAATTATATACATTTATTTATAAGCAACAATTCTTTTTCTCAAATTCAGATTTATTTTGGTTGTATACATAAAGTCACTTTACTAAGGAGAAAAAATAAATGTATATTGAGTTCTGAGGGACTAACAGTCTCCAACCAAAACTCATTATTAACTCAATACCCTTATTATTAAATACATTACACCAACTAACATGTCGGAGACTGAGAATGAGCTAAATAAAAGACAAGACTGCAGTTTGACAACATAAAGAGGGGAGTTTTATTGATCAGTTCATTTATTTTCATTTGTAACTGTTTCTATAGATATACATTCAATATTCTTTCTGGGGTCTCAAACATGTTGAACTGCATCCACACAGTCAGCTAAACTGTGTTCATTTATCCTTGAAAAAACAACTTGTACGTGTACTACGGTTCCTTATGTGGCCGACCACAGTTTTACCTGTGGAGTGCACATACAGTACGAGGGAATGGCTTCGGGCAGACAGAGGTGGACAGATTTATAGGTGCAATGGGCTTGTTTTCTTTGATTTTTTTTTCGTTACAAAAACCACATGTTTCTTTCTATACCTATAGTTCATAAATACAGTATATATTATAACCATTCATCTTGTGCTGAAATCAAAGCTGTGCTGCAGTCAGTTAAAAAAAAATCTGGACATCAATAACATACGGTGAAATGGGCTTGCCTGTATAGATTGTTTACAATATAACGTTTACAGTGATTTTACAGTCTGATGTGCTCAAAACTATAGCGCTGTAATTTTTTTGTATTTTATTTTTTTTACAGAGACAGAAACAGATTAAGTTTGTGCAAGTTTACAGTTGCCGAAAATGTGTGTGTTTTTGGTGTTACAAAATATTTTTTGTATTTGTACTAAAGCCTGGAGAAACGGAGACATTTAAAACAGGAACAAATTATGAATTATTTTGGACAGAGCCAAGTGGTAATGATGTAAACAGCTCTTTTACATACGTAATTACTCAGTCACTCATTGGTTATATAGATGGGTGCCATGGTTACCAAATCACATGTACGATAAAGAACACAATACCACAGAAATCAACACCGATCTCACGCTGCCATCAAACTACCTGCAAATTCCTTCTCTGTCCATTAGTATATGTTTCTGTGTCTACAGGATATTTAAACAATCTACAGGAGTATGAGGCAAACCATTACATTAATAAACAGTAAATGATCGATTAAAATAATGATCGAAATAGAACAAAACAAATAAAGCGACAAAATATTCTGTGGACGGTCACACAGAATGTTGAATTATATTACATCGATGTGCGGACGGTCCGATCACCAGCTGGACAAACGCTTTAGAAGTTCAGTGTCTCTGACATCATCTTCCACCAGTCCATCAGCTCCTCCCGCTCCTCCTCCTTCCTCTCCATCAGAGACTCCAGCTCAAAGTCCACCTGAGACGGAGAGACAGCGACGTGGAGACAGATGAGGGGGGGGAGGGAGAAGTAAAAGATGGAGTTGAGTTAACAGGGTTCTTCTTATTTTAAAGTTTAAGTTTTTTTTTTTTTTTTTTTTACATACTTAGACGCTTGAAAGAATAAGGCTATTATTATTATTCAAAATTGTTTTTATGTCCAAACCCCCCCCGCCCCCCCACCAATGTATTAGTCTCTCAATACTTTCAATCTTCCCTACCCTGTGTGTGGCTCTCAGCCCCAAACCATTTCATTCCTAAAAGCACAGTAGTCTCATAAAACAATGTAACAGAGGTAAAAAAAAATAAGGTTATAAAATAAAGCTTTGTTTCAAACAGTCACGAGCCAAAAACGTTAAGCACTTTTGAATTAAGGGATCAAATTGTACTCGATATCAGATCCCAACTGGACTCTAACTTGTATGAATCAAATATACAGTATCTTCTCCTCTTGAGGTGATTTGAGTGATCAAGTTACAGTTTTACATCAAAATCTTTTCCAAATAATTCTTGAATGTGTTATAGTTAATTCTTACTCACATGCTCTAACATCAGATTATTTACAATAAATTTGCCAGAGAGTGAACCAAAAGTGCTTATTGTCCACAAACGTTTCACTGGCAGCGTAGACATAACATATTGGATGATTGGATTTAAGGATAGCACTAAAACGCTCAGGTCCTCTGCAAGCTACCCTTTTGGAAATATGAAGTGAGCACACGGTGAATGAGAGGCAGATTTCGATTGGTTGCTTTGTGTGTGAGTCTTACTCTGGTTGCAGGGCTGAAGGGAACAGCCACCTTCTTGATGACAGTCAGGTATCCTGGGGCAGAGGCCCCCACTTTGTAGTTTCCTGGAGCCAGGAGGCGCCAGTAGTCTCCATCTTTGGCTACAAAACACAGATTTTCCCATTAATATATGTATGAAAAAAAGCGATGCAGTACCAGCTTTGTCCACCAGACGGCATCACAACATCTTACCGTTACATTTCTCACATCACAACTCATGTTGCTGGGGTACGATTGTCAGAATTGTGTGTGAATATGCATCAGATGCTGATACCTGTGGTCATGTCATGTTCAATGCCCTCCACAGAGATGGAGGCATTGGATATGGGGTTGCCCTGGAGGTCACGCACGAAACCCTTTACGCCACGGTGAACCTACGGAACACGAACGAAGAGGCATACTCAAGGCTTGGTTCAAGGAGAGGGGGAATGGTGCTTTTTGGAAAATACACAATGACACAATGACATCTTGGATGCTTTACGTGACCGTAAGCATTCACGGACCCTGGAAATAAAATGCACAAACTGTCTTGCACAGAAAAACAACAACAGCAACAACAACAGCAACAACAACAACAACAACAACCAATGTTGTGCTTACAAAGGTGGAAGTAGTGTTGTGTTGTGAAACCACAACAAATCCTCTGGTCTGAATTTGCGAGACAGCGGTTTATGTCCCATCGCCAACTGAGGGTCAACATTAGTTTCTTTATAGTATGAAGACTTCTTGGCCATAACTCATCACACATATTTCAATTCACCCCATGTATTAAAACCATCCACATCACTTTTTTCGAATGGTAATTTAGACCGTAGAGAGACTTATTAACGACAGAGTTTAAACTACACCCAATTCATCAGTCAAACCAGACATATTTAGGACACATTGCTTTCGTCCTGGTGGTGCTGCATACCTGCTCGATGTAGTTGACCAGTGAGTTGCGGTTCTGCTCCCAGTAGGTCTTGAGTGCGTCCTCATTGGGGAACTTGTCGCAACTGAGCTCCAGAGTGATCTCAAAACAGTTGCTGCTGAGGTAGTTGAAATCCTGCATTCCTGTAACAGGTCGGTAAAAAAAGAAAAAAAAACAGGGAGAACGAGAGAAATACTGATATTAATGACGCAAAGTGGCAGGAAGTAGAGGAGTAGCATATGACAGATAGAACGTACAGATTTAGACATCTTTTATTAAATTAAAACCCAGTAAGTCATGTTTTGCTGATTTTCAGAATTGAGAAATCTTTTAAAAGACATGTTAGCTACATATGACTGTTGCTTCAATACCATTTTCAAAGAGCTTGATCAGTCCAATGCATCGGCAGCTCATTTTAGCTTATATACACAGATATTATCTGTATATAACGCTGGATGATAAGGAAGATTTTACAGAACAGAAATTGGAGTAATTTGGAAAGAGTTGCCATTGCTTGACTTGTACACCAGAGAGCACTGACAACTTTACTTTTCAACTGTAAAATATCACCTTAAATTAATATATCTTGAATAAAAATCTGAAATGTTCATGTGTTCATGTAAAAAAAAAAAAGAAATGAAGTCAACTGCGAGGCACTTTCTGCCCTTATTAGATAGAGTGCAGAAGAGCGTTATCGGGGGTTTCCCAGGACAGATTCAAACAGAGGGGGTTGTGATTGTATGGTCTTTTGTCCACCGGAGCACCCCACATTGTCCCATATATCGTATATAGGGTAACTCTGAAATATCAATATTGACCAATTTTTTTACTTTCAAGGTCTTTACATCACACACATCAGTGGCTTTCTGGATCTTACCTCCTGGCACGCTGTACCAGGCCCCTCCGTTAGTGATGCCGTCTTTGAAGCTGGAGTCGTCATCGTTCTTGCGGCAGGGGGCTCGGTTAGGGTCGGACATCACTGGGTTGTACATGGAGTAGGCCTTCGCCAGAGACTTGAACATCACATCATCTGGACTGGAGCTATACTCATGGGTAGAGCCTTGGAGGAGGAACAAGCAAGTGCGCAACGCTTAGACAGCAGATGTGACGAGGTAATAATTAACTGAACACCTGCATCTGCAACGCATTAAACGTGTGCCTGCGTAAACACATTACGTTTACGTTTAGTAACCACACACAGGAAGCCGTAGAAGGAAACGTTTCCCATCTGACTTAAATTAGTGTTACTACATTCTGAGGAAAAACTAATAAAATGTTTGTTCATTCATGTAGGGTATAAATATTTGTCTCATTTAATGAGTGGAAACATTCTCATATAGAGCAAGGGAACATTTTAGAACACAATTTAACAACACAAACAGAAGAACTAGGGTGTGTTCAAGATTGTGTGTCCACACATGTGTTTATGTACCAGTGCGGGTCTCATCATACGGGTAGTTGGCCACCACGTCTCCTCCGTGCAGGTTAGCTGAGAGGACGAAGGGGATGTCCATGATCCAGTGGATCACTGCCTTGGTCTCCGGAGCCAGCTGCAAAGGCAAAAACACATAAATTACTTACACTTAAAAATACATACCGCACCTTCAAGCAAGTCAAAGGGGCATTTCTGTACCTAAAATATTACCACTTCCAACCAACACACACAAGTCTGGTGATAGTGATATTTTTCTTATTGATCCTACTGATGAGTAAAGCCTATTTATTCCTCCGTGTCAAAACTATTGAAAGACATCACACTGTTGCACTTGGGCACATGTTTCTTCATTAAGATGAACATGGACTGTGTAGTTTGTATTAAACCTGCAATAAGTGATTCTATTTGGCCACTTGGGGGCAGCAGAAACAGGACATTTCATCACTTTAAAGTTGATGTGATGAACTTGAACCGATTCATCATCCATTCTGGGTTGTGTTGCTGTCCAACTGGCGGACGTAAATCCAATATTCACTCTCTTTTTGCTCTGTTTTTTGGTCTCCGGTCTCCAGCAGCTCCAAAGGGAAATGTCTGGCTCTAAAGCTGATAAATGCTCCATTATGTTCACCAGATAGTCACTACCTGTGTCTGTCTGCTGAGAGCAGGTGGTGTAGAGTGGGTTTTTAGAGCCTTTTCACTAAGTTAAGCTCCCTGTTGTGTCTGGAAACGACGCCAGAAGAGATAGTGATCGTGAACCGATACTGTAACGACACGGACCGGACAGCTAAACAATGAGCTATGAAAACTCAGGAAAGCCGAGCGGAGCTATAGATGTAGTTGATTATTCTCTATGTTCCACACTACCAGACACCCATCTACACTGTCGGACTGTTTTCACGTTGTCATTTGTTATTGTTATTATAAAAAATATTGATTACATCCACTTAAAGTCGATCTCACATACACCATCCTGCTGACTCACTGCAGAAGCAAATGTTTTTTATCCGCACTTAGAAATAGTCCCGAAGGAAATGCACAACTTACTCTGGGTAAAGTTTGCTAAAAACTACAGTGGCCAGATGTTTTAGTTATTGTTTAAAAAAAAAAAGAAGAAGAAATTGAATTACACTTCATATTATATATATACTGTATATATATTTATGTTCTATATATATTTGTGACCCGTTTTTAAAGATTTACATGTTCAGTAGGAACTAATGGGTTTAGAGCTGAATGCAACAGACGGGATAAATAAGATGTTGTTTTGGTCTTTCCATGGGATTTGTTGACAATCAGAAACAACACCAGTCTTGTCCTTTAATTATTTTAATTGTCTGTGTGCGTACCTTGGTGTTTTCATCCACTGCCTTCTTCATGTTCTGCAGCAGGTGGTTGTTGGCTCCACCCTCCCGCTCGTTGATGTAGATGATGCGGTCCAGATCGGGGAAGTTGCGGTTCAGATCCACCCCCTGTGCGTTACTGCGGCCGACAAACCAGTCCTTGATCTCTCCCGGCTGAGCAGGGAACAGGAGATGATGCTCAGACAAACACAAGAGTGAAGGGAAGCGAGACCGTGTCTGGACATTAAATAATTGCTATCCTTGCTGTAGTGTGTATGTGTCATTTAAAGCCAAGAGTTGTGGTTGCTAAGTCAATGTTTGTTGTCTTGTACACTTAATCTGTCTGGCGGTAAATCCTCGGATCATGTTTGTGTATGCACAGTGTGTCATTGTCGTGCTGTGTCATCCACCTGTGACGCGGCCTTCTCGAAGCCGTCTGGGTTCATGGAGGGCATGAAGTGGATGCGGGTGTTATGGACGAGGTCGATGATGGTCTCGTTGCCTTGCTGGTACTGGTTGCACAGGTACTGGGCCAGGTAGATGAGCAGCTCCCGGCCCACGGCCTCGTTGCCGTGCATGTTGGCGATGTACTTAAACTCGGGCTCACCTGCAGGAAAGACACACAGAGCTATAATTCGACATTCTGTATTCCACCTTCCATCTGCACAGCGTCTTCACAGCAGGAACATTTTACAAAGGACGAGGATTTTCACACGGTTGACAACGAACACACCTTTTACCAGCCGAAACCAATCACATTTCACACAACTGGGTCAATTAACCACAGAGAGAAATGTCACAACAACGTCATCACCTTGGTGAGAAGAAGCCATTTTAGTCAGTAGTCATGGAAACAGACACGTATCTCTTTTGGACCGAGAGAAGGTCACTGATAAAGCATTGTAATTTGTTAGGGACACACGCACACCATTAGACTAAAAACACTGGCTCCTCGCTCTCCAGCAGTGACAAACACACTGACTCTTCAGCGAAAAGGCCAAACACAATTGAACTTTGCAGTCCAGAACTCCATTTGGACAATAATGACCGGGAGACGGTGGCTTATTGAGTCACGCTGCCACATTTGTTCTGCCTGAAAAGCTGGAGTGACAGGTCTGGGGTCAGATTCGACAGCATCGCAGAGAGTTTGACTTCAGGACAACATGTTACAAAATGAGGGATTTCTACAACATGTAAACCTCCTGCTGTTTGTAGCTTGTAATCCCCGAGTCACATGTGAAATATAATATTTCAGCACTGAAATATTTGCAGTATTTCAGCAGTGAAACAGCATTTAAAATGATTGTAAAGGCACAGTGGTGTCCAGACATTTACATGTGAAAAGTGTGGCATTTATTTTCAAACACAAGGGCAGACAAGATATAAAACAGGGAAAAGCAGCAAATACTCACATTTGAAAACAGGGAGCGAGAGATTACTTGGCATATCATAATTGTTGTTGATTAATCAATTTATCAACCTTACAACACTATGCAGCTGCTGTCTGAATGTTCCTTATTTAACTGAAGTTTGCCATGTCAGTGTACATGACTAGTCAGCGTTCCCTTTGCTTGCTTTGTTCACTTTCACCAAAGGAGATATTGGCTTTATATTTGAGAGATATTTATATCAGAATCCTGTGATATAAATATAATATATATAATATAAAAGCTGTCTTTTAATGACCGTCTGCTTGATATACTAATTAGCAGCTCCTAGTCTTCTGTGGGTCTCTTCATGCATGCAAATACAAACACATACACAAGAGAGAGTGCTACCAAGCAGTTATATAAAGGCCTTTAACAGAATGACAAAGAGTATGACATTGTATGAGCTATGATGTATTGTGAAGACTCTTTTGATGAACTACAATCCAGTAGTGGCTTTCTGCGGCTGTACGGGAATAAAGGGAAGCTGTCCGAGCTCTGAGGAATTTTAAAAAAGTATTTTGTTCAGATCAGTTACGAGTTCTGAAATGCAGCCCAAGAGCAGCAGATGGTGAAGGGTGTGCGTGTGTGTGTGTGTGTGTGTGTGCGCGCGCGTGCGTGTGCGTGTGCGTGTCTGATGTGTGTTTGAAGCCCAATTGCAGCAGGGCTCCGGTTTTTATTGAGTTGCTTTTTATGTGTGTGTTTTATTGGGGTTTTTTTGTACCGCTATTCTGATTTGGCCAATTATTAGGGATTCTTATACTCCTATTTTAAACTTTTCACTTCATTAAATGTAATTTGTTTGCCTGTAAAAAAAAAAAAAAAAAAGAATGCTTTCAAGATGCAAGTGTACATGTGTGTCAATATTTAAACATTTGCATCTTTTTGATCCACTTGAGTGTATTTCTTTGCGTGTTTGATGTATCCCAGTGGCTGCACACACACCGCCCAGCACACATCTGGTAGTCAGGTTATTTTTAAACACTCGAATCTCGCTCCTCTCCGAGTTGCTACTAATGATTTCAAGACTACAATTAACTCTTTCTGCTCCGACATTGGCGAATGGTTTTCACAGGCTTCAGAGGCCTGACGGAGCCGTCGCATACATGCACTCACACGTTCATACGCACGCACGCACACTTTGAAGTTTGACTCTGTCAAAAGGAGTTACTATGATTCAAGCTATTACACAGATGCTGAGTATCTGGAGACCTTTCCTTTCTCCAACACATGTAGGAATTTATGAGTTTAGGATGCAAGGCAGGCGGCAGGGGGGTTGAATATATTAATTCAATACACACATTATTTTGTATTAATATCATTAACAAATCAAAATGTCGTTGATCCTCTCGGGCGAAATGTGTCTTCTCCCTTTTTTTAAATTCATTCCTCTGTCTGTACCGCACTGAGCTCTTATTTTCTTATGCAAACACATAAAGTAAAATAAAAGCGCACATGCAAATTTAACATGCGATAACTTCACATGTGGGCACATGTGGTTTTTAGACATGTGATAGGACTTTCCCATTTGTACTTGTTCGTACATGTAAAGCATAGAAGGCGGACAGTGTGCACATCCAACACAAACTGGGTACAGATACGGGACAACAGCAGTGTACAAAGGAAAAAGAGGGGCAGTTTGCGCATCAATTATTACAGGCTTCCAAAAATATAAGCAAATGCAGCATTTAGACCTTCAAGGATCTTCAAACACAGGGATGTGAGCAAATGTCTTGGGTGGTTTTTTTTGTCATGAGTTCTTCAAATCATAGCTGGAGCTGTCATTTTAATTGCAACTAACAATTAATTGCTTCAGTGTTTAGTCCATAAAATATCACAAAATTGTGAAATCCACCACAGCTTTCCCAGAGATGATGTCTTGTTTTGTCAAAACAAAGCAAATGCTAATTAATATTCGTCACTCGACTAATGAACTCCTTAAATGTTTCCGCTCCGGTAGCCAATAGATGGCCTTTTTTGTTAAGTTTGTCATGTTTGCTTGAAGAAGAACTTGAAGGTGGATAGTGGCATTATTATATATTCTTTGCGAGCTTGCAATATTGTGTGAGTGGACAACCTCTCCTTTTCATTGGTTTTCACACATTTCACATGTGTGAAAACATATGAGCGGGATGATCTTAAATGTCCCTAAAATGTGAAGATCTTCTGAATGTGTGTAAAAGTCTGACGTGGCGCAGCTCCTCACCTAAACTGCCGGTTATTTGGGCTCTCAACCGGTCGGTATAACACATCTGAGGCCGACAGAAACTCACGGCATCATATTACGCTTTGTCAGGAATTGTCAGAAGAGTCTGGCAGGTGATCAATGCGGTTTCCGAGGTGACCACGTACTAATGACTGCTGCTGCAACGTCATTAGGGAAGCACCCCATTAGAGTGCTCTCAGTCGTCGTGGCAACCCTGACACGGGCAGGTGCTTAGGGAGACAAATCTACTGGGAGGTTGAGTAAACACACTCTCACTTGTGTACACACAGACACAGACACACACACACACACTCATATATATATATATATATATATGAGTGTGTGTATATATATATACATACAATCATTTGTTAGCTCTGAATGACTGCCATGCATAGAGAGGAGGGAAAATGCAGAAATGCTTGATCGTATAATTAATTATACATGTACGGAGAGCCAAAGTCCCTAACCTTCTCCGAGCTAGCTGCTGCTGTAACTCAACCAGATTCCTCTCTGTGTTTTTATTTTATTTTCAACAACAAAATACAACAAAATACAACTCTGTATTTTGTGCTGTCCACTCTAAATGGAGTGTTTTTATATGTACTAAGGCTTCAACTACAATCTACTGATGTAAAGATGGTGTGCATTTGAACACCTTTTCCTTTTAGCCAACAGATAAAACATTGATCTTTTGATTGATATCTGCTGAGTCTCAGCCACTGGCACACCGTCAAAGCCTTGTGGGGGCTGAAGTTGCTGATTGTTAACAAATTTGCTTATTATTTGTGTGGTAAAATGTGTTAGAAAAAGCTTAGAAAATGGAAAACCCCATCGACATGTTTCAGCTTTCTGAGAAAGATAAATATAAGAAACCCTGTGGAAGGATTGTCTACTAGTTGTATGGCCAATAACAATGTATGGGATGTAGCTTATGAAGCATGCAAACCCCACAAAAACAAATTGCAAGACAGCAAATAGTTTTGAAAATTGAGAGAATAAAAGGAACGGTGGAAAGAGAAAGAAAATGAAAATAGGCCAGAAGCAGAAAGGAAGATTTGTCAGCAAAGAAGAAGCAAAGGGACACAAAGAAGAAGAAGAAGAAGAGGTCGTGGAAGCAGAGGAGGATGCATGTTGGTGTCTGATGTATAATAAATTACCTCTGACTGGTGCCTTGGCCTTTCTCTCATCCTCTTTCCGTTTCGGCCTCTCCCATATTCCCTCTACATCCCTCTTCTCCTCCCTTGTCATCCTTACATTCCCGTTTTCTCAATCATCATTCCTTTCTCTCTTTTTCTTTTCTCTCTGTTTTTCATCAGCTCGTCCTTCCTTTCAGCTGTTTTTGTTATCTTTGCTTGAGGAGGTTCCTCTCAGCTAAAATGTCCAAACAATGTACTGGGTTTACATTCTATTCTCCATTAAATCCATGTCTGCCTGTGTTTCACTTCATATTCAATATGTCACTTGATATGACCATATCCTGCAGTGTGTCAGACTTTGACGGAGCGTCTGTGTGCGTGGTCTCTGGGGATTACATACTTCCTCTGTCGTCTAATAAAACAGTCCACAGGAGATGGTCTACACAGCATATTAGATAAAGCAGTGCCTCATACTGACATTTTTTTTTTTTTCAACTTGAGACAAAGCCAGACCCATTACAAGATAGGGTTTCTCCTCGTACTAGAAGCCTTCTAAATAGTTCCAGACATGAGAAACAAAAGAGTTTTGCCAGAGCCTCTTTCACTGGAGACAACGTACATTATTACTGTAATATATATACTGTTTATATTTGTTATATATGTGTTAACGTGTATTTTTGAATAGTGTTGGGTAGTTTAATCTGCAGAAATTAAAATTGTATATATATTTTTGTAAAGTAAGTAAAAGTACAAGATTTCCTTTTGAAATGTGGTCAAGTTGAAGTATAGAGTACAATATAACAGAAATATTTGTTTATTGTTCAATTTTGACGTTCCCTGCCTCTTGTGTCTATATTTATGTTCTTCCCTACATTGTTTTGTGCAGCACAGTTGTTTTTCTTAAATTATAGTCCTATTTAGAGAAAAATCAACCATAAAGCGGAGTATGCTTTATGGCGGGCTTACTGTGATTGACAGGTCTCTACGTCACTCCTCTACATTACAAATATGGTCACTTCCGTTTATCTGTTGCAAAAAAACAACAACATGCCGACCGCCGTAATCCAAGAAGCAGTCCACAAACCAGTGGGTGAGGTCACGATGACTACGTCCATTTCTTATACACAGTCTATGGTCTAATCACCTACACCTCCCCAGTGTATTTAAACCCTGTTCCCCCGTCTCTGTGCCCGTTCGTCTTCGTCCTTTATGTCAAGTGTTCCAGCAATTTCCTGGTGTTCATGTTCCTGTTTTTTCATGAACATCTCTGCCTGTTTGCCTGTTCTGACTGCCTTTCCGTGTACTGAACTTCATCGAAGTAAATACTTTTTTACCTAAACCCTATCCTGTTGTTGGGTCGTGCATTTGAGTCCTGTTTTTCCTGTGCTTCCACGAGGCGTAACACGTATGTGGTCCATGGCTAGCAGCTGGCGAGCTTACTTTAAGCCTTAATATAATTTAAATGTATACCCTCGTACAGTTGACATGAAGGTTGGAAAATAGCTATTGAGACCAAAACCGTTTTTTTGTACCAGGCTGTAAACTGGGCATTTTAACATGGAGGTCTGTGTGGAGTGACTCATTTTTGGAGCCAGCCTCAAATGGTCAATCAAGCAGTTTTTGGCACTTTCTCAGCACCTTGGTTTAAGTGTGCAGTACCACTTTAAGAACAGTAGGCTTACTTGAGTACCTTGAGTTACTTCCCACCATTACCCATGTTCCTACACTGCATGCATCTGTGTATTAATATGTAACCAGTGTTTCTACACTCTCGGCTATAGATACTTCCTGTGCCGCAGTGTGTGACAGATGGCTGCTCGCTGACAGATGCATGAGCTCAGGACCGACGTCCTCCGGAGCCGGCCAGCCAGCCAACCACGAGCTGCCAGTCAGCTCAGTGCACTAAGCCGATCTGTTGCCCCGGCAACTGCTATTTCGGCTCCACCTTACACATTGCGGGGTCAGATAAAATATTGGTTGGGCACCTTAAAGGGGAAGCTGTGAAATGTTTCCGGTCTCAGCGGATTTCACACACACACACACACACACTTATCTTTTCTACCACCGACTCTGAAACCGTCATGTTTTTCTTCCCTCACTCTCCTCTGGCCTGTCAGTCTCTGAAGCTCCTCTGTTTCATCTCCCTCCTTCTTGCTCGGGATGTTTTGCTCAGTAGAAGTGGGAGGAGAGGAGAGGAGAGGAGAAGAGAGGAGAGGAGAGGAAAGGAGGAGGGGGAGCTGCCTCTGTTGGTGAAGCAGCAGCTTGGAAACTCATCTGGTAGTAATAAGGTCTCCACAACGCTACCGTGACTCATGCTTGCACATACCCACCAGACTATTACGGGATTATTTAGTACGCACATACGGTCATTAGACTCCGTGACCAGGCAAGCAGCTAAACACACACAACCTGTGGTGACCACATAATTACACCCGGAGAAGAAAATACACCTTTACACACACAAGCTATATGGGATATATATAGTTGAAACCCCATAAACTATAAACCATACATACTTTAATTACAGGCAAGGTTATTGTTTTTGTTTTTTATCTTTTCAGGACTCTGTTTCAGGATTACTTAATAAATCACTTCCTGCTGTGTGTAAGAGTTAAATCTCCTGTTTAGAGAGTTGGACAGGAACCATTGACCCGTACCCAGACGTTCATTCAAGTTAAATGTACGACAGGATAATCCTTTCGTGTTGCACTGTTGTCGTGCCAACACACTATCGGGAGTACAAAGTGTACCTTTTTTAACACTTACAGCACACGTTTTTCTGGGTGGAGCACTGAATATTTCATTTGTTTTGGATCAAGGGGTGAAAATGCCCAATTTGTTTTGGTTTATTAGATTGGAATATATTTATAAAATGCAATATGTCCGGTTTTGTCAGGGATTGAGCGATAAAGGCCCGGATTTATTTCCATCATCGACCCTGGTGTTTTCACGGTCCGATAACCTTTAACAAGATGGGTCTCCAACCAATGTCAGTTTCTGACATTAAGAAATTATGATCTAAAAAGCTAGAACATAATTATGGTGTGATTTAATGCCAGCCTGACATAAAACACACGTAAAGTGAAAGGAACCGCCAGAGAATTTGTCTCTCAGTGTTTGTCTCCATCACACAAACAGCTTGAGACAATTCAGGCCCGTCGCTCCGTTTCCAGCCAGCTTCTGAATCTCAGGTACAACCGGCTTCCTTTTAACAGGGAAACCAGTCGTTCATATTGTCTGCAGATTTATTTCAGATATGTTTCCTACTCCTGCTATAACCATTGTATGAATTTCAAGAAAATTACCTTTAAGTGATCATGCATGGAAATACACTATATGTGGATTTTTCCACATATAGTGTATTTCCATGCATGATCAGAAGAAGGTGCATTGCATCTAAAACAGCCTGTGGTGGTTTGCAGTTTGGCTGGTGTGTAAACCGCCCTTCAAAAACCAAGAAGTCTCACATTTGCTTACTTCTTCTGCTCTATGGTTTCATCCAGCCTGCAGTCCAGTCCTGTGATGGAGATGTTGGAAAGTCTACAGGTCTACTGAGGAACATAATGTCTGTTCTAAACCTATCAAGACTTCATTTAATATTCAGTCAAAGGCCTCCTCCTTTGAATGCTGTGCATGAACTATTTTCTCTCATATGTTACAGCCAACACTGCTCATACATCCGCTATTGATTGGAAGGGGTGATCATTCAAAACGCCTCCCAAGGAGCCGCGGCATCATCCGCCGCGTTCAGGGTGTTGCTTCTTTTTTTTCTCCTTCTCAACATCACGACTCGGGATAAGCGCGAACAGATCTTTATCAACCAGCAAAATGGCGGCTTTGCGTGACTGATCCCACAATGTCTCATCTAGACTCCTCTGAAGTGATGCAGCAGCAGCCCCGCACCCCCCCCACCCCCCCGTGCGCACGCCGTGTCACGCACGCGACACACCTGCGCTCCTCCTCCACTGTCCTCCGGTCAGTGAAGCCACCCGTCAGCCACACGGGTCGTTTTCTGAACAACCCTCACATGCAAAACACGCGCATCAGCAGGCGGCTATGCGCAATAGTGCGTGATGTGCTTGTGTTATCACAGCGTGAGGTAATGGGTTCCTACAATGAAGGAGAAGAGGGGGGGGCAGGGGAGGGGGGCGGGCGTGGATGGAGGAGGGGGGGAAGGTGTACACACATTCACCGCATTATGAAGCAGATTTTTTTTTTTTTGTATGCGTAAAACTGACCAGGCTCGTGCGTCCCGGGGTTGTCGGACATCTCCAGCACCAGCAGCTCGCGGCCCTCAAAGCTCTCCCCGATGGTGTAGATGCGGCTGATGGTCGGACACTGCAGCCACACCGACACCAGCGCCTTCCGCAGCTCCTCATAGCGGTGGTACTCGAAGGAGATCTCTCCCTCGGTGCCGGCTGCGCCGACCAGGGCGACCACTGCGGCCCCGAATAAAACTACCGACGTGAAGAGTTTCATTTCGACGTGTCCTCTTTTTCCCTAAGCCCTGTCTGTCTTCCTGCCTGCGGCTTGGTACCAAGCCTTATCTCTGTGCTGCAGCCTCGCTTTAGGCTATAAATATCTCTCACTCTGCTGCTGCTGCCTCTCTCTCTCCCTCTCTCC
The DNA here is from genome assembly GCA_016806645.1 of Ophiodon elongatus. Taxonomy (NCBI): domain Eukaryota; kingdom Metazoa; phylum Chordata; class Actinopteri; order Perciformes; family Hexagrammidae; genus Ophiodon; species Ophiodon elongatus. The sequence continues at coordinate 732,208 of JACSYO010001013.1, read as the reverse complement.
GTCTGTGATGCGCGGCTCTACCTGAGCGCAGACTCCCTCCAGAGTCAAGGAGGACGCAACACTGACACATCCGGTCACAATTTTCAAAATAAAGACTTTTTTTTTCATTCATCTCGAGAGAACTTGTTGAAAAGTAGAAAAGAGTGTAAATGTGAAATATATATATATATATATATATATATATATATATATATATATATATATATATATAGCGGTTATTTATTCCTGCTTCTGTCACAATAACATTTAATTCCAGCAACAGCGAAACATATAATCTTCTCTGGTCTGTTCATCTTGAATGGCTCACAAAGACTGTGGTGAGAATTGAAATCATGAAAAAAAAAGGTCATTGTGGAAAACATGCAGAAAACTGTTAAAAACATTTTACAATAGAAATGGTTGGAATGAAATAAAACTGACGTGCAATAAGTTATGTTATTGTGAAAAGAAGCTGGAAGAAATAACACTTTATAGCAATGACCTTAAAAAAAAACAATAGTCTTACTCAGTATTCCATGGTAACATTGCACACTTGTCTATTTATTTCATTAGAATTTTAGTTACTTAATTAATATCCAACACTTTCGGTTTCCGTAAGGCTTATTTATCTATAGCTTATATTTGGATTGCTTTTCAATTTGTTTTCACAGCTATATATCCTACAAAAAGGTGTTCTGCAAAAACACAAGAAATACTTAAAAGCTAAAGGAGATGCTTTTATTTTCAAATTTGCATGTTCAGCCTATGTGTCATGACTCCATTGTGTACTTTGAAAACATTGTCTTATTCTGTAAATTTAGCAGCCGCAATCAACTTTTTTTGGGCTGTTGGTCAGACAAAGCAGGCAATGTGAAGATGTCACCTTGGGCACAGGCAAAGTGTGATGGTGGTTTTCATTATTTTTTTATATCTCATGCACTGAACAGTCATGAATCACAAAAATAATCAACAGATACTATAATACTATAATACAAGTCATTTTCAGTTGAAACCCTCTTGTAATCCCAAGCAGTTGTTGTGTGGTGTATTTATATTAAAGAGCCCCAAAGTAAATACAGCTTGAGAAAAAGTTTATCCCAAAATCAATTCTGCTGGTGGAAAACAAATCATGCAACATTGTGACTAATATATGAAAAAGTCATTCATTTGACTGATTTATTTAAAAATGTGTTTCAGAGTGTGTGGGACCATGTTTGCCATTATTTACTCATGTGCTTATTAACTTTTGGTTTTGGGCCTCAGTGTATGAAACTGCCTTACTTCCGGTTTGGTAGCCGCTGCTGCTGGCTGCCTTGACGCAGCAGCAGGGGTGTGTCCACAGTGCAGCAGAGAGGAGATGAAGGGAACCTACAGTATCGCCCACCTCCTCCATCAACACACACTTGTCTACACGAGAGTCTGCAGAGAAGATGCAGATCCGTGATGTTGATCACAGACATGCCTGAGCCTAAACAGTTACTGGGTCCTGTGTAGAAATGTGTCAATAATTAACAATATCTCGTTAAGGGGAGACACTGGTGAATATGGACAAATATAAATAATAATAACTAATAGATATCATCATGAAACTCCCCCAGTTCATTACTTACATTAAGGCAATTGTTTGTTTAATTACAGTTTGTTTAAAAATGTGTGTTTAAATACTCAATTGAGGCATTATCTTATCAAATATGTTTTAATTTGCAAACATTTCTAGTACAGAAATCTGAACATTGGATAAAGATGGGTTAAAAAATATTGTTTCATGTAGTTGATGTATTAGAGTCAAAGGTTTTAACTGAGAGAATGTGGGATATCTCTTTGTACTACTCCATAAATCAAAATGTACTGTCGAAAAACAAAATCAATGTTTTCAGGAGTACAATGTTCTATAAATCAGGCTATAAAGGATTTATGAACAAGCCCCCTCTGTGGAAAGTTTGGTGTAAGTGTTACTGAAGTGGAGATTTCTGGGTCAAATCATTATTTTGTGTAATGTGTATTTTGGATGTTTCTTTCAACTAATATGAAAGAAAACATGTTATAGAACCAAAATTGACCAGTGCATGAAAAGTTGTGTTTTTGGGGTGTCACCCGCTTAAACACGTGACACGTTTATCGTCATCTGAAAAGCATGACGTGTCTTTTTGTATCAAATTCAAACACAACCAAACTCTTGTTCAAGGTGGTTCATATATGTACGATGAATACAGAAAACCAAAACATATTCAAGGTTTGTTTTTGTAAAAATCAAGACAGCATTTATTTATTTGTACAGTTTTTAAACAAAACAGGCTTGAACAACCTGGAAGTGCCCTCTGAATCAATCCCTTTTCATCAAAATGTTTACATGGATTTGCATCAAACACGCCTGAATTGAGTCGAGACAGTTCCGACTGAACTGCAGCCGTAACACCACGTTACCCTCTGACTCAGTGCATTTCGAGAGGAAGCGCTAAAGTGCTCAGACATTCAGAGGTAAGACGCAAGCATTTCGCAAGAAAGTCATGTGGAACAAACTTTTTTTTTTTTTTGCAATCCAATGACCAAGCAAAGTGACAAATCAAAATGAGGATGTTGATGTTTTTTTTTATTCAGCCAGCAGCTGTTGACAGAAGCAGACAGCAAATGCTAAGGCACAGAAGACACACTGAAGGCAACACGCAGTCAGATTCAGAATCAGTACACCTTTAGTGTGTGTGTGTGTGTGTGTGTGTGTGTGTGTGTGTGTGTGTGTGTGTGTGTGTGTGTGTGTGTGTGTGTGGGGAAAAGCAGCTCTGTTTGTGTGTCTGTCCTAGCCGCTGCCTCTTCCCTGCTCCTGACATCACAGGCCAGTGTAAGAACGGAGGCCCAGAGGGGTTTACTGCTCCTTCTTTTCTCCCTGTTTCTGCATGTACTTGTTGTACTGGTGGTCGGTCTTCAGCAGCTTGTCCCACCAGGTGAAGGTGGAGGAGTAGTTCCCGACGAAGTTCATGTGGTGGAAGTCGTGGAAGCGCGTGCCGCCGTAGAACGGGATGAGGTGGAGCGGGTTCAGAGGGATGTCGTATCCACTGAGAGGGGGCGAGAAAAAAGGAATGCCTGTCATTCAAAGAAATGTTTCGGATATTAAGAGTCAATATTTTCGATTAAAATCATCCTTCCAACAAGACGGATGCTTTTCAGACGAGGCAGTTGAAATGATCAAAAACAATGTTTTTCTAGTGGTGGCACTGAAGATATGATGCATTTATTTTGGGTCGGTCCTTGTGTTGCTGCCTTGTGGCTGGATATCAAGAGATTTCTAAAAATCTAATTTTATGTTTTTATTGCACTGCGTATGTTTCCACAAACAATTATAATTGGTGACTTTGTCCTCTTTTATTTCATACTGCTGCATTGTTGGCAGTATGACTTTTGTCACAAGCATTGTTTTATTGTGCCTTATTTAAGGAAGGCAAGAAAAGCTAAATGATTACAACATGAAATGGTGTTGAGGCAGTCTGGAAAAATGGAGGAATTGTTTATGAAATTTTAAATCCCTTTACTTTACATCTCTCATTTTGTGTTGTTGCACTACGTATGTTGGATACTAAATCTGTGATTAAATGATTATTCTATTTCAATGACAGAAATTGCGAACAAAGAATGTGTCATTTAGAATCAGAAGGTTAATTAACATACAATAATAAAGAATTATTTTTTTTCTGAAAGCAAGTTTTTTAAGAAAATATATCAAATCAGGAAAATGTATAGACCAGAGTAAAAATATAAATCAAATTCAATTAGATTTAAAAAAATTAAATTTATTTGAAATTAATTGAATTTGGGAAGTTTTTTGTATTTTGACTTGACTTACAATCAAACTATTGCAAATAAATTTTAAGGCGAGAAAGTAACAAAAATACAGAGAGACATGACAATTTAAAACAATGAGTTTTAAAAGACATTGTGAATTTGTGTTGTTGTTTATGCCACCACAGTTTGTGAGCCTTGTATCTGGTGTCTTCTGAGACATTTCTGCACGTGCATACAAATGCAGGTATAGCATACATTTAGCTCACGAATAATAGCAGCCTATAAATGTGAATGGAGTTCTATGTGACCTGACAATATGGTAGTAACATCTGGTGCCCTCTGTGGCCATCTAGTGGTCGACCTCATTATTACTGAAAGAGTTAACGACGATAGTCAGTGACGTAACTGCTGCTTTTCCTCCAATACACTCCGATAAATATCCCTTGAGAGTCACAGTAATAAACATTCAAACGAAGCAGAAGAAAAAATGACACAGAAAAAGTGTCCTACCTGTGGACATCGATGGTCTCCAGCAGGCGGAAGGACACCCAGGCCCACAGGAAGAACACGTGGTTACAGAAGAGCATGATGCCGATGAAGAAACCAGCTCCCAGGATGAGAGTCTCAGCAGGATGAGCGTATTCTGCCTGCATGCCGAATGGAGCCTGAAGGACAGCGGAGACATTGTGATGAAGACGTCCATGAGTGTGTGTGTGTGTGTGTGTGTGTGTGGGTGTGTGTGTGTGTGTGTGTGTGCGCGCGGTCATCATTAATAAGTAACTCTTCGGTAAAGAGTTTTGTGTTTGACTTTATTTATCTTATCACACGTGTGTGTTTTACTCACGGTGAACTCGTGGTGGACTTTGTGGATGTATTTGTAGATCCTGCGGTGATGCAGCAGGCGATGGAGGAAGTAGTGCCAGGTGTCTTCGACAATGGCGCAGCCCAAGCACTGAGCGAGGACGTACGGCCTGGAGGAGAAGACGAGAAGAGACAGGACAAGCTCACCGAGTTATCTCAACCAAACAGACTTGACGGACGGATTCCACTGGAGGTCCTCAGACGAGCGGCAACATATGTAACAAAAGGCCGATTCTAGAAACTAATCTTATCTGTTCAGTTGAAAATATCTTTTTCATCCCACAAAGTGTCCTGTATGGGCAGGAAAAATAAGAAGGATGTCAAAGTTAAATTGTATAGTTTTGTTGGTAATGAAGAATGTTGCTACAAAAATAATTGTATCGGTATTATGATTGTGTTATGATTATTAAAAAAATATGTAAATCGTAATTAAACACATAAGTATCACATTCATTTACTACAAATTACTACAAACTATACATCATCTATATTGTTCTACAGCTTGTCTCACATGAGTGATGAGTTTTCTCTGATGTGAACAGTAATTTGCGACAAACCTCCATTTGAGCATTTTAATGTGTTTTAATCTCCATTTCCCATATTTCAATACATATTAATATTGCAATAATATTCTTAATATCACAATATTAATTGCAGCCATATTTCCCAGACCTGTTCATTTATCTAAAAAAAATTGTATACTGTATCACTGTATCTATCAGCATTGGTACTTTATTTATGGAAACTGTCCCTTTTAAGTCTAATGACGTTAAAAATATAAAATCCCAAATGTTCTTTTGTTTCTTGTACATGTAAAGCAGATTTACATGCATGTATTTTATATCCTAAAGCAGATCGATGAAGGCATCATGGGGAACATTTGTCGGGTAACTCCTAATAGACTTTTTAGGACCTATTCTGAGTCATTAAATTCAAGACTATGTAGAGCTTCACTTTGTACCATCATTATAGTTAGAAACAAATGCATAGATTTAACGTTTAACTTACTACCATGTTAAAAAAAACTATAATATTGTGAAGACAGAGACTGTGCTTAATTAATCTTGTGAAGAACTTATTGCAATTCTTTTATGGTCTCAAAATGGTTAAATTGCACGTTAAAAAAAGAATCCAAGGTACACTATAGGGTTTGTGCTAAATTAAAATGTATTTGTTCTACATGGCAAAATGTATTTAAAATGTCCAACACAGGTCTTCATCGGGGTCATAGTCAGCAGTAGCTTGCACACCTTTATTGTGTGACACTAATCAGTAGAGTATGAGGGTGGATCTCTATCAATGTGCAAGCCTATTGATCCAAAGGAGGATGCATCATCAAATAGAAGGGAGAGGGGAAAAAAAAGAAAAAGAAATATATATATATATAATATTTTAAATATAAAATTAAATAAATATAAAGACTAAAATAAATAATGAAATAAAGAATAGAATATAGTAAGAAAAAATAATAATTGGACATTTTAATACATTTTGCCATGTAGAATAAAGGCATTTTAATTTGCACAAACCCTACAATGTGCCTTGTATTGTTTTTTTTAAAAAAGAGACTTTGTGAGACCAAAAAAGAATTTCACATGCATGCAATAAGCCCTGCACAAGGTTATTAATTGCTGAGTCTATGCAGCATCCACACCCTGTTGTTGACATTTGCAAATGGACTTGTGGAGCAATTGTTCAAATATCTAGGGTGGTTTGAATATGACGCGTACGGGGGTGATTCATTGTACTTCAACTGACCAGCGTGGCATTGAGTCCCAGTCGTAAGGGATGTTGAAGAATTCAGTGAAGTAGTAAGTCCCACAGATCAACGGCAGCTGGATACAGAAATGGTTGAACAGCAGCATCTTGAAACATGTCCACTGTTTCTCCCAGGTCTCTGGCTTGTCCTACACACACACACACACACACACACACACACACACACACACACAGAGAAGGTCTGTTAACAGGTGTTATGAGGAACGTAACAACAGGAATGTCATCTTAGATTCAACAAATAGAATCTTAACAACCAAACAAACCTGTTGGATCTTGTATTTCTGCATGAAGGGCATGAACTGGAAGAGGAAACCAGGCAGGCAGAACAGGAAGTAGATGACCTCGTGGACGATGAGCGACCCCCAGGTGGCAATCTGGAACTTGGTGTAGTTGTCCATCATGTAGCCCCAGGCGTGTTTCAAGGAGGGCTGGAAGGGGTTTTCTGGCAAAACGGCATCTACATACTCCGCCGCCAGGTAAGCAGAGCTCAAGATGTCTGCGGTGCCGTTCACCTCCATGATGGACAATGCAGGGTGAGTGCAGGTGTGGAGAGAAAACTGAAAGACAGGAACACTATGTTACATGTGCAGCTCTCAGACGGGACGTATATCAGCTGGACTAATAATATTCTCATTCATGTTAGTCAAAATTTTACTTAACTAAACCCAAATATACTTAAAGTATCAAAAGTAAAAGTACTTTATAATGCTAAATGCCCTGTTTGATAGAGTTATATATTACATGATTAGATTATTATCTGTGTATTGACAAATGTTCTACATTTTAATATTGCATCTAGTTTAATCTATAATTATGCATCACATTTTATGAAAAGCCAATAGTGGTACAATCTGAATACAAATTAACTAGTAACTATAGTTGTATAAAAAGTTGTGCTTTAAAAAGTGCAACAGAAATGTAGAAGAATAGAAGTAAAAATGATATGACATGTAAATACTCCAGGAAGAAGTACATAAACCACGAAATTATATGAGTAAATGTAATACTCAACCACTGCGGAACTTAAAGATATTACACCATTAAAATACACACAATAACAGCTAAACTCACAAAAAAAAGCAGAATAACGGTCATTATTACACACTATGCCATAACAATGTTGCACAATATCCAATGCGTAAGGCAACAATAAATACTATATGAATCAATAAATTCTGCACAGAAATATTCAGTCTCACTGCTAACAGACTGCTGGTGCAACAACGTAATCCCCTCAATGTAAGAAGCAGACAAACATATCGTTGCATCTCTCCGGTAACGTTGTATCACTAATACTCGGACACTGACACCACTTCATGATTATTATTGAACAACTGGTGCGTTTCGCATTACAAAACAGGCCGACATGTTGTTCTCTCGATGTCACAACATCTGCCTCTATTCTTCACTCAGATACATTAAAAAAAACAGGTGTACTTTAGCAATCGTTGCTAATAAACATGTAAAAAATATCCCATTTGCAGTCAACAACGACGGTTCTCTCACCTTTCAGCCGAACGTCCCGTCTACCTGAGCAGAAGCGGCCGGCCGGGTGAAGTAGTCATAACGAACGATCTGATTGGTCGAGAGGAGAGGAGACTGACGTCGAGGGGGCAAGCGGCTTCGCTGATTGGCCCGCGGGATGGAGCGATGATAGTGAGATTGAATGTTTCTAGAGCAACAGCCAATCAGAGGCCAGCTCGGCTTTTCATAACCTCTGCCGTGTCGAACAAAGTGTACGAGGGAAGAGATGGGCAGGTCCGGAGAACTTTGAGTCACGCGTGAATGTCTTCCGTCTCAAACTCACATTAATTAATAGAGTTTATGACTCTGCCAACTTTGGTAATGTGGTGGAGACTTTGAGACAAATACACTGGGGTATAAAGTTAAAATATATATATATATATATATATATATATATATATATATATATATACATATATATATATAATTATATTCAATCAAAGCACCACTGAAGTGTTTTTTGGAAAATAAAACTATATTTTTTGTTTCTTGTATTTCCTGACAAGTGTAAGGGTATCTACATTTAATCATACAACGTGCATCCTTGTTGTATTTCAGTTCTTGTCATATTCAACATTTAATTGTGACGGCTGAGTATCATTTACATTTTTTCAGCACTAAAGCCAATATCATACTTGAATACTTTTACACTCTACAAAACCCCAGTGGTGGAACAAGTATGCAAATCCTTAATTAAAAGTTCAGTACAGTACCGTAGCAGTACCACACTGAATCAAAACTAAGTACAACTTACAAGCATTACAAGTAAAAATCCTTCATTCAAAATCTTGCTTATGTAAAAGTATGGAAGTATTATCTGCACAATGTACTTTAAGATTCAAGTAAAGGTACTTTGTATGCAGCAGAACAGTATCTATCAGTGATATACCACTACATATTCTATCATTATTAATGCTGCATTAATATATGAGCAGCATTTTAATAAGAGATAATTTTAACTGCTTTCTATAATGTAGGTTAATTATTCTATAAGATGATCATACAGTGAGTGTATATATGTAAAATATGAATCTCCTAAGTAAGTATTCGCTGTCAAATAAATGTAGTGACGTAGAAATATAAAGTGGCCTACAATGGAAGTACTCAAGTAAAGTACATCAAAAATTGTACTTATGTACAGTACTTGAGTAAATGTAACTAGTTATTATCCACCAACGCATTTAACGCATTTTATTTAACAAAAGAAGCCAAAGTATTGAATGTTGTCTCAAATACCGGCACAATAACAAGAACTTTAACTGAATAAATAAAAAATGGAAGAAAAAATAAGAAGAGGGTGAAATTGGAGCAGGAAAATGAAAAGCTTTACACGACACTTAAATGTGAAATCGTAAGGAATGAATCTCCGTATTGTTATCAAAATATCACACACAGCGTATATTCCATTTCAACGTTTTACTGATTTGGCAAAGTTTTAAAAACAGATTATGTCTTTTCACAGCTTTAAATACAAGAAGCATATTTATTAATGATAATATAAAACAAGTAATGAAACATTTTCAAAGTCATAAGCCTACATGACATTCCTCAATACACTGACAAGAAAACAGCGAAACCAGTTACTATTATAGCATTATTTTTTCAATATAGAAGGAGAGGGAAGAGAAAGAGCAACAGAAAATCAAGAGTAGGTTTGGTCACTTTCCAGAAAGAGAGAACAGATTAGTAAAGTAGTAAAGAGAGACAGAAATGAAGAGACATATTAAAATTGGCACATTCATAGTACGTCAGGGTGTGCAGAAGTTAATAGGGTTGCTACACCGAAGGAGGAAGAGGGAACCGCTGAAGGATAGGAGGTTCGAGTTCAGGGACCATGCAGTGAGTTCAGGCCGTTGTTGTCATGAGTGGCTACAACCACAACAAAGATGGCTGCCGAGGTGACAGTAAAGCACTGATACATCCAGCTGTTTTTCATCTCAAACAGCTTCTCCCTATCACTGTTTTTGGCAACATGAATGACTCCTCTCCTCCACCGGAAGGGAGGCGTTCCAGTTAAAGTCAGCTTTTTGTTTGTTTGTTTGTTTGTTTTTTTTAAAGAAGAAATGTACATTTTCTCCAAATGCTTCTCACGTCGCTGTTCTGAATTCATGCGGGCTGACGCAACCGACACATCATCACCGATCTGGAGTCAGTTCTCAAATGCATCCCTAGACAGCACTGTGTCCAGTAACAGTACTCGAGGCATAACAAAGGGGGAAGAAGAGGGGCGTAATTTGACATTCAGGCACTCTTGAACAGCCACACTGCAACACTGTAAAAGGTCAGAGGTCAGACAGAGTGCGTTCATGCGGCGTCGGACCAGGCGTCACCACACAGAGACTCAGATGCACACAAACACACATGCTCACATGTGCAAGATAAGGAGCACCTTTAAATGCAAGCGCGCACACACACACACACACACACACGCGCACACACACACACACACACACACACACACACACACACACACACACACACACACATACACGCACGCTCGCTCGCTCGCTCGCTTGCTTACTCACATTTTCACGATAAAAACAAAAGGAGAAACAAAGACTTTCAGTCCCAAATGGTTCTTCTCTGCTTTCCTCTCCCATAGATTGGATCAGTGGTCTCTCTCAGAGCTGGTTCATGTTAACATTACTCATGTTAAAGTAGCTTTGCAGTTAAAGTAGCTTCATATCAGTAGCGTTTCAATGACACTGCAGAAGTGCTTCAAACTGGTTTGTCCAGTCGCCAGCGGCAGTCCTGCCAGGAGGGGATTAAAACACGGGTTCGATTCCCCTCCGTTTGTTACAGCTCCCCCTTTCAGGTAAGTGCAAAAAAATCTTCATCCTCATCATCGTCCTCAACAACAATCTGGTCATTTTTCTTCATCTTCGTCAGTGCCTGTGCCAATGCTGCCCAACGTCATCCAAGCAACGGCATCATAGACAGATCCAAGATCAGTATTCAGCAGGAGAATACGTTCTGCTTCAAATCAGTGGCAAGTGTCAAGAGCAGTCATAAGGGCTTGTCAATCACAGTCACACCTGTGGTCAAAAACAACAAGTAAGTCGTGTGCATCGCTCTCGCCACATGTGATATCATTTTCATGCATAGCAAATGTTGTAAATGTTAAGTATATATGTGAAACAATGAAAGGAAATAAAAATCAAAAGGGCTTTTTTTCTCTACTATAGGTAATGCTGCTACTACTGTTTAAAAGTAGGATTAGTTGTAATACCTTCTATCTTCCCTTCATCATTTTATCTTATTAGACAATTTGTGTGAAATTATCAGAATTAGGATCCAAATTCTTGAGTTATGGCCAAAAGCAAAAATTCTTCTCACTTCATCCTTGAGTCCAAGAGGACATTTGTGGCAAATTTGAAGAAATTCCCTGTGTGTTCACAAGAATGCGACGGACAGACGGACAACCCAAAATCATAATGCATACAAATGGAAATTTAACAGATATGTAGTGCACTAATTAATGTAAGTGTAAAGTAAGTGTAAAAAATGAAGAGCTGGTATCTAAATGTATAATAACATATATATAAAACAGTAAACAATTATGGATTTTGCTATGATTTTGCCATGATTCTCTTAAAGGTTGGCAGAAAAAATTATACTCAGCCCTGGCCCAAACTTCAGCCCTTTCCAAAAGTTTCCTCTCATGGCAGTTTGGATACAAAATGTTAAGTTGTCAGCATTATGTTCACATGTGTTTCTCTACACACCTGCATAACTGCGTCCTGTGCTCATGCAGGTCGGCAGTAGTGTCCACTTGTCTGAGTTTGGATTGTAGAACTCAACGGAGGCCAAATTGCAGCTGCCGTCGTCTCCTCCCACCACATACAGTACGTTGTTCACAGCACACACACCTGAAAAAAAAACACACACACACACACACAGAATGAAGATTAACATACGTCTAACGTCTCACACCTGAGGATCTCTGCTGGACAGACTGTCTGCATTACCTGCGTTGCGTCGACACATGTTCATGTCAGCTACCTGCCGCCAGCTGTTAGAGGCCGGGTCATAAACTTCACAGCTCTTCCTCACCAGCGGGCCATCATGACCCCCCACAGCATACAGTAAACCTTTTACCACACCTACACCTGAGGGGAGACACCGGACACAACATCTCGTCACCATTTCTGTCTTATCGGGAATTTCCATCACTGAGTGTAGCACAACAAGGATCTTGTCTTTTTGTGTACACACACACACACACACACACACACACACACACACACACACACACACACACACACACACACACACACACACACACACACACACACACACACACACACACACACACACACACACACACCTGCTCCACTGCGTCTCGTGCCCATCTCTGCGATGTAGCTCCACGCGTTGCTTTTAGGGTTGTAAGCTTCGACTGTACTCAGACATTGTCTGGTCGCACCATCATAGCCTCCAACTGCATACAGGATCCCTGAATAATAACACAGGAAACACACAAAATGCATAACTTAAAATAATAGAAACACATTAAAATACATTATGGTAGCCTTGCAGGAAATAAAAGTTTGTAACGCTCAAAATGTTTAAAGGTTTTGATGCGATTTAACAATACTTTTTGGGGGTATTTTACTTTCAGTAAAGTATTAACTTTTACTTTGTGGGTTATATACTTATTTGTCTTTCACATTTCCTTCTGCTTGTGAAGCACCTCTGTAAACTTCTGTTTTATAATAAAACTACATAAATAAAGTTTGCTTGCTAGATTAAGTGTCCTTCATTGTTCAATGATTCTTAGTTGAGGAGGGTCAACTTGTGCTGTTTCCCAGTTTCATAGACTAAAAGAGGGCAATAATGCATCATTGTATCGAGCTTCAAGCCAGTTCCTGTCCGGCTTCAACACCTCAGGTAGTTTTTAAAATAAAAACAAGTTATGAGTTTGCAAAAAATTCCATTCATTGAGGGACTGTTGCATGGTTTATAAAGCGGTTCTGTTATTTTGATCTATTCCTAAATACTGAATGTAAAACTGAACTGGGAGTTGTATTCACCATTGACAACACCCACGCCTACACTGCTTCGCCGGGTACTCATGGGTAATACATGGAACCACTCGTCTGTCTTCGCGTTGTACGCCTCGATTGTCGACAGACCTGCAAAACACACACACACACACACACACACACACACACACACACACACACACACACATGTATCAAAAACACCGTACACAATCACATATTATACAACTTCCTGTTGTCACACAAAGCACAAGTCTGTCGAGATTGAGTGTCTTGAACTCAAACTCTCTCACTGATCCCTGTAATCTATAAAAGGTTTTCATGTCACCGGGACACAGCTGTACCTGTGCTGCCGTCGAAGCCCCCCACAGCGTACAGGAGTCCGTTGAGCACGGCGGCCCCGAGCGTGGAGCGCCGGTCTTGCATGCTGCTCACGCTCGTCCAGCGGTCCATCATCGGGTCGTAACAGTCGACCGTCCGGACACGTAAAGAACCGTTGAATCCACCAACTGCATACACGCACCCACCCACGTACACCACACCTAAAAGGCAACGACACAGGGAATACTCAGAATCACACACAAACAGCCTGGTGCAGTGAGGCTGAATGTTGAAGCAACCTCAAGAGTGGGAATGTCATGAAGTGAGGTCTGGCTGCACAATTAATCAAAGTTTTATCCATTTCGCAATATGGCCTGCAGGAGGCGCAATGTTTGTTAAAGGCAAAATACCATTTTGAATTAAATATCGTTGTTCAGCAGAGATGTCCTGGCCTCCACATTATAATCTACAGACTTTAGAAAACAATTTTGTTTGGTAAAGATCCCTGCAAAAATCACCCCATAATAATATGTTTTTTTTAATGAAAATTACAATAATGATGTCAAAATGATCATTCCCACTAATATGGTAAATCCTATTGTAAATGCAAAATCAGGCGCACTCATCGCAATTGGAAGTTAGGTCATGGTCACACTTTCTTTTCAAAATTTCCTCTTGAGTATCAATAAAGTTTTTCATTGTAAATGGCACTAAACCACAAGTCCATCCACACTGGCCACTTCAGTGTTAATATCAATGCATTTTTCTTGACGTTACAACCATGTAACAAAGAACTAAAGTCAAAGGTTACCACAGTCTGTAGCTGTGTCTGGTACATCATGATGGGTCGACAAGGTCACCTCCTTTTTCATACACTACAGAGAAATACAGCCTTCTTTTACCTGAAGGAGGACATATATTCTTTGTAACCTTCAGTGTCCTCCATTCTACTGTTTGGTGCTGAATTTTGTAAAAATGTCTTCAGGTGAACCTTGTCTAGTCATAAAATCTGGAGTCATGACCACGGCGTAAGAGGTATTTGTGTCCATGTCTTCATCAGTCGATAGAAAATATATCACTAGACCGATGGAAAACCCACCAGATTTATTTAAGTTATTCAAATACAGTATATTAAATATTAACCTTGTACGCCATTTGCTAATAACACTGGCGAATGTATCGTGTAACCTGTCCGGTTGACCAGCAGTATTTATATTGTATCGGCTGTTTGAGGACAACGTCCTGCTGATTTTATTAATTTAATATTTACAAGATGATAAAGACCACCTGAATGCAACATCAGTTTGGTGACTTGGGGCGTGGTTGACGGTTTAGTGTGGCGTTCAGGTGCTCTGATGGAACCGCATTCTTCAGAGGATCCAGCTCTTTGACTGCGACGCTGTTCATGTTGTTGTTGTTGTTGTTGTTGTTGTTGTTGTCGTCCTACCTGCTCTGCACCTCCTGGTCGGGAGTTCGGCCACCTGGTACCATCGCTGCTCCTCAAAGTCATAACATTCAACACTGCGGATGGCCTTGGGAGCCTGGCCTCCAACCACAACCATCACCTGGACAGAACAAGGACCGGCAGAGCCATTACGTGATGAACTGTACAACAACTGTCGTTGTTGCTTTCGTATTAGTTAAAGAGTTAGCAGAGGGTGTGTGAATACCTTAGGACAGCAGGCTGGAGTCCTCATGCGTGTGCGTGCAGTTTTCATCAGAGCTCTCTGGTCCGCTGGCAGCAGGTGGTACTTCATGGCCTCGATGAGGTAGTCTTTACAGGCACTGCTGTTCTTAATCAGAGACTCCTCCTCCACCCGCTAACACAACCAAAACAGTGAGAGGAGCCAGTCAGCCAACTGGATTAACAAAACGCTGCAACGTGTTGTGACACAGCAGCTGGGACACAGAAGTAACTGTACAACGAGAATTATATAAACTAAAAATCAAAAGCAAATATACATGATATAAATCCAAAACCAAGACTAGTTCTGATTCTACTGACAAATCTAATGTTTATTGGCACTTAGTATATTTATCTTTAGATTTTACCTGAACCATGTTAAAAGTACAAAGAGATTAAATGTTCTTTCTCTAAATTAGATAACATCCAGTGATGCATTGGGGGGGAGTGCATCGTGTTTCTCCTTGATGGAAAAACACCCGACATTCCCCAGAATAAAGACTTATGTAAAATGATCAAACATCAGTGTGGTTAGCTGCTAATCAAAGATAAACTCATTAAAAACAGAGCTGAAACATAAGAATTACAGCACGCATACTCGTCCAAGAGGAGGAAATGTCCAACAACTGATAGTTTCATATGACTCGAAGTAGTATTAAATAAGTGGCAGTTTGGGATTTTTTTTTTTTTTTTTTCTGCCGTTATTTTGCCACCTCAACCCTGTTTCGAAAGCAGCAGAAAAAAACAAGTTGGACAACTGGATCTGTAGCAGCATGTTGCTCGGCTGTATGACAACACACTGTTGCTCTGTCATTAGCTTAGCTTTGGTCTAACGTTCAGGATGAAACCTGTGTTGTCTGTGTTCAAATCACATGATCATCTAAACCCCATTGCTGTGTCCTCAGACGCTGCGGTTTCAACTGCGCCTGAGGTTTAGTCAGAACCTGGTTTACTACTGTAGAGGCCACTGTATCTGAAGCCTAACTTCAACCTGCTGCAGGCCAGGTTAAAGTTCATGAAGTTCAGTGTAAAGTCAGATTCATACAGCTACAATCTTTTTAATAATTTCTAAAAGTTCAATGAAGCGGAGCGGAAGTTCAGTCAGGAAAACTCTCTCTACACTCTCAAATCTCTCCTTCCCTCTGTCTCCGCAACTTCTACTCTATCAGCTGATGTGAGTGGGCTGATTCTACCACGGTTGCCCTCAGCCAATCACATCGTTGTTGTCAACATTTTAAAACTGCTCTCCTCTCTGAACTGCTGTCAGTTGTCATTGCAGTACGAACCGATGCAACCCTCCTCCTCCTCCCCATTCACCTCCAGTCTTCATCATAAGTTCCCAGTCCTGCTACTCATCCCATCACTGGATCGTCAGCGTTCCCTTCATCACCACAACCACCAGTGTTTAGACTCCAGGGGGAATATTCTTGCTCTAACCACAGCATCACTACTCCCTTCTAATATACCAGTCCAATTGCCAAAGACTCTTCGCCACTTATTTCATCATGCATGTGTAATAAATTATTGTTTCACTCTAATGATGTCTCTCCTGATAGAAATTATTTTACCATGCATGTTCATTTGAAGGCAACACTATCAGCAAGTGTCAAACTTCAAGAGTCTAGTTATTACAATTAAAAAGTGTCACTTCCTCCTAAACACATTTTTTTGTGATAGAAACTGATTATCTGACCAACAAATGACCAGTTGTTAGTTTATCCACCGTCATAGGGAGGACGTGTGGTCAGTTTGCCCGTAATGTAGCAGGAAATAAAATCATGTACATATTTTCAGACCCACCATGGTTTATTCTGTATATTTGACGGATTATTGAAACTGTAGATGGACTGAAAACAAAGCGGCAAATGTGCTACACTATGATGTACATTTGACGTGAATATTTAGATCAATGTTACTTAATAGGAGTGACAATCAACGGTCACATTTGCAACATGTTTCAATGAATTCATTCTCACTGTTGCAAGTCATCAGGCCCCTGACACGGGTGAGAATCTCCATAATTATCGCATTCACTCGTCATGATTAATTGTGCGACAGTGTGGAAATGTGAACAACGGTGGAAACAAAAAAAAAAGGTCCAGTTCAGCCGATCTCGTTCTAAACCAACAAGCTAAAACAGTCAGACGCAAAGTGACAGGGCAGCAGTCATAAACAAAAACACGCAGACGCGGCCGCTCATACCTGCACCAGGTATTCTCTGGAGAGAAGCGGCAGGCGAACGTGTTCCATCAGGTGAGCCAAGTGTTCCTGCCGGACATCTTTATCGTGGTTGACCCAAGCTATCACCGCCTCAAACACCTGCACAGTGAAGTACACGGAGACACTTGAAGCTCATCGGGTACAGCCATTTGGTTGTGTTGTCCTACCTGCGTATATTGAGCAGAGTGAATGTGTGTGTACCTTCTCCTCTGTGGGGATGGTGAGCTTGTCGCTGGCGATCAGGCTGGACACTTGCTCCATGCCCAAATTGAGGAACTCTTCACTCCCAACCACCTCGGTGAAATGTTGCTCTGTCAGCAAAAGCATGGAATGAAAATAACTGCCCTGCAGATGAACATATCTTTTTTCTTTCTTTTTTTTTCTTCTCTCAACATCGTCATTAATTAAACCTGTTCTCATTCCGTCTCAGCCACCGTCCCACATCCTCCAGGATACACACTAACCCATTTTAGTGGAGCAATAAGAGCTGTTCACACACACACACACATACACACACAAAACATGTAGAGATTTGCACACACAAACCTGCGTAGCTGTTGGCCTGTGTGAGGAGCTGAGAGCAGGCGTGTAGATCAGCGAAAGCTCGTATCCCCAGACAGTTGGATGGATGAAGCTGAGAGCTCAAGAACTCACAACAAGCCTTTTTCACCTCGTTTAGCTGGAGCAGGCCGGCTGCAGGCAGCAATGCCTGTCAAACACACACACACACACACACACACACACACACACACACACACACACACACACAGAGTATCCTGCATAAAGTAGGATATACTACAATGCAGATTAATTAAATGAACTATTAAATTAAATTAACTAGCCAAATGTACCAGTGTTAAAGTAAAAATGTACTCAGTGTTTATGTGAGTGTCTGTCTGTCTGTCTGTGTGTCTGTGTGTGTGTGTCTGTCTGTGTGTGTTTACCTGCACGTTATCCTCTGTGACTTGTATCTCTGCTGTGTAGATGTAGTCGACCAGCAGGCCCAGAGTCCAACCGTCCATCTCCTTTATCCTCACTCGCTTCGCCCGGCTCTCTGCCATCTCACCTGTTGGTAGCCATCCATTATCATAGAGAACATGCCAACAAATAAAAACTGAAACACAGGGTGAAACAAGATCCTGCCAGATGTCCAGCGGCATGAATGGCAGCGAGTCCTCACCTGTGAACATAGCGTGGAAGTACGGGCTCCCAGCAGCCAGAACCACCCTGTGAGCAGCGATCTCTACATCCTCCGCCACGATGGTCACGTCGCACAACAAGCTCTGGCTGTGTGGGCATTCAGGAGACGGAGAGGTGAGAGATGACAATTTTAAAAAGTTGAAAAGGGTGGCACCCAGAGGAACTGAAAGGAGAAGAGTGTGCGTCACCTGCGCAGCTCGTTCATGACTTTGAACGCCTTCCTCATGTGCCGAGGGTTGAGCGTGACAGGACCTTGTCGCTCGACGCCATCTTCTTTGTCCAGAGTGTGTGGACAAAGTCTGGTGCACCTGAGAGGGACGGCACGGACGCACAACATTACTGAGGCCAGGCGTCAGACGGTGGCGTGCTTTTACATACAGGAAGTATAGGAAGCGGTAATACACATCGAGATGTCCTTGGAGTTGAATATAGCTGTTATTTTCCACAGCGGGACATTTTAAAGTGTGTTACCTTTCAAATACGATGTCCACTTAAAAACAAGGAAAATCAGACGCTGTGTTCAGATTGTCATCCGTCTCTGAAGTTTGTCATCAGTTTAAACCACGACTACGTCTGTTTCACCAACAAGAGTTGGTTTAACTGTTAGCAATTAACACAAACTGTTGCCATCAGTGCCCTCAGTTTAATATACCTTTATTAACCTTGAAAACCAAATCACAGAAATAGTAAGCCATGCATATAGTTTGGGTTTTATTTTTCCACATTTCAAGAGATTTGTTTCTGAGATTTCTGCCTCCATTTCAATGCGATAGAGGTGATATGGAGTTTTCATTTTATTTTTGCAGCGCTCACAATATCTCATTCACATCATAAGAGGTATATAAATAAATATGTTGGAGATATAGGTATGAGATGTTCTTGACACCTGACTGCGTGTATAATAGCTTTATTACCAACAGGACGTATTACCAAACATGAACACTGCACATGAAGAAAAAGAAGGGGTCAACGGGGATATGATTGATCACTTTGTGACAAATGGTGCTCTGGCATGAAACCTACAATGAGTCAGCACTGTGGGACGATCTGCAACTGTGATTTGGTTACTTCACAGTTAAAGTGTCGATTCATCCAAATTACATTTACCTCTAGAAGTTTCCAGCCATGTGGTTTTAGCTTTGTTCTCTGAGGTTTTGAAATGTTGCTCTGCTTCCATCAGAATACAATACTTTCTACAGCAGACACATGAAAACTGTTTTCTGCGTGTTATTTCAGCCCGCTCTCATTCCCCGGGCGCCGAATATCGACGCTTTGTCGCGTCTGATACCGACGCAAAAGGCAACCTTTGGCATCCGTATGAGACGCACGGGGCTTTAAAGTAACTACGACATAAACCCATCCACGTCATTATCAGACGCTCAGAGAAAATGCTCCGTGAGTCTGAAGACTTAGTTTGAAGACCTAAAAAAAAAAAAAAAAAAAAAAAAACAGGTGAGGACCGGTCAAACAAATACAGGACTTTCAACCAGGACGCCGGTGCTGGGTTATTTTAAAGTTACGTTAGTGATGTTTGTGTACTTGTGTTATGTTGTTTACGTCCTTATTTTAAGCCCACCCATGATGTTTTCCTCAGAAAGTGACGCCGAGGGGTCTGACAAATGGTCAGCATGTGACGAGTTGCAATGAGAACGTGTTGGTTGTGTTCAGAGCAGTTGAGCGATTGATTGTTGAGAGAGATGGTGTTGCCGTATTTTTGCCGTGAGTACCATGAATTCTATTTAATTTACCTTCTATTGAGGTGTCGAACAAAACTGCATCCTCCAAAAACACCGCTGAGTCAACACCTCTGTAAAACCGTTTCAACTCAAACCGAACCGTTTCATGGCCGATCTGTTGTAATGAGCTGCACTAGTTTTAGCCAGGACTTAATAAGCTGGCGCTAACACCCACCTCCAACCCTCTGAGCAGTGTTTATCTACTCTTTTGCTTCCAAGTTACCATAAAGTAAATACCCCACCCAACAAGTACTACTCTGCTGCATAATATTAACTGGCCCCAGCTTTTATACGAGTCAGTTGGTTTGAGGCGATTTGATCAAAACAACCACTTTATCTCGGGATATGCTCCATGTGAGCTCAAAGTAAACTAATAAATAAGGTCTTCTGAGGAGGTGTTGCCTTTTGCAAGACAGGGCCACAACAACAGCTAATAATACAGGCTGTTTGATTTTGTACCTTAGCTCCCTAACAAATTAGCAATTAATCAAATCGCCTGGCTCCTGGGGGCCCGAACCTAATGAAACCAGCCTCAACCTAATGAAGTAGCCCCGTGAGTGGAAATTCATAAATGCTACACATCTTATGCACATCAAACTACAAATACACTAACATCTAATATTCAGCTCTACTGAATGGGAGAAGTATTCAGATCCTTAAGTAAAAGTACCAATACATTGATGTAACAAACACTCCATTACAAGTAAAAGTCTTAAATTGAAGACGTATTATCAGTCAAATGCATTCTATTAAAGTATCAAAGTACTCGTTCTGCAGAAAGAATTACACTCATGAATGATATATTATTGTGTATTAAATTATTAAATTGTTAATACTGATGCATCAAGTTGCATTTACTGTTGTCGCCGGTCAAGTTGGATTTTAACTTCTTTAAAATAAAGTTAGCTAGTTCAGTCTAGGGGTTCCCAAACAAGGGGTTGGAGGCCTCTAAAGGGTCACATGATCAATCTGAGGGGTCATGAGAGGATTAATGGGAGAGGAAATTAAAAAAGGCAACGTTAGTACGCAGAAGTTTGGACTTCCTCTTAACCTAAGAGGTATTTTAAGAAGCCAAAATGGTTGGAAGCTACTGACGGTATTGTATTTTCTAAAAGCTTATTATATATTTTGTGTGTAAAATTTAAATCTGAAACTAGAAACTATAACTGTCATATAAATACAGTAGAGTAAAAAGTACAAGATTTCTCAAATGTAGTTGAGTAGAAGTATAAAACAGCAGAAATAGAAATGACTAAAGTAAAGTACAAGCACCTGAAAACTGTAAATGTAGGCTACTCTCCACCACTGCTCAGCACACACCGGTGGCCTCTCCCTTTCACAATAAAACATCCAACACATATGGCCTACATATAATCATGCTGCTCATGGCGAAATCACGTGGCCTTTGTTTTCTGTCACAAACACACACACACACACACACACACACACACACACAAAAACACACACACACACACACACACACACACACACACACACACACACAGCTACATAGCAGTTGACACACATCCCCTCTGCCATAAACAAAAAAACACCTCCGTAATCCCAACAAATCATCGGATTATAAACACAGCCACAGACACCCCCCTTCTGCCCCCTTTCTTCCCCCGCTGCGGACGGGCTCGGTGTCGGTCCCCGGCTCTCAGTGACCCGGTCCTTCCCCGGTCCTCCCCGGTCCTTCCCCGGTCCTCCCCCGGTCAGTGAGCAGCCACACCGGCTGGCCGCTGTCGCTCTCAATGCGGCACCATCACTCAAGCAGCTACTGGGAAACGTCAACACACACACTAACACACACACACACACGTACAAACACACACACACACACACACAGAGAGAGAGACGCACAGTGATTATTGTTGCACTCACAGCGGATGACTGTCCATGATTCCGGTGTTTTTCAGAGGCTGAAAACTTGGCCCAGCGGCATGCACCATTCCATATCCACGATGTTTTCTCTGGTGGGTCTAAATCCGAGCGTGGATCGCGGCGATCAGCTGTCCGGGGAGGCGGCGAGGCGGGCTGACGGCAGCCCCATGAAATCAGCCCGTTTCATAGACACACACACACACACACACACACAGAGAGAGAGACCGACTGCGGTGACACTCAGTAACAAACACGTTGCGATTGAACCCGGCTGTTGTACCCCCAGCGGGACTTGTCTGTCTGTCGGCCGCCCCCTAAAGAAAAAGAAAAAAAAAAAGCCGCGTCAGTGAGGGTTTATTGTGGTTTCATTTATTCTCTCCCTCCCTCCCTCTCTCTCTCTCTCTCTCTCTCTCCCCTCCTGGGTGTGTATGGGTGCGAGAGGCGGACAGACAGGGCTACCTGTTATTTTCCAATCGCTGATTAAAACGCACAAACAAGGACATGTCGGCAAAGACGGTCCTCTGAGCGGCCAAGGCGTCCCTCAAGAAAGCGCTGTCTCCCTCTAGCTGTGGGAGAGCGGCCGGTGGAGGAGGCTCGTGAACGAAACACTCGTTGGGAATAAAACTATAAAGTCAAACGTCTTGACAAGTCAATACAAATGTTTGACTTGGATAGATACATTTGCAGCGTTACAGCAGCCAATTCACAAAACGATGGTGAGAGCAAATGCTTAAAGACTAGAATGTAAAATATCTAAAATGTGTATTAAATACACACTGTGCAGTGTTAGTGCCCAATAATGTACTGTACTTAAATAGTGCGGGTCAGTAGATGATGGTACATGCTGCCCTTGTACATTAGATGTACATTTACACAGGAAGAGGTCTGTTGTGGTCAAATCTAGAATTGGAAATCTAATTATAGATTCAAACTAAAATAGCATAATAATTTGATTTACCATTATTATTTAAATTAGATTTACTGTCTCTCAATTTTGACATCATACCTCGTAATCTTGATTTATTCAATCTCATACATTTGATTTAGTAAGTGTAACTTTTGACTCGCTCAGTCAATTTTGACTTTCCATATTATAATGTCGACTATCAAAATTGTGAGATATATCTAAGTTTAGAATTAGGAAATATCCTTCATATTTCCTAATTCTAAACTTTGATATATCTCACAATTTTGATTTACAATCTCAAAATTTGTCTCCAGTGTCTCATAATTCTGACTGTATATTTACTTGTTATAACTTAGTGTCTATTAAGTTTGACTCAATAACTTAAAATATTGATATGTTGTGATTTTGTTTTATGCCATCATTTCGACCAACAACATTTTGATTTACTATCTCTTAATTAAGACTTAATAAAAATTTTGACTTGGTGTCTCAGAAATTTGAGTTATGAGCATTTACATTTTTATAAAAAGATCCAACTCGAGGACGCATACGATTTTTCACAACTCCAGCTGATTCAGTTTTTTAAGACAATAACTTAATGTATATTAAATGTATAAAAAGAAGAAAAGCCCATCTGGAGTTCTGAAAACACAACAATAAATCCCCAGTTTGATCATGTCAAGACCACAGACCCCTGTTCTGCAAAAAGGTTTTGTCCTTGGAATTCATCTGAGAAGACTTGTGTCCGTGGACGGGTGATAGCTGTGAAGCTGCGGAGAACAAGTCTGTTGTGGTGTGAAGACGCTGAATGCATTAGAGAGCGCAGGCGGTCGGAGGCTCAGGCTGATCTCAAGTCTTTTCTCTGTCATGATTTCATCCAGAAGTCACATGGAACATTAAAGCCGTCAGCATTTCTTTTGTTTGCTTTTACACATGACGCCAGGACTCCACTTTTATATAACTAGGTGAATATTTCAAATTATAGGACAAACTTTGGGGATGACATGAGTAATCCACTGATTTAGTTGTATTTTCATTAAGTTTGGAAACTTGTGAGTGATTAAAACAAAGAATGGTCAAAATGGAAGCAGCAGAAGGCTCCAAGGCTGCTGGATCCCACAACATCGCTCTGTCAGATCCTGTCTGCTTGGTGAATGCACATGTTTATTAAACTCAGTTTGTAACATCATCAGGACTTTTTTTTTCAGATTCAACAAATATCTCTTCCAGAGCCACAAAATACTGTTTGTGAAGAGTACAACTCTCCATGACTAGTAAACTTCATGTGTAAAATTGGTGTAATGCCCCTTTAAATTTTGTTTTCAAAACACAAAAATGACTCACTGTCCAGAGTCAAAATACTCAAGAAGTTTATTTTACAGTAAAAAAAAGTCAGCAATAGAAATATTTACATACAACAAAATACAGAACTAAAATGATCTATGTCTTGATGTTCCAACAGCTGGACAGTGACAATAAACCGTTCTTCAGTTTCTCAGAGGTTAACACCTGACAGCGGGCATCACACGATGTACGCGGTGTGTATAGTGACAGTTAGGTACAATCACATTACACTTGAATCCTGCAACTATTCGCTCCATCTTGCTTCAAATCCAGGCTTTGTGGTTGATGAATGGAAACAAATGGGTTTCCCGTTTTCGGTGCGACCGCCAGCCGCTTGCAGGTCAGAGTTCAACATCCCATTCTGGGTGCAAACAATTTCCTTCGACAGAAGACTAATGTGACTATTCGGTGTGTTAATTTGGTTTTAAAGGGGCAGGGGGCAGACTGGCAGAGGCCTGCTCCAGAAAGGCCAGCGGTCCGGGAGGAGGAAGGTCTGTTGGTTTGCGGTGCTGAACGCTCACGTCCTCGAGAACTTGTTGCCAGTGGTGGAGTTTAGACAAGTGTTTCTGAACCAGCAATTCTTTCCTCTGTAGCTCATTACGTAACTCTGACACATCCTGAAGTGAGAAAAAAAAAATGTATGTGAGAAGAGAGAAGGCACATTAATAAATGGAGAGAAATTATTAATACGTAAAGACTGACAGTGTGTCACAGATTTTAGGTCTAAGAAATAAAGGCAATGCTGGTGAAGCCTGGATATAGCACAGCTAGCTAGTGGTTATCAACAAGGAGTTTGGGAACTTCTAGAGTTCATTTTGTGTTTACACAGAAAATTTGGGGATCAAAACCTACAAAAATATACAAAAATGGAGGGGGGAAATAAGTGGACGGGAGTTGAAAAGAACCACTTCAAAACTGCTGAGATAAATAAGAAGGCAAATCAGCACCTCTTTCACCACCTGTTCTGGTTTCTGCACAGATAACTGGAGCCTTTTCTGTAGGAAGAAGCACTCCGTCTGTCGAGCCACGTCCAGAAACTTCTGTATGCACTGGTCAACCCCTGCAATCAACAGACAAATAGACGCACATCATTATACAGATTACAATATGAGATAAACTAAACCTACCATAAACAACAACAATAAATGTATTAGATGTTTCACTCACCAGTTCGAATCTCCTCCTGATCAGTTCCGTTAACGTAGTCCTGGCTTACCAGGGATGCAAAACATGCCTGAAGAAAAATGCACGGCGTGAGTGAATTTGCCTTTTTCTAAATGCTCAAAATGTTGTATTGCCATGATAATCTGTTGATTGAAACAAGCTTATTAGTCTAAGAAATTGAGCTGAGAAACATCCTGTAGAATTGACCACATATGCCACACAGTCTGTACCATGATAAAAATGGTTTAAGGGATAGTGGAGATGTACATATTATAGTAAACAAAAAAGGTTTTATTGACTTTATGTTGACCTCCTACACTCATACAGGGTGCGATTGTTGAACACGTCACTCCAAAACATGGACATTAATACTCTGTGTGCAGGGATTTGCTCCCATTCAGCCACACAAGAGTATTAGTGAGGTCAACCACTAACTTTGGGTGATAAGTCGTGGCTTACAGTCGGGGTTGAAGTTCATACCAAAGGTGTTGGATGGATGAACTTGCAATCAGGGCTCTGTTGTAAAGTTATTTTTCACCAAACTGGGGAAACCATTTATTTATTCATTCAAAAACCTGTCAGCGGTGGGATCCATATCTCCTGTAAATCCCAGCAGCCAACATTACTGTGTTCAAGAGTCTCTTTCAGCTTCATGGTGTCACTATCGGAAAATCAGCTGGACAAGTGAACTAATTATTCTCCAGGCCAATCAAATGTGGACTAAGATCTGGACACAGGTAAACTTGACCAACAACTTTGCAGACTTTTACCATTTATTATGTAACAGTATAAAAAGCACAGGTGTAAATAGTCAAATTAAGGACATTTGAATCCAATTTAGCTGCTTTGGTTCCAGGAAGCTGGTATTTCGGCTCTCAGTCACACCACCTGACTTACTGGGACATTGAATTAATAGCACCTGGGCTTTAGCCTACTTGGAAAGTCGAAATGTCTGCTGTGAAAAGGGCCAGTTTGTTTTATTGCTTATTAATATACATTTCTTAATAAACATATACTGGAAAGCAGTACTGACACTGAGTGGATTATATTGGTGGAATAAAATAACTTTAACTGCCTTTACTTACCTCTAAACTGTTGCCATAAAGTTGGAGACACAGTATTGTCTATTTTCCTTAATTGCAACTAACAGACCTAACCATAAACCATAAACCCTAAACCATGTATGGGAAACAGCCCCAGAATAAATTTAAACCAAATACAAATGTGGCCATAAATGTAGCTTCTTAAAGTGACTGACTGGGAAATGAAAAAGTTGTCTTTATCAGTAGTCTTGGAGATGCATCTATGTTATGTAGACTAGAGTAACGTTAGATCTGGAGCTCTTGTGTTAAATATTACTAGCTAGCTTAGTTCATTACTAGCAAGTCAGTCTGAAAGCCACTGAGCTCATTAGCATTAGCTAATTTAGTTTGGTGTCATCTATTGTTGCATTTTAGAGTTATCGTGGAGTAAAGACGTGGAAAAATAAAAACAATCTTTCCATAACCATATGAGACTGCAGTATCTTAGCAACACCAGTGAATGCTAAACATTAAACGTCACCCAGCTAGCTAAATAAGCTAACAACACTTAGCACACTCGGCTAACGGAAGCTAGCTTCTTGAGGTTAACTTTACCTCAAAGGACGACTCCAGTTCGTCCACCAGCGTGTTGTTTCCCGGTGCTCTGGTAGCTGCGCCGGGGAAGCCCGGTTGGCCCGGTCCACCGGGACCCCCAACGGGGTGGACGCCCGGAGGCTGCTGACCGGAGAACATCCCACTCATGGACGACGCCATCTTGATCGCTGTAGCCAGTCCGCACATGCGCAGACTGAGCGACGTAGGACCGGGGACAACCAACCGGGGACAACCAACCGGGGACAACCAACCGGGGACAACCAACCGGGGACAACCAACCGGGGACAACCAACCGGGGACAACCAACCGGGGACAACCCAGTTCTCGTGTTTCATGGTTTGGCTGGTGTCGGTTTTAAGTTATTTTGATGCCTCAGCACATAATATTTTAGACAAGTGGTTCCCAACCTGGAGGTCAGCACCCCTCAGAGATGAGTAAGGGAATAAGAAAGAAATCATATTACAGAAATTATGGTTATCTTTGTTTTCTCTTCTCCATTTCCTGCATTATTTATTGCACAATGGTGGATATTTTCACCTCTTTGGGCTTCTACAAACTATGAATCTGAAGCAATTTAAGAAGGAAAAAAAACACCATTTGGTTGAACGGACTGCTCACAACTCACGAGGGGACACAAGCAGCTTTGTTTCAACGAGTCCCAAGCCAACACGTGCTTTCAACTTTGTGGCCACAGTTTGGGGGGAAGGCACTGACTCGCCCCGTTGCACAATGACAAGTCCATAAAGAAGTTGCTTTCAAAGTCTGAAACTTGACTGGCCATCGGGATGAATGCCATCTTGGATGAACTCCCAATATCGGCCTCCATCCTCACTAATGCTCTTGTGGCTGAATCGAGGCAAATCACTGCAGCCGGTTTTGCAAAATCTGTTGGTAAACCTT
Source organism: Ophiodon elongatus (assembly GCA_016806645.1). Classification (NCBI taxonomy): domain Eukaryota; kingdom Metazoa; phylum Chordata; class Actinopteri; order Perciformes; family Hexagrammidae; genus Ophiodon; species Ophiodon elongatus. The sequence continues at coordinate 704,291 of JACSYO010001013.1, read as the reverse complement.
CTCATCACCCCGTGACCCTGGTTAAATGAGGTTTAGAAATCACACAAGGGTGTAATCTTTGGGTGTGAGGTAGTGTGCGTTGGTGTTGTGGCGACTAAAGAGATATAGAGATTACAAATGTGTCACACACATCATTCATTATAGAGTTTATTTTATACATCATATAAATTTTTTTAACTATAAAGTTACGACCGAGTTTCAGTTGTTTTTAGCTGAAATCACAACAGTGTGGGGATCCACTGAACATGTATCACACTGTGGCCTCTGACATTGACGCATTAGCTGTATGTAAACATCAAAGCAGGTCATGTTGGTTTAAAAAAAATACAACAATGAATCCCTGCCAACATTTTCTGAGCTCTTCAATGGATATGATATTGTCCATTTTTGACTTCTAAACCTGGCCGTTGCTGAGAGATCAGAGTTGAATCTTGTCACAGAAGAAGCTCACAGTCAGAGAGTCTTGTGTCCGATCTGATATTTGTGTCAATCTCTCAGCCACTGTGGGCCAATCCGGCAGCAAACTCCACCAGTGTACGTGTTGGTCTTCCAGACATGCCTTTTCTCAAGTAGGGAACTTCATCTTTGTTGCTCATCACACCTGCGATGTCCAGATGAGCCCAATGAGGAGCTGTGACAAACTCTCTCAGGAAGGCAGCTGCTGTGCATGCACCGCCAGAACTAGAAAGAGGACCAAGACACACATTCAGATTCAGGTTAATAAAGCCATGGGAATACTCCTGGGTCCTGTTCTGAACTAATTCAGGCTAACATGCCGTTATCAGGTTAAAATGATCCTCTTCGGGTTCTTGATTTATTAATCCTAGATCAAGTTATCTTGGGTAACAATGCACCATTATTTTTTTAAATAAAAGGCAAAGAAGAGTTAAAACCATCATGAGATTAAGTTTAAACCAGTTTTGTAGAAACAAAACATCCAGACTCATGTCAAAGCGTTCAACACTCTAATATGGTTATACTATTCGCTGATACACGAACGAAGAATCTGTACTCCTCTGATGTCTGCGAGATACTTACCGGCTGTACTTGCCGATGTTGTTGAGGTCAGCCAGCTGGCTGTCAGTCACCTGTCTGGTGTAGTGCTGGAACAGAGGCATCCGCCACACTCTGTCACCTGTCACAACACTAGCCTGCAAACGCACACACACACACACACACACACACACACACACACACACACACACACACACACACACACACACACACACACACACACACACACACACACACACACACACACACACACACACACACACACACACACACCATTAGTCAACACAGGAGCTGATGGACTGAGAGGTTGGGAGCATGTTTATTGTGCATACACAGTACCTTGTGCAGCTGCTCCCAGAGCCAGTCAGAGTTTGTAAACACTCCAGTTGCTGCGGAGCCAAGAGCTACATCTATCGCACCTTGGAGACAAAAAAAAAAGAAAAAAAGCCACAGTTTAAAACTTACAAATGATATTTGTATATTTTCTTATCAGAAGTTGTAGTTCACTTCAGTTGGTCCCTTACAACTCTTGCCTCCTAGTTCTGGTCTAAGTCATGTTCACACTGACTTATTATTACCAAGCTGTAAACATGAACTCGCGTGGCCGGGTATCTCAGTCATTGGACAGTTTTGGTGACGGTCACCCTACATCATTAGCCCTGCACGGCGACCACGTGGTGAAATCAAATTCCCGTGAGTGACACCAAGGCAGAACTTTCCTGCACCTCATGTGTTAATTTATCTGTCACAAAGAAAGAGCTGATTATGAGCACTAACGCTTGAGACTACAACTGGACCTCATATGTCATGAATGAGAACACGGTGACGGGTTGAAACAGGATGAAGAAGAGGCATCCTGTACCGTTATTTGAGGGGTTATAGATACTTTGGGATCGCTACTGTTCTCTTTACTTTTTAATGAGGAACGGCCAAATTACAGAGACAACCACAACACACCTCTTTTTAAGATTTTTTTGCAGCAGGATATAGACAGGGGATAAGCAGAGAGAGGGGACGGTATGTTATTCATCAAAGGTCCCCAGTTAGATCCGCATTCCCTTCCTCACATGTATACGTGTATCCATGATTAGAAAATGATTTTGCATTATATACAGATTCTTTGACAGTTTCTTCCTTGTTAACCAGCTTTTTTGACAGTCTCAATCTTATTGTTTGATCGGCAACAAAAGATCAATTGACAGTTATCAGCGTTGGTTTGAATCGTACCAAACGAAAGTTAAAAACCAGTTTCATAATGTGGTGGCTTGTTCTTCGTACTCCTTATATACTGCGCTACGTTACGGGGCTCCGTTTCTCTACTCACACCGTAAACAGTCCAAATCACAACTCTGCAGACACTGAGTCCTTTGTTGTCATTTGATCGATTTACAAACTTAAAAAAAAACATAAGTCTAACGTGAGGTCAAAGACTGTGCTGATGCCCCGTTCTACACAAAGGAAAAAAAACAGAGACTCGGCCTCACCCCTTCCTCTTATCACAGCTGATCCTCATCAGATTAATATCAATAGTTCCCAATAAAAAGCATTATTCTGAATATGAATCTAACATCTATTCATAAGTCAAAGGAATTTACTTTAAATCACACAAATATATTATCAAATTTAGAGAATATGATTTGTGATCAAAACAAAAAATATGGCATCACATGATGTAAAGATAAAAAACATTAGTTGTTTCTCTTCACCAAACGTCACTGTTGAAATAAATCCATCGAAAAAAATCCCACCTGTTAGCGTAGCAACATTGACGATGGCTCTTGGGTTGAAAGTGTGTCCGTAAGACAGTGCGTCAGCGAGAACCAGTCGGCCCTCTGCATCTGTATTATCAACCTGCACAAAACAACAATACAACCTGCTCATCTGTACACACACATATAAGTGCAGAAATGTATCACAGTCACGCAATGGTTCGTTCCACCCACCTGGATTGTTTTTCCATTTTTGGCCGTGACAACGTCACCTGGTTTAGTAGCTTTTCCACTGGGCATGTTCTCACACAGGGGAGCCAGACCTAATTTATTGTAAACAGTGGAAACAGACAGGTTAAGAGATTTGCTTTCAATTAATCATTACAATAATCAATAAGTGCATGCGGTGATTCAAAGTTTATAAAAACTTTGTCTTTTTAAGTCCATTGCATTGGTTTTACGGATTCTGGGTATTTATAGATTCTAAAAAAATGAAGGTGGAGGATCCATATTGTCAAAGCGTTTACCAATAATGTTGACCGGTAGTTTCAGAGCTGCTGCTGTGACGATAGACGCACACACGGTGGCAGCTCCCCCCATATCAGCTCTCATCGCATCCATGGAAGGAGACGGCTTCAGAGAAATACCACCGCTACCAAGGAGGAGTCCAAACAGCATTAATAACTTTTTTTTTTTTTTTTTCAATGTGAGTAAATGGGCTTGAGTGTGTATTATTATGGTTCACCTGTCAAAGGTGATGCCCTTGCCCACTAAGAGCAGTGGGGCCTGCTTGCTGTCAGGAGAGCCGTTGTAATGTATCTCCAGGAAGACAGGGGGCTCCTCTGAGCCTTTAGACACACTGAGAAACGCTCCCATCTGTTGCTGCTCGATCCAGGCCTGAGATCTACGGAAACAAATGAATTATTAGACAAAAACTCTTCATCTGATCTTCAGGGTGCAAAAAAGGATCACGAAATCTTATTAAAAGACCTTATTTTAAGCGATAGAATATTTTGATTGAACGGTTGTAAATTCTGGTTTACAATCACTAAAAAAAAAAAGTAAAAGGCCTATCACAGTGTCCTGCAGGTTGGAGTCAAACGATGTTCAACATCTGGCAACACTATAAGAAGCCGTTCATTTCTAAGGTCCCAAAATTCCTTAACTCGTCAATTAAAGAGCACACACGTCTAAAACGCCCTTCAACAATGCGACAAATCAAAATAACGCACTGTACTTCACATGTCTGCATGCTTTGTTGTTGTTTTCTGAGTACGGAAATAATTGGGACGCGACAGTAATGATGAATGATTCACAGACCTCTTATTTATTGTGACTCGTTCAGCATGCAGCGCTAATCTCTCTTCGATGGTGTTGGCGAAAGCAGTAGGAGTGATGTGATTGGCGGGAGCTTCCATGAGTAGCCGCGCCAGGTTTTGGCCATCTGCATACGTGACTCCTTTCTGCCACCCGGCCGAGTCGGAACTAAGAACAAGTGCGCACATACACACACACACGTTAGCATGACACTGCGTACATCTGGAATAACCCTGTAGTATCAAACGCCCCGGCTTTGTGCTACAGCTCATTTGTTAGTCTACCTTCCATGAAGCTGTGTGGTTACTTTGGTCTTCTTCTTGGATTTGAGTTGGTCGTATTGGAACAAACCCAGAGCGGCGCCTTCGGCTGCTGATTGGGCATCACCGCATCCGTCAACCTCCACGTGGTTCACCTCTTGGTCCTGAAGCAGCCGGCAGCCAACTGAACACGCACAGACAAATGCACAGATATCAGCCAGGTAGTGACTCCGGTAAGATGAGATAAGATAAGATACCTTTATTGTCCATTACATTACATGAAATGGGAATATTTGCCCGTACGAAGACGAGCAGAGACACGTGTCTTACCTGACACTGCCTGTCTGACGTTCTCTTTGCTGGTGTCCCAGTTTTCTGACCCACACACACCTGCACTGGTCTTACCAAGCCCGACTACTGCGACACACGGGAAGTCCTGGAGAAGACACAGGGAATATTTAATTACTCCGACGTTGTCAAGAGACCAGGTTTGTCTTATTCTGATGTCACTTCTCGTTACCTTGTGGAGTCCATAAAATATTCGGCTTTTCCCTTTCTTGAGAGTCGGTCCAGAGCTGGAGAGCGCAAAACAAAACCAGTTTATTAAGCACCTATGCAACAGATTAGACAGAGACACGGTGTTAGCGCGGTATCCAGGGATGCACCAGTGTGTTTTTTTGTCGGTTTTGTTTACACTACTTATATTCATATATTTGCACTGCATATTATAGTTGTACTTACATCTCATTTTGTATCTTGTTTTTGAAAGATTGCAAGGTTTCACTTACAGGGTTGCAAAACAAAATGCAGTTTGTAGTCCCATTTTTAGTGTGATTAGTCTGGATGTTGCATCATTCATTGTTTTGTAAACACAATGTTGTTCTTCTGTGCACTGTACTGCACTGTATACAGATGGATGACAATAAAGTCTCTCTGAACTTACCTTATTTTTTAATATCACGGATGCACCGATTTATTTGTTTGTTAATTTATCAGTGAGGTTTAATCTGTGCATCTCTCCGAGTGGAACTTCTACTAAAATTCATGGTCATTCTTTGTAGGCCTGTGAACATCATAATCATGCATCGTTATATACGGTTTATAAAAGTATGTTATTATATTTTCAGAATGACAATGATTAAGAAACAATCTAATCTAATATCTTGTCCACCCATTTTCCAATTGAAAGGTAAACTAAATATCTTATATAAAAATAAGTTAACCCCAAGAATCATCCTGAAGTGGAATCAACAACTCCCTAAAACCGATCATAACGTTTATGAAGGGAGGATTCCTTGCAGGACCGTTGTATTAGACTGTTATCGACACATAACAAAACGTGTACCGACAGCTCACAAACACCACAGACTCACATTTTCAGCAGTTCAGAGAGTTTCCCAGAAAGATTTTGGTCAAAACCCGCAGCTGTTTCAGTAAGATGAAGGCCGGCCTCCTCTCCCTCCTTCTCAAACACTCCCAGCACCAGACCCTGCAGGACACACAAACCGATCAATCTATAACTCTGTCAATTAACATATCAATAGCTCTCGTCCTCATAAGAACAATTAACTACTGTGCTTGCTTGTAACCTCTCCACAAACCTCACAGATTACACTGACTATTTGTGTTACTGTTCTGCAATGAGCTGTCATATTTGACAACCTCACAATTTTGATTAAATACATTTTTAAAAAATGCTGATCTCAGACTTTAGCCACACAAAATCTGAACTAAAAACTCTGTCGTTCTCATGTGCCTTTCATTGTTTGGTTTTCTGCTGCATTTTTATTTCCTTTGTTGCATTAGGGGCAACTTACTACTAATTACTGCACTATAATTGTGTTTCTGGTCTAGTCAATTGCATATATTTTGTTTACCTTATTTAATTTCATCTCATTTGTAAAATCCCATTGCTCTTTATTTCAAACTTAATTCATTTTCCTCTGGTTTTATTGCTTATTGTTTTTTAAACGTCAGCCTCATGCTTTTCTTTGACTATTTAAATGTAAAGCACTTTAAATTGCCTGTGTTTGAAATGTGCTAAAATAAAGCTGTGAAATACATCCATGTGTGAAGCTAACCGAGTGGCTGATGACTGGAAGTAACATGTGAGAGTCACTGATGTAACAAACTACCTGTCGGCTCATGTCTGACAGGCTAACCACCGGCTCTTACCTTTCTCCCGTTCAGGTGAGTCTGTGACGCAGAAAACGACCTGCAGCATTTAGTCCGCACCGCCGTCTGCGCGGTTCTCCTCAGAAGAAGCATCGTCATCAGTTGTACATGTGTCAACCCCGAAACAAACTGTTAACTCGGAGATGTAGAGGTCGCATGTATGTGCAAAGAGTCGATTGACCTGACACCGTCGCGTTTTTCATACGTCACCAAAAAGCGACTACGGTGGTCAGACTCATTTGTCGCCACGTGGCGGCAGCAGTGAGAAGCTGCAGCCGAAAACTAATGACACAAATAGTGACACAAACCAACCATTAGTTAACCACTAATGGAGAGTAACTAAGTACATTTACTCAAGTACTGTACTTAATTGCAATTGTGAGGTACTTCCATTTTCTGCTACTTTATACTTCTACTCCACTACATTATAGAGGGAAATATTGGAGGCTACTTTTTTCTTGTCTGACAACTTTAGAATCAGATTAATAATACAAAATAGAATCAACAAGTAAATTATGATGTGTTGTCATAGATTAACATAAAACGTATTGATGCTCTGGAATAAATTAAATGACCATCAGTATATACATTAAGTAATTAAAACAATCCCCACTTTTACAAGCTGCAACATAAATGTCACTTGATGTTTCTTTTTCCCTGACATCATACAGTAGATTCACTGACATCATAAATAATATTTTTAGAATAAGGAAAATCCTCACTGGGTCGAGACCTGATATTTGCGAGTTTAGAGATTATAATATTACTATAGACAGCAAATAAAAAAGAAAAGACACCGCTTCAGATCATTAGGAGATACTAACAACAATAAAACACAAACACGTACTTCAACTATAATTATTTAATTTAAGTCTTGTGTAAATATTAGAGTGTTAATGTCCAGGACATTATAATCAATCTATTCAATGTAATACAAGTAATTTAATGATGGCCAGAGTGACTTAACCTTTATAACAGCTGACTTTTCTAGATTTAAGGAACTTTTTATGACCACGATAAAGGGAATAAAATAAATTGATAATTAGAAATCTATTTCTTACGTACATAAGCCCAACTCCCTGTGAAATAAATCATTATTCATGCATAGCTGTACACTTTCTATCAGGGATCAACAATAATTAAAAAAAAAAAAAAAAAAAACCCAAACAAAGACTGGAGACTTTAAGTGAACCATAAAGTGACTGAAAAACAGATCAGTTAATGACATTTTATACATGTAATGAAAACAATAATGACGTATTTACATTTTGCAGCTATAGACATAATATATCCAACACAGGATGTCCAGAATGGAAAGGGTACGTTTGGGATGCAGGACTCTTGGCACTGGCACAGTGCTGCTTTCACTCTGCTGTCAGTCATTGTGGTTTCCTCCAGTCAGCCACCTGTGATGTGTGTAAACGCTCCTCGGTTGGTTGGTCCTTCAGTAGAGCAGGTCCAGAGCAGTGATGGTGGGTTCTTCAGGTTTCTTGATCTCCGATTTAGGCAGTTTGATCCGGCTCATGGCAACCACTCCACAGACGGCAAAGTGAGTCGCAATGCTGCCCACGCCCAGCCAGAAGGACCAGTCCAGGCTGTCGTCCACGACCACCAGCACGAAGAGGTTCTCCCGGTGATTGGCTACCCGCTCGGTCAGACTGTGGTGCCTCACGGCTGCCAGGAAACACAGCACGCCCAGGGCACCGAAAAGAGCTGGAAGAAAAATAGAGAGGTGAAGTTCAGAAGCACCAGGAAGTGAAGCCCCGCAAGAAAAAAACCCATCAACGATAGAGGGAGATTCTGAGGGAAAGAGTAAATATGAAAAGCTGCCTCACTCACCAGCGATGAAGTTCCACAGATAGAGTCCTTTGAGCCCTTTGATGCTCTGGTAGGGAACTTTGCGTGCGTTGTATATGCAGAAAGACAGACTGACCAGCGCGAAACCCACAGCCACCAGCAGGAACAGGATCACCATCATGTGAAGGCCGCCGTTCAACGTCCGCACAAGCTTTGGGAAAACTGGACCGAGAAGAAGCACAGATAAAAAAAACACACAGCAGAACACAGCATAATGTGTGGATGCAGCATTTCTCTTTTTTTTTATGATTATCACACAGGTAACTAAGAAGATGGAGCTGTACGCCTCTTAAACAACGCCTGTGTATTGACATGATGAAAAACAATGATAATGTCATGAGATCCATAAAGGACAAGTTATGTTGCATACTGAAAATGTTGACATTTTTTATATTGTTTGGAGCTTATGTTTTAATGTTTTAATGTTATATCATTTGATATGTTTGTGTTATAATATTTAAGTCAATAAACTAACAAACTAGCAAAAATATCTCTATGTTTACAGTTAATGTGCCTTGTGATGTTTGTTTCTTATTCTTTCAATATAAAAAAGAAAGCATGTGGCAGGTTTTCAATATTGTTTAAATTGAGTTTATTTCAAGCAAAAATGAAATTAATGAAATGTAATAATAATTAATTATTTTAAAAGATGTGATTAACTCATGGCAACTAAATTCTAATTTAAGAAACAGTGGGTATTGGTGAGATAAGCCCCTATAAACAGTTCTCCCTTAAGTAGCTTTAAGCTTTAAGACATATTCTACATGTCCTGTGCATCAATTTGTACACATTTTCCACAAATTCAGCCTGATAATTTGGTGTGTTTGAAAGCTCTGTGATCTCCAGGACTTGTTTGCTCTTACAAGATGTTGTAAGTTTGCTTTGTTGGTTACTAAAGGTGGTAATATTATGTTGAGGTATCTACATATATATATATGTTATATGTGTAATTTTCGCTGTTAAAAGCCCTCATGTGGACCTCAGGAAGAGTAGTATGTCTAGTAGGCAATGATAATCTAAAGAAACAATCCACTGTGAATACATTTACATTTCTGACTGCATTATTTCGCAATTTCATGGTAATAATACTTATTTGATCTTTATTTTTTTAATATTGAACACTTTGTGTGCAGTCTATCGAGTGTAATAGATGACCAGAGAGCAGTATTTGAGCCTACTGTATATTTTGGAGCGCCTGTTGCCGAGCCCACACTTCTTGGTCTTCCCTCCCTGGAACAGGCCGTAGTAAATGTCCCCGATGAACTGCTCCATCTCCGGGTGCGACGCGTTCACTATCTCCGCCCCGGTCTTACACAGGATCCGTCCGGTGACCCACCGCTCCGTGGACAGGGCCACGACCAGGAGCACCACCGAGCCGACACAGAGCCCCGAGGCCACCGAGAAGGTTATCCGTTTCCACAGCGAAGGCATCCTACGAGCCCATGGTGCCCCGAGGCAGGTAACACGACGCCGGGCAGCGACCGCGGAGCACACACGGCGATCACCATGAGTTTATTCTATAGTTTGTAAAAAAAAAAAAAAGAAGGGGGAAATTTATCATAATCGGGTAAATAGTTGTTTCTCTCGATGAAACGTCGCGTGGATTGTTATGCGAGTCCACAGAGGAGGAGAAACCAAATCCGTGGTGGTGAAAGAGATCCGTAACGGGGAGAAACTCTATCCCTGCCCAGTGCGCCTGGTTCCCTCCCTCTGCGCTCCTCTTTATTCAGCGGACGAATTAACCTTTGCGGTCTGGAAATGCATCACGATTGGTGTTATTAAGATCGTGCAGGCGTAGCTAATGGTGTCAGAATGACTGATAGGGTGCTCTGCAGCACCCTAAAGGTCGGGTCAGAGTGTGAAGCACAAAGGGGCCAGTGGGTTCAGGCTTTATAGTCCCTCATACATCTATGCATCCATCCATTCAAAAAATAATTACACCAAAAACGTTGACTTTAAGTATTTCAATTACATGTACATTTTCCATCCAATTTTATTATATAAAGGTCAATGTAAACGGTCACATTAAACACCATGTTTTTCTATCCCGTTGAGTCAGTCTGAATAAATTGAGTAATCCTTGTGAGATTTGATTAAATTAAATTGATGCAAATTTATAAATAAACCTTAGGTAATAATTCAAGTATTACATATAAAGTTAAGGGATGCAATGCAATAAGACATAGACCAACAACTTAAAATTTAGAGTTGTTCCGATACCAGTATTGATTCATAGTAAACCACCTCAATTTGTCACTCAGAGACAATCAACACATTCTGATGTGTGATTTCAAAATAAAAGCCCTTCAAAATCTCCTTCATGAGCTAACTTGAAATCACAATCATGAGCCAATTTACCTATAATTTCAGATTCAACTTTAAAGTAAATGGTCCAAAGTTACAAACTAATTTCACTTCAGAGTAATAGTAGAACAACTTAAGTTGTTACTCAGAGACAATCAACACATTCTGATGTGTGATTTCAAAATTAAAGCCCTTCAAAATCTCCTTCATGAGCTAACTTCAAATCACAATCATGAGCCAATTTCCCTCTAAACTCAGATTAGAATTAAAAGGAAACAGCCTATTGTCACAAACTATTATATAGACAAGAACCTTTAGGTAAGGTCACTGTGTGCTGCCATTTATTATTTTGCTTGTTTTTTTTTCTATCAAACAATGTTTTAAAGTGTAAAGAAAACTCTGTTTAGGAACAACTGTAACAAGAACACCGTGAAATGTACAGTAACTGGCTGGCAGCAACTAGCAAGTAAGTTGCTGTAGTACATTTCACAGTATGCTTACGGTAAAATTAATCACAGTACACTGCATTCATTCTAATACTGTAAATTAATAACAGTAAAATAATTACATACTGTAAAATAAAGACACAGTTTTTGTCAAACGAAATAAATGTATTTGATCATGTTAAACATTTTGAATTTTAAATACAAATTTTACTCTTTATTTTGTAAAAAATAACACTGCTTTCAAGGCATTCCTGAACATACAAATGTCTCCTCTTTCTTTAAGTTAAACTGACAAAGTAACTATGTTTTCAAGTAATAGAGAGCACCTCTTCCATGGAGTCCGCCATGTTGCACCGCCATGTTTCTACAGCAGCTGAGAACGGACAAACCGAACACTGGCTGTAGGGGAGAGAGCCTTTTGTCTTTTTACATTAAATTAAGGTCGTGATGGGTAGCGAAACTCAGTATTAAACGGGCCCCAGTGCTAAATTATTAAACACAGAATTATTAGTTCAGTAAACACACTGAACTAAGTCACCATACAGAGCAGACTACTTCACTTGTGACTTTATATAATGACTTTGCTGTTGTAAACATTACCGTCACTGCTCTAGAAACAATAAGATAAGATAAGATAATCCTTTATTAGTCCATCCATCCATTTTCCTCCGCTTATCCGGGATCGGGTTGCGGTGGCAGCAGGCCTAGCAGGCCGACCCAGGCTTCCCTCTCACCCGCAACACGTTCCAGCTCATTCTGGGGGATCCCGAGGCGTTCCCAGGCCAGCTGGGAGATATAATCCCTCCAGCGTGTCCTGGGTCTTCCCCGGGGCCTCCTACCAGTTGGGCGTGCCTGGAAAACCTCTAACGGGAGGCGTCCAGGAGGCATCCTGATTAGATGCCCGAACCACCTCAGCTGACTCCTTTCGATACGAAGGAGTAGCGCCTCAACTCCAAGTTCCCTCCTGATGTCCGAGCTCCTTACCCTGTATCTAAGGCTGAGCCCGGCCACCCTACGGAGAAAACTCATTTCGGCCGCTTGTATCCGAGACCTCGTTCTTTCGGTCTCGACCCAGAGTTCGTGACCATAGGTGAGGGTCGGAACGTTGAACGTGAATATGAATATTGTAAATCAATTCATGTATTGACTACTAATTAGCAAAAATCCCAGTTCTGATTTCTACCAATATCAAATTGGTAGAAATGATTGGCGGGCTATCATTCAAATAGCCCGCCAGGTACCTTCAGGAACTATCTGAAGTCTACGCGACTCAAGCGTTTTGGACCTTCCGTTGACGCGACTGTCTTTTTAAATGGCTCTGGTTGTAACGAACCACGTCGACGTAATGACGTCAGAGCGTGTGACGCAGATGTCAGTCGCTCGGGCATCAGCTAGATGAGACCGTTTGGTGAAGATGGCGGACTCGCTGTCGTCAGGTCTGGGAGAGGAGCCGGAGAGGGAGAAGGAGGAGAAGGAGGAGGAGGACAGGGAGCGAGGCGGGAGGGCTGCCAAAACGGAGGAGAACCGGGAGAAGGACGGAGTCACGGAGACGTTGGGGCTTAACGATAAAAATGGTGGCAGTAAGGGGAAGAAACGCAACCTGTCAGGTGAGAGCTAGCCCCGTTGTTAAGCCCTCAGTCTGACAGCGCTAGCTAGCTGCTAAAGGGATTTTTATTAATTATTTGTATATTCATCATTGCTGGGAAACATTTGTTTGTTTTGATAACACTACTGCACTCTTCTGTGTGGTTATCTGTTGCGTGAGTGCGCAGTTACAATTTCAACCAGCTAACAGTCAACGTTACTAGGTTAAGTCTCTGCAGCTTTGCTCCGAGTTTCCACTTTGAGTAACGTATAAGTAACGTGATGTGGCTAATTTATGTTTCATGCATGCAAATTATTACCCGACCGCCCGCACGACAGCACCGCTGCATGTAAACACGCAGGAGTTAAATAGGTTAAATAGGCCAGTTTGCTTCTCTGTCAAAGTAAGATGTGCTGTGTCTCTGCACAGGCGCATTCACAAGCGCTGCTGAGGGGTTCACGTTAGATCATACACTGCCAAAAGTATGTGGACACATATCTTCACATTGTGTACTTTTGGTCTGGCGCGGTTTGTCGTGGTCGACTAGGCTTCTTGGTTCTAATTAAAGCCCTTCAATGATTTAGTCTTGGACTTCCATGAAGTTTAGAGGGACTGATTCAAAGACAGTCTAAAATACTGTAGGTCATTCAGAACATTTTGACTTTACATAGTAGGAAAAGCACAGGTGATACGTAATAACATTAACCATCATTCATTTTAATATTTACACCTTTTGCTTTTCTTGCTGTGCTTATTGATGCATTAAGGGGCTGAAATACACTGACTTTATTTACCCTCTACTGTGGGTCACGTTTTGGAAAATGTTGTATTTCTACTCTTTCCATAATTCAACTTGATATAGCTTTTCATTGGGCCTTTCTTGTCTGGTAAACACCCACATATTTCAAACTCCTCATTTCATAATGCAAGCTCAAAAGTTCAGAATCCAGACCCAACCCAACAATGCACAAAGTGAAGCCCATAACGAAACGTTTTTCACACTTTGGTGTAGAAGAACTTGAGCCTCATTCAACAATTTGGGGATGAATTTCAACCTCAACTGTGAGCCCGTACTTATCACCCAACATCAGTCCTCAGCCTCACGAATGCAGTTGGATGACTGAATAGGAGAAAATCCCTGCAGCCGGGATCCAAAATTCTTTGGAAAACTTATCCAGAACAGTGAAGGCTGTTATAGCAGCCGGTTTATGGATTTGAATGAGATGTTCAGCAATGACATCTAGGTGTAATGTTTGTGTAGGAGCCATTGGTTATGTCTGTGTATTATATGTGTGTGTGGAGCCTATCTCAGGTTGACCACGGGTGGCAGTGTGTATTAGTGTGGGAGGTATTTTATATATGAGGCACAGGTGCAACTGACAGAGGTAATGATGCATGGGTGACGGGGAGATCGCACGGTTTTTTACCGCAAAACAAAACACACCAGAGGGAGACCAATAGATATCACGCAAATGGTCAGTTGTGAACTATAATTAAACGGGAACCTCACCCAAAAATACGAACGGCCTGGAATCTCTTTTGTAACAGCGAGTAAAGAACAGGATCTTCTCCCGCACCCTGCCGAGTGGCTCGTCACGGAAATCAGTCACTATAGTTTGCTTGTCCACATATTTCTGGTCATATAGTGAAGATAGTTCTTATCAATGCACATTTTCATGGTTTATTATTTGTGAAGGACTCTCCTTTTGTTTGCAGTGAAAATACAGACACCTCTTATTAACCTGTGAATGAAGTCACCAAAGCTTTCTGGGATTGTAGTTATTTTCTATCACTAAGGTGTGAGACGTCATTGGCAGGCAAATTTTCCTTCGAAGGCTGCAAGTGTCTACATGTGTGTTGAATGCTTTGCCCCTTGTCCAATTCTGGCTCTAGACTTGTCTCTGGTCAGATTTATAACCACTGAGCTGACCAGAGGATACTTCCTGGAACACAATGAGGCCAAATACACCGAGCGCAGAGAGAGGGTCTACACCTGCCTCCGCATCCCCAAGGAGCTGGAGAAGGTAAACACACAAACAATTTACTGTGAGATTTCTTTGTATAAGTCACAGATAAATGACTATTCTCCTTCTATGTGTCTGACTCTCATTCTTTCTCCTTAGTTGATGACATTCGGCTTCTTCCTCTGTCTGGATGCCTTTCTCTATGTGTTCACCCTGCTGCCCCTCAGGGTGATTCTGGCCCTTTTACGGCTCCTCACGTTGCCTTGCTGTGGCCTCAGGTGAAGTATTAGGGATGCAAATTAAAATAGATTTCCTGAATCGGTCATTGGCCACATTAAACCTCTCATAGAGTTGAATATACACCCCAATTAGGTCTTTTAGCAAAGACCTAATTTTGTTAGATTCATTAAAGGCATTAGAGCTGCTGCATAATTGGATGCTGCAGCATGTCCTTCCTCTGTGCAATATAACTAATAAAGGGAGACTGCAACTAACGATTAATTCTGCCTAATTTCTCTGAATTGTTTAGTCAACTTCAGAAAATAATTAATAATTGTCATGACAACAAGACCAGCATGAAGATATTTAGTTTTCTATAATGTGCAACAAGAAAAACTAGCAAATCCTCACATGGAACTATCAAATGTTCTGCATTTTTGCTTGAAGAACTACCTAAACTATTAAGAGATCATCAACAAAGTTGCATATTAATCTTCAGTTGAGCGACTGAATGAAGTTTACCCTTCGTCTGAAAGTGTCTGCGCATCTGTAGAAACCTGTGCTTGTCAGTCAAAATGATTCGTCGATATATCTTTTGTTGATAAATAGAAAATTAACCAACAATATTGATAAACAATCGAGCCATGTTGAAATTGTTCAAGTCATTTATCAAGTGCCAAAATGTGAGGATTGGCTCCTTTTTCTCTTTTTTTATAAAACAATTGAATATCTTTGAATTTTGGATTATTGTTATTGACCAAATATTTATTGGTCAATTTTTTCAAAAAAGTCATGTAAGAAAGTGATGATTAATTGCAGTCCTGTATTAATACATACAGATTTGGTAAATACCTTCTGATGGTAATGATAACATTTGTAAAAGGAAGCAATCAGTGCAACATTGTTCTTAACCTCTTGGGGGCAGTAGAGCTCTTTCTGATTTTGTTCAAACGGATGATAACCTGTTCTGTTCTTCTTTTTCATTTTAGTGGCTCCCGCCTGCTCCAGCCAGCTCAGGTGTGTGATGTGCTCAAAGGCTTCATCATGGTGCTGTGTTACTCTATGATGAGCTACGTGGATTACTCCATGATGTACCACCTTATCAGGGGACAGTCTGTCATCAAACTGTACATCATATACAACATGCTGGAGGTACACACAGAGGATACTGCAATAATACAATGCATAGCTCTTGAATGTACTGTACAGTGAGCCACCAACTCATTCGCTCTCTTGCCTCCGCTCGGCCTTCCCCTGTTGTGTTGTCAGGTGGCGGACCGCCTGTTCTCATCATTTGGTCAAGACATCCTGGACGCTCTGTACTGGACAGCCACCGAACCCAAGGAGAAGAAGAGAGCGCACATAGGCGTGATTCCTCACTTCCTCATGGCTGTGCTCTACGTCTGTATCCTCACTGAGAGAGACCTATGCACACGTGTATTTCACTACATATGTGTAGTAGTACATGCATACGAGTTTGTCAGTCTGGGATGACAGGAAATGTTATTGTAAACTGGCAAATGAGTTTAGATGAAAAATAATTATGGGATAATTAGGTCTCTTTTTTTCTAAGCAAAATGCCAGAAATTGGCAGAGTTGTTCCTGGTCTTCTTGTCTCCTGTGATAGTAAATCAAATATCTTTAGGTTTTAGACTATTGGTCCGACAACAGAAGACATTTAAAGATGTCAACTTGGGCTTTAAGAGGCATTTTTCACTTGTGTTGGGCATTTTATTGACAAAACAGTGAGTCAGTTTATTGAAAGTAATCTGCTGATGAAGCCGTAATTTAATCATACGTTGCAACCTCACACAGCTATTATCTATCAGGCTATTAGAACGTGCATTATAGTGGACGCACATCGGAATGAACACACAGTATGATTTTCTTTACTGTAGCCCCCGGTGTATTTTTTTCCTCAGCCTGTTTGTGTCTAGTTCTCCATGCCATCCTCATCATGGTTCAGGCCACCACTCTAAACGTAGCCTTCAACTCCCACAACAAGTCCCTGCTCACCATCATGATGTCAAACAACGTGAGTAGAATGCACACAGAAACACTTTATTCAATTAAAAAGGACACGCTGCATGAGCTCAGACATGTTGTTATTTAATTCTTTTGCAGTTCGTTGAAATCAAAGGAAGCGTGTTCAAGAAGTTTGAAAAGAACAACCTTTTCCAGATGTCCAACAGTGGTAAGTGTTGAATGATACCTTCAAAAAATACGTGCCGCAAAATCAGCGGTCTGTGGATATTTTGTAACTCAGCCTTTGAACTTGGCGATTTGGTACAAGGTAAATTTATGGAATCGAGCTCAGCCGCAGTGATTCAAAGTAGGTTAATCCAGGATTGTTTCCCCCCCCCCCCCACAGACATAAAAGAGAGGTTCACCAACTACATCCTCCTGCTCATCGTCTGTCTGAGAAACATGGAGCAGTTCTCATGGAACCCTGGTAACTAACGCAGCTATAATGTAACATTACTGAAATCTACACAGCTGGTTTATCTACATGACAGAAGTTACATCACGCTTCTTAATGTGGCTCAGCAGTGAACTGTCACCGTCGTTTATAACTAATGTTATATTGACACTAATCAGTTTTTATGGTTGTTTTTAGACCACTTGTGGGTGCTGTTTCCTGATGTAATCATGGTGATAGCCTCCGAGGTTGCCGTGGACGTTGTGAAGCACGCCTTCATCACCAAATTCAATGACATCAGTGCTGATGTGAGTCCCTTTTTGCATGCATACTTTCACAGTTTATCCTTTTAGGTTGTGGTTACATGTACGTGTGACAGCTAAGGGAGCAATGCTGTTGTTTTAAAAGACAGTCGACCACAAGGAGCGCATTTAAATTAATCTTCTTCTAGATCCGTCTTCCAGTCCTCATCGGAGGATGGAGTTCGCTCAGTTAATGGGCTTTTTTAACAAGCTTTTAGCTGGAGTCACTACATGTGTTAGCCAGGCATGCTATGTATTGTATCAGTATCATGTTGATGCTACATTCAAAGCCATAGTATTGTAATTAATATACAGTATATCAATATTGCAACATAAAAAGTTTAATATGGCAAATTGGTGCCATTAAGAGAATTCAGAAAGAGTTATTAGCGGTTCCTCTGTGCAGTGTAGTCATTGATGAACAAACAAGTTTAACTGGTTCACTTTTATATGGAAGAAAATAATTTTAAAAAACACGGTAAATTCTTTGTGTTATGAGGGGCTTTTTTTTTTTTTTTTTTTTTCTTGGAGTCCAATCAAACTTATGTACATTTATTTGCGATGGACATTGAAAATAAAAGTCGATCTCTATGTGATTCTGAAAAAGTGATTTTTTTTTTTTATTATTATTTTTTTTTTTTTACACTTAACTACAGCATTCGATGGCAGGGGTTTAACAGCTTGTAGCGATATCTAACAATGACACAGATCAGTTTTGGATGTGGTTGCTTGACACTGAGCAAAAATCTATCCGCTGACAAAGACAGTGAGATGCAGCCGAAAGCTCAAGAAAAAGCTAGTAAATGCTTGTAGTAGTAAATGTAGGCTAAGATTATCTTCATCTACTTGTCAAAGGTGAATGAATGTTTAATCTCCACAGACATGACTATTCGGTTCGACTCCACTGACTTACACCAGGTCTGTTTTGTGTTTTACAAACTGGTGGTTTGGTTTCCCTTGTTCTCCTCTTTCACCAGATACACTGTCGGTCGGTGCAGACATTTTTTTTTTCTTGTTTCATCAGGACTTTTTCTTCCCACCTCCTTCCCTCTTGTGTCCTCTTCCTGTTTTGATTTCCTTCAAGGAGTTGTAACTTTGGTTATGTAACGGAAACCAACTCCACAGGAAGGGATTAACCCCTTTATCTCTAAAGTGTCAAACCCAATCACACAAACTGTACTCACACTCAGCGAGCGTTCAAGCACTTGTGTATCCATGCTCGTCCACTTTAATCATTCTATGCACATTTTTGTTTTTGTCTTTTTACACCGGCTTTATCAAAATTAAATTTGGCTCATTTCCTGCCACTACTCATCATGTACCTTCCCTGTATAGTAACACATGCGTGATAAACATAATCAGTTACCCCTGTCATTTCAACAATGTCAGTAACTGTACATTTGTTTGATATTTTGATGTTTATAAATTGACTGACTAGTGACGTGTTAACGGTTATGTCCTTTTTCAGGTATACGGAGAATACAGAGCCAGCCTTGCCTTCGACCTTGTCAGCAGTCGACAGAAAAACGTGAGTAAAATGAGTTCAAATATCACATTTGTCTCCAAACTAAAATCAATTTCTCAAACTTGGGGTCAGGATCCAATGAGGGGTCCCCTGTTGGGGACACAGGAAAGTTATTTAATACTTGTCTTATACACTGTACTTAATACTGTATATCATCATTTTTATATAACCCCACTCTGGTGCGGCATTCTACTGAATGAGAATTTAAAAGGATATAATACGTCATATTCAAATTAGTTAAAATGAGATGATCTGCACTGTCTCTTACTACACGGGTCAAATTAAGTCACAGGTCAAAAAAGTTTTAGAAATTCTGAAATACGGGTGAGCGTTATGGATAAAATCTATCACTGTCTATATTGTAAATACGTATCTTGACTTTGTAATCTTCTAGAAATTTTATTGTAAAACAACTGCAGGAGGAAAAAAATCTTTTTCTTGTGATTTTATTAAGTTGCAGTGCATTGAGCTCTCACAGACAACATAGTTTATAGATACATTATAGGGACGGGAATGTTTGCATTATAGTCTTGCAGGTGACCTAAATATCTGAAAATTAAAGTAAGCAAAATTACACACAATGTCCAAATACAAGCAGAGATACTACGGGTATAATCACCACATCAAACAGTAGGATATTAGTAACATTTGTTTAAATACTGAATGCCAAACAGACACTGATATTTGCAATATTGAGGAAATGTCCTCTAGTCATTCCTAGTTTGTCCTAATTTGATTAAGTATTATTATGTAATGACTAATGCATTGGTTGCGGATGAAGAAGCATGTTGATTCTGTGTCTCCAGGCTTACACAGACTACAGTGACTCAGTATCCAGAAGAATGGGCTTCATCCCCCTTCCTCTAGCTCTGCTGGTCAGTCACTGCTTATGAAAATATCCATTGCTCTTGATATTGTTTGGGTTCTATTGTTTATTGTTTATCTACACTGACCATTTATCCGATGATTTGTTTGTGTTTTCAGTTGATCAGAGTAGTAACCAGCTCAGTGAAGATCCAGGGTTCGCTCTCCTTTATGTGTGTGCTGCTGTTCTACCTGGGGTAAATGTCAAGCGGTCTTTTCCCAGTTTTGAACACATTTGCAGTGTTTTTGGTGTTTATGTAGTTTTTCAACATGTTCATGTTTTGTGTGTTTGTGAGCAGGATGATCACCCTGAAGGTGCTCAACAGTATCGTTCTGCTGGGGACATCTTGTGTGTTTGTCAAAGAGGCCAACATGGAAGAAAAGCTCTTCGACCCTCCACCCTCCGTTGTCTCCAGCCGCGCAAACTCCAGAGCTCACCGCACCAAACACGTTCCCACTTCACCGCCGCAAGGTGGCAGTTTTTCTATCTTTTATGTTGCTAAATTCATTATTTAGTAATTCCAAAATCCCACCCTAGTATTTAAGATAAGAGAAGATGTACTTTCTTGTCTTGCTTGAGCAATAGTGCTACACACAGCTGCAATCAACATAAAAACAAGTAACAGTAATAAGATAGATAGATAGATAGCTGGATAGATAAATATTTTATTAATCCCGCAAGGGGAAATTCTTTTGGTAACAAGCTCTACAACTGGCTGAGTGGTAGAGTAGAGGTCCTTCAATCATAAGATTGGCGGTTCGATCCCCACCTCTGCTAGTCCATGTCGATGTGTCCTTGGGCAAGACACTTAACCCCAAATTGTTCCCGTTTGTTAGAATTCTGATGGCAGGTTGGTTGGTATCAGTATATGATGAATGCACTCAGCGTCAAGTCGCGTCAGCTAAATTAATGAAATGTAATGTAACAAGACAGTACAGCGGTCCACCAAAGACACAGTAGAAATAGATATTTAGAATATTGCTCATGTCCTGTTCGATAAGATTTTTAAATACATAGGCATTATAAATATCAGTGGAATTACTGTTGCTATGTCTCTCAAACTTTCTCTTTTGGCATGCTACAGTTTGTGTGACGTATGCAGATGGTGACAGCAGCAGATTTAGTTGAAATTCATCATTTTTGTAACAATGGAGCCTTGATTTCATACAGAAGTAGACAAAAGCAGACTTTTTATATCCTGTCGGCAACCATCGATTTGATCAAAAAGACAGCGGTCAGTGGCAGATTCTGTCGGTGATAGTTGGTTAGCTAATTTAGCTAACTTTAGCTCCAAGAGTTGGTTGAAAAAACACTGTCTCTGAATGACTGTTTTTATTGTTTCCATCTGACCTGTTGAGTTGGCCTTAAGCACGCACTTGATGACTGTGTACATGATATTGAGCTCAAAGTCTGAGGCGAAAGTTGCACATCCCTGGAAAAGTCATCATCTTCACCAGCTGGTGATCCAGATATGTATATAAAGAAACAGCATTGCTCTTTTTCAGTAGTCCTATTGTTCTAAGTATGATAAAAGATCAGACTGATAGTTCGTTCAAACGTAATCCTGTTTGGCTGCTTAGCTTGTTTGTGTTTTTAACGTTACAAGCTGAAAGCTTTTATGTTGAGGACTAACCAATGTGTTTGGCAAACAACTTAATCTCAGGTGGCTGGTGCTGCCGGAGTGTAAACCTACCCAAATGTAACAGGACAGAGCTGCTAACGTCACCTACTGTGATGTAGTAACATCCAGGACCAACTTTCATACAGCAATACACTGGATATGTTTTTTTTGTAACCTGTAACCCCAAAAACTTAATTTAGTTAGTTAATGATGTGCCTCTTGGCCGAAGTAAGTAAGGCTCAGTTACTAGCCTTTTAACTATTTAAAGGCTTAGTATCACTCTTTGTGTGCCGCTTCAGCACGCAGAGAACAGTCAGACCAGCTGTGCCTAGTCACAGTTGGTAAGCTGTACTATGATTGTAGTATGGATACATGGATGGATGTTCCTCTGCTGCCTGTAATAATATCTACCACTTTCTCTCTGTCAGAACCCACGACCGACAAAGGAGGCATACCACTGGCAGCAGACAGCTCCCCGCCTGCCAACATGGCAGAGAGCTCTGCCCCGACACTCCCCAAGAGCGACTCGGACACATTCCTGACCACGCCGGACGAGGAGGACGATGACAAAATCATCAACGCCAACACGGGACTGGAAGGGGACAGACTTGAACACAGAACGCCCAAGAAAGATTTGCTGGAAATAGACCGCTTCACCATCTGTGGCAACCGAATAGACTGACATAAAACCACATAAAACGACCAGTCGGCGTTAAACCTGGCTTAACAGCAAGGTTCAGGGATCAGACACGGGTCATGGAGCATGCTCAGACCCGACATAGTTTTGTGCACCTGACCCCCGGAGTATTTATTTATTTATTACTGACAAAACCAGCCAAGGCATAAAGCTGTTACTACAAGCGTCAGAGGTCCCTGCAGATGTTTCCATCTGGTCCAGTCGTTACCTCGTGAACCAGGTAGACTCCGAGGTTGTCGAGGCAACCTGCAGACATGCTTTGCCCGATGACGAAGATTGGGAGAAAACTGGCATGCGGATCTGGGGCAGAGCACGAAGAGCGAAACAAAAACTGCACCCGTGAAATAGTACAACATGACAGCTGGACTGTGCGAGTACGTGTTCAAAAGCACAAGCTTATATATGTACAGTGCGGAGTTGTTTTTAGAAAGAAGAAAACTTTTTTTTACATTTTCAGTTCAAAAGCTTTAAAAAAAAAAAAAACAATTCTAATATTTGAAATGAAGTTTTTATGAAGAATCTCGGATCTTTTTGCTAAAAATCGAGCTGCAGGTAATGGGCGAAATACACGGAGCACGGACGCGGCGCCACACGTGCATCCATTATGATCACCTGAAGCTGCTTCCCTGACCACAGAAGCTGCAAGCACACGAGTACATCGATTTAAAAATGATTTTAAATAAATACCTCCTTGTACCAGAGGCGCTGCGACGCGTCGGAGCGACCTCGTGGGTATTTTTAAAATTTCACACTTCAATAAATCGATCAAATCAATGTGTTTTTCTGTGAACCCGTAGTTAAAACAATCCAGTTAGTTCATTCAGAACCGGTTAGTAATCAACTGCATTATATAATTGGCAAAACTCACAGTGCACACAGTGAAGCTGTCACACAAAACCGCCCCGCCGATGTGACGCGTCGCGTCCGTGCCCCGTGTATTTCGGCCGACTCATAATCACACAAACACATAATCGAAATATCCAAATTGCTCTGCAGACACACACATTTAACAGGATTTTGTTTAAAGTGAGTTACTAGCTGTCGGACATGGCTGCAGTGACACAAAGTGCAGTCTGGTCACGGAGGCGACTTTACCTTTTAGACACGGGTAAAAAGTTTGGAAGTTTTTATATCAAGCTGTTTGTGTTGATATTGTTACTTTTGAAGCACTGAGATAAGATGATGCCTGTTTTGTAAAGACACAAGTATTTATTTTGACGTGGACTCCAAACCAGAACGGTTTGGATGATGTTTCTTTTTTGATGTGAAGTTTTTCTTTTTTTCTTCAATATGCTCTATGTGTACACTCACCGTTCAAGTAGGTAGTCTCCAGATAACCACGTCTTGGTGTAACACCACTGTGTTCTTGATCTCATTTCAAATTCATGGTGCGAGGCACTGGCATACCAGCATCAATTCAACATGTTTTACAATTCTTTACCATTGTGTGAAAAAAAACTTCAGATCACAGAAGGTGAAATGTTAAAGGACACCTGAAGGCTGAGACACAGTGATGAGGGTGAATGACCTCTAACTAACAGGAAACATAAAGGAGGATCATATAGATATCACTGTGTGAGCCCAGCTTTTTTTCTGTTGTTTGCCAGCGAGCTGCACATTAAGAAAAGTCAGACTTGAACCCTAAAAGTTGCTGGCATTGTTCATTGTGGTCATCGGCTGCTGCCTTCGGTTACTGTAAGAAGCTCTTTCCAAATCCTTGTGCACCCAACAGTCCTGAGACGCTGCAGCAGGAGGCTCTGTTTGATACAACAGTCTGGTCTGAAGGGCCGGGAGTTGGTCCTGGGGAAGGGCCTAACTGATCCAAGTCCGAACTAGCCACCAGTTCTCTCACACCTTTTCATTACATTCAAGCCACAGTGCTCACAAAAATATTCTGTTTCGTGAAAAAGAAAAAACCTGTGGTCTTTGAAAAAAAAAACAGAAGTTCTCTTAATAACACTTCTGCTCAGAAGATAAGGAATTAGAGTTGCGACTTGGACAATAGATGAAATAAGTATAAACATAAATTGTTAATAACAGGTGGGACGGAGGACAAACTCTTGACTGGGAAGCAAACAAAGAAACCCACAGTACTCACTTAATTAACGTTTCATTTCTCATGTTTCAGTTAATGGGCCTTCTGGGTTTTCAAAGATCACCAGGTATTCATTGTTCATAAAAACACACGATTGGCTTAAATGTAATACACGAGAGAGTGTGTGTGTGTGTGTGTGTGTGTGTGTGTGTGTGTGTGTGTGTGTGTGTGTGTGTGTGTGTGTGTGTGTGTGTGTGTGTGTGTGTGTGAGTGTGTGTGAGTGATCATTTGCAGTGCACGAATGGATCTCACTACCTAAAGACATACTACATATGAATCGGATATTTCATTGTTTTTTATTTTACATACATCCCATTTATGTAACATGTTTCCTACATGGTAGAAGGAGAATAAAACACGATTTTGTTTTGTAACTCCCTGTGGTGTGATGTGACTGTTTTACACAGTGTGTGTGTGTGTGTGTGTGTGTGTGTCTGTCACAGGAACAGTGGTGGGTTTTTCACTGAAAGGAGTCACTGCAGGCTCTGTTCACAGGGCAAAACACTGCAGTCCACTGTTCCCCTTGAATGGACATTTGGGGGGGTTTCTGTCATCACAGTCATTCACGCACGGGGGCTTTTTTTTTTTTTTTCAGGGTCCAACACTGTTGAATGATCCACTTCTGGATACGCCACTTGTGTTTTCCTGATTACGTCAACATACAAGTATACATTAAACTAGTATCGTGTATCCTGTTAAGTGACCATGAGGACGCGAGGAGGCGAGAGGATGAAAGAGAGCGCTGATATATTAAAGACTTAACACGGGGCTGTGGTGTTGCTTTTAAACTGAACTTTGGGTTTCCCCCTTTTCTTTTTTTTTAAACTAGAACCTTCTGTGCTTGCCAAAGTTTCCCTACCCTTGGCCGTCTATCTGATGAACTTCAGAGCTGAAGGTCAGCGGCTAAGTGTAGAGTCAATGACCTGCCTCACATTCATACAGACACCCTCTGAGATTATGTTGTTGGATTCTCTATTCTACATCCACCACAACACTATCTGGCCTCAAATGCTCAGATTAATAAAATACAGACGCACATCAACTCTGAGCTGTATAAACATTACAGACGGGCCCTTTTCACCAATGATAGCGGCTCATCGTTGATAGTTGTCTCAGAATTTAAATTAAATGGTCAATTGAGAATGTATTTTGTTGTACAGTGACTTAATCTATTCAATTCAATTCAATTTATTTTGTATAGCCCAAAATCACAACTTACAAATTTGCCTCAGAGGGCTTTACAGTCTGTACACATACGAGATTCTCTGTCTCGGGACCTCACATCGGTTCAGGAAAAACGCCCCCCAAAAAACCTTTAACAGGGAGAAAAACTGAAGAAACCTTCTGGAGAGCAACAGAGGAGGATCCCTCTATCAGGATGGACAAAGTACAATAGAGGTCATGTGTACAGAATAAACAACATAACAGAATTACAACACATTCAATGCATATGACAGAAATGAGTCATATAATGAGAGTAGTAGGCAT
Source organism: Ophiodon elongatus (assembly GCA_016806645.1). NCBI lineage: Eukaryota > Metazoa > Chordata > Actinopteri > Perciformes > Hexagrammidae > Ophiodon > Ophiodon elongatus. The sequence continues at coordinate 678,429 of JACSYO010001013.1, read as the reverse complement.
GATGAAAAAGTTACAACTACCAAAAATAACCGCAACAGTGGGTATAGTAGAATAATAATGATAATAGAAGCAGTTATGGTATTGGCAATACTAATTGCAATGCAACTCTATTGCAATCTAGTTACTAAATTTGACTGTACATAACCTCTACAGTCATGTAAAAATACAGGGGTAGAGAGAGAGATATTCAAGTAATACTCAAGTACCTCAAAACAGTACTTTGGTAAATGTACTTAGTTACTTTCCATCTCTGCTGGTCGCGAACATGTAACGGTGTCGCGCGACAAAGAAGCGCCCGGCGAGCTTTCAGCGAGCACGAGCGTTCTTGGGTTTTACGTGCACGCGCGGGATTAGGCCACTCACAGCAGGCTGGTGAGAGTGAAGTGAGGACGGGACACCGGGACACCGAGCGCGCATCCTCGTCCGCTGGTCAGCTTCACACCGTCGAAGGTCTCCGGGGGGGAAACATGTCCGAACCGAACCGAGAAACCGGGAGCTCGCGGCTGCTTTGACGTCGACCTTTGGATGTTAAGTTTAAAAGTTTTCTCTTCGGACGGTCGTCTGTGAGCTGCGGGGATAAACCCCCCGAGAGGGACAGGTGTCCTCCCGCGTCACCAGCTCGTGTCCCCCCCACACTCCCCCTCCCTCCCTCCCCCCGACCCCCCCTCTCTCTCTCTCCATCCCCCCGCTAGACTGTGCAGTGCCACCGGGGCTGGGAGTTTTAACTTTTGTATTTTTGCACAAAGCTGGACTTTTCTTGTGTCAGCCATGTTGTGGACGAGGTGGCTCGTCCTGCTGCTCTGCTGGGGGTCCACGAGCGGCGAGCGGCAGGCGGAGGAGAGGGACGGGACCGCGGCCGAGGCCCGGGCGGACCCCCGCAGACAGCGGTCCCCTCCGCCGGTGGAGCCCTTGGACTTTGGGTTCGTGCCGGCGGCGGTGTATGATACACACGCGTACTACGAACCGGGGGCCGTGGGGATCCTCTTCCACGTGGTCCACGCGTTTCTCTACGTTATTCAACCGAACTCCTTTCCCAAAGGTGAGATTATCCGTCACCCCCTCCTCCTCCTCCTCCTCCTCCTCCTCCTCACCCACGGCCTTCTCCTTCATCCCCACCCTGTGTCTTATTCCTCTCACATGGGAACTCATTCTGGAGAGCTCAAATTACCATCAAATAACCTAATGTGCATTATGTGTGTCACACTAATGTGATTAATAATTTTAGCTTTATTGTGAAGTTTTTTTTCTTCTATTGACCTCATACAGTTATTGGATTGCCATTAACCGAAATGTGTGACCCCCCCCAAGTAATCATTTAGATAGTGATAAAATAAGACTTTTGTTGTGCCACAGATTCTCAGTAGAAAAGTAATGATATACACAGTATACAGTAAATAGTATGATATGTATTAAGTTAAAAGATACACAGCTACAAATAAATGAAAAAAAAGTTTTGAAAATAAATTTGTTGTTTTTTAAAATACTTAATTCCAGTGTCAATGTCATTACGAGACTGTGGCCAGCATTATAAGTCTGTCTGTAAACACTAACACCACCTGTCAGTCCACCATCAGTCTTTTACCTAAAGCGACAGACAATTGGTTTCCAACCTGGAGGTTGAGACCCACCCAAGGGGTCCCAAGATAAAACAGGCTGTTGTGTGGGAGTATCAAGATTATTAAAGTGATAAGAAAGACAAAACGGTTTATTATTGTAATATCCTTTTCTGATTTTTTTCTTTTTTTCTTCTTTGTAAAATATTGGATATTTACACATGCAGTCTCATAAACTGATACAAGAGTTTCCCTGTTCACAGCAGCCTTTTTGATGTGTCACTGTGTGATTAATAACATTAATTAGGGCCCTGTTCCATTTAGGTAGGCCAGGGCCCTGGTATTGTGCATGCTGGCAAAGAATGGGATCATAATAACTTTGATCAATTACGCCTGTTTTTACATCAAACCGGGTGCTGTGAAAAGGGCCTATCACTGAGAAGGAAACCTTAACTCTTTGTACATAAACCTGCGGAGCCATAACGTGTGTTGAGGGGGTCACGAGTCATAAAGCTTGGAAACCACTTGCCTGTCTATGTAGCATCACAGACCTTCTGACTGACCTGTTCTACGTCATAAACTAAACAACAAAGTCCAAAAACCACTGAAGAACCTCAAAGAGACGGCTGTTGCAGGATTATTTGCACACTGCTGCTGTATCTGTATTCTCTCCCCGAGTGTAAATATCAACGCATGACTTCCCCAAAAACTCTCCTTATTAAGATGATACTGGATCAAAAGAGCACATGCATGATGATATATGCGTGTTGGGCTCATAAATGATCAGATTAATGGGATCAATAGCTATCCTAGCTTGTGAGTGGTCCTCTCTGAGGCCCACGCTTTAACATTATTGAGATGATATCAGGTCTTTCATCAATACACACATAGTGAATGTTACTGCTCTCTTTGCCCGCCAGATGTAGAAACGTCCTGCAATGGACATATTGAGCTATAATTAATTTAAAGCGGTTTGTTTGTGTTCTGCGTGTGCAACTATGAGTGGTCACGTTGGAGGATGACATAGTGCAATAGGATTGAAGGTTTTAAGTTGCTGCCATTTTGGTGTCCAGAGTTAGTGCCGCTGGCTGGGTAATCAATTAGCAGATCAGCGATTAGAGGAGGCTTTCTCAGTCACCTGCATCACTGCGTAATACCTTAATCCACTGGACCATATGCTGCTACTGCAAGGGACTTTCCACTATGAATTACTGTCATACACACGCACAGGTAGAGACCACCTGGATGTCATGTCACACGCCCACACGTCGCGTATCGCGTTTTTACGCAAAATCTTGCATGTCGGTCACACACATCAAAACGCAAGACAAATACCTTCGCGGTTCATTATTGCTGCTTTACTCAAGACACGAGGGTCGGGAGGTTCAGCTGACCGCATGTTAACTCGGCAGCAACAGAGCGAAGCGAAGCCATCGGTTCAGTTTGGAAAACTAAATTAATTGATTGGGGAAAATGCAGCACAAGGACATTCTCTAGAAAACCATTTGTCTGTGAATCCAAAAACTTAAAAGGGATCGTTATGAATATTATTTGTTACTCGAACTGCCTCAACATGTTTGCTAAGACAGATGAAATGGTTTTAAACAAAGCCTGATTTATTATGTCATCATACAGTGTAAAGCCTTTGGCACTGCATTAAAAAACTAAATAAAGAATTTGACCTCTTAATTTGACATTCATCACTATACTACTCATAATATCTTTTTACAACACATTTTATACGGAGCATATTTTTATGAGTATTAGTAGACAAATATTTAACTCTCTATATATATATATATAATTATAGATCATGTTTTCTTTTAATTCAATAAATAAATAGTCTGTATGAAATAACCACATCGTGAAGCCTATATTTGAATACACTGTGTGAATTAAATACTTGGCAAATGAAAAGTGCGGAGTATTTTCTCATTTGATTAAGACCTTTTGTGCAAAATGAACATTTCAAGTGAAATTATAGAGAAAAAAATATGAAATATTTCCAGCTCTACACTGACTATGTTTACATGCATGCACACAAATACAGAGTAATAATATTAAGACAATATTTAGATTTAACTACAAGCAGAATTCTTATCAATTCAGATTTTCTGAGACATTTTTGTTAGTAAGTGCTTATTGTTATCAATTTAGACGACATAATCGTGTATCAATATTTCTTAATATATGATTTAATCACGATACAATTCAATTGAAAGATGATAAGTTATCATATTGAATTCATGTCCAGCCTTATTTACTCATGTTTGTTCAAACTGCTGACACTAAGCTGTCTCATAGTGTTGTCTTTTAGAAAAATATTCAGGATTTATACTGGTCTTATTAGGATCCGTTAACATTTTACATGTAACATACTGTCTGTATGTGAGTTATTGACAGTAGTAATGATCAAAGAAATATTACTTTTAATATGGTTTCACTGACGAGGGTTGTTTTCCCTGCACATTTTATTTGTCCACCAAACTAAAAAATAAAAATAAATCTGATCTGAAAAGATTTTTGGCAGATAAAAAAAAAAAAAAGTAGTGTGTGCTCTACATCTCGGTATACAATATACCTTTTAGAAAACGCAGTAATCCTTAGTGGTACAGTATCCTATGTTGATACATAGAATTCGGTCCATGATTGAGGGAAAGGCTTGAGTCTATAAATAGCAGAGGTGACTGGTTTGGGGTCAGGACTGAGGTTGACTTGAGGTTCAAATGGAGAAACGCAAACCAATGTCAGGCAGACTGAGGAAATGTAGTCGATTGATTGGTCTTGTCAGATCATTTGGATTGCCCATGGTTCAGCAAAATCTCCTCAAATCTCTCTTTTATTATTAATGTAATTAATATTTCAGGTTTCCAGTAGAGCGGCACGTATCTGAGTTTGAATTACTGCTCAGGGGTTCAGCGATGGTTCTTGACCGACTCTGGCTTTTCCCTCTCCCGACTCGCTCATCCCTCTTTATAAATCTGTGTGACGATTGTTTTTGTGACCAAGAAGCATTTTGGACTGTTTCGCTGTGTGAGGAGACCGTGTCTTATCCCCCCGATACACACAGGGTAGATTAGAGGATTAGCATCCACAGGGCTAATGCTAACACTGCACCGCCAACATTGCTACAGATGGCATTGTAACACACACACACACACACACACACACACACACACACATTTGCAAACACATACGGGCATGCGCACATACACACACTTACTGAAACTGGGTCATAGTCATGGTATTTGTCTGTTTGCCTTAATTACTGGGACTGATCAGGAAGCAAATGTCTTAAATCAGATCCCAAACCCAATTTAGTTATCTGATAAGTATATGTGGGAGAAAACGGAGGAATGTCTGCCTCCAAAATAGTCCAGTGCAGCATGTGTTGATGCTTTAGATCTGCATCTTGCATTGCAGCTACCGTTCATCTTTTATGCACTTCATATACTATAGCTATTTCAAGCTTTCAACATGTTGTTCTTGATTGGAGACTGGACAGCACGTACTTTAGACCTGAAACAAGAGACACATCAATTAATTGATAAGTCGATCCACAGAAAATTTGCAGCAACAATCAATTTATTTTTTAAATCGCTGTTTTCTGCCACTCAAATATTTGCAGATATTGTCAGACTTGATAGTAAACTCATATCTTTGGTTTTCCACTATTTCATTAAGAAAGGAAACGATGGACAGCTCAGTCAATAATGAAAGTAATTGTTTCAGTCTCTCGTCTTATCTTGAGAAAGGATTTATTGTGGGAAGCCCCTAATGAAGTGCCTTTAGTGCAAACAGAGAAAAAGATCACATAATCCTCTTAGTTGTTTTGCTTCAGCTCACATATGGCTGCGTAACTTTCTATAGCTCCTGGTTCCATGAACATACATTCTGTACTTATAGCCTTGTGTAATGCTGGCAGTAGTATTTAAAGCAACAAACAGAACTACATAACGGTGCTTCGGCAAACCTGACATAACCTGTGTCATCACATCTTTTGAACAACATCACTTCCTCTGAATGTTGCGACTTGTAATCAAAAATGGTAGTAAAGCAGCGTTCCTGGCTCTTAGGCATTTTAGAGATATAATCTCAGTTTGTCACCACGATGTTAAACTTGTTTCAAAACCATTTCAATCAGTACAATGTCTGTCCACATGCCGTCTCGTGGTCACTTCAAAGCAGTGGTTCCCCACCTGGGGATCAGGGCCCCTTTATAGGGGTTCATGATCATTCACAAAAAAAAGGAAGAATGATTCTGGGACAAATATTCATGTTTTTTCTTTTAGGTTTTTGGATAGTTCTACCTCTTTGGATCCCAAAAAAATCCTTTAAATAAAACAGTTTGAACCAATTGTATGAGTTGCAGCAGGCATTTGTAATTCCTTTAAGAAACAATCTCAGATCTCTGGAAATCACTCTCTGGTTAAACTGCTCACAGCTCATGAACATGTGCGACCTGGTACGAGAGGTTGCAAGTAGACACTGCTAGTTAATGCTGGAGTTTGCAGGCATAATAGCAAAATATTATATATATATATATATATTTTTTCCCATGCCATTTTCCATGTTCCAATCTTTTAATGTACTCTGAAAATGACATTTCTCCAGTGGTGTAACTGCGATCCAACTTGCTTTTCCCCAAAGGAGGTTCAAAGTGTTCAAAGTGAGTTCTTGTCCAGACAGCCGGAGAGACTCTCCATCACACGAGCAGACACTGACCATCATGTGTATGTGAACCCTCGTCATCACTCCCACTGAATCCTTGAGTTCTCTTTTGTTTGGATGAAATGTAAAAACCTTGAAGAACTTCAAGTGTAACATTGTGGCTATACAAAAAAAAAAAAAATCCATCTTATCAAAAGTAAGCAGTTTCTCTGTGTTTCAAGAGCGAACAAGTTGACTAATATATTTCTAAAAATCCACATTTAACCTTTTAGGAGAGTGGATGCAGACTTGCAAATGCCTTCTCTGTTTTGTGTGTGTGTGTGTGTGTGTGGCTGAGAGTGTTTACATTAAAATGAGACCTTTAACGTAAATAGTATAGATTGTTGTCAGGTTGCATAAGGCTTCGTCCACACCTTCCAGTAATCTCTCAGCAGGTTGGGGATTGTGGGAGCTTACACATTGCGGTAAGAAGGTAACTAACCAGCAGCAGTGTTTGATGTTTCCCTGTTGACATATTTAGCCTTACAGTGGCCTGCATGAACCTGTGTGTGTGTGTGTGTGTGTGTGTGTGTGTGTGTGTGTGTGTGTGTGTGTGTGTTCTGTTGTGGATCCCATGTTTGCTTCACCTTGTTGAACTCGCGTAAAACAACAATCGGTCCCACTGGGGTTTCTTTAAAGGCCGAAGAGACGAACGAAGAGACAAAATCTTAAATAACAATGACGATACTAAAAAGTTGGTTCATCACAGTTAGAGCTTCACAACAGATGCCGAAAACACGTAAATGAAAGAGAAAAAAAAACGTATGCGTGTGTTGGTACGAAATCAGTTCCTCGTCTTGACTATTGCAGCAGACACTTGGTGGGTTCGGTCTGTCAGGTCTCACTCTGACGGTTATTTAACCCCCCCTCGTCCTTTCGTTTGCAGCAGCTACTTCTTATATTGGGTCACTGAACTAAGCTGTCGAAGCTTAGCTGCCCCCGGGGGCTAATGCTAACTAAGTACCTGAGCACAGGTGGCATCAACATGACTCAGATGTGCTCATATGCTTCATCTGCAGAGTTATAAGAGTGAGTCACGACACAGTCTGAGTCTTTTATAAACAGTTCTGAGAAACAGCCACCTCCCAGCAGGAGAAGAAGATGGTGTTGAGAGGATTATCCTTATGATATCCAAAATCTCAGCTCCTTTTACTCACCAGAAAGGCTTATTCGGAGATAATTTTACTTTTAAAGCACAGACTTAAAACCTCACGTGGTTTAGAGGCAGCTGCTTTGCAGCCAAATCATTCAACAAAAGTAAACAATAAAATCTCATTTAAACACTCCAAAGAGATTTTTTGGTATACACAGTACACACAGTATACTAAACAAAATGTTTAAGTATTCTTGTGGCCATTATTTTGATTGTGGTCAGTATATAGAAAGAGCTAAAAGGATAAGTTAATTCATTGATTACTTTAAAAAAAAAAAAAAAAACTGGTTTGCTTTAGTATTTGTTTTAAATGCTTTTTTAATAATAAAAAACAAGTTTAGTGGGGAGAGAGAGAGGATGTCATGAGTGAGAGGATAAACAAAACAGCACAGTATACAAAGAGACAGCGATAATACCACAATTCACCTAATTCACTGGAACATTTAAAAAGTGAGAAAAACAAACCCAGTCACGCATTTCAGTTACATTTGCTTTCTCACCTCACCTGAGGGTCAGCAGGTGTGCAAGCAGAAAGCAGAATAGACACAACGTTTCAGTGTGTATGTATGTGTGTGTATGTGTGTGTGACAGCTGTGTCAGCATTAACATGCTAAGCTGGCCTCCATCTGCTTGTTGTCATTTGCAGTGGCACCTACATGCACCAACCTGAGAGGACTGTCTATCTGACAGTATTACATTCTTAAAAGACAAAAGCAGTGCGAGACATGTTCTATCACTTGTCGATATCGGCACCCGAACACGGAAGTGGCCGGGCGCCAACCATTCGATGTGAGAGATCTGACAAACTGAAAAAACATTGCGTTTACTTTCTATACAGCTTCAAGAAAGTAGTGTTCATTGTTCATATACTGTACTGTGTATGTCCACATAAACAAGGTGGAAGAAGTATTCAGATCTGTACTTAAGGACTTCAAGTAAAAACCTTGAATTCTAAATTTGACATAAGTAAAAGCACTTAGCATCCGGCCCATTTCGGAATAATAAATATTGTTTTAATTTATTGGATTGTAGTTATTGCCGCATTGATATGTAAGCATCACTAACTAATAGGCCCTTTTCACAGCAGACATTTTGACATGTAATTGCAGGGTAAGCACAGGTGTAATTGATAAAACTGATAAAGGTCCCATTCTATTTAGTGTCACAGCCATTACAGTGAGCCAGCATGCACAATACCAGAGCCCCAGCCCACCTAAATGGAACAGGGCCATAATTAACTTTTTCAATCTCACCTGTGTTTACATGTCAAAATGGCTGCTGTGAAAAGGGCCTATTTTAAGTACTTTATATAAGTAGTTTACGTAATCTGTAATAGTACATCGTCATTTATTAGTTGATTGTTGTTGAATTTATTTGCCGTAAAATAAATGTAGTGGAGTAAAAAGTGCAATATTTTCCTCTAAAATGTAGTGAAGTAGAAGTATAAATTAGCATAAAATGGAAGGTACAAGCATCTCGAATTGTACTCAAGTATAGCACTTGAGTAAATGTAGTAGGTTTTTATTCCAACAGTGGTTTGTGTACACATTTGTTGTTTCTTTGAGCTGTAGATTTACACACATTCACTTGTAGGTCATCAAATATACATGTAGTGAGTGAGAGAGAGAGAGAGAGAGAGAGAGAGAGAGAGAGAGAGAGAGAGAGAGAGAGAGAGAGAGAGAGAGAGAGAGAGAGAGAGAGAGAGAGAGATGCGCGCGCGCACATCGATGCACCCAGTCTCTTCCACACATACTGCTTATTAATTTAACACTGACGTCGGATCGGTACCCTGTATTGGCCGATACACAAAGCCAAGGTATCATGTTGGGACTGAAGAGGTTGGATGGGTGCATCCCGTGTGTGAGAAGGAATCAGTGTTCCACTGCTAAATAACAGCGTGGGTGAGTCACTCACCATCCAGGTAGGCTTAGTGTTGCCTGACCCATATAAACACACAGACAGCTGGACAGAACTGCGGTCCTCATTGGCGAACTACACAGTTCAAACAGCTTCCGCAAAAACACGCAGCTGTTAGATATACGAGGAAATACATTCGCGATACTTTCCTCGGAAATTAAAATATGAATCCTCATAATCTGTTGTCTGCTCATGAACAGATAAATGGATTTTTCACTCCAGTGCGGCTTCTCAAATGTTATGCAGGAAGTGTTTCTGATTGTGTGTGATATTGGCAGATGAATCGTACACTGCCCGTAAAACACTGTTGTGCAAGTGATTATAATTACGTTTTTGCAGATTGAAAGACTTAAGTGTCGACCTATCTGTTCTATTTGTTTTTCAGATCTGATTGTTAAAGTCATTCAACAAAACATGGGAGGAATCAAAATAGACGAATGGAGAAAGGTACGTTTGATTTAATAATACTTGTGAAAGTATTATGAATCAAAAAAATTGAATTTGAATGACATGTTATGTGCTATATTAAAGAAAAGGAAATAATATATTAAGCCTCTCAAATACTTTAGACACTTCACAGTAAGAATCACAATTAAATGATATCGTGGCCTACAGTAGCTACTGTGACGTTAACAAGCCTTTTGGGATTCCCCTGGTTTGTTTTGAGTTTTTTGGCAGTAATTTGACTCCTTTTTTTAATGTTTTTATCTACCTTGACTCATGATGTTGCCTTTAATTCCCTCTTTAGAAATTGGAATTTTGCTGCCTCTTAAACTCTTGGCTGTCACACTGACCTTGTTTTGTTTGTCTTTCTTTCCCTCTTGCTACGGCTTTGTGTGTATGTGTGCGTGTGTGTGTGTCTGTGTGTGTGTGTGTGTGCGTGTGCGTGTGCGTGCGCGTGCATGTGCATGTGCGCTTGTTTGTCCGCATGCCTCCGTGTGCACGTGCTCTGGGGTCACAGCCAGAAAACGTGGTCCTGTTACTCCAGGTAAACTCCTCGTCACGCTGTGTTCCCGTACTACACTCCACAATGTCATACAAATGATGAAGTGCGGGGGAATGGTGACTGTATACATCTTCTCCTCCTGCAGTGGATCCACTACGAGGCCGGATTCCTCATATGTGCGACCATCGGCGTCACCTTTTTGGTCCTCACCCCCATCATAGGCCTGTGCTTCTGTGTGTGTCGATGCTGTGAGAACTGCGGAGGGGAGATGCACCAGAGACAGAGAAAGAACATCGACTGCCAGAGAGGTTTCTACACCGCCTCGCTCATCGCCACCTCCGTCTTCATGATGTGAGTCGTTCTTTTCAGACTTTATATCATATCATCTTGTTTGTCGACACGATGAGGATTATTTCCGTGATGGGAATTAAGGTATTGTTACAGGGATTCTGGATTTGTAGATTCTGATGGATTGTTGGAAAGTGGATTTGGGATATGCTGAGCTAGGTGCTGGTAAAAGTATTTAAATAAAAGACCTCGACTTGAATATATTTTCAACAAAAAGGAAAGCATGTCTTGTTAAACTTTTAAGTCGTAGATCCCAAAGCAACCAGGACACAAATGTTTTCTAAATTTGACGACTGTGAACCACAACATCACGGGTTCGAGTCTGGCCAGAGACCTGTGTTGCATCTTTCTCTGCCTCATTTCCTGCCAGGAACAAGTTGTAGTAAAGGCGATAACGCAAGAATTGACTCAAAAAGTCACTACAATGAGCTTTATAACAATTAACTGAAATTTGTCATTACTCAATGAAATCATTTTATAACGCAACACAAATTATGCAAAAACTCAAGGGGTGTACACACCTTTTGGTTGCACAGCTTTTGCATGCTTATGTGTATTTATATGTGGGTTCTCAAAAGAGTGCTCCACCGATTTAGCATTGAACTTCTGTAATGGAGCTTCGAGAAGAGATGACAAGCGGGCTAACAACCCAAGTGACATCACTCGAGGCAGTTTATCACAACTTTTTTTTTTTTCTCATATGCAGTGGTATTCCATAGGACCAGAACTTTGATGTGTAAAATTTGTGAAATGTCCCTTTAACAAAACTGCTCACATTCAGACTGGGACTTACCTGTCGTTACCCTGCAGTGTAGGAGACAGATGCACGGCCGGAGTAATACAATCCGAACTGAGCAGGACAGTTAGGTGTCACTGATATCACTTGGCTGACTGTGAGAGGCCTCTCTGTCTGAATGAGTGCTTTCACACACACACACAAACACACACATGTATATATGAGTACATGAAGCAGTTTGTGGCCATTTGGAGATATTGCCTAATCAGGGTTTGTTATCATCATTCTTGTATAATCTCTCACACAGAAGAGTCTTTCTGTTTCTCCTTCAGTTGACATTTACTCAAATCTTGCAGGTAAATTAAATACCTTAAAAAGGAAAATAATAATTTACAAGTTCAGGAATAACACTCCACCAAAACATCACAGCGTTAATTCACAAAAACTGAAAGTTTGCACGTCATCAGCTCAGCACCTCGGCAGACTTCATCCCTCTTTGTTGTTTTCAAAACAGTGAATTATCGCAGCATTATCCATCCTGCTTTCTTAATTTATTATAGTAAGTTTGCTACAGTATATTACAACACATGTACAGAATTGCATTAATAAACTTGAGATAAGTCAATATCCATCTGAATCCTTTTTTCTTGTTAAATCTTTACTAATCACAAAGGAGATGGATCGTAGAGAAAAGAGTGGAAGATGCCTCACACAATCATTTTAAGCGTGCAGGAAAGTGAGATGTGAATTTTCCAAAATAAGCTAAAATATTCTGTACATTCATAGCTGTAAATTCTGTAGATCTTTCCCAAATTGTTCCATCTTACTCAACTGACATCAGTCAGGACAAAGAAAGTCTTAAATACAGGTGTGTTGGATCAATAACTGTGATCAAACATGTGAGCTGTTAATAATGACCCCTCTACCTGACGGCACTTCATTCATGTGAGGGAAAGAGAGACATGGAGAGAGAGAGAGACATGGAGAGAGAGAGAGAGAGAGAGAGAGAGAGAGACCTGCTTCTTTTGAAATCCACATTTCAGATCGAGATATAATATAAATAGAGAAATGTGTCTTTGCAGGTCGGTCACATGTCTGTAAATTCTCCAAAGGTGACTTTTGAAGCCCATGCAGCTGGAATATGCCTTAATGTAGCCATGCTGCCCTCTGCTGGTCAATACTGCTCACTGCCTTTACTCTACTGATCCTGATTGTGTTTGTGTTTCAGTCTGGGAGTCCTCATGGCCTATGCTGCGAACCACAATGTCAGCATGCAGATTAAGAGCACTCGGCGGCTCATCAACACCAACATGAGAGACCTGAAGACGTTTGCTAACAACACACCTACGGTATGCCCTCTCTCTCTCACACACACACACACACACACACACGTATTCCCATTTAAAAGACACACACACAATCATTTGAGTCTGAATGTTTAATGTGTGTCTTCTGTTGCAGCAAATTGAATACCTGACAGCCCAGTACACCACAGCAAAGAACAAAGTCCTATCGGACCTCGACAGTAAGTTGAATTCAGACTGTTTACATACTTTATTTCTTTAATGTCCCTCGCGTTGCTTGCCTGTGTCTCCTCGTGTTTACCTACTGTAGGAATATGTCACTTTAGTGTTGTCGTAGAACCGTCTGATCTTCCTGTGTCTCCTGACAGACATTGGCCCTTTGCTGGGTGGGAGGATCCACAGTCAGCTGGAGAAGGAGGTGGTTCCCTCGCTGGACACTGCGCTGCGTATGGCAGGAGGTAACACACACACTCTGTATGAGCTTTTCGTACGACCTCCTGTTCAGTACAAACAGTAGAGACGTAGTATTGCAATGAAGTGATGATGCTGCTGCTCAACACCTCCTTTTTTCTGTCAACACATCTAATTGGTGATATTGACTTTGAAAATCAAGGATAAATCTCTTCTGTTTTTATTCTCCAACTATTTTTGTTTGAATGTAAAAGTCTGTTCATGTTTTGTGTTTTATAAAATGCTCAGAAACCTCTGAATAGGTCAAACAAAACTGCATTGTTTGATTTAAATACAAAATAATACACCTTC